>CM075670.1:195912500-196537500 GCA_037962975.1 Clitoria ternatea
ATTCTATGTAAATGTATGATATGTGTGGCTGTTGATGCCGAGTGGGTTTTATATGAAAAGTATGTGTTGCTTGTGGCAAATGTTAATGCCGAGTGGATATTGTATGGAATAGCATGTGAAGCTTGTTGTATATGATAATTCCGAGTGGATGGCATTGTGATTGCCGAGTGCATGAGATGTGGGTCGGTTATGTTAATTCCCGTGTGGGATTTTATATTAAAAAGTATGTGATTTGCCAAGTGCATGTGATTGCCGAGTGCATGTATTGTGTTATTGCTATGCCGACCCCTGTTATGAATAATAATGATAAAATGCATTGGATACATGTATTGATATTAAATGCCGAGTGCATATGTATGGAAAATATAATGAAAGACCTTGGGTTGGACTCAAGGCAATGCCGAGTGCATTGGCGTTGGACGCCTGATGAAAGACCTTATTCATCCGATTCGCCACTGAAATGCTTGGAGCATATAGTGTTGGACGCTTAATACCGATCGGCAATCAGATGAATAGGAGTTGAAAGTCCTTGGGTTGGACTCGAGGCAGTGCCAAGTGCACTATAAAAAGACCCTGGGTTAGACTTGGGGTAGTGCCTAGTGCACTAAGCGTTGGACGCTTAAAGACCTTGGGTTGGACTCAAGGCAAGCCTACCGGGTTGGACTCGGGGCTGCCCGTAACACTTCCGTTATCGCTTAGAGTGACTGTGTTACATGTGAGTGCAAATGGTTTGGTACCTGTAAAATGGCCGAATCAACTTGGAGCTGAATAAAAGGCTTGGAGCCTATATTGCAACAATAAAAATTAATAATAATGGGCCGGATCCAGGTGAATTGATGTGTGCACACTTATGAATGTCATTGAGCTCAATGTGAATTGTATGAATATGTAGAATGTTATTTGGAATAACATGATTAATATAGTCTTGAATGACTTGAGTGGAATCCGATTGGATAATGCATGTATATTAATGTTATGGTCGAGTGCAATATGATGTTGTGGCCGAGTACAATATGATGTTGTGGTGATACATGTTGTGGTGAATAATCCTGATTGGAATATATGTATGTTGATGTTGTTGCCGAGTGCAAGATAATAATATGCTTATGATATATGTTGGGGTGAATGTAGGGAATTATATAACCCTGATTGAGTTGAATGAATTCTGATCGGATGTTGTGTGGATATTCGTATTGAATGACGGAGTTATTATTGATTGAGATATGTTATTATATAGTTGAGGATTCTAAGGTTAATCCGAGTCAATAACTATCATTTAATATGTAAAAGCTCACCCCTACACCATTTTTCAGTGTATGCAGGTCAGACTGGTAATGAGTAGATGGCCTCAAGTTCGAGTGGTGGGCACTCAGATTGTTGTAGTGCATATATAGTATATGTATATATTGTTAAGCCTTGGCCGGCTCTCTTGTAATCCGAACGGATTTGGTTATATGGGATTGTGAATATGTATACATTGTATAAATATATATTTTACATTGTATGATGTTATCCGAATTGTTCATTATGTGGTGTTGAGAGAATAATGCTAAGGCAATAAATTCCGAGTGGAATATTGATGGGAGAGCCATTGCCGAGTGAGGCTATTACTTATGTGGTCTTTTCCGAGTGATGTAGGCTTAAAATGGTTTCGGGTAAGATGTACCCGAGTGGACTACTTCCGAGGGAAGATTAGTCCATATGTTACCGAGTGAAAATGGGAGTAACCTCGAGTGGGAAAGGGTTCGAATATTCCCGAGTGGAAATCCCAAGTGAACCTCTTCCGAGGGAAGAGTGATTATGATGGTATTGATTGAGGTATTCTAGGAGTCCTCTTCCGAGTGAATGAGGCTATGTATAAGTCCGAGTATGACTTAACTTGGTGAATTCCTCCTAGTGGGAATGGGTTAATGTATTACCAGAATGATGAATGGTTAAGATGTGACCGAGTGATTTATAGCCGAGAGGTTATGTGATCCCGAGTGTGGTAGATCAAAATATGCCGAGTGTAGAATGGATAATGTATTCAGAGTGAATTGTGGATGGAAGGTTTCTGGTTGGTTTTGCTTAAGCGAATGGGTGTTCGCCCAAGCGAGATGGGCTGTTTCGCCCAAGCGATGTTGGACCTCGCTTGAGCGAGTGAATACTGTTTGGGCTCGCTTAAGCTGTGTCTTCCGCTGTTTGCCGTGTGAGTGGCTTTTAATTTCCCTTTCCTTCCATTCGTCCTTGCCTTTATGCTGTTTTATTTTTACCGGGCTGCATGGTGAATTTTGGGAAAAATTTCCCTGGTCTCGGTTTGGGTTTTAATTAAGTAAGGATGTTTCATTTTGGTATCAGAGCAGACTTAAAAGGTCCATGGCCAAGGTATGCTTACTGAATTGTAAGCGGTTATGTGAATTATGACCGATTGTCATAATTGCTTGTGATGTTCTATTGAATTAGGATACATGTTTAATCCTGAACTGTGTGATTATATGTGTGTGTTTTGTGGTGGACAGTAGAGGAAGGTATTACTGTCCGGGTGTTGATTTGGGGTAAAGGATTTGTTATTACCCTGGTTCGGTTATTTATGAAATGCTTAGAGGTTATTCTAGCCTGGGTTGATTAGAAAGGAAATACAATGATATATATTGAGACCCTTGCACAGGTGGAGGTTGGATTAATTGGCTAGGACTCTTGTGTATGTCATGCTAGTGGTTCATGGTTGAGTCATGCTTGTTGAATGGATTAGAACTCACGTATTTGAGTTGACTAAGTGAATGATAATGAAGGAATTCCCTAGTGTGGCGTTTCCTACTTAACTGATCGGTTGTGCCATTTGATGGGATGAATTTTATATCCTTGGCACGGGAACCCCCATATGATATATGATGTACGTGATTTATGGTATAAGTGATGTGTTGTAGTTTCCTAAGTTGGAAATCTGGGTATGCGATAGGTGGTTAAATGTAAAATCTAATGCATGTTGATTGGGGAAGTGTCTCGGTTTCGGGTGTGAAGACCGAGTGAATGATTGATTGATGTTAGGCCACTAGGTGTGGTAACCCAGTTGATTGGGCATGGTCATGTATGATCGGATATTATTGAGATGGATACCTGAAAGGTTAGAAAACTGGGTGAGGAATTGGTGTAATTGGATACCTGAGGATTTGGGTTAGACTCGGTCTTGTGGTTGAAAACCGAGTGAATAATTGATTAAATTATGACCCATCAGGTATGGAAATCCCGATCGGATTTAGTATAATTGTATGCTATCAGATTTTGTGGAGCTGGACCCTATGGTGGTTTCGACTCGGTGATATTTGGATATTATGGGAATGTTCCACGATGGGGTACCAGGTGACCCCTGGAATTTCCGAGTCAGATAGTCTGATTGACCTTATGGATTGTTCAGTCGAGTAAGTAATGGTATAATAAATTTTTAAGGCTTGAATTATCTTAAGGTGAAATGTAAATAATAAATGGGGTACCTGATTGATAGTTACCGGTAGGGTTGAAATCCGAGTACGCTTGGGTATTGATTATGGTGGTATTAGAAATCATACTACAATGATAATTACATGACCGATTGGTGGATTGTGTTTATGCTTGGTGAATCATTAGGCTTAAAATTGATTAATGGCCCGTGATGAAATGAAGGATTAATAGGCTGTCAGATTATGGTTTTAAAATGGATAAGATCCAATGATGGGATATTTACTCGGTATGGGCTGGAAGCCGATTGTTGATATGCCGAGTGAGGATAGGTGAATACAGTACTGAATCTATGTGAATTTGTGGGGTCAGAAACCTATTGCCATTATACTGTTTTACAGTAATGGTGAATGATATTTCATGATTATTGTTGCGTGATGTACCCTAAATGGTGCATAATGATGATGTTAATGTAAATGTATTGTTTATATATATATATATGTGTGAATTGCCATTAATTTTTATGAATTGGTGTTAGTTGAGTGAGTTTGGTCGGTGTGAGTTAACCTGTTCCGAGACGACTCTTCATGCCATATGTATTGTGGCAGCGTACACTTTTGCAGCGGACTCTATGTAATTGTTGTAATCTTATAGGAATGAGACGTCATCCTATAGATGGATGCAATAATTCATAAGTCGGGCAGGTGAGGCTGTAACTGCTTATGGTGATGGTGAGTCTATCGGGCTGTTTTGAGTAATGATGAGAGTTGTATTGAGTGAACAGTAAGTGGTTGTGTATCAAAATGAGGATAGAAGGTTTGTTTAACCTTGATGTGTTTACCTCCGAGAGCGTCAGAGGTTATTGGGTATGAATTGGCTACTAAAATGATGATTAGTTATTGAAATAGATGGGTGATCAAGTCTGTCACTGGAATTGGAGGATTTATGAGTCTGGCCGAGTGGTATTGTGGGTTTAATGAGGAAACCATGACCTTGAGCCACGGTAATCGGTAAGGTGAGAATTTGCTCGGAAAAGATTAGTATTTTTCGAGTATGAGAAAGTGGAGATAATTTTGAGTGAAATCTTTCTGAGAGAAAGAATTACTATGAGAAGTTACGATGTTCCAAGTGAAACATCATTTTGTGGGAGTCATGACTAAGTTAAGGAACTGTGTCCGAATGACTCATTTGTGTTAGGCGAAATTCACGTGAAATATCCGAGTCGTGTGACTCTCGGGTGAAGAGTCCGATCGTGCCACTTCTGTGTGGAATGGTACCGTGTGGGACTTGGAATAGTTAAGTTTCCGATTGATGGATCCCGAGGGGAATAGATACCCGAGAGGTAAATTTATTCACATTTGTGTTCGGGTTGATGTTTAGAGCTGCTGAGTTTGAACTCAGATTTGTATTTGATGTAGGCTTGAATTCCGAGTGAGTTGTTGTAAGTGAAAAGATTTTCGGGTAAAAAATTGCCCTTAAACCCCGAATAATATTTTTGATTGAGAGCTTCGAGTGGCATTCTCTAGGAGCGGGCATGGAATTGGCCGAAGGAATGGTTAGAATCTGAGATTTCAGGATCCGAGTGTGGTGCCTGTACGAAGTAAATCCAGGCAAACTATGCTAATTGATGCACATGGGGAGCTCTTTTGAGTGTTCGGCTCGATATTGCTAAGATATATCATGGTTTAAAGAAAAGAATTGGTGGTCGGATGTTGAATATCCGAGGGTTTAATCCGAAATATATTGGACAATGGTGAGTATTGATAGGAATCGGTAATGTTGTTTACCGACTAGATTATTCCCAATTGGTTGATTAGCATCCATAATGTGTCTTATGTGACATAATTTTGAGCTTATACTCGGTGTGGGTACATGATTGTGCCGAGTAACTCCTATGAATTGGAGGAAATGTTAATGGATGTACACCGATTGGTGTTGAGGGTGTTGGGCTGAGTGGCCAAAGAACTAGTGATGCCCTTGGTTATGGTGAATTGTTAGAGTTAAATGGTGTAACATCCCTAACATTTTAGAAAAATTTTGATTACCAAAAAATATTAATAATTATTCTAGAGATTTATTGGATATTTTAGGGATTTTTTTTTATTATTGCAAATGCAATTATAAATAATTAAATATTATAGAAATAAATAAATTTACTTGATTGATTAATTAACAAAGATTAAATGAGGAGTAAATAGAGAAGGGGTAAATTTAGAAGTTACCAATGGGGGTAAGAGGTAAAAGTTTAATTAAAACTTTTAAAGAAAATATAAAAGAAAAAGGGGAAAAGACCATTTTGCCCCTGGGTCTTAAATAATAAAAATTCACTCTCCTCCTTCATCTTCTCCACGCGAGCCTTCTTCCCATTTTTCTTCTCACCATAGCTGTGATTTGCATGCTTCAAGGGAAGCTCCATCTTGCGTTAAAACTTCAAATTAATCACGTTTTCGAGATCGTGGCTTCGAGGTGAGTTCAATGGACCCGTTAAAATTGAGTTATCTTCCCCTTTTCATTTTCTTTCTCTAGACAATGGCCATGCATGGAGGTGGGAGCTTCGATTTCCTACTCCTCTAGTGCATGGGAGCTCAAAAATGGTTCTTAGAGCAATGAGGGTGGTTTAACAGTGATGGGTTTTGCGTTTCAACTTTCGTAGGTAGCGGAACAGACGTCGGAGGATTGAACGGTGAAACGAATATTGATTTCGGAAGTAGGACGCTGGATATAGCGTAGAGAGGGCGCTAATTACATCAAGAACGAATCGTCGGAGCTCGGAAGTTAGGCAAAGGGGGGTGTTCAGGTCGTAATTAATTAGAATAGGTATATAAAAGAAATTGAATTATTCGATTAAATATTGGGATAATGAGAATAGATATTGAATGGTATTTGTGTATGTATGTATGTGTAAATTTGAAGCATAATTAGTTTATGATGATTTTGAGATGAAAGTGCTTTGCCTTATGATGACTGTATGAGTATAGAGGCCTTGTGATGGCGGGCTTGACAAGTAGGTCGCCCAATTAATGAGTATGCGTTTTGTGATGGCCACTTGCATTATGATATATATGAAGTATGAATATACTGGTGTGATTATGTGGTGTAGGACGGCCGACGGTATGTGCAGCCCCTCGTTTCTGGCTCCCGCGGTGTTTATGCCCAGTTGAGCTACCCAGTGGTTAAGTAGGACCCAGTGGTTGAGGTGGAGAGTCAAGTAGGACTCAGTGGACTAAGCAGGGTTCACGGGGTGTCAAGTAGGACCCCCAGCTGAAGGCCGATCCTTTTAGTATCCGGATACTAGGCGTCGATTTAATATGAGAGTCAGTTGTGTTATTTGATGCATTGTTAGCATTGTATGATGATATGAATGTGTTTCATGATAATTATTGATTGTGATTGGCAAATTGGGGATAAAGAGATTAGAATCAAATTTTGATTGGTAAATGGAGATTGAGGACAAGAGGTAAGATAAATGGTACAAACTAAAATATAGTGGATATGTATTTTGTTATTGAATTGCCATTCTATATTAATTATGATACCAAACACTCACCCTTGCTGTTGTTTCTTTAATTTTAGTAACCAGTGACAGGGAAGAGGTTGAAGCCCCGGAGGTGCGCCAAGTGGAGAATTGATGCCAAGGAGTGCAGAGAATTATGAATTGAAGGATGTGTGTGTTGTGCTTTATATGCGTTATGTTAATATATGTTTTCCATGTGTGCTAGACTAATTTAGATGTGATCAATGTGGTTATGAAGGTTTATAATAAGTAATAGATGGAGATTGCATGTTGGTGATGAGAAAGGGAATTTATGATAAGCTCCATGAATTAGACATATATGTTTATGGGCAGGTCTTGCTTATTTGGTGAAGAATGGATGTTGGGAGTTATGAATTATAGCTCCTTAGGATGTGTGTTTTAAGATTTTGGATAGTTGTTTTATGCATGAACTAGGAACTAGCATAGTCAAATGATGATTTATGTGGTTTTGATGTAATGGAAGGAAGGCAATAGCTTAAATATGTTAATTGTGGTTTGTGAAGAATGGAATGGATCCATTTTGCCAGAAATGGACTCATTGACTACCCTAAAAAGCCTTAAAATGGGATAAACGCATTTAGGCGCATAAATCACTCATTTTTAGGAATTTTTGAGTGCGGTCAGCTGTCACACGTCACAATTAATGTGTTTTGGCTTGTGTTAAAATTTGGTGGCATGCCGACATCGTTTACATGATCTTTGGTAGTCAAGAAGTTCATTTTGGATGCAAAATCTGCATAATTTCTGCATAATGACAGGGTGTAATCGATTAGCCTCTAAGGTGTAATCGATTACAAGGCCTCTGTCTGTAATATAATCGATTAGACATCAGTGGGTAATCGATTACGGGTCACCCAGGACCCTTGTAATCGATTATGCCCTGAGGTGTAATCGATTAGAGGATGCACCTGATACATTATATGAGTTCCAGCAGCTTACTAATCGATTAGTAATCGATTACGTGTCCAACAGAAACCTTGTAATCGATTAGCCAAGGTTCTGTAATCGATTGTGAACCCAACAAAACCATGGTAATCGATTAGGTTACTGATATAATCGATTAAGTACTGCCCCTGATCCAATGAACCATTCCAGGAAGCTGGTAATCGATTACTCTTTGCTTGGTAATCGATTAGGACATTGTAATTAACTATTTTCAGTCCTTTCAAGCCTTGATTAAGCAAAGGGGATATCCGATTACGCTATTTGAGTAAAAGAGATGATGTTCTTTGAACATGTTAGCGAAAATAAATGCTATTTTGATTTAGGGCTTAATTAATTATTGTTAAATGTGAAAAATTTATTATGAATATTAAACTAAACAAATATAAATAAATGAAAAATGACGAAGGACGTCACAGGTGGTATCAGAGCGGTTCTTTCTGGAGCCGGGTGAAGGGGCAGTGTTAGAGAATTGTTTGAGTCCCATGTCGGACTATCTTTGCATTGTATGGAAATTGTTTGTGTTATAATTGAGTTGTAACAGGTCCACTTGGCATCATTTCCCTTGGCACTCTGGTGGCATTATGTTATATATATATGTATGAGGTAAATGCCCTATCCCTGATAGACCATTGGTTATTAATGGTGATGTGTTTGGTTATTGTAGAACTACTTTATGGCTGAGGGAACTAGTTCAGGAGGAGGAGATGAATTCTTCTCAAAATTTTCCCAACTGTTGAGTAGGACTGAATCTGGTCCCACTCTTGATAAATTCCTGAAGAGGAATCCACCTGTTTATAGAGGAGGCCATTATTATGATGGGGCTCATGTCTGGATGCGAGAAATTGAGCAAACATTTGAATACTTTGAATGCTCTGAAGAACAGAAAGTCTAATTTGCTACTTATCAATTGAAGGATGAGGCTCGTGTGTGGTGGTCAAGGACTAAGATTCAAATGAATGCTGCGAGTGAACCATTAATGTGGGTGAATTTCAAGTGGAGATTTCTTGCTGAATACTTTCTAGATAATTACAAAATCCGCAAGGAGATGGAATTCCTAAAACTTGAGCAAGGCAAAATGTCAGTAGCAGAATACACATCACAGTTTGATGAACTGTGTGATTTCTATCATCCTTTTTCTCTTGAAGGAACCGAAGGCAGTAAGTGTGCAAAGTATGAATCCGGGCTAAGAATTGAACTCCAAAGTGTCATTGTTCCTATGGAGATCCATGACTATCCTACTCTGGTAAATAAGGCCAGACTTGCTAAGGAAGTGCAGTTACAGAGAGCGTCTCAATCAAGGGACAAAAGACCCTTGAAGGCTAAAGGATTTAGTTTTAAAAAGATGGGTCAATTTTTCCGTGGAGGTAAGTCTTCCACTACATCTTCTTCTTCGAGCCGTAGTTCTGCAGGCCATTCTGGTGGTCATTCTGGTAGTTGTGCCTGTTATAATTGTGGCCGGGAGGGCCATATTGCAAAACATTGTCCGGCCAGCCAAATTGTTTGCTTCCAATGTGGACAACCGGGGCATCTTAGGCCAGATTGCCCACAGAGGCAGCAACAAGATGAACATAGCAGTCGAGCTAATACTTCTGTGGCCCGTGGTGGTAATTTTCAAAGAGAAGGTAGGAATAGCAGTGGTCGTGGAGGCCAATGCCCGAGGAGGAGTGATGCCCAATCTAGCGGTGCTTAAAATGTTATGACTGGGCGAGTGTTCGCTTTTGATGCTTCAGAGGTTGCAAGAACTGATAATTTGGTGCAGTGTAAGTGCATTAGTCATGACTATTTGGTAAATGTAATTTATGATTCGGGTGCAACACATTCTTTTATTTCTGAAAGTTGTGTGAGGCGGTTTGGGTTACCAGTGGTGTTAATGGAGAATGCCCTTAATGTCTCCACCCCTACTGGTTTTACATTCCGTGCCACCACCATGTGTGGAGGATTACCAATGCAAATTGAAGACCGTTCCTTTTGGGTAAATTTAATATGTATGCCGTTGAAAGATTTAGATGTTATCCTGGGTCTTGACTGGTTGTCTGCAAACCATATTATGGTGGATTGTTACCGTAAGACTATAGTATTCTCTCAGGAATTGGACACTAAGAATGTGGTAAGTAATGTCTCTGTAACTTATGCTATTCTATTTACTTCAGAAGGACGGTATAATCTTAATCCCAATGATATTCCCGTGGGGTGTGATTTTCCTGATGTATTTCTGGGAGAAATTCCGGGGTTACCTCCCAATCGGGAGATCGACTTTGCCATTGACTTGATTCCCGGGGCCGAGCCTGTGTCCCGTGCACCTTATAGAATGTCTTCGGTGGAGCTGACTGAAGTGAAGAAGTAAGTGAATGAGCTATTAGAAAAGGGGTTTATCCGACCGGGTGCTTCACCTTGGGGCGCTCCGGTGTTGTTGGTGAAAAAGAAGGATGGCAGCATGTGAATGTGTATCGATTATCACCAGCTGAATTAGTTGACAGTTAAAAACAAATACCCTTTACCATGAATCGATGATCTATTGGATCAGTTGAGAGGCGCTGAGGTATTTTCCAAGATTGACTTGAGGTCCGGATATCACCAAATAAGAGTGAAATCGGAAGATATTCCAAGACGGCGTTCCGGACTCGATATGGACACTTTGAGTATGTTGTAATGCCCTTTGGAGTGACGAATGCTCCTGCTATCTTCATGGACTACATGAATAGGATCTTCCAACCTTACTTGGATCAATTTATGGTAGTATTCATCGATGATATATTGGTGTATTCAAAGTCCATTGAAGAACATGCACAGCATCTTCGAATTGTTTTGCAGATATTGCGGGAGAAAGGGTTGTATGCCAAGCTGTCTAAATGTGATTTCTGGGAAGGAAGTGTGCAATTCTTGGGCCATGTAATTTCTAGGGATGGAGTATCTGTTGATCCATCCAAAATTAAAGCAGTTATAGACTGGGAGAGACCTAAATCAGTGACGGAGATTAGGAGTTTCCTTGGATTGGCTGGTTATTATCGCCGCTTTATTGAAGGATTTTCTCGTATTGCTCTTCCTTTAACTCGATTGACAAGAAAGGATAACCCATTTTGTATGGTCAGATAAGTGTGAATTGAGTTTTTAGACTCTGAAGCGATGTTTAACTACTGCACCTGTGCTTGCACTACCAGATGTGACAAAAGAATTTGTGGTATATTGTGACGCATCTAAGTTTGGTTTAGGATGTGTACTGATGCAGGACGACAGGGTGATTGCCTATGCTTCAAGGCAATTGAGACCCCACGAGCAGAATTACCCTACCCACGATTTAGAGCTTGCAGCAGTGGTGTTTGCATTAAAAATCTGGCGTCATTATTTATATGGTTCTCGTTTTGTGGTATTCAGTGACCATAAAAGCTTGAAATACTTGTTCGATCAGAAAAAGTTAAACATGAGACAAAGGAGGTGGGTGGAATACCTAAAAGACTATGATTTTGATTTGAAATACCATCCTGGAAAAGCAAATGTTGTGGCGGATGCTTTAAGTAGAAAAGTATTACATGCAGCCTTCTTGATGGGCAAAGAGCAAGAATTGTTAGAAGACTTTCGCGATATGAACATTGGGGTTGTTGTGCAAGCTCCGAATCAAATGATAATTGGGATGCTGAAGATCTCTAATGAATTCTTAGAATCTTTAGCTGTGGCTCATGAGGAAGATGAAGAGTTACTAGAACTGCTCGATACCCAAGCAAGAGGAAAAGATATGGAGCTAACCAAAGGTACTGATGGGATTTGGAGATTCAGAAACCGGGTTGTAGTGCCTACAAAAGGTGACTTTAGGCAGGCCGTGTTAGCAGAAGCCCATAAAAGTTCTTTTAGTATTCATTCTGGTGTTACAAAAATGTACCATGATTTGAAGAGAGAGTTCTGGTGGCCAAGCATGAAACAAGCAATCATAGAGTATGTAAGATCTTGCGTGGTATGCCAGAAGTGTAAGGTCGAACACCAGAGACCCCCAAGACTACTTCAACCTCCGGAGATTCCAATGTGGAAATGGGAAGGCATTACTATGGATTTCGTATCCGGGTTACCCCGTACCCGTTCTGGTTGTAATGCAATATGGGTAATTGTGGATAGGCTGACAAAGAGTGCTCACTTCTTAGCTATGAATATAAAATGGTTATTGGACCGGTTGGCTAGATTATACATTGCAGAAATTGTAAGATTACATGGTATACCTGTGAGTATTATTTCAGATCGTGATCCCCGGTTTACTTCCAGATTTTGGGGAAGTTTACAACAGGAATTGGGTACTGAACTGAGGTTGAGTTCTGCTTATCATCCTCAGACTGATGGCCAGTCTGAGCGTACAATCTAGACCTTGGAAGACATGCTTAGAGCTTGTGTATTGGAGCAAGGTGGTTCATCGGAGAGATACCTACCATTAGTGGAATTTGCTTATAATAACAGTTACCATAGTAGCATTGGAATAGCCCCTTATGAAGCTTTATACGGAAGACGGTGTCGTACGCCTTTATGCTGGAATGAAGACAGAGATGCAATCCATTTGGGGCCTGAGTTAATTCAGGAAATGAATGATCAGGTGATAATGATTCGTAAAAAGATGAAAATTGCACAAGACCGTCAGAAGAGTTACTATGACAATCGTCATAGGCCACTTGAGTTTCAGGTGGGAGATTAGGTGTTCCTAAAGGTTTCACCTACCAAAGGTGTAGGCCGGGTACTGAAGAGACATAAGCTTAACCCGCGGTACATTGGACCATATCAGATTATGGAAAGGATTGGTGATATCGCTTACCGATTGGATCTTCCCCAATCGTTGACTAATATTCACAATGTGTTTCATGTGTCACAACTTCGAGCGTACATTCCTTGTGACTCCATGATTGTACCTGAAGATTTTATTGAGCTGAAGGAAGATTTGACTGTAGAAGTGGCACCTATCTGTATTGAACAATATCAGACTAAGCGGTTAAGAAATAAGGAAGTACCGTTGGTAAAAGTAAAGTGGTAAAATCTAAATGGGATAGCCTATACATGGGAGTTGGAGGCGGACATGAGATGATTTTACCCCCATCTTTTCAAATAAGGTACGTTGATTTCGGGGACGAAATCCCTTTTTAGGGGGAGTGGATGTAACATCCCTAACATTTTAGAAAAATTTTGATTACCAGAAAATATTAATAATTATTCTAGAGATTTATTGGATATTTTAGGGATTTTTTTTATTATTGTAAATGCAATTATAAATAATTAAATATTATAGAAATAAATAAATTTACTTGATTGATTAATTACCAAAGATTAAATGAGGAGTAAATATAGAAGGGGTAAATTTAGAAGTTACCAATGGGGGTAAGAGGTAAAAGTTTAATTAAAACTTTTAAAGAAAATATAAAAGAAAAAAGGGAAAAGACCATTTTGCCCCTGGGTCTTAAATAATAAAAATTCACTCTCCTCCTTCATCTTCTCCACGCGAGCCTTCTTCCCATTTTTCTTCTCACCATAGTGATTTGCATGCTTCAAGGGAAGCTCCATCTTGCGTCGAAACTTCAAATTAATCACGTTTTCGAGATCGTGGCTTCAAGGTGAGTTCAATGGACCCGTTAAAATTGAGTTATCTTCCCCTTTTCATTTTCTCTCTCTAGACAATGGCCATGCATGGAGGTGGGAGCTTCGATTTCCTACTCCTCTAGTGCATGGGAGCTCGAAAATGGTTCTTAGAGCAATGAGGGTGGTTTAACAGTAATGGGTTTTGCGTTTCAACTTCCATAGGTAGCGGAACGGACGTCGGAGGATTGAACGGTGAAACAAATATTGATTTCGGAAGTAGGACGCTGGATATAGTGTAAAGAGGGCGCTAATTACATCAAGAACGAATCGTCGGAGCTCGGAAGTTAGGTAAAGGGGGGTGTTCAGGTCATAATTAATTAGAATAGGTATATAAAAGAAATTGAATTATTCGATTAAATATTGGGATAATGAGAATAGATATTGAATGGTATTTGTATATGTATGTATGTGTAAATTTGAAGCATAATTAGTTTATGATGATTTTGAGATGAAAGTGCTTTGCCTTATGATGACTTGATGAGTATAGAGGCCTTGTGATGGCGGGCTTGACAAGTAGGTCGCCCAATTAATGAGTATGCGTTTTGTGATGGCCACTTGCATTATGATATATATGAAGTATGAATATACAGGTGTGATTATGTGGTGTAGGACGGCCGACGGTATGTGCAGCCCCTCGTTTCTGGCTCCCGCGGTGTTTATGCCCAGTTGAGCTACCCAGTGGTCAAGTAGGACCCAGTGGTTGAGGTGGAGAGTCAAGTAGGACTCAGTGGACCAAGCAGGGTTCACGGGGTGTCAAGTAGGACCCCCAGCTGAAGGCCGATCCTTTTAGTATCCGGATACTAGGCGTCGATTTAATATGAGAGTCAGTTGTGTTATTTGATGCATTGTTAGCATTGTATGATGATATGAATGTGTTTCATGATAATTATTGATTGTGATTGGCAAATTGGGGATAAAGAGATTAGAATCAAATTTTGATTAGTAAATGGAGATTGAGGACAAGAGGTAAGATAAATGGTACAAACTAAAATATAGTGGATATGTATTTTGTTATTGAATTACCATTCTATATTAATTATGATACCAAACACTCACCCTTGCTGTTATTTCTTTAATTTTAGTAACCAGTGACAGGGAAGAGGTTGAAGCCCCGGAGGTGCGCCAAGCGGAGAATTGATGCCAAGGAGTGTAGAGAATTATGAATTGAAGGATGTGTGTGTTGTGCTTTATATGCGTTATGTTAATATATGTTTTCCATGTGTGCTAGACTAATTTAGATGTGATCAATGTGGTTATGAAGGTTTATAATAAGTAATAGATGGAGATTGCATGTTGGTGATGAGAAAAGGAATTTATGATAAGCTTCATGAATTAGACATATATGTTTATGGGCAGGTCTTGCTTATTTGGTGAAGAATGGATGTTGGGAGTTGTGAATTATAGCTCCTTAGGATGTGTGTTTTAAGATTTTGGATAGTTGTTTTATGCATGAACTAGGAACTAGCATAGTCAAATGATGATTTATGTGGTTTTGATGTAATGGAAGGAAGGCAATAGCTTAAATATGTTAATTGTGGTTTGTGAAGAATGGAATGGATCCATTTTGCCAGAAATGGACTCATTGACTACCCTAAAAAGCCTTAAAATGGGATAAACGCATTTAGGCGCATAAATCACTCATTTTTAGGAATTTTTGAGTGCGGTCAGCTGTCACACGTCACAATTAATGTGTTTTGGCTTGTGTTAAAATTTGGTGGCATGCCGACATCGTTTACATGATCTTTGGTAGTCAAGAAGTTCATTTTGGATGCAAAATCTGCATAATTTCTGCATAATGACAGGGTGTAATCGATTAGCCTCTAAGGTGTAATCGATTACAAGGCCTCTTTCTGTAATATAATCGATTAGACATCAGTGGGTAATCGATTACGGGTCACCCAGGACCCTTGTAATCGATTATGCCCTAAGGTGTAATCGATTAGAGGATGCACCTGATACATTATATGAGTTCCAGCAGCTTACTAATCGATTAGTAATTGATTACGTGTCCAACAGAAACCTTGTAATCGATTAGCCAAGGTTCTGTAATCGATTGTGAACCCAACAGAACCATGGTAATCGATTAGGTCACTGATATAATCGATTAAGTACTGCCCCTGATCCAATGAACCATTCCAGGAAGCTGGTAATCGATTACTCTTTGCTTGGTAATCGATTAGGACATTGTAATTAACTATTTTCAGTCCTTTCAAGCCTTGATTAAGCAAAGGGGATATCCGATTACGCTATTTGAGTAAAAGAGATGATGTTCTTTGAACATGTTAGCGAAAATAAATGCTATTTTGATTTAGGGCTTAATTAATTATTGTTAAATGTGAAAAATTTATTATGAATATTAAACTAAACAAATATAAATAAATGAAAAATGACGAAGGACGTCACAAATGGGGTAACCTGTACGTTTTTAAAATTGAATTCCCAAATATATGGGACTCTATGATGAGGTTGTAATCAGGTAGGACCTGACTTTTGTGTTTTTACCGTCTGGAATTATAGAGTGGTCGGTAAACCGCTTGAGAGGTAAAGTTATACTCAGTAGAATTATGAACCGGTCGGTGAATGCCTGGGAAGTATAGACATGCAATCGGTTGAGGTAGGAATATTCTTAACCGTTTGTTGAGATGAGTCCATATTGGAATTTCGAGGACGAAATTCTTTGATGTGGGGGAGAATTGTAACATCCTGATTTTTAATTAATTACCGTGTGTGGAAATTTTCAGGATTAAGGTTATGGATTGATTAAGTTAATGGTTGATTAAGATTAATTGCCAATTAGGCAAATTGTTGATTAATAATAATAATAATAATAATGCCAGGAAATTTACATTGGTGCCCTTGGTGGCTTTAGAGGAACTTCGGTCCTCTCTCTCCCTCTCTCCCTCGTGAGTCCCACGCTAATGGGATGGGAGTTTATGGTGATGTGATGGCTGATGGTGAGGGAGTGCAGGCTGGGCTGTCACGGCAGAAGAGATAAGGGCTTGGCTTCTCATTTTCCAACCACTCTTTGCTCATTCTCTCTGGCGTATATGGAGAACCATTCTCTATTCTCTCTAAAGCTTTCTGAAGCTCTGCTTCTTCCTTGCCTGCTGTTCTTCATCTTCTTCATCTTCTTCTTCCACTCAACACTGTGTAGAACCCGAGTGGAAGTGGGAACACGATGTGTAACAGCGTGGTTGAAAGAGATCTGTGTGGTGGTTGAGGAGACAGCATGGTGCTGTGTGGTTGGAGGTAGAGATCCTCCTCTGTTCTGCCAAGACAACGTTGGGTGCTTGGAAGCATGGAGCCCTTCATTGTTGGGAGGACTGGGCTGTTTAAGTGTGGAACAATGATAAGTCTTGAAAAGACTTAATTATTCTGCCTTTTATTTAATTGAATTCATCATTTAGTGATTAGTTTAGCCTTATTATTTAATTAATTGCTAATAATTTATAATTTATTTAATTATTTCAAAAGTGTTTTATTTATGTAAGAAAATGGTTAAAAACATTAATTAATTAAGAGTTTATGATTATTTGTAATTCCATTAAGCAGCCAGCATACAAATGCTAGGCAATTAGTTGATTTTTGGTGCAGGAACAAGTTGTGTTCAAACTAAGAAGACAAATCCGAGTGAAAAATTACAAAAAGCTGAGTGAGAAATCATAAAGCCGAGCGCGAATTTACAAATCCGAGTGAGTCTTCGTAAATCCGACTGAAAGGAGTCCAAAAGACCGACTGAGCGAGACTTCAAAGAGGTTGACCGAAAAGAATTAACAAAAATCCGACTGCAAAGACTTCCAAGATACCGACTCCAAAATAGAACAAGGAACCGATTGAAAATAAAAAGAAGAACCCGAGCGTCAATTTCAGAAATGCTAATTGAAAAGTCAATTCGCTCAAAAGACAGTTAAATTCGCTCGGGCGAGGGTCAAAGTTCGCTCAAGCAAAGCAAGCTTACGCTCAAGCGTAACCTCAAAACATCATTCATTCGCCCAAGCTTATCCATAACGCTTAAGCGAGAAGGCAACACTGCAATACATATCTCGAGTTCGCCCAAGCGAGAACCCAGTAGGCTCAAGCGAAAAAGGTTGATATTTAAAACAGCGATTGTTCCCTCCAGAATCCACTCGGCACCAGTGTTGTTTCCTGCAGCCTTCTCTCATACTGCTGCACCTTAGTAATTTAAGTAGTGAGCTGTTAATTAGTTGGTGCTGTGCTGTGATTAGCTAAGGATGAGCTGTAACCTGCTAAGATCTGAGTTGTAATTAGTTGATCATTCTGTAAATTATTTAGTTAGTTAGTTTAGTCATTAACTTAAGTTTCCTAAGTTATCAGTTAAGTTAGTTAGTGAGGTAGATGCCTATATATATGTTTGTACATATTCTGTAAAGGGGAGAGACAGATTCATATAAAATACAATTCATTCACAACTTCGAACATCTTATTACACATTTTCTCTCTCTAAATCCTCTCCTCCATGACGTTCCACAATCCTTCGATGGAACCGAAGTCAATGGAGTTCTAAATCCCTAAGGTTGGGATTGCGAAGGTTAGCAATAGAGTCTTGAAGCTGTGAGCGAGGAAATCAACTTCTAAATCCTGAGGCGAACAAGCTGAGGAATGGATCCAAATCGCTGGATTGACAAATCTAGAACTGATGAAGAACTTCGCTAGTGGGGAATCATGGTTGAAGCTTAGGTAACTTCCAGCTTTCTAACTAGTTCAGGCCTAATCAATTTAGGTGAATAGTTAGAGTTCAACCTCTAATTTCGTATTAGATTCTTAGGTTAATTGAGCACTTAAGGAATTAAGGTTCGATGCTTGAGGATTAGTGTTTTTCACCTAAGGAATTAGGGAATAACCACAAGCAGATTATCCTCTAGATTATGAAGTTTGATTATACCTTAATTGCATGTTTCTTGATGAATTTATGAACCGAAGCAATCCTGACCTGTTTTCTATTAATCACCTTTCACACTTCATCTTAACTCTGTTTCTGGAAATACAAAAACAACTATAAAACATTAAAACAATCAAAAACCGAATGAAATTCCTGTGTTTTTTGTTGGTTCAACTTGTACTAGTCCAAGATTGAGGTACTTACCACAATCCCTGTGGGACGATCAAATATACTACAATTTTAACGACTGGTGTGCTTGCCAAGATAAAAATCTGAGAGTCACAATTTTTAAACAAAGATTTTCATACCAATTTGATGACTCGGGATTTTAGCATCAAGTTAATGGTGCCGTTGCCGGGGATTGTTGAGTAATATCAATAATCCTTGGACCGGTACTAGACTGAACCGTTTCACTTTTGTTTGCATTTAATACGTAGTTTCAATTTTATTCTTATAAGTAGTAGTTTGTTATTTTCGTGTAGCTGTAGTCGTAGCTGTGAATCATCCTTTTGTTTGACATTTGTTGTATGCAGTCAAGGAGCAGAGGAGAGCCTTTCTTCTTTGATCCTAACATCGACTTATTAGAACGTAAACTGAGAAAAGAGAAAAAGCAAAAAGAACAAAAAGAAATGGAATAGAGGAGAGTTACATTAGGTGACTACTCCAGGCCGACTGAAGAAGGATCGCAATCTAGCATCCTTAGGCCACTAATTTCAGCATATAATTTCAAACTTAAACCAGCTTTACTGCAGTTGGTAAGAAATGAACAGTTCGGAGGAAGTGAGGTTGAGGATCCAAATTTGCATATAGCAACCTTCCTCCAAATTTGTGATACAGTAAAAATGAACGGAGTCCCTGATGAGGCAATCCGACTGAGATTGTTTCCATTTTCTCTAAGGGACCGAGCAAAAGCCTGGTTGCAAAGTCAACCGAGAGGCAGTATTTCCACCTGGGAGGATTTGCAAAGAAAATTTTTGATTAAGTACTTTCCTCCCTCTAAATATGCAAAGTTGCGCAATGAAATCACGTGTTTCCAACAAAGAGAAGGTGAATCTTTGATGGAAGCATGGGATCAGTATAAAGAGAGTTTGAGGAGATGTCCTCATCATCAGATTTCTGATGTGCAACAGGTGACTATTTTCTATAATGGTGTCAGGCCAGCTACCAGGGTCCTGATTGATGCCTCAGCTGGAAGTTCATTAACAACTAAAACTGTAGAAGAAGCCATAGAGCTGATTGACGTTATGGCTTCTAATGAATGTCTGATTAGTGAAAGGAGCCAAGTCCCTAGGAGAGGGATATTAGAACTAGAAGCACAAGATGCTTATCTGGCTCAGAATAAACTGATGACTCAGGCTTTGGAGAAATTAAGTATACAGATTTCAGAACTCCAAAAGCCGAGTCAAGTTTCTATGATAAATTGTGACTTTTGTGGTGGAGACCATGAGAATGGAATGTGTGATCCAAATGTGCCTTCCGAGCAAGTGAACTATATAGGGCAGCAACAATATCAAAGGAATTATCCTTCTAATTCCTTTAATCCTAATTATAGGAGTCACCCCAATTTTTCCTGGCAGAAAGGTCCACATTTGAATCAGAACATCCCACAAAATCAACCCACACATAGAACACGACAACCCTCTCACCCTCCTGTTAAAGAAAAGTCAGAACTTGAGAATGTACTTTCTCAGTTCATCCAGGCCACTCAGGCCAGTTTCAAAAATTAGGAAGCGTCCATAAGAAATTTAGAAAATCAAGTCGGACAGTTTTCTAAGCAATTAGCTGAGAGGCAAGCAGGTAATTTCCCTGGAGATACCAAGGTAAATCCGAGGGAACATTGCAAGGCTATAATTACTAGGAGTGGAAAAATTATTTCTCCATCTCCGAGACAGGAAATAAGCTCAGAAAAAGATAAGGAAAAAGAAATAGTGCAGGAAACCGAGCAGGTCAATAATGAAGCTGAAAATGAAAAAGAAAAAGAAAAAGAAAAAGAAAATAAAGTCCATTAAAAGAAAAAGAAAAAGGTTGATTTGATTCTGGAGGAAGCTTCTAAGCTGACTCCTGAAAAACTGAGAAATGCTCCATTTCCATACAGATTTAAAAAGCAAATAGAAGAGCAGAAGTTTGCTAGGTTCTTAGATGTATTCAAGAAACTCCACATAAACATCCCTTTTGCCGAGGCATTGCAGGAGATGCCTTCTTATGCAAAATTTTTGAAAGAATTATTGTCTAAGAAAAGGAAGCTTGAGGGGGATGAAATGATTGCTCTCACTCAGGAGTGCAGTGCAATCATTCAAAAGAAACTTCCTCAAAAGCTAGAAGATCCTGGATCTTTTACAATACCATGTGCCATTAGGGATATTCATGTAGGAAGTGCTCTTTGTGACCTAGGAGCCAGTATAAATCTAATGCCTCTATCTTTGATGAAAAAACTGGGAATTAATGACCTACAACTGACTCGCATGTCTTTGTAGTTAGCTGACAGGTCCATTAAATATCCCCAAGGGATGCTGGAAGACTTGTTAGTTAAAGTAGACAAATTTATCTTCCCAGCAGATTTTATAGTGTTGGATATGGAGGCTGATCGAGAGATTCCTTTAATCTTAGGTAGACCCTTCCTAGCTACAGGCAGAGCATTAATTGATGTAGAAAAGGGTGAACTCATGCTGAGAGTTCAGGAGGAGCAGGTAACCTTTAATGTCTTCAATTCCATGAAACATCCGACTGAAAGGATGGATTGTTTAATGATTGAATAGATTAAAAGTTACCAGACTCCAATGCTGTTAAAAACTGAGGAAGAGGCCTTACGAACCTTTTTAGAGGATGACTTTGACTCCGAGACTGAGGAGTTAAATGACTCTCACTCAGAAATACTGAACCTACTGGAAGTATTAGAAGTAGGTGATTTTGAGAAAGGAAAGAAAAATGATTTGAAAATTACTGAAGTTGAGAAAGGAAAGGAAGTTTCTGAAGAAAATTATGATTTAAAACCTTTGCCTTCTCATCTAAAATATGTTTTCCTAAGAGAGGACGAAACACATCCTGTCATTATTAATGCTGACTTAAAAGAAGAAGATGTGGACAAATTAATCAGGGTTTTAAAGGCACATGAATCTGCGATTGGCTGGAGTATTTCTGACTTGAAGGGAATCAGTCCATCATTTTGTATGCACAAAATACTGATAGAAGATGATTATTCCCCTGTAGTACAGCCACAATGCAGATTAAACCCAATAATGAAAGAGGCAGTCAGGAAAGAGGTGGTCAAGCTTCTTGATGCAGGAATCATTTATCCTATCTCAGACAGCGCTTAGATCAGTCCGGTCCAAGTGGTGCCCAAGAAAGGAGGAATGACAACTGTTAAAAATGAAAAGGGTGAAGTCATAGCTACTAGACCGACCATAGGATGGCGAATGTGTATAGACTATAGAAGGTTGAATGACTTCACTCGGAAAGACCACTTTCCCTTGCTGTTTGTTGACCAGATGCTTGAGAGACTATCGGGTCATGAATACTATTGCTTCCTTGATGGTTACTCGGGTTATAACCAAATTGTGGTTGACCCAAAAGATCAAGAGAAGACAGCTTTCACCTGTCCATACGGAATTTTTGCCTATAGGCGCATGCCATTCGGTTTGTACAATGCTCTAGCAACCTTTCAAAGGTGTATGCTAGCAATCTTTGGGGACATGGTGGAGAAATTCATTGAAGTATTCATGGACGATTTCTCTGTCTTTGGTAGTAATTTCGATTCATGCCTCAGCAACCTATCTAAGGTGCTGGTGAGATACCAAGAGACTAACCTCGTTCTTAACTGGTAAAAATGCCATTTTACAGTTAAGGGAAGGATAGTCCTTGGCCACAAAATCTCTGCTGAGGGCATTGAAGTGGACCAAGCCAAGATTGAAATCATTGAAAAACTACCTTCTCCGATCAACGTGGAAGGAGTGAGAAGTTTTCTAGGATGTGCTGGCTTCTACAGAAGGTTCATAAAAGATTTTTCAAAAATAGCTAAGCCTTTGACCGACTTGCTTGTAAAAGATCATGTGTTTGTGTTTAATGAAAACTGTGTCAAGGCTTTTGAAAAATTGAAACAAAGTTTGACTTCAGCTCCGATCCTTGCAGCACCCGATTGGTCCTTACCGTTTGAATTAATGTGTGATGCAAGTGACTTTGCAGTTGGAGCTATGCTGGGTCAGAAAATAGGAAAATTAACTCATGTAATTTATTATGCTAGTAAAGTGTTGAACGAAAATCAAATACATTACACCACTACTGAAAAAGAAATGCTTGCTGTGGTGTATGCATTTGATAAATTTCGTGCTTACTTGATTGGGGCCAAGGTCATAGTATATACAGATCACTCGGCAATCAAGTACTTACTAGCTAAGAAAGAATCAAAGCCAAGACTGATCAGGTGGGTTCTGTTACTCCAGGAGTTTGACTTAGAAATACGAGACAAAAAGGGAGTAGAGAACTCAGTTGCCGACCAACTGTCTCGTCTGGAAGGTGAATCAGATTCTGTTTTAATAAAAGAATTTCCAGACGAGAGGTTAATGGCAATTATCACTGGGCCATGGTATGCTGATATGGCCAACTTCAAAAGTGCCTTGGTGGTACCTAATGGCTGGACATCCCAAATGAAGAAAAAAGTCTTTCATGATAGCAAAAACTTCCTTTGGGATGATCCATTTTTGTATAAAATAGGAGTAGATGGAGTAATCAAGCGATGTGTGCCTGAATCTGAGCAAGAAAGGCTCTTGTGGCATTGCCACGACTCCTATTATGGAGGTCATCATGGTGCCTCCCGTACTGCAGCAAAGGTTTTATAGAGTGGCTTTTATTGGCCAACTATCTTTCAAGATGCTAAAGAGTATATCAAAAGGTGCGATAAATGTCAAAGGAGCGGAGGTCTCTCTGCTAAAGCTGGCATGCCTTTGACAAACATTTTAATTGTGGACTTATTTGACGTCTGGGGTATCGACTTTATGGGACCATTTCCAAAGTCGTTCTCCAACGAATATATACTCATTGCTGTAGACTATGTCTCCAAATGGGTGGAGGCAATTCCGACCAGAACCAATGATGCACATGTAGTGCTTAGGTTCATTAAGAAGAGTATTTTCTCTAGGTTTGGAGTTCTAAGAGTACTTATTAGTGATGGGGGTTCACATTTTTGTAATAAAATAATGGAAAAAGCCCTGCGTCACTATGAGGTTTTACATAAGATATCCACTCCTTACCATCCACAAACTTATGGACAAGTCGAGCTGTCAAATAGAGAAATAAAAAGAATCTTAGAGAAAGTGGTCGGAAAATCTAGGAAAGATTGGTCGGTAAAATTAGATGATGCATTGTGGGCTTACCGAACAGCCTTCAAAACTCCGATTGGTATGTCCCCGTATCAATTAGTTTATGGTAAGGCTTGCCATCTCTCTATGGAGTTGGAGCACAAGGCGTGGTGGACCACAAAGCTATTAAACATGGACTGTGACCAATCCCAGGAGGAAAGAGTTTTGAAACTCCATGAACTAGAAGAGTTCTGACTCAACGCTTATCAAAGTGCCTCCATTTATAAGGAGAAAACAAAGAAGTGGCACGATAAGTGGATTAATAAGAAGGAGTTTAAAAAGGGTGATCAGGTTTTTTTATTCAATTCCCGACTAAGACTCTTCCCTGGAAAACTTAGATCGAAGTGGTCGGGGCCTTTTACTGTAAATGAGGTTTTTCCTCACGGTGCAGTTGAGCTGAAAGACCCGACTACCGATCGGATTTTTAAGGTAAATGGCCAGCGACTCAAACTCTACTTTGGAGGAGAGTTTGATAGGTAGAAAACCTCCATGTTACTGCAAGCATCCTCTTAAATGTCGTAAGGTCAAGCTAGTGACCTTAAAGAAGCGCTCTAGGGAGGCAGCCCTACGTTCTGAGTGTTTTTAATGAAAAGAAAACTAAAATTTTTAGTGAATAAAGTTTGAATAAAATTTGTGAAGTTTGAAGAAGGAAGTCCGAGCTTGATTTTTCCATTTCGCTCAGGCAAAACACTAGTAGCTTAGGCGAAAAGCTGCTGTTGTTGCTTCGCGCTTAAGCGAAGGTTTACTGAGCTCAGCGAAAGTAGTACACTCGGATAACTATTACTCATTCTTAACCCTTTTTTCCGACTGAACTTCACTCTCATTCTTCAATAAATTCCAAATTTTGATGTGAATAAAAAGGGGAGACTTTAATAAAGGATTTCTAATCGTTTTAATAAATGGGTCAGATGATGAAGGGTGATTTATTTCAGTTAGCCTTTTATCACTCGGATTCCTCACTTATCACAGTCAGTTTTGTATCCATTAGTCTCCTATTCACTCAGTATATTTTCTTGCCAGTCTTGTGTTCAGTCGGCCTTCTATTTTTCTCATTCATCTGCTCAGCTTTCTCACTCAGTCTCTTATTCCCTCGACCAATCTCTTTCACTCGTTCTCTATTCACTCGGTCATTCTTTCATTCTTTCACTCGTCACTTATTCACCCGGTCTGTTTCACTCATTATTTCATGCATGCTTCGTCTTTCGTTTTTCTTTTTCATCCACTCAGTATTTTCATCCACTCAGTTTCCACTATAGTTGTTCTTTTATCCACTCAGGTTATCTCCTTCTTCTTCTGTCTTTCACTCATGTTATTCGCCCGGTCAGTCAGTCATTCTTTTGTGTTCTTTCACTCGTCTTTCCATTTTCTGACCACTCGTTGTTTGTTCATTCGTGTTCATTTTTACCTGGTATAATCCACTCAGTATTCATTTACCCGTTGTTTCATTCACTCAGCTTTGTGCATTTTTCCGTTCGTCTTTTAGTCATTAGTTTCTTTACTTACTCATTCCTGCTTTGCACTCGTTGTTTTGGTCACTCTTCCACTCGACCTTTACTACTCAGTATCTCCATCACTCGGTATTTTTCTCCATACTCACTCGGTCATTTTCTTTTCACTCTTTTCACTCTTTCATTCGGTCTCTTCCTTTGCATTCTTCCATTCATTGTCTCCCATTCGATCATTCGGTTTTCATTCATTCGTTCACTTTAATTCACTCGTCCTTTATTCACTCTGTCAATCTCCCACTTATTCATTCTCCCACTCATTCGTCTATTCATTCTTCCAATCTTCCTTTATGTCTCCATATTCTTTTATTCACTCAGCCTTACTTTCATTGTTATTTCTCCCACTCGTTTTCTGTCCACTCACATCCTAATGCAGTTGTTGACTCGTCTCTCCTGCACTCTACTTCATTCATCCATACTTTCACTCGTTCTTGTACCCATTCAGTTTTCATTCACTCGGGATCCTGTATTCATTCACCGTATCGTTCTTTCATTCGTTCTTCCACTCATTCTTTCATTTACTTATTGCTTTCATTCGCTCGTTCTTTTTCATCGTTTGTTCATTTATTCATCACTGTCACTCATCTTTCGTGAATCCACTCGGCATCTCTTCCCACTCTCACTCGATCCTTCACCTATTCAGTTCGTGAGCCGAGTAAGAGTATCTAAAAAAATAATAAAAAATAAAAATAATATATATATATAATTATTATAATAATAATAAAGTAATAAATAAAGCTGGAACATACTTACGCGTTTCTTGGATAGTAACTTCAACAGTATAAAAACCTTTCAGATTCCAAACCCTAAGTACCTACGCTGAACTTGGGTTGAAGACGAAAAGACACTTTCTAATTTCTAAGAAAGGTACTATCTTTCCACCTATTTCACTTATTTCATTCACTTCTAAATACATGCTTAGTATTTTCTTGCTTCTTTGTTAATGTTCTTCCACTGTTCATAGCCATGCATCTCACATTTTCGGTTTGTTATGTTTGTTTTGGATTTCTGTTCTTATTTTTTATTTAGGTTGTTTATCAGCATTCTTTTAACATTAACCATGAAAAGAAGATCATAGAGACTCCTATAAAAACCTAGACCAAATTTTGCAGAAGGAAGTGTGAGAAGAAAGCAAACAGATAACGAAAAGGAAGTAGCAACCATCAGTATATCTGATTCTTCTGAATCTGCCCACAGTCAAAGTCAAGCTGAGAGGAATGCATCTCCTTCGGTTCAAAGGAATGCATCCCCTGCAGTTGAAGATGTTGACAGGAACGGGTTCAGAAATGTTAAGGCTGCTGAAGAATATGCTATAGAGTTTAAAACCAGAGAGACCGAACGTCCCAGGCAATCTGCAGGAACCGGTTCTTCTTCTTCTGACATTTCTATGGTGTTGCAGGAATTGCAGGTCATGAAGAAGATGCAACTTGGAATTTATGATCGGGTCTTGAACCACGATCTCATGCTCAGGAAGATTGCCACGAAGTTGAGGATAGAACACACAATAGAAATGGGAGCTCTACCTGACAGAGATGCGTGGTTGGCTTCTATTGGATTCACAATTCCCTCAGAGGACGTATCCCAAGCAGCTGATTCCCCACCATCTTCCCAACAGGACAAAGAGAATGAAGATCAGGATGCTTGAGTTGTTGCTACGTGTTATTATGATGTTTTTATGTAATTAACTTGACATTATTTTAACTGTTTCCTGAACAATGAATTCGCTTTTATTTTAGTTGTAATGAAATTTTCTTTCTTTGTTAAAATTGCTTGTTTTATTCTATTTTTCGATTGTATCGGTAAATTAATGCATCCCAAATCCAACCACGTGTTTCCCATTCACAGCCACTCAGGTAAAAGGGGAAGTATTTTTCCAACTGCTTAATTGATATTCTGACTTATTAATTGATACAATATGTTATTGTTTAAGTTCAAATCTATCTTAATACTTTAAAGTTTGCTAATTCTTAAGCTTAGTCGGATAAATTAACTGATCGGTTTTGTTTAACTCAGGAGCTCTGCCCATAACTATTTTTCATCATTAATTAAATGTTTACTCGGCATGCTAGTTAGCAATCTGAATGTATGATCTTACATTAAGTTTGGGGACATGACTGGCTGATTAACTATTATATTCATAGCTTTTGAGCCTGTTTTATTCTTTTCCGAGTGAACTTGCATGCTAGTTAGTGAGACAGAATTTGCTTCAGTACTTGCTAATTGTTTGTATGCCAGCCAATCGAAAATGATGAAGGCCTTCTTTGTTAATTCAGCCAGGGCCAAAAAGTAGCCTTCCTAATATATTTAATTATCTTTTGACCCAAAAATTATGTTTGAGCCTGAGACCCTTTTATTTTGTTTATTCACCTAACGTTACAAGCCTTTTTATCTCGAAAAAACTGACTGATTTACCCCTGGATGTTTTGCTGATGAGTTGCTCAGTCTTACTTATTGCTAGGGACTAGCAAGTTCTAAGTTTGGGGATAAAGAGTGTGCCTAGCATCAATTAAGGACACACTCCGACCTTGGTTATAGATGAATAAATAGAGGCAAATGAAAGGAAAAATAGAAAAGCTAAGAAAAAAAATGAAAAAAATCAGCAAGGAAAAAGGTGCAAAGCACCGATTGAAATGTGATCGGAAAAAGATGGAAAAGAAGAATGAAAAGGAAAAGTCTGAAGGACTGAAAGGAAAAGAAGGTGCAAAGCACTGAAAGTGTTAAGTTAGCATTCACTCGGAAATAATGGAGCTTGCTAAGTAGAGGCAGTTAAGTTAAAAATTGAGTCAAGGCATCAGTGGACACATCTTGTAACCCGACATTCACTCGAAAAACAATAATTGAGCCTGTAGCCCAGCCCCATTATAAGCTTAAAAAGCCCTTACTGATCTGATTGTATTGGCATATGGCATGACGTTTAGAACTGTTGCAAGCCTATGTTTATCTAACAAGTATGCAGGTGATGAGTGCATTTTATTCACCCTATACACCGAGAGAAGAGTGAAACACCGACCAGTGAGGAAAGCATCAGCAGCTTGTCTCCCAAAGGACGTGTAAGTTATTATACTGTTAGAAATTGCGAAAAGAAAGCATGGTCGGTATTCAATAATTATAGCATGAACTAAGTTAAGGAAAGGGTGATTGTGTTAAATAACAGCTTGTTAGTTAAATAATCTGAATAGTTGCTTGAGGACAAGCAAGTTTTAAGTTTAGGGATGTGATAAGTCTTGAAAAGACTTAATTATTCTGCCTTTTATTTAATTGAATTCATCATTTAGTGATTAGTTTAGCCTTATTATTTAATTAATTGCTAATAATTTATAATTTATTTAATTATTTCAAAAGTGTTTTATTTATGTAAGAAAATGGTTAAAAACATTAATTAATTAAGAGTTTATGATTATTTGTAATTCCATTAAGCAGCCAGCATACAAATGCTAGGCAATTAGTTGATTTTTGGTGCAGGAACAGGTTGTGTTCAAACTAAGAAGACAAATCCGAGTGAAAAATTACAAAAAGCCGAGTGAGAAATCATAAAGCCGAGCGAGAATTTACAAATCCGAGTGAGTCTTCGTAAATCCGACTGAAAGGAGTCCAAAAGACTGACTGAGAGAGACTTCAAAGAGGTTGACCGAAAAGAATTAACAAAAATCCGACTGCAAAGACTTCCAAGATACCGACTCTAAAATAGAACAAGGAACCGATTGAAAATAAAAAGAAGAACCCGAGCGTCAATTTCAGAAATGCTGATTGAAAAGTCAATTCGCTCAAAAGATAGTTAAATTCGCTCGGGCGAGGGTCAAAGTTCGCTCAAGCAAAGCAAGCTTACGCTCAAGCGTGACCTCAAAACATCATTCATTCGCCCAAGCTTATCCATAACGCTTAAGCGAGAAGGCAACACTACAATACATATCTCGAGTTCGCCCAAGCGAGAACCCAGTACGCTCAAGCGAAAAAGGTTGATATTTAAAACAGCGATTGTTCCCTCCAGAATCCACTCGGCACCAGTGTTGTTTCCTGCAGCCTTCTCTCCTACTGCTGTACCTTAGTAATTTAAGTAGTGAGCTGTTAATTAGTTGGTGCTGTACTGTGATTAGCTAAGGATGAGCTGTAACCTGCTAAGATCTGAGCTGTAATTAGTTGATCATTCTGTAAATTATTTAGTTAGTTAGTTTTAGTCATTAACTTAGGTTTCCTAAGTTATCAGTTAAGTTAGTTAGTGAGGTAGATGCCTATATATATGTTTGTACATATTCTGTAAAGGGGAGAGACAGATTCACATAGAATACAATTCATTCACAACTTCGAATATCTCATTACACATTTTTTCTCTCTAAATCCTCTCCTCCATGATGCTCCACAATCCTTCGATGGAACCGAAGTCAATGGAGTTCTAAATCCCTAAGGTTGGGATTGCGAAGGTTAGCAATGGAGTCTTAAAGCTATGAGCGAGGAAATCAACTTCTAAATCCTGAGGCGAACAAGCTGAGGAGTGGATCTAAATTGCTGGATTGACAAATCCAGAACTGATGAAGAACTTCGCTAGTGAGGAATCATGGTTGAAGCTTAGGTAACTTCCAGCTTTCTAACTAGTTCAGGCCTAATCAATTTAGGTGAATAGTTAGAGTTCAACCTCCAATTTCGCATTAGATTCTTAGGTTAATTGAGCACTTAAGAAATTAAGGTTCGATGCTTGAGGATTAGTGTTTTTCACCTAAGGAATTAGGGAATAACCACAAGCGGATTGTCCTCTAGATTATGAAGTTTGATTATACCTTAATTGTATGTTTCTTGATGAATTTGTGAACCGAAGCAATCCTAACCTATTTTTTATTAATCACCTTTCACACTTCAGCTTAACTCTGTTTCTGGAAATACAAAAACAACTATAAGACATTAAAACAATCAAAAACCGAATGAAATTCCTGTGTTTTTTGTTGGTTCAGCTTGTACTAGTCCAAGATTGAGGTACTTACCATAATCCCTGTGGGATGATTAAATATACTACAATTTTAACGACTGGTGCGCTTGCCAAGATAAAAATCTCAGAGTCACAATTTTTAAACAAAGATTTTCACACCAATTTGATGACTCAAGATTTTAGCATCAAACAACGTTGGGAATCCTCTACTGGCTGTGATGCTTGGTTGAGGACGGTGTTATGCCTTGGGAGGTTTCTCTACTGACTTGGTGGTAGAGCTGCTTCAGAGGAAGCTGTGTTTGGCTCTTCCTAGGGTTGAAAGCCGAGCAGAGTGCTGCTGAAGGCTGGGGCCGAGTCGTTCTGTAAGAACGAGTGACCATGGAGTTGCTGGGATCTTCATTCCAGGTAAGGGGGGCTAACTTTACATCTCAAATGTATAGTTTATGGACAGGTTCCGGGTGAAACTATTACATTGTGATGTGTTGTGTTTGTTGTGTGTTATATGTTGTTGAGTGGAAGCCCGGATGTGTGATAAAGTATTATTTGGGTGGTGTATGTTAACCTCCATCCATGAGATGTATGCTGGTAAATATGAAGATGCCGAGTGCATCATACTGAGAGACAGATGAGAATATCTATTGATTTATTAGTAATACTGAGTGAATGTATGGTAATGTGGCTTTTAATGAGATGCCGAGTGAATGCATGTGCTGTGAACCAGTATGAATATTAAACGCATGGGGTGTATGAATACTGGGCTGGTTCTGGATATGATTCTATGTAAATATATGATATGTATGGCTATTGATGCCGAGTGGGTTTTATATGAAAAGCATGTGTTGCTTGTGGCAAATGTTAATGCCCAGTGGATATTGTATGGAATAGCATGTGATGCTTGTTGTATATGATAATTCCGAGTGGATGGCATTGTAATTGCCGAGTGCATGAGATGTGGGTCGGTTATGTTAATTCCCGTGTGGGATTTTATATTAAAAAGTATGTGATTTGCCAAGTGCATGTGATTGTCGAGTGCATGTATTGTGTTATTGCTATGCCGACCCCTGTTATGAATAATAATGATAAAATGCATTGGATACATGTATTGATATTAAATGCCGAGTGCATATGTATGGAAAATATAATGAAAGACCTTGGGTTGGACTCAAGGCAATGCCGAGTGCATTGGCGTTGGACGCCTGATAAAAGACCTTATTCATCTGATTCGCCACTGAAATGCTTGGAGCATATAGCGTTGGACACTTAATACCGATCGGCAATCAGATGAATATGAGTTGAAAGTCCTTGGGTTGGACTCGAGGTAGTGCCGAGTGCACTATAAAAAGACTCTGGGTTGGACTTGGGGCAGTGCCTAGTGCACTAAGCGTTGGACGCTTAAAGACCTTGGGTTGGACTCAAGGCAAGCCTACCGGGTTGGACTCGGGGTTGCCCGTAACACTTCCGTTGTCGCTTAGAGTGACTGTGTTACATGTGAGTGCAAATGGTTTGGTACCTATAAAATGGCCGAATCAACTTGGAGCTGAATAAAAGGCTTGGAGCCTATATTGCAACAATAAAAATTAATAATAATGGGCCAGATCCGGGTGAATTGATGTGTGTACACTTATGAATGTCATTGAGCTCAATGTGAATTGTATGAATATGTGGAATGTTATTTGGAATAACATGATTAATATAGTCTTGAATGACTTGAGTGGTTACTTTGCATTGAAATTGATATCATGAATGATTGGAGCACGATTGCTCAATATTGAAACATTTTGGTGATCATTGTAATATAGTTGTTCTGTATAGATTTAAGAGTGACAATTATCTTGAGGATGATATGATGTTAAGCATCGATTGCCCTATATGGATTTGTGAAGGTCTAATTGTCTAAGAATTATTAATTGACTATAAGGGCAATGCTTTCTTAATGGCGATTCTTTGTGAATTATTAGTATTGAATTATAATGATAGCTCATTGAGGACTCTGTGTAATTATGATTCATAAGTTATGATTGATGTTTATGGGAGTATACCCCTTTATCATTGAGGTTGTATGATGCACTTGTGGAGCATAGTTTCTCATTGGAAAACTTAATGAAATCATGAGATTGAATACATATGGATGAATTCCTCAATATGGTTAATATGTTTGTTTATGTAAGTCCGGTCAAGTTCCTTACACTATTTCCTTCGATTGACGAATACATTGTTATTATGCATTGATATTGTTATATAATGAGTGCGAATTGAATAGATGATGAATTTATGCCATGTGTGATCATGGATATGATATATTGAGTATGAATTGATTTAAGGGTGAACCTATGCCTTGTGTTGATCATTGTAACGTCCCAAATTTTAGAGAAAATAAATTTATTGGATAAAGATAAATAATTATTTATGGTCCAATAATTGTGGGAAAATTAATTAGATACTAGAGGTGAATTATTGGTAAATCAAGATTTACCAAAACCAGATGATTTAACAGATGGTATGGGACCCACTAAACTAAATTGGATATTTGATGGGTCTAGAATACTTAAAAAATTATTGTGGTTATGGTGGTATGGTTAAAATAATTTTTGGTGATGAGGAAATAATTATTCAGACTTAACTTATGTAAATAAACGGGGAAAATACGAGCCAAATGGAATTAAAAGAAAATGTAAATTCCCATATCCTCTTTTCCACTTAGCCGTAGCATCTTTCCCTCTCTCTGTTTGGTCCTTTTATCCATTGGATAATGGGGAATTATTAACCATTGGTAAAAGCAACTTGGAACACTCTTTGTCCATTGGGTAACACCCAATTTACACTAAAATTCTTCTCTCTTTCCCTCTATCACCGTGAAGCCTTCTTCTCCTTCCATCTATCTTCACTTTTCTTCTTCTCCTTCACTTCTCCATGGCAAACCGTCCACTCCCCCTATCCATTCCATTTTCTTGCAAAAATCAACAACAAAACTTGGATTCATGAAGCTTGTATGGTATTTTGGGGCAAAAATCAAATGGGTTCTCCATCCTCTTCCTCATTTTTGTTTTTGACCTAAGTTTGGGACTTGAGGTAAGGTTTCTAACTCCTTTTGCCCATTGATGAAAATTAATGATGTTAAGCTTAAAATGGTAGTGTTAGAAACTATGGGTGTTGATGAGAATGGAAACCCTAGGCTTGAATGGCTTAAGATATACTCTTGATTATGGCTTTGTGATATATAAGAATGAGGGTTATTGAGTTTATAAGGATTCATGGAAATGGTGGAAGTTGATTGTTGTTGGAAGATTTTAGATGAAACCCTAAGTGTTGATATTTTGGGGGTTTTGGCTAAATTAGTGGTTTTTAGTGATTTTATGCCTTTGGAATGATTTGGTACGAGGAAAATGAGTTTTTAGAAGATTGACATTGATTATTAATGTTGATGAAATTTTGAACTAAGTTGAATGTATTATGAATAATGATTTATGCATGTGAAACCCAAATCCTAGGTTAGATGACCATTGGGATCATTGTGTGTTGTTTACCATTGATTGGCAAATTAATAATGATATTAAGCTTGTGATGATGTATGAAAATTGTTGAAATTGATGCTTGCCAATTTGTATGTGCACCCTTGAGAATTGATAATTTGGGACTTTTGGCATAGATGGTGAAATTAGTGATTTGGTTGTCATGAGAATGATTTTGGATGTAGGAGATATGATTGGAATGATTGGTAATGATGATTAAGGTTATTAGATTTTGATGAGGTTCCAATCTTGAGATGTAGAGGAATTGAGTTTGAGGATGGCTTATATTAAACTTGGATGATTTATATGATGATTTGATGCATTATGGATAAAGGGGGTGATGTTGTTGTTGTTGTTGGGTGTGGTTGACCCCCTTTAAGATCTAAAGAATCTTGACTTTGGGAAAGGAATTCCCGAAATCTAACACAATGGTGTGAATTTGTGTTTTATCAAGTTTAGGACTTGATACTAAGCCCTACATGATGTTAACAATAATTAGAATTTGTGATGATGCCTTGAGATGGCCTATTAATTGAATGCATATGTATGTGTTGATAGGAGATTGTATTCTGGGCAATACGGTAGAACAATCGAAGCATTCAAATTGTGTTCTTTTCTCGAGGTAGGAGAGGAGTTTTACATTCCAAATGCATGAGTTATATAATTGATGATTATTGTATATGATGATACTCATGCTTGCCTTGCCATATATATATTGAAATGATGAGATAAATGGAATTTGATGAATGAAATAAGTGGCAAATATTGACCATTAAGAATGATATATGTGAATATATGTTGATGATGAATGTTTAGTGTCCCATTGATGGGGAGTGATGTGTTGTTGATGAATAACCCATGAGGGGTTGAAATATGTGTATGTCTTGTGAATTGAGAATTCCATGTGACTTTGATAAATGACATACTTGGTTTAGCCAAAAAAGGCTTGAAATGCTATTGGAACCTACTTTGATATGGGAAATAAATCATGGGATGAGACTTGTTGGAGCAAGTCACATTTATATATGTGAATATAGGTCCATAGAAAGTTTAGACCAAAACATAACCAATTGTAATTTGGTATGTCATGTAAAATGCCCAAAATATACATAAAACTACCCTATGGCTTAGATTTTGATTAGGATGGAATTTGGGCTTGAAACTTTGCCACATAATTGATATTGGGAAAGGTAAGTCGTGTATAAAATTTCATATAATTTGGAGTCGAATAGCCTAGTGAAAAGGGGTCCCAAAGTTGGCAAAAAATAACGGTGAAAAAGCTGCAGAAAGGTGCCTACAGCAGTGAGATCCACGGCCAGTGGGAATTTCCCACTGCCAGTGGATCTTTCTGCCTTAAAACATGAAAAAATGACATTTTGGGTGGTGGAAACAGTGGATTCCACAGCCAGTGGGAATTTCCCATGGCCAGTGGAATTTGCCACTGTTAGAAATTTTCCAACTGCTACTTTTCCTTTGCTGTTTTTGGCCTATTTGGGCATCTTAATGACATTTTTGGCCTCTGACTTTTTCATGAATGTTGTAGACAACAATGTTATGGAGGTGGTAAATTGGTCTTGCCTCAATTGGAGTTTTCTAACTCTCATTAGGCATAAAACACTAGACCCACTGCATTGTAAAACCCAAGTTTAAGAGGGTTTTGAACCCAACTTCTTATGGTTATCAAATTGGGACTAATGGGTGATATTTGTGACATGTCCCACTATATTTTAAGACTAAAAATGAGCTTTCCTCATGTCTTGATGTTGAAATTTGTCATGAGCTCATTAGTATCCAAAACCCCTTTTTATTATATAAAATCAAGAGATTATATTAGGGGCAAACCACTGAGGTGTGTTTGGTGGTATTTGATGTTGACCCAAGATATTGGCCAAGTGTATACGCCTAAATAAAGTTATGAAAACATGAATGTCTACCACTATTGATGTGATATAACAATTGATAATGAGAATCAAATGTTGTGGTTATATGACACACCTTACATGATAATGAAATTAATGAGGGGACAATTGAATGGCAATGGGTTGTGTAAATCAATGAATTTGATATGATGTTAATGATGATGATGATTAAAAGTGGATGATGCCACATTGAGTGATGATTAATGATGTTGAATAAAAAGGGATATTGTTGTTGAACATACCCTTGGTTTAATGGTGATTATTATTATTAATGATTACAATGCCATTGTGTTTGATACAAGTGTAATATTGTATATGTAGTTTGAATTGTGTTGGCTAGCATGTGATGCTATGAACTTGAAATGTGTTTATTAACAAGCCTTGTTGGTTTCCATACGTGGATTAATGCTATGATAAATGATATGCCTTTAATTACCATGCATGGTTTGATATGAATGTAAATGTTGAGCCTTGAGGGGCCTTGTGATTAATTGTATGCCAATAATGATAAAATTAAATATATAATATACCCTTATGTGAGAGGGTGAGATATCCTTGTGAGGTTAAGATTGGCATATGCATCCTTGCATTGTTGCATTCATGGCATGGCATAGCATTGATATTATGTGGTTGCGATCACAATGAAAAACCTTGTGGGGTTCCATGAAGGGAGTAACCCTTGCGAGGCGGGAAACCGATGTGATGATGGTATGATATTAATCTGGTGGTTGCAATCACCTGGTTGTTGAAATGAAAGGCCCTGTGAGGACCATTGTGAATGAATATCTGTGGTTGCGATCAAGAGGAGGGAGTACCCCATGCGTGGATGGAAACCATTATGAAATGATTGATTATGTGGTTACGATCACAATGAGACATTCTACGGGATTGTATGATGAAAAGCCAGTGGTTGCCATTACTTGGTACTTGAAATGAAAAGGGCTTGCGAGTTCCTATGATATTCCGTGGTTGAGACACAAGAAAGCACCTTACGAGGCTGCTAGAAGGGAGTACCCCTTGCGAGGCGAAAAACTAATATGATACTGATAATCAGTGGTTACGATCACTTGAAATACCATGTGTGCATGGGTGATATGAAATAGATCCATTACATATGCATTAAACAGTTCACATATGCATTAGCCACAGGTACATGGCATTTGAGATGGGATGACCAAGAGAGATGAAAAACCCCTTGCGAGGAGGAAATGATTAAAGACTTAATAATTTAATGATGATGATTATGAATTCCCTTGTTGATATGTGGCAATGTGATTATGTATGTGCTTGTGCTTGCTTACGATATGATTTGTGATTTATGAGGCATGTGTGCCTATTTGTGAGAATATAATTATGGTTAATGATGAATTAGTGATTTATATGCAAAGCACACATGATAATTATATGCATGTACACATGATCACAATATATCTATTTCGTCATTTTGAATGTATAACTCACTCTCCCATGTGGTCTCCTTTTTAGCATTGTGATGTAGGGTTATGATGGGCTAAGATGAGATTTTGAATTTAAGTTTTGGAGAAGGTAAATAGTGGTAGTGGAATTGCCTTGGCCGACATCAATTGATAAATTTATTGTATTTAATAAATTGTACATAATGATATTGATGACTTAGTGATTTTGGATATGTATATGACCATCTTTAGTATTTATGAATGGTGAATATATGTTTAGTGTATAAGTGATGATTTGATGAGTACTTGAGGAATTATATTTGAATAATGTATATTGAGAACGGTGATGTTTACATTAATACCATTAGATGAATGAATGGGTCAATTATGGATACGGATAGTGGTGATAGTTGTGGCATGACCCTGGTTATATATGCATATACTTATATTTTAGGCAATGCATGTATATGTTGCAAGTGAAAAATTGATTATGACCTAATGGGTTTATATTAGGTATTTGCATGCTTTGCTGAGCCTTTTCTCATATCTTCATATATGGGACTAGGCGTATGCCCGATATACATATTCTTCTTCCACTGTAAACTCTGTTAATTTGCATACCGTTATGGGAAATTTAGTTATCGATCCAGTTGTATTTCTATAAACCTCACTCTTCAGATTTTATGTGGTTCAGGTCTTGGTGTAATTGTAAAGTGTTTTGGAATTCTTTCAAACGTGAAAAATTTACCCGTATTTTTATTAATTAATTATCTTGATTACATCAGGATTCAAGTCCAGAAAATGGGGGTGTGACAATCATGGATAGGAAGTATTGAGAGATGGATTAATATAGTGGTAGACCATGGATTTTGAGACCATGAAATATGTATTGAAATTGAATCGTTTGTTAGGTCTCTTGCATGATTTATACTTATGGCTCTTAGCTAAGGTATGCTTATTGAATGAAATGAAACTCATATGCTTGAGATGATTGAATGAATAATAGTGAAAAAGTTCCTTAATATGGGTAACTATGAATAAGAAATGGATTTCATATCCTTAAGCATAAGGACCCTACATATACATTATGATGCAATTGATATGCCATGTCTCCCTAGATTGGGAACATGAATGAATGGTAAATGATATGCATAATTACATATATGATTGAATTACATAAGAACTAGGATTGTCAAAGATGGATGTCCTAAAGAATTAAAATGGATTCAACTTTTAGTGTGTGAAAGCCAAATGAATGATTAATAAATTGGGACTTGTAAGATGTGATATCACTAACTTGACTTGGTATAATTTTACATGAATGAGCCGTGTGAAATTAGATCCTTCGGTGGTTTAGGCTCTATGATATTTTGAGGAATGATGATTTGATGTTGCGATTGAATCCCACAACGGATACTAAATGACCCTTTGATTTTACTAAGTATGATGATTGGCCCTGTTTTTACTAAATATTAAGATTTTCACACATGAATCTATTCACCACATATAGGAATCGATTCATGGCCCTGTTATGGCCACTGTCATGTTGTTTTTCCAACTCTTGTGATTTCTTTGCTGTTTTTGGCCCGTTTGGGCATCTTAATGACATTTTTGGCCTCCAACTTCTGCATAAAAGTTGTAGATAATTGTGTTACGGAGGGGTGAGAATTGATCTCACATTAATTGGAGTTTTCTAACTCTCATTAGGCATAAAACACCAGACCTACTGCGTCATAAAATTCAAATTTAAGAGGTTTCCAGCCCAACTTTTTATGGTTACCAAATTAGGACTACTAGGTGATATTTGTGACATGTTCCATAATTTTTAAGAATAAAGATGAGCTTTCCTCATGTCTTGATGTTAAAATTTTTCATGAGCTCATTAGTATTCAAAACCCCTTTTATTATGTAAAAACGAGCGAATTCACTAGGGGTATATATGTGGTGTGTCTTTGTGGTGATTGGGGAATGGCTTAAGGCCATGGCAAGGTATGCGTATGCCTATGCAATGTTATAAAAACATGTATGCTTCCTCTCTATTGATATATTATGAATCATGATGAAAAGTAAATGATGCGATTGTATGCCATACCTTAATTGACGATGAAACTAATGAAGGGATAATTGAATGGCAATAAGTTATTATAACTCAATGAATTTTGAAAAAGTATCAATGGTGATTAAAAATGGATGATGCCATACATATTGAATAATGATTAATGATGTTGAATGAAAAGGGATATTGTTGTTGAACATACCCTTGATAAAACGGTGATTATTATTATTTCTATGCCATTGTGTTTGATGGAAGTGAAATCTTGTATATGTAACTTGAGTTGTATTGGCTAGCATGTGATGCTATAAACTTGAAATGTGTTTGTTAATATGCCTTATTGATTTCTATGCGTGAATTAATGTAAGAATGATATTGTGGCTATTGAGATGCCAAGTATATGAATGATATGCCTTAACGGGCTTTATAAATGACTGTGTGTTAATTATTGAAAATGCCAAATTAAAATATATCCCTATATGAGAGGGTGAGCTAACCTTGCGGGGTTCCATGAAGGGAGTACCCTACGTGATGATGTTATGATATTTGATGAATAAATAACCTTGCCGGGTTCCACGAAGGGAGTACCCTATATGATGATGTTATGATATTTGATGAATGAATAACCTTGCGGGGTTCCACGAAGGGAGTACCCTACGTGATGATGTTATGATATTTGATGAATGAATAACCTTACGTGGTTCTATGAAGGGAGTACCTTACGTGATGATGTTATGATATTTGATGAATGAATAACCTTGCGGGGTTCCACAAAGGGAGTACCCTACATGATAATGTTATGATATTTGATGAATGAATAACTTTGCCGGGTTCTACGAAGGGAGTACCCTACGTGATGATGTTATGATATTTGATGAATGAATAACCTTGCAGGGTTCCACGAAGGGAGTACACTAAGTGATGATGTTATGATATTTGATGAATGAATAACCTTGCGGGGTTCCACGAAGGGAGTACTCGACGTGATGATGATATAATATTTGTGAAATGAATAACCTTGCAGGGTTCCATGGAGGGAGTACCCCTTGCGAGGCGGGAAACCAACGTGATGACAATTGATATGTAGATTTGTGAAATGAATGATATGCTGTTTGTGATCTCCTGATGGTAAGAAATGGATCCATTGCCTATGCATTAAATAGTTGACATATGCATTAGCCATAGATATATAGCATTTGAGATAGAGATAACTAAAATGAGACAAGAACCTCCTGAGAGAGTGTTAATTGATTAAAGATTTAAATAATTTAATGATGAAAATTATGAATGCCCATAATGATGTAGGGCTATGTGAATGTGTATATGCTTGTGCTTATTCTTGACATGAATTATGGACAATAAGGCTTGTATGCCTAATATGATATCTTGATGATGGTTATTAAATAAATTGATGGTTTATTTTCAAAGTACACATGTTTGTATGCATGTACACATAATCACAATGTATTTATATTCGTCATTTTGAATGTATAACTCACTCTCCCATGTTGTCTCCTTTTTAGCATTGTGATGCAGGTTTACCATGGGATGAGTTTGGATTGTTGAATTAAAGCTCTTGAAGAAGGTAAATAGTGGTAATGGAATGCCTTGGCCGGCAACAGTTGTTAAACATAATGTAATCATTGATTTATGTACATTGACATTGATAGATAGTGTCTCTTAAATATGTAAATATACTAATATTTATTTATGTTAGTTGTATTTAAAATGATACCAATTGATGATGTATGATTATGATTTACATGTGTGGTCGATTGTGGTTTAATAGGCTTACATCATGAATTACATGATTGCTTGAGCTTTTTTCCATATCTTCATATATGGAACTAAGCGGGTGCCCCGTATACATATTCTTCTTCCATTATAAACTCAAATTATTCTATATACATGCATGGGCGTTTTGATTAGCAATCCAGTTTATAAATTATTAAATCTCACTTTTCGATTTTCTATATGGTTCGGGTCTTGATGTAATCGTTGTGGTGTTTTGAAATTATTTTAAACGTGAAAAATTTACTTGTATTTTTATTAATTATTATCTTGATTACATCAGGATTTGATTCTAGAAAATCGGGGTGTGACACCCGTTCTATTGAGATGTGTGATTGGCCATTATGATGATTGGACTGTGAGGCCTTGCCCATTTATGAAAACTAGAATGAGGAGAGCTCTGGTCACTCTAGCTGGGTAGGTAGGATAAGGCGGGATTGTTATGCACATGGACATTGGTATATGAGATTCATGAGTGGAAGATGGGCCCACATGCATCATGGTGACTAATGAAGAATATTGATATCAAATTGGACTCATGCATTACATCATCATGCTGAGATTGCGATTGTGTATTGATTGTATAGACACTAGTAATCCTAAGAGGAGGATGGGGAACTGAAATGGTCAGAAAAATAAGAGTGGTGAGATAACTTAACATACATACTGGGGACCCCAAAAGAGAGTTAGAAGGGTTGATTGTAATTAATCAAATTGTATGGGGTGAGCATCAGTGATGACACTCCCCGATTGTTGTGGAGGCAGAGGCTAACCTTTACTACCATTTTCACATATTTTTGGTCAGGCACAGGTACCGTATCAGAAGTGTAATCCGTCAGGAGGACCAAGTGGGTTACGAAAACTCAAAGGAGATTCCCCCCAACATGTTGATGCAGCCGTTACCTGTAAATCCATCAGAACCAGTTATCCCTCCAGTTGTACCTCGGCAGTTTCCCCTTCTCAACCTCTAGCACCCCACGTACCACGAGGCTTATTGGAGGTATGACTTAGGGTCTTCACCATGTCCCCGATGAAGCGTTATCTGGTCCAACATCGATAGGATCATTCCAGAGGATTTTGTCGCCATATATTCAGGAGCTTCAGATATAGAGAGACAGAGATTTATGAGCATATGTTGGCAGAGGCACAAAGTCTCCTACTCGAGGCCTCTGAGGTTTACACCAGTCGTCAGTACGAGTAGGTCCAACCATCGCTTAGCCGGGATTCTACGGGACCATCTTACCAGTCTGACCCGATTCAGATCACATCCACTTTAGCTCAACCAGAGTCCCTTTAGTTGGACAAGGACTTCACAGAAGATAGAGACTAGTAGTTAGGATTAGTCTATGTTATTTTGATGTTTGTAGTGATGTTTTGTATAGGGTTCCTATATACCCTTCTCATTTTAGTTATACAGATCTGATGAGACCAGTTTATGTACATATGATACAGTCATGTATACATTATGCTTTTGTTCCACCATATGTTTTCTTGTACAAAAACAAAACTCCCATATTTCTCTAAAACTCGTAGCTTCTCAGTTGACCGAGGGTGTTACAATCTAAGCCATGACCTATAAGAGTCCTGGTTCTTCCACCTCTCGCTTGAATAGTCCACATAGGTTCACCATTGTAGAGAAAGTCATGAATCTCCCTCTAAAATTACTACATTGGCATTGCATCCCTCAAGTATTCTACTCTAATGCTAGTTGTTTCATACCTGTTAATGAATTATAAGCTCAATATATTTAGTACACCAACTATGTGGTTAAAGTTAAACTCTTTTGGGACCTAATAACTAGAAGTTTAGGCCACCTATAGTTTATGAATGGAATTGGTGGCTTCACATAAGAATGGAAGATGATGTTCTCATGGTCATCAATTAAGCGTACGCTTGCACACAGATCCAGTGAGTCATCACTGCCACCTCTAACCATTTTACAAGCCATTATAATCACTTGCGGTCCTGTTACCCCACCACCAATAGCCAAAATATTAATTATTGTATATTTTGGAGAACCATAGAAGACTATGTTTCCTATTGTTTGATGCTTATTTTTAAAATTTATCAAAAAAATGGTAGTACATGAAACAACCTGGCTTGATTAAAGGCAAAATCAAAACAGGGGAAATTTTTTCCAGATTTACAAGCAACCCGGACAGAAATAAACAATCTATAGGCGAGGATAGTAGAAAACCAATCACAAGGCAGCCCAGCAAAATACAGCGCTAGAGCGAACCCAGTTAGTGTTCACTCGCTCAAGCGTGACCCAAATTCGCTTAAGCGAGACAACCCATCTCGCTTGGGCGAAGCACCCATTCGCTTAAGCGAACTAACCAGAAACCTTCCTCCCCATTCCACACTCGCTGGAGCGAACCCTTATTCGCTGAAGCGAGTGATTATACTCGGTATTCTGTCACTCGGAACCAGGGGTTCCATTCACTCGAGAACGATCCCAACATGTCACACTTCCCTCGAAAGTTATACACAGTTTCTTATTTTCATTCAGGAAGGTCACACATAAGATCCACTCGGACAATGATGGTTATTCCACTTGGAATCTATAAATTTTCCCCTCACCTAAAATATTTTCCCAGTCAAACACCACTCGGTATATTTCAACCTCAACACTATCGGGAATATATTACACATTCATCACTCGGCATATTTTCACTTTTCTCACTCGGAGAACACTTAGATCTTCCTTCTCTCAGAAGGAGTCTCCATAATCAAATTCCCTTCGGATTTACTCTAACCTCCCATCACTCAGAGAAATTTTACTAAGTTAAGTCTCACTCGGACTTATTTAAGTCTTATCCACTCAGAATATATCCTTTTTCACTCGGAATATATGATCTCATTCACTCGGAAGGGAATTCCTAGAATACACCTTAATCAAAATCATCACCTCTCTACTTCCCTCGGAAGTAGCTCATTCAGAATTTCCACTCGGGGGTATTTACTTAGCTAATTTCACTTGCTAACCTATGGGCTAGCCTTCACCACTCAGGAAAGTCCCACTTGTTAAAACCTCACTCGGAATGGCTCTTAGCTATACCCCACACGGGACCATTGGTCCTTGGCGTTTTCCTTGTAACTGAACCTCACAAATAACTCAACAACTTTATAACATCATACATAATATATACTTAGAATACTGGGTAATTCAAATTTGTTCATATTAATACGTGTTCAACAAACAGAGTTCCTAAGAGCCGGCCAAGGCTTAACATATCTATTTTACAGTCGGTACAATACGCTGTGTACACTACTACAGCATAGATGCCCTTCACTCGGGTTTAATGCCTTCTCGTCCTTCACCCCACCTACCTGCACACACTGAAAAATATAGCCACAGTAGGGGTGAGCTTTTACATATTAAATGTTAGTTATTGGCTCGGATTTATCCACAATTTCTTAACTATAGAATAACATATCTCAATCAGTTGTAACACACTGTCATTCAACACAACATTACCCGATCGGAAATTATTCAATTCATTCAGGCTCTATAATTCACAATATCCAGCACAACATATACTACAGCCATAATTTCATATTGCACTCAGCAACAGCATCAACATACATACAGTCCTCCAACCGGGATTACTCGATTCATACATGGCTATATAATTCATATTATTCACCACAACATATATTATAACCATAACATCAATATTCATGCATTCATCCAATCGGATTCACTCAAGTCAATTCCAAAATATATCAAAGATTTCATTCTTAATAACATATTCACTTATTCATATAGTTCACATTGAGCTCAATGACATTCATAAGTGTGCACACAGATATTTAATCGGATCCGATCCATTGTTATTAAATTTTATTGTTGCAACATAGGCTCTCAGTCTTTTACTCAGCTCCCAGCTGATCCGGCCGTTTACTGGTACCAAACCGTTTACCCTCTCATGTGACACAAACACTCTCAGCGTCAACGGCAGCGTCACGGGCTAGACCCCGAGCCCCACCCAAGAGGTTTGCCTGAGCCCCCCTCAAAGGACTTTAAATTTAAACCCCGAGCCTCGCTCAAGGAGGTGCCTGAGCCTTGCTCAAAGGACTTTTTCACACATATTCATCTGATTGTCGTTTCTGTATTAGTGTCCCACACTATATGCTCACAGTATTTTAAGGGGTGAATCAGATGCATATGGTCGTATTCATCAAATACATTGCATGCAGCCATTATAGAACTACAACCAATTCCACATAGCATATACATTCACTCGAAATCCATATTTTCATCGCATACATCACATGCCTTTTAATATAAAAGCCCAGACAGAGGTTAACACCACAGTTCTCATATTATGCACTCAGCACTGAATGTCAATAACATGCATCCCGTACTTTTAAATACAAAGTCACCTACGAAATCAGCATAGCAAGCTCATACACTCGGCATCTCAATCGAATCAACATGCATTTAATATATAACATCTACGGATATTATCCACTATCTCCCAGTATAATGGGCTCGGTATTCATGACACCGCACACATGCATTTGATATAATTATTATAAGTCACACAGATTCAACACTGCATTCGTATATAATATACTCGTCAATCCTAGTAACATTCACATGCATTTTGTTTTTTTAATTCATAAACAAGAACCGGCATAGCAACGTCTCAGTACATGCACTCAACATTTTAGATGAAATCTATAACATCCCGATTTAAAAATTAAATACCGAATGAGATTAAGCCACTAAACTAAAAAAATATTCTACAAGCATAAATTATTTATTAATTAATTTTAACTTAAGAAATTAATGGCTGATTGATTGTGATTTGTGTGTGTGACACGTGAAGAACTGCTGTTTCACGTTCTCCCACCCTACTCCCTCCATCCTACGGGTATATGTTCAGGAGCCTCAACGACTGTCCATTCACTTGAATTCCTTGAGACCTTCCCTCTTCTTCTACTTTTCTTCTTCTTTCTTCTTCTCCGTCCCCTATTTTTCATAACATCGCAACTGTGGTGAAGTGGAGAACCTAAGAGCCCCACTGCTGGTGAGGAGCAATCGTTCGAGTGGAAGAAGAACAGCTTCTTGTTCCCAAGCTGACTAAAGGGTACGACTGTGTTCGACGGAGACTGAACGAGTGAGAGTGGTGGACGAAGCAAACAGAGGCAACGAACCAACATCGTGAAACAGAGGAACTCCTCGAATCCCTTCAGTAGGTAGGGGGCACTTTGCATCTCAAATGCATAGTTTATGAACGGTCTCCGGGTGAAGTATTACCTGTGCATGTGTGTTTGAGAATGTGGTAACTATGTAATATATATATATGATTGACAGCTTTTGAATACCGAGGGCGTGTGATAGTTGAGTATGATGGTAGTGTTTATATTTAATGCATGTGATTATGAGGCATTCTGTTAGATATATGAATGCATGTGAGAGTTATGGGATTGTGTGTGAATCGAGTGCATGTGTCTAAAGTTGGTCGTACTGAGTCCGGTTGGTTATCTCACTCACGAATGCATGAGGTGGGAATCTCCGATACTGAGAGTATGTGTGTGACTACTGACTAGTTTCAGCTGGGATGTTATATTAAAAATATCAGATACGAGTCGCTGTGTATGTTGATATGATTTCTGAGTGCTCTGTACTGGGAGACAGTGGGTAGATCCCGATTACTATCTTATATTAATATGCATGTGAATGCTAGGGATGAAATCTGTTGTGCTTGTGTGATGATGAATGAGTTACATGCAGAGTGTGGTGAAAAAGGGGTACTGTTGTATTGATAAATATGTGTGAAATATAATTGAAAGACCTTGGGTTGGACTCAAGGCAAGCCTACCGGGTTGGACTCGGGGCTGCCCGTAACACTTCCGCTGTCGCTTGGAGTGACTGTGTTACGTGTGAGGGCAAACGGTTTGGTACCAGTAAAACGGCCGAATCAGCTTGGAGCTGAGGAAAAAGGCTTGGAGCCTATGTTGCAACGTAAAAATTTTTAATAAGGGGGTCAGATCCGACTGTAATGGATATGTATACATTTATATATATATATATATATATATATATATTCTTATACTTTGATGAGCTCATTGCGTTGCATGTGCATGTATCGGGAATAATATAATCCATATAACTGTGTATTAAATGTATGAATTCTGATTGCATGATATTGTTGTATGTTGATATATTGAATGGCAGTTCATATTATAAATGATTGAGATGTGATGCTGTAAAGTGGAAGACTTGAGGATTTCTGAGTCATTAACTGTCATTTTATATGTAAAAGCTCACTCCTGCTATGGCTATATTTTAGTGAACGTCACTCGAAATGATGGATGATGGAAGAGCACCTGTTCTGTGAGGCAAACTGTGCAACAGACGTGTATATAATTGTATATACTGTGTAAAAAGTGTTGTTAAGCCTTGGCCGGCTCTTAATATAATATTTTGTCTGGATATGTTAGAATTGAACTCTCTTAGTATTGAGGGCGGCACTAAATTTATATATATATATATACATGTGATGTTATGTGTTTAACCTTGATCAGTAAATAATGTGGCAGGCGAATATCAAAGTAGGTACCTTACATTCTATCGAATAACTAGAACTTGCGTAATTCTGAGTGAAGGAGGGAGTTAAGGTAAATCCGAGTGAGGTGAGACACGAATCCCCTTCCGAGTGGTGAGAGATTGGGTCAAGTCTGAGTAGGTTATATCATTAAAGAATATTCCGAGTGGAGTATGATTGTGGAGACCCCTTCAGGGTAAAGGAAGATCTATGTGTTCCCCGAGTGAGAGAAGTAAATATATGCCGAGTGACGAATGTGAAATGCATTCCGAATGAGTTAAGGTTGAAATATACCGAGTGGTAGTTGATTGGGAGTTATTCTGAGTGTGGGAAGTTTATGGATTCTGAATGGAATAATTATTCTTTTCCGAGTGGATCTTATGTGTGTGACCTATGTGGATAAACATAAGGAATTAAATATGGGCTTCAGAGGGAGGCATGTTGGTTGGGGTTGTTTTCCTGAATGGATGGGACCCCAGATTCCGAGTAATAGGAATTTCCGAGTAGGGCTTCTCGCCTCAGCGAATAAGGATTCGCTCCCGCGAGTGTGAATGGATGGAAGGCTTTTTGGGCTGGCTTCGCTTAAGCGAATGAGTGTTCACCCAAGCGTGTTGGGCTGTCTCACTCTAGCTGAAGCTTGTATTCCGCTGTCGGTTTTGCTTCCTTGCCTTTGTGTTGTTTTTAAATTATCCGACTGCTTGGTTTATTTTTGAGAAAAATTTTCCCTTGTTTCGGATTCATTTTTAATTAAGTATGGATGTTTCAAAATCAACACGCATTTCAACATAAGATCCCCAACAGGAATCAACACATCAGACCACATCTCATGCACTCAAGATGGAATTCCACAACACTACATAGTTCGTAACTATTACAGACCCGGGTGTTGCTCAACTATCAATCACAAGATGCTAAACAACACATTCAAGTATAACAAACAAAGCAGAGTGATTTCACCCAAAACCCGTCTATAAACCGTGCATTTGAGATGTAAGGTAGCCCCCCCTACCTGGAATGAAGACTCCAGAAGCTCCTTTGGCTCACAGCTCCGATCGGCTGTTCTCCGATCGATCCTTCAGTCACCCTTCTTCACCGAACGCTCCCGTCATCGTATTCTGCACAGCTTGAAGGAATCGGAAGCTGTCTCACACTCTCGAGCAGTTCAGCCACCAAGACAATCCCTGCATGCAAGGACAGTGGGGGTTCCAAAGCTGTTCCCTTGCCCGACCAATCCTGTCTCCAAGACACCCAGACTTCCATGCATCCAACTGCGTAGGCAAGAACAGTGGAGGTTCCTAAACCTCCAAAATACTCAGCTACCTGTTCACTTCTTGAGCAGCTTTGTCTCACCATCAATAAAATACTTCAAAGACTCTGGGTACTCAACGCTGCATACTTCCACTCGAGATGCCATTATCCTTCGGGTGGGAGAAGAAGAAGGAGACGAAGACTAAGATCAGTAAAGGAGGAGGATGCAGGTTGCATGTGCAGGGGAAATACGCAGCTCTCCTAGTCGTTTCTCCAGCAGCGTTACTAATGAGGGAGATAGAAAGCTGAAGCTCTTTTATACCACCAGGGCACATGTGTCCTTTCACCTCGCATTACTATTATTATCATTCAGCTATCTTTAACTAACCAGAAATCAATCTAAATCAACCATTAATCTTAATTTTGTAATTAACCCTTAATTAGCAGCTTAATCTCAATCGGTAAAAATCAGGATGTTACAGTACATCTAATTGTTCAAGTTATTCTTTTAATAGGAATGTTGAAATTACTAAGTTTACTGTAAAAGAAAATACGCCAATGGAATCATGGTGCTCTATAGCATCTCAAATTTTTCACACTTTAGTTGCTTATGCCTATTGTAGTGTAATATTGAATATGATCATAATTAGTTCACTATGGAGGTATACTAACAATACATATAAACAATATTGAATTTGAAGGCTGTTAGTGATTACTTAAACTCCTAAAAGAAATATGGTCAGCCTTCTTTCTGCTAAAATTAAGGACTTCAGGTTCTCCCATTATATGACTTTATATTTGTACTTAGTGTAGCAAAAATGAAAACATCATTGTTGTTGCTCTTAAATTTTGCTCATTGGTTTCAATATTTTTGGCTAGAAGAAGTACTTATCCAACGATTCTTTCTTTGGGTGAATTCTATGTAGCCTGGTTAATATTTAGATATATATTTTAGTTTTTAACGCATGTACCTGCTCCTCTCTTCTCCTCCTTTGAATTTTAAAATAAAATCTTCTTCTTAAGCTTACAAACCTGTTTCTTGTAGATAAAGTTTAGAGGTCCACCTAAAATATTCCTCGCTCATTAGTCATTATTTAGTCAGAAATTTAAGGCTCTTTTGATCAGTAAGAATTATGAAGTGCCTTCCTAACAAGTAATGTCTCCATTTCTATACAGCCATCACAATTGCCATTAATTCTCTCTTATACACTAACTTAGAATGTGCCCAATCAAATAGAGTCTAGCTGAGGAAAGCCACAGGCCTACCCTCCTGCATAAAAATTGCCCCTAGCTTTTTGTTTGATGCATCAGTTTCTATGGTAAATGTTTTGGAGAAATCAGGGATGGTCAATATAGGTAATTCGGCTACCAGATGTTTTAATTTTGCAAGGCAACTTGTGCTTTATTCCATTGAAGTATCTTGTTTATTTCCAAAAAATAGTGAGTTTCACTATAACTAAATTGCTGGACCCATCTTCTTTTGTTTATTTCACCTTCCTTCCATAGCATTGCTAGACCCATTAAATTTCACCCTTCTTTTGTTTATCCTAAGAATTTATTAAAATTAATATATACTTTAAAATTTGATGAATGTTTATAAAAAATATGTTCACTTTCAGTTTAGAGAAAAATATTTCTTTGTCAAAAGATTGATATTCCCAGGTAAACTTTTCACAACAATTGTTTATTTTTATATAAAAACATTTTATTCCACTTGTGCTTCATTGATCATGTAATATTGAGTAATTAGTAATCAATTTTCCTATGCAACGCTTTATCCAATGCCATCTTAGCTTCAATTTGCTTTGCTTGCGTCTCTTTTTTTAGTCTCCTTGCTACTTCTATGTGCTCATTTCTCTCCTTGAAGATTATGTCAGCCTCCAACATACTAAACATTAGAAGCATTTTCTGTGGACGTGTCTATTTCTATAATTGGTGTAACAAAATTGATATAGGCCAAGACATGATTAGAAAATTATTTATAATCAACCCTTAGAATGTTTAATAATGAAAATTGTGTATAATCAACCCATATATAAGGCTATGGTAAATCTTGTGTATTGATCCTTAACTACTATTAAAAACTTGTTTAAATCAACTTTTCCCATATAATTTGTTGTGTGTTTTCATATTTTCATTCTAACACAAAAAATTTACTGTCAACCACTTCTTGGTTTGTCATGCAGACTCTTTTTTCATCTCTGTTCAGCTCTCTTCAACTTCGTCTCCATCATTGACTCTCTTTCCCAAGTAATCCCCTAATGCTAACTTTCTCGTTATATGTGTTGTATTTTTTGATGTGTATCCATGTTGATTGTTGTTTGATAGGGGAGAGCATAGCTCATTAGGTATTGGTCTTGTGTGCTGATAATATGTCTTTTTATGCATGTGTATTGTTGTTTGTTAATGGAGAGTATAGCTCATTAGGCATTGGTTTTGTGTGCTAATAACATGTGTTTATGCATGCATGTGTATTGTTATATGTTAGTGGAGAGCAGAGCTCACTAGGTTGTGATGTTGATTTCCTTAATTTGTATATGCAAGACGTACTTATATATTTGAAATGTATTAGGAACTTTTCTGTGTGTAACAGAGTGTTTCTAAAATTTAGAAATGTCTAGTTCACAGGGGAGACTTTACCAAAATTTTGGTAGACTCCCTTTTTTAGGGTACATAAAAAAGTAGGCTCAAGTTTAACAATGTAGGGTTTAGTTGTGTGTGTACCCATTAGGTTCCCGTTCAAGATTCAAGACAACCGGCTAACATACCGTGTAGTGTTGGATCTTGAATTGTCCCAGTTGGACAGTTTAGGATGAATTTACAACCAGTAAGGCGTAACCCATCACTGTTGTTTGGGTTCTATCTTGCGTTGTTGATGTCTATTTTGAATTTCGGTTACTGTGTTTTATATTGTCTCCGAGTGCATTTCTATGTGCGGTGTTTAATATTGCATGTATCTCTATGTACTCGGGGATCAATGTTAAATGTTGCCTAAATTCCCAATGATCATTAATAATACAAGATAGAACCCAAACAGCAACGAGGGGTTACAGATGGTTACATATTCATCCCGAATGGGATAGGGCCTCACCCATTTGCAATATCAAAGAGATAGAGAGTGATTCACGAACGATAGTCATATAATATTTAAATTAAAGTAACTAGAACTCTGCTTGTTAGATATCGTGAATGGAGGTTCCGGTAAATTGGCGATGGATGTACAACCGGCTAGATTATAGTCAGCGAGTGACTGAGGAATTTATGATGGGCTTGTTAGAGTTTATTCCGTTTGCTAAATGCCTGGTTTTGAAGTGACTCAGAAGATTCGTTGTTCGTGCTCAAAGTGCAAATGCATGAATTTTGAATACGCAGATGATGTGATGTGCCATCTATATGAGAAGGGTTTCATGGAAAGATACCACTATTGGTACAACCATGGTGAGCACTTACCGCCCAAGCCATCGGCCATAACCGTGCAACTGTCTTACTACAAGGTTAGAGGGAATAGGGATACGTATAATAACATGGAGCAGATGGCGATGGATCATGTTAGACCCTCCACCAGGCATATTCTAGAACATGATGACCAAGTTGAGAATGAGGATGACAATGTAGAGGAGTATCCTAATCTGAAGGGCAAGAGATTTTATGATTTGTTGGCGGTGGCTTTGTTGGAAATATGCACTAAGAGCCTATATTGGATGCATCATTTTGAATGAGGCATTTTTTGTTAAATATTTTAATAGCCTTTATTTATCCTTGGAGTAATAGGTCATATAAGAGTTATTCATAAAATGTCCCTAGTCAAGTATTTATGTGAGGACATGTAAATACATTAAGACTAGTGTGTGAGTATACTGATGATCTGATCTTACAGATCATTGATATAGATGATATCAAGTCTTCATAGGGTATACATTAAGAGTAATGATGTACTGGACAGACCCACCATGAGAACATTGCATGGATCGTTACATGAATCTCATAAACGATTCTCAATGTGATAATGGTATATGTAGTCTTTCGACTTGAAGTAACTACAATTCCTATATAAGGAGTTTGTTGTCTTAATACAATCAAACGTCTTTTGTAACAAGAGGACTATAAAGGTTGTGATTAGACAATGAACAAATTATGCAAAAGGATGTGAGTGATGTAGATGAGATTTGTCTCTCCTATGTGACAAGAGTGATATCTATAGGCCACTTGATGGAGTGAGACTAAGGAAATGCATGGTCATGCTAGAAAGAATAAATATTGGATATTTATTCAAATGAAGTCTACTCCACTATCAAGTAAAATAAATTGGACCGTACAAGGATGACACGACCATGCCTTGGGCCCAATTAGGATATCGTGACAAAAGGAACAAACATATAAAATAATTATCACTTATAGGTTATGTTGATAATAAATAATATTCAGACATAATGATGCATTGCTAGATGCCGCTCTTATCTTATATTAATAATAAAATAGTTTATTATTAATATGACCGAGTATTTTACCTATAGGGTCACACATATAGAGTAAGCTTATCACAAAATAGCTTTTATTTTAATTGGACTAAAATAAAGCTATTGGGCCTAACTCATTTAGAATGAGTAAGGAACCCACTCTTTAGAGAAAGCAAATTAGGTTAAATCTAAGCCTATAAATAGAGCATAAGATACTCATAGGCGGCTCACCAAAAAGAGACACAAAATGCAAAAGTTGTAAAAGCTACACGCCGTCAAACTAATATTTGGAAGATGTAGCATTTTTGGTGGGAGTACTCGTGTGGACTCCTAAAAGATGAGGCTATGACTGTTTTGATTTTCTTCAACAGGTAATCATAACATACTTAAATAAAATATTTGATGTTTGTCTTATGCTTTGAAACACGAAGTTTTGCAAGTCCAATGAGAATCCTTATATTTTCGCTACTTATGCACTATGGATTCCCTAATAGTGGTATCAAAGCTTGGTTGTAAAACTGTGTTTTGGGCAAATGTTTGTTTAAAGAACATGTGAAAAATTTTCTTTTACGAAAAGAATTGTAAAGGTTGAATCTTTTGCAAGGGTTGCATCTTTTATTAAATATGATACAAAGGTTGCATTTTTAATGAGATATTATGCAAAGGTTGCATTTTTTTATGAGATATGTTGCAAAGGTTGCACCTTTTCGAAAGCTAGTATCAATTTAATTTTGTTTTTTGTATATTGATTACTTTTCTCAACATTTTAATTAAAGAACATGTTTTGGGATGTGCTTTATTATATGAACTTGTTGTATGTTGCAATGGTAATTGTTTTATATGTTTTCTAATTATAAGGCATGTTTTATGTTCGTTTAATTAAATTGAAATCACGGGTTGTATGTAATGCATGTCTATATGCTTTCTCTTTCTAATATGAATTGTTCATGTGAGATTATGTTTAGAAAGTTGAAGAGTTAAACCCTAACCGTAATGAAAACTAGGATTCAAAAGTTGAAACCTAGCCATCATGGTATTTTATTTCTTTGTAAATGTTACAAATAAAATATTTGATTTTAATATTATATTCTAATTTCAATTTGTAAAAGTTGCAAATCAAATTTTAATTGTTTGTTAAATTTAAAGTTTGTAAGAGTTACAAATTTAAGTAAGTTATTCTTGTTAATTTTAATAGGATTTGCATAGTATGTGATTTGTAAGAGTTACAAATTTAAATAATTTGTTCTTATTAATTTTAATAGGATTTGCATCATATGTAATCCTTTTAAATTAATGTGATTTGTAAGACTTATAAATTTAAAATTTTATTAATTTTAATAGGATTTACATCGTATGTAATCTTTGTAAAATTAATGTGATTTGTAGGAGGTACAAATTGATTCATATTTATTAAATTTAATATGATTTGTAATTGTTATACAAATAGAAGATAAGTTCTTTATTTAATTTAAAAATTTTAAAATCAAATATTTAAACCTTAATAAATTTGATAGGATTTGCAAAAGTTGCAAATTAAAGATAAGATCTTTATCAAATTTAATAGGATTCAAAATAAAATATCTTAAACTTTAAAGGTAAGGTCTAAATTTTAAACCTTGATCGTTCCTAAAAATTGGATGATTGTTGAGACTCTAGAGATAAGGTTTAAAAGTTAAACCTTGAGTATTCTTATTTTAGGATAGTTGTAAGGGTTAAAAGATAAAGTTTAAAAGTTAAACCTTGGCCGTCTTAAAATTTAAGATTTCAAATTGTTTGAAATCATAACCGAATAGTTTGAGCTATTAATGGCAGTGGAACGTTTTAGCTAGGAAAGACTTGGTACTTAAATGGTTACACTAGACCCACCTCTCTTTCCTGGGAACTAACCTGATTATAGTACTAAATTTTTGGGTTGGAACGCCACTCGGCACCCTATAAAAGGTAGCCTCCCCTTGACCCTATCCATTGAACGGTCAATGGAACCGTCAAACTTCTTTGTGTAGTTTTCCTTTTATGACCTCGCGTGTTTAATTATGTGTTTTAAAATTTATTTTATTTTAAATACAATTGATCACTCTATTAATTGATTAATTAACACGTCCAACGGTGAATGGTTATGGTCTTAGATTTTTTTATTTAATTTTAAATACAGCCTGCATGTTGTGCCTTTCTCTGTTCTTGAATTTCTTCTCTCAACCATTCACTCGTATGTAAAATGAGTTTCTTTATTACATTGTAATCTTGAAGAAGCCAACAACGTGGAGACCTAGAAGAAACCTAGAGTGGTGACTCTTGGTGGATATGACCTTGAAAGGAACAAAGGAGTGGTGACTCCAGGAGGATGGTGGTTTCAGGAAGTAGGACTTCACGAAGTCAAGGCACCATAGTTCCTTTAGGTTTATTTTATTTTATTTCATTTTCTAGGAAAACCATAACAAGCTCACATTTTTTTGATTGTATGTTTTGGGGTTTTATTTTGCGTTAAAACGTTTAATGAAAGTCGGTAATGAAAAATAAGAAAATTGAAATCCCTCAAGCCCGACAATCACACCTTCCAATAAGTAATAACGTCAAACTTGATCTAGATAAAGTGTAGGTCATGCCATAGTTAGGTGCCTTTATTTATGTTTAGTAGGACATGATTGGATAATTGGATTATCCAAGTATAACTTATTAAGTTTTATCCAAATAGACATTTTTGAATTGGATTGGAATAGCCTAAAGGTATGAATAGTGTAAAACGTGTCCCAATAAGCAACATTCATCAATGCTAGTTTCAATAAAGTGTAGGTTTCGCTAAAGCAGGGTGCTTCTTTTGATTTTAGTAAAGGATGATGGATAATTGGATTACCTAATCATTTGTTATTGGACTTATCTAGGTAACTTTAATCAGATTGAAGAACCTAGAAGCGTTAATATTAAGTTTGAACACCTTCTAATAAGTAAAACTCGTCAAGACTAATATCCAAATTGTTTTTATTGGGCCTTAACTTAACTAAGTTTATCAATTGGATTGAAAATAACTTAGAGGCATAAGGATTGACCTTATATTCATAAGATGAATAAGGGTAAAGAGTTAGCTACTCAATCATCCAAGAGTTGCATGAGATGCAGTTGGAAATATATTTCCTACCTAAATAACCAAGGGTTGGGCGATCGGCCAAAGCTGACTCAACACTAGGCCAATTATGGATCTTGGCCCACTAGAAAAATCTTCCAACGGGATTTTTTTTGATTCACTGAGGGTATTTGTTTTAAATCAAAATAGTGGGAAACAATATATTTATTTAATGACCAAAAGTTAAATATGTTTTAAATAGAAGTGATAGATTTGCATATAATTTGTTTTAGAATAACCATGACAAACTAAATATTGTTTTGTTGCAATCTATCCTTTGGAAGGAAACTCTATCTGGAAAAATGCCCAGATAGGTATCCAGACTTGAGAATTATCTTCAATAAAGAGGAAACAGAAATATGTCATGTTTGGCTTATTTCAATATCATCTATTGTTGGGTTTTCATTACGACAAAAAGGGAATTTAGTGGAGGTTTATTTGGAATGTAGTGGTGGTTTAAACCGCCACTAAATGACATCTGTGGTGGTTCTGAACCATCGCTAGATGCTCCGCCATAGGCGTTTAGCGGCGTTTTTTTAACTGCTGGAATAACCGCCGCTAATAGTTAAACCGCGGGAAAACTGCCAAAATGATGTTTTAACCGCTGCAAAAATGAAAAGCCATTTATATGCCACTTGAACTGCCGTTAAAAGTTTCAATTTTTTTAAAAGAAAAATAAATTTTTCTTAATTATCATAGATTATTTTTTATATCCATTAATTTTTAAAAGTTAGATTTTTCCTTAATTTTAACATTTTTTTATATCTGTTAATGTTTTTAATGTGACAATTATATATTATATTTTATGTATTAATGTCTTAGATATTTATATTTTAAAAATAAATTTTAATATAAAAACTAATTTGATTATCAATATATAAATAAGATAAACTAAATTTCTAAAAATATAATTACAAGATCAATATATAGTCAATAGCAATTATATTAATAATAAAGTCAATAGGTCTTAACCCAGTTACACGTCATTAATGTAATAAAAGTTAAACAACAATCTACAAACTTTCATATATATAGTCAAGTAAAACATAAAATAACTAAGGTTGATGACTAGCTGAGGAAGAGGGTCTGGCTTGTACAGGTGATCCTTCATCCTGAAATTAAAATAAATAGAATATAAGTTATTGATATGCATTAAAAATGTAGAAAGTTAATATATAGCAAATGGAACCTATTAAGTTACATGTCATATATAAACATGCAACAAGCTGTAGATTATACCTGATTATCATGTTGAAATGGGAAATCAGCTTGTCCTCCAAATTTACAAACCACGTAGGCCATTTGGTCTTCAAAAAACTTCATCATTTCTTCAACATACTTCATCATGTCATTCCTTGCTTCTAGTTGGGTTTCTAAATGTTTAACCTTATCTTTCAACTCCTTTACTCTCCCATTCGATGGGAAAGAGCTTGTACTATCCCCAGATTGGTTACTTGTTGTTTGCAAGACTTGAGAAGGGCAAACTCTAAATCCCATGCCCCAAACCCGTCCCGGGTGCTCTGGTCCAAAGACATTCAAGTATGCCTCCTCATCATTTGAGGTTTTTTCACATTCCACATCTAATTTTTTCTTGGAAACAAAAAGTAGAACATAATTAATAATCAATTATACCCATAATCTACATAAATAATTTATAAGAAAAATTTATTCAAATTAAAAACAAGCACATAAGAAATTAGATGTTTTGTACTTACGCTCATATCTCTAGCCTCCAAGCTCACAATTGATCTGTCTTTCCTCTTGTGAGTAATAGAAAACATTTATCCATATAGTAATCATGCACACACACATACACACATACATATATATATATATATACACATTGATTAGTTTACAAATAACAATATATCAAATTATTTTACCAGCAAATGTCTCTTTCTAGCAAGTGACATTGACCCGAACGTATGATGAATAACTTGCTTTTCTCAGTTAGCGACATTTTTTAAACAGACTGCCTACAAAATTATTTAACAGAATAACAAAATTATTTAGCCATTCTAAAAAAATCTATGGGAGGAGATACAGATAAAAATATAAACAACCTATCATCTTTCTAAGACAATAACATGAGTGAAAGAAAAGAGGCACGATAAGCAAAATGTAATGAGCATGCACACCAATAAATAGTGTAATGGATGGCTGAAATTAGCCAACACACTTGGAGTATAACACCTAAGGCATAAACTATAATCTTAATAGGAAGTTCAATAAAGAACTTGTTTCATATAGTACATCAATCCAAGACAATATGTAATGATCATGTCAACATTAAAAAGAAAAATAGAGTAAAAAAAAGGTATAATGATTAGAATGGGAACAGAATAAAGCATCAATTATAGAAACCATATAAATGAAAAATAAAGTAATTAAAAGGACTTGATTAGACCATTAGGAGGCTACCTAATTAAAATCAGCCAATGATAGCATTAGTCATCACCAGCAACCCATGTAGTATTGTATTATATTGTATTTAATGCTAACTAGTGTCACAATTAAAATTAGAAAAGTTTCATTTAGAATAATCATAAATACATTCTCCCCTAATTTCCAATGCAGTTCAAATATAATTTATATAATTTCTTATGAAAACTTCATACTACTATCATTTCCTTAAAGAGTATCCTTAAGGCATCATTTAATTAACAACACCCTTTACATTATATAATTAAATAATAAAGTGATAGAACCTTTTAAAAATTCTTTAGGAACCTATTACAGGCATAATTACATTATATAATTAACAACACCCTTTACGGGTATAATTTCTCAACATTGCATAAAGGAGCATATAAGAGTTCAAAAACTAATTAAAAATTTTTCCACCCCTCAAATGTCTGTACAAGGATAAACTTATTCCTAATTCTTCTACAAATCTAAAAAAATATACTATTTCATTATAAACTTGAGATTATAGGTTAAGTTTGATTAGCTCTTGTGTAAGTTATGTTATATATAAAGATAAAAATAAAATTAGAGGTGTGTTTAACTTAAAATATCAAATGTGGAAAAGAGATTTAATCACATGAGTATCTAAACAGAATAAGCAAGTTATTTACCTAGAGACCAGTTTAGAAACAAATATTTAACTATAACATAAAATATCAATGAATATGGTACTATATAATATAATATATATCCATATCGTAGCACAGTTACACTTAAATTAATACAACCATTTTAAATACTAAGAGTGCTCCATATATACAATTATTTTTATAAGAAATAAATAACAGAAGTACTCTTACACAACTATAGAATTAGAAGTTTTGTTATGATCTTAGGGATAATACGGTAAGGCATAGTTCTAGAATTTAGTAAGTACAACTTCAGAGGCATAGCATGACGAGTACATATGGACATAAAACTTGATTTGAAGAATGAGTAAGTCATCAATAAGTCAGAATAGAATAAGTATAAAGTTGCAGTTGACATTCTTAATAGAATTAGTAATATTCCACTGTAGTAGTAGCACTCAACAATCAATAACTGTATATAATATAGCATTACAGATCATTTGGAAGCACAAAATAAGGTCTCTTGCTACTGTGGAATTTTCAAAGCTTAAAAATAATACATTCTTTCTCATAATAGTTCACTACTTGTCCTTACTAGTATTATGTATATGGATAAATACTATGAGGCAAAACCATTGACCCATAGATATTACAATAACCTGTTATAACTAGATTCACATCAGGTCTCCATAATGTGCCAACAAACAACAATTGGAATCTCAGTACTAAATGTATTGGACCACATCATGGTTGCAAAACACACAAACATAGAAAAGACTCAGCAGACCCTTAAATTGACCAATTAGTGCAACTTGTTTAATTTATTATAGCATGTTATGTCAGGGCAGGTATTTGTAGGCACTATCTATAGAATAGTATTGATAATAGAGTCAGAGAACATTTTAGTGCCCTTTAGATTAAAACCTGCATCTGTTCAAAGATGCAGGGAGAAGAATAGAACATTAGTGGTGCAATTAAGCTCTTTGGAGGCACTTGACAGGAGTTACTTGCCTGTGGGGACTTTGGAGTCCGTCTCAGCCCGAACTTGATTTTGTATGAGTCATATATATCAACATTATTTCATGTGAAAATTCTAAACCCAAATTAATCAATAATCCTCACTTCTTTCTTGTGTCATTTTAAACCCTAAAATTCTAAACATTCATTCTGCGTTAACTCACTAATCCTTGTCATTTATATTAATAGTTCAATTTTGCTAATAGCTAATAATTAATCTCTCCCACTTTCTTAATTTTGTTAATCACACAAACATCAACGTAATCACACAAATCATTATATTTGGGACTACATTACCTTAGTCTCAGGTTTGTTCTAGTATGCTAAGAAAGTCGCCCATTGTTCTGCCAGAACCCCATTAGGACGCATCTCTAGATTTGTTTCCAATCTTCGTGTCTCATCATAGCATTGGTTATACATGTCACAATGATTGTCCTTCCAAATCTTTCCCATTTTTTTATAATGTTGTGTTTGTGGCCTTCATTCACTGTGAATTTACCCTTCAACATGGAAACCAAACAAGTTAGTAATATATAAAACCAATTATAGATACAAGTAACCATGAGAAATTCAATCATACCGATATTGTCATGTTAAACGCATGGTCCTTATGAATTTTAGAGACTTTATGCCAATTTTCATAAGAAATCGGGAACGCGTTGCAATTAGAAGTAACAACTCCCAAAAATCCCCCAAACAGACCACCTGACTCTCCAACCCATTGGCCAACTTCATTAAATTCTAAGAACACCCGCTTCCCTGGATCAAGATTGAAGGCATCTCCTACCCTCAAGCGTTCTTCTTTGACCACTCTAACTACATCTACAAGTAAAGTAAAAAATGTTCAATTAGTTTAAACAAGTTAAATTTGATACACATGCATTAAAAATTTATCACTTACCAACCACGTTCACTGTCCAAAATTTTAGGGACTTTCTATTAGAAGAGGATCTTGAATCGGTGTTTTGGCTAAAGGGTGGATCGGAAGGTAAGTTTTGGCTAATGGGTTGAACAAAAGGTGTGGGTGGAACAACTGATGTGGGTAGAACTACAGGTGTGGGTGGAATAACTAATGTGGGTGGAACTACAAGTGTGGGTGGAACAAGTGATATGGGTTGAACTACAGGTATTAGTGGAACAAGTAATGTGGTGGAACTACAGTTATGGGTGGAACTATAGGTATGGGTGGAATAAGTGGTGTGGGTGGAACTATAGGTATGGGTGGAACTATAGGTATGATTTGGAAGTTGCCCGGAACAGATAGGTGGTCTCGGCTAGCATATTGACTACTACCCATCAATATATGGGAAACAGTCTTAGAAATAGTCTTCCTCCTTCTAGGCATTCCTGTCATAATAAATTGTTAGCAAAATAGACATTATATTAAATCTAAAATTCACAATTGGAGAAAGAGTGAAGAATAAAAGTAGTTTTAAATTCTACATTACACGTCAAACCTAACAAATGTATATATTGATACCTATCATAGAACCATGTCACCATTTTCACCATCATTATCTTTAGTAACGACTAGATTTGAAGGGTCACCATAGTTATCTCTGGCTAATTGTATAGGTATTGCATCAGCTAGAAAAACTTATTCCAAATTGTTGGATGGAAAAGATTGATCAGGTACCACTATTTCACTATCCAAATCACCAATGTCATACAAGTCTCTCAGCTTTACATGAATAGGTATACTCCAACCCTTTTCTTTCTCATCCTCTACATAAAAACCTAATTGAGCTTCATAAGCTTTTAAGTATAGCTCATCATCTTCATATTCACTAGTATGGATTAATCTTGAAAGATTGATTGAAGTGAAACCTAAATTGTCTTTCCTTATGCCTCTAGGATTAGTGGTATTAGCCTATTCACATTTGAATAAAGGTACCTTGAACAACCTGTTGTAGTTAAGCTCAATAATGTCTATAAGTTTCCTATAATAAGGCACTTCTCTACATACCATTTAGACATCAACAACACTTGAGTAACTTCTAGTCGAATAGACTCAAAGACACCACAGTTTTGAGAATTAAGTCCTCTATCTCTTGCCATAGTTCAAAACTTGTATCCGTTGACATTATATGTTGTGTATCTTGTAGTTTGGTTCAGGGGACCTTGGGCAAGACATAGGAGGACATTCTTATCTGATTCACTAATATTGTTGGCATCTTGGAATATCTAAAACACACTAAGTAACACTAGTATGATGAGCATGCAAAAATTAAACACAATAATTAAATTTTATTTGGGTTTTACTCACACGTCTCGTAAACCAATTGACAAATTCCTTATGAACCTTCTTGTCAATATCAGTAGCATTCCTAACATGAAGCCTAAGTTACCTTCGCACAACATCTCTAAATTCCCTATACATATACGGTTATTGAATTAAACATTGTAGAATAGAATATATAGGTTATTTAAGTGTCAAAAATAATCACTAGAGATAGCAATCAACAACGGGGCAATTGGTGAGTACATGTCTATGCGCCTATAATTTTTCAATAGCTGTTAGAGTAAAATATGAAGAACCACCAACTGGTTTTCCTACACGGGGAAATAATTCAGTGGCTTATGAAGTAGGTTATGTATCATCATCATGCCCATCATCGACACAATCAGGTCGATTCCACCTTGTTTCAAAGTTGTCTAGATACCTTGAGCAAAATGTTAAAATCTCTTGCATTAGATAACCTTCTGCTATAGATCATTCAGGCCTAGCCTTGTTAGTCACATACGATTTCAGTAACCCCAAATACCTATGAATCTATATCAAACAAAATTAATAATAACCCTAAAATATAGCTCGATAAGTAATAAGAAAATGTATCATGTAAACATTACCTCTCTATAGGATACATCTACCTATAATGGACAGGACCTCCAAGCTTAGCTTCTTCAGTCAGATGAACAACCAAGTGAACCATGACAGTAAAGAATGATGGGGGAAAATCATCTTCATGTGGCATAAAGTGAGCACAATTTGTTTTTGGAGCTTGTCTAAATCTGTTGGACACAACACTTTATGACACAACTATCTAAAAATGTGAACAATTTAATCAATGTTGCTAAAACCTCAGTGGCTAAAACTATTCACATGGAAATCAGAAGGAATTGTTGCATTAGAACATGGTTATCATGACTCTTTAGCATCCCATTCAATCGATTATTATCCATATCAATGCACCTAGAAATATTGCTTGAATAACCATCAGGCACTGTAATGTTCCTTAAACTTATTAAGAACGCCTTCTTGCCCTGATTGGTTAATATATAGATTGTTGTAGGATATTTTCCATTCTCAATAAGCCATAGCTCTTGTTTAACAACCAATACCTAAAGGTCCTTTCGAGCATTATGGTGATCTTTCATCTTTGTGTCATCATTTAACAAGGTGTAGATGTGATAAAGGTTAATCAAGTATTACATTCATGTGTTTATTTGAATTATTTTTGTAAGAAATTAAAGTGAATGGATTGATAAATAAAGAAATTTATCATGAAAATTGAAAATGAATGAAATTATTGAGAATTGGAATTTTCTTAAAAACTCTTGAGAAGTGCAGGAATATCAAAAGTCAGAGAAAAGTCAACAAAGGCAACATTACACATCATGCTTAAGCAAATGAAAAGAGCTTAAGTGCGTTAAGATGAGCGTGAGTAAAGAAGCTTAAGCGTGAGTAAAGAAGCTTGAACACGAATAAAAGGACGCTTGAGCAGGATGAAGGGACGCTTGAGCGCGAATGAAGAGAGCTTAAGCGCGTTAGGATGGAAGCACTCACGCTTAAGCGTGAGTAAGAAGAAGCTTGAACGAGGAAGTTAAGCTCAAGAGAAAACAAGTCAGTGAGCAAAATTTGTCTCACACTTACGCGTAACCAGGGGCGCTTGAGCGCAACATCAAGGAAGCTTGAGCGAGTGTATGAAAGCCAAGAAGTATCAGGGGTCCTCCATGCTTGAATGTGGCCATTTGAAGCTTAAAGCCCAGCCACGCTCAAGCGAGAATACTCCATGCTTGAACGTGATAGAAGAAGAATGGGCCACTGAATTAATTATTGACCAATGTTGCGATCCCAGCTCACCCACTCCTGCATGTTTTTGACCACTCCTGCATGGGCTCTCCGCTAGTGATGTTTGGATTAAGCATGAAAAGGAGAAGCTTAAGCGAGACTTCTCTTTAAATAGAGAATAGGAAGAGAATTGAAGGCATCCGGATCACATCATCTGGATCACTTGAATCATTCATCCACCATTCTTTCAGTTATTCTTTCTTATACCATTTTCTTTCCCATATTCTTTCAAAGATTAATTAGCGAAAATACAAGCCATGAGTAGCTAACTCATTCATTGGGATTAGTTACAATCCATTCAAACCCCACACAATGTCGTTGTAAGTTTTATGTATGGTAACAAGATTTGATAATTTTTGTATTTTATTCCGTACTTAATGCTTGAAAGTATTTGATCACTATTTTCTTGTCTATAGTTTTCTCAAATGTATTGGAAAATAACTTTTAAAAGCATATCTGAATAAAATACTTTTTGTAAGTAGCTTCCAGGGATGGTATCTATTGCAATAAACGTCTAAACAATCGGGCATTAATGCTGGAATGGTTTCAAGGTGACTGAAGGATTAGTAGGTTGAAACCATTCGTATGAATTTTGTAGTCAAGGAATCGATGCAAATGACTTTGATTGTGACGTAAAAATTATCATTTCAAGTTACATACATACAAAGTTTACACAACTTATGAAAGGTAAGATAAGATGAAACCAATCTTAGTTTCCCACAATTGATTTTTGTTAAACTTAATATTGTTTGTTTTTTAGATTTATTACTCTCGTTTAATCATTTCCATTATCATCCTTTACAACAAATCAAAATGAATCTTTTGTCGAATCAACTCATAGATTAAGGTTTGTCATACTAACACCTCCTTAGTGGAACGACATTGACGAGGTCCAGCCATATCAAAAAAACTAGCAGTAGTACTTTCAGCAGATTCAGATGAGATACTATCACTATCAATATCAACAAAGTTATTATTAAATCTAGCTTCTCTAACTAATCTATGAAAAGTTCTATCAATTTCAGGATCAAATAAATATATATGCCCAAAAGTCCTTCTAGTCATACATAGCATACAACAAGATATTTCATCATCATGAGCAATATATCATAAGAATCCTAAATCATACAAAAGAAATAAAACAAACAAACAAACAAAATAAAAAAAATTTATACTATTTTTTAAAAAAATTAATTTAAACCAAGACTTTTCCTAAAGATCGTTGATCCCCGGTGCCAAAATTTGACGTGTTACTGTCATGGTCCGTCAAATCAATACATTAAAAATAATTAATGTAGTGCTAGGGTGTCAACCTAGGTCGTTGTCTCGAAGATCAACACAAAAATTTAGGAAAATTAAGTTTTAAAATAATTTTAACAAATAAAAACTTAACATACATACAAAGATATTTGGGGGGGTTTGATTGGTTGTCACAATTAAAATCAAAACAGAGTAAATATAAGATTTAGAATAATAAATAACAAGCGATTGATTTTCTTGGAGAATTGTAATTAGATTTATCCTTGGTTCACAAAAGATGATTTGTACACTTTCATTACTGTTAATTTCTTAGCTCAATTTGAATTAATCAACTAAGCGTATTTTTCAATTCCCAATTCCTTTACTTTTATTTAAAAATGAATATTTTAATCAAGCATCCTAATTAAGCAAAAGGAGTCAAGATTGTAAAATCTAGGAATTATTGAGAACATCGCCTACATACATAATCTGTTCTCAAATTATGGAATTAAGCAAACCATAATTATTAAAAGTGATTATGAAAATATTCACTAAGCATGCATACTTTTTTAATCTATTTTAATAAAAATCTTTTTTTATTCCATTTGTATAATTAAACCGATTAAGTATACAAATTTAATTAAACAGAATGGAATTCATAAAAGAAGAGTAAGATTATGAAGAAATCAACAATAATATAAAAGCATACTATATTAAAAATAAGAACCTCAAAATCATATTACAATAATTCTCCAAGAAAATCAATCTAAGGGTTTTATCCCTCCATAATTAAAACAAACTAAAAATAAGAAAGACCGAACCCGGAATTACAGCGGAGGAGGGGAAAAAATCCTCTAGAGGCACAGCCTCTGTTGCTCCTAAGAATGACACTGAGAAGAGAAGAAAGAAATGAATTGCAATTGTTAAGGTATGTTTTCAGCTTCATTTTCTTCTCCTATTTATAGCAACTGATGGCATGGGACGTTACATTTAAAAATTTCAATTTGCATTAGTGGAGCTAATCACTTTCTGCTGAGTGGAGCATGAATTATTACAATAATGCGATCCTGATTTCCTGGTGCGATGCAAGGCTGTCTCCACTTCTCACGATTCAAATTTGAACTTCATAAATCTATTCATTCTGGCTATGAATCTATTCATTTAGTATATTTGTGCATTCCAAATTGATATGAATCGATTCAAGGGACAAATGAGTGGATTCAAAGCTGATTTTTGCATTATTTTTGAGTGTTCAGATGTATGAATCGATTCAAGGTCCGGATAAATCGATTCATGGCTCAAATTTTCTAATTCCTGGTTATTTTTCAGGCATGAATCGATTCATGTTTCTCATGAATCGATTCATGCACCTGTTATGGTGCATTTTCAAGCTTTCTTGATACTTCTTAATGTAAAATTGCTTGTTTTGTTTCCCTTAATCCTTGGTCATAATTCTTCAATTACAAACTCATTTATTCACTACAAAATAAGAAAAACCAAGATTTCATTATTTCTATTAAAAATCAATCGTTAATTCTTTTTAAAATTAAATATTAAATAAAGCTCAAATTATGAAAATGTGTTAAAACACAATATATTACACAATAAGTGATGGCAAATTATACACATTTAAACTAAGGAATTAAGGATAAAATATATATTGTCAACATCCCTTTTTACTACAACTCTAGTGTTTAAACTTGGCATTAATCTTTCATTGAATCCATATTATACAAACTTGATTCTTTTCTCGAAACTTTATTCAAGTTTCCCTTTTACTAAGTTCTGGTAACATCAAATAGTAACAAAGTTTTGAAATCAAGTTTTGTATAAGAAAACACTTACCAAGTTTTGGCGCCGCAGCCGGCGATGTGATTCAAGTTTGAAAATCTAGCATTGAATTGACAAGACTTTATGAATAGTTTTCTGTTTAACTATTTTTTTATTTTTGTGGTAACCTTGCTTGAGTAAGTGCTTGATTTATGCTTTTAAGAAGACAGGGATCAAAAGAACAACTTGCATTTGACCCGGAAATAGACAGGTTCCTCAAGAAGATCAAGAAAAAAGCAAAGAAAAAGTAGAACTTCCACATAGATGAAACTTCTTTCTCGATACCAGCTGAGAAAATGGCAGAGAACAATAGCCACAACCAAAATCCACCAAGGAAGACACTTGGAGATTATGCCTTACAACAAGGACCTAGACATTTTTCCAGCATTGCTATTCCAAACACTATAAGAGCACTAGAAATGAAACTTGCTTTTCTAAGTTTAATTAGTTCCCACCAATTCCATGGAATGTCAAGTAAAGATCCATATACTCACTTGGCCATATTCTATGAATTAGTTGGAACAATAGGATTTGATCAAAGATGTAATTGAATCTGTATATCTAAGATTATTTCCTTTCTTTTTAGCAGGTAAAGCAAAGGAATGGTTGCAATCTCATCCAAATCAAAGTTTAAATAGCTGGAATGTAGTTGAAGAAAAATTCTTGCAAAGATTCTTTCCACCATCCAGATTCATCAAGGCTAAATCAGATATCACAACATTTAAACAAGGCCAAGATGAACCCTTTTGTGAAGCATGGGAACGTTTCAAATCTATCCTCAGAAAATGCCCAAACCATGGTTTTGAAGATACTGCACAACTTAATATCTTCTATAGTGGACTGAGGGCTGACACCAAAATGATATTAGATGTAGCAGCAGAAGGCACAATGATGATGATGGATGTGGAGTAAGCCACCAAAATTATTGAAGCATTATCCTCCATGGAATACTAAGCTCAACATGACAGATCCTAAGTCCAAAAGAAAGGAGTACTAGAGCTAAATACTACGGATGCCATTCTAGCTCAAAACAAGATACTAACTCAACAGATTAAAGCTCTCACACAACAAATGGCAAAATTACCTCAACAGCTACATGCAGTACAAACTTCTCATTTTGCAGGAAATCAGAAGTCACAATTAAAATGTGATTTTTATGGAGGAGATCATCAAAATGGAAGGAGAATAGCCTAACCAATCCGTCCTGTACATGAACAACCAAGGAAATTGACGTGTGTATTTTTACAGTCGTGATTCCGTCAAATTAGTACATTAAAATTAATTAATGTATCACTAGGGTGTCAACCTAGGTCGTTCTCTCAAGGATCAACACAAAAATTTAGGAAAAATCAAGTCTTAAACTAATTTTTAACAATTAAAAATAAAAACTCAACAACTAAAATTTTTTACAAACATAAGTTCAACAAATGTACAATTGGGGGGGTTTGATTGATTTTGTTATCACAATTAAAATTAAAGACAAAGTAAAAATAGGATTTAAAACAATAATTAACAAGCGATTGATTTTCTTGGAGTATTGTAAATAAATTTATCCTTGGTTCACTAAAGATAATTTGTATACTTTCATTACTGTCAATTTCTTAGCTCAATTTGAATTAATCAACTAAGCGTCTTTTTCAATTCATAATTCCTTTACTTTCATTTAAAAATGAATATTTTAATCAAGCATCCTAATTAAGCAAAAGGAGTCAAGATCGTAGAATCTAGGAATTATTGAGCATATGTAAGAACATCGCCTACATACATAATCTATTCTCTTATTATGGAATTAAGCAAACCATAATTATTAAAAGTGATTATGAAAATATTCATTAAGCATGCATATTTCCTTAATCCATTCTAATTTAAAATCTTATTTTATTCCATTTGAATAATTAAACCGATTAAGCATACAATTTTGATTAAACAAAATGGAATTCAATAAGCAGAGTAAGATTATGAAGAAATAACAATAACAAAAACATACTGTATTAAAAATAATGACCTCAAAATTACATTACAATATTCTCCAAGAGAATCAATCTAGGGTTTTAGCCCTCCATAATAACAACTACAAAGAAAAGAAACTAACCCGGAATGGAGCAAAGAGGGGAAAGAAGAGAGGAGGAGGCTTTGTGCCTTCCTCTGATGCTTATAGAAACAACAAAGAGGAAAAAGAGAGAAACGTGAATTGAGGTGTGTTTGAAGCCTTTGGCAATGGTCCTATTTATAGTGTGAGGCTACGCTACGCTACGCGTTAGTGTTGCGAATCTGCTTCTACGCTACGCTTATTTGTGAGGCTACGCGTGAGGGTTTCTGACTCAGAATACATTATTTCATCCAATAATTCTTCAATAATGCTTGGACACTTGTGCTGCATGTTCCCCACTGAGATAGTGCCGTATGTCTATAATGGATTGGCCAATAAGTGTTTTAATATAAATAAATCCTCCACTTATGAAGTTGCACACAGCCTGTTAATGGGATCCTCGTCACTGTTGACGCTACACGTGGGCTTGACGCTGCGCGTGGGTGTTGCGAATTTGTTTCCACGCTACGCGTGGTATTGGTGCTACGCGTCAGACCTGATGCTCAATTTCATAATTTCCCAATTGCAAACTTAATTATTCACTACAATATAAGGGAAATCAAGTAAGATTTATTATTTCCATTTAAAGATTATCGCCTAATTTAGTTAATATTAAATAAAGCTTGAATTATGAAAATGTGTTAAAATGCATAATATTACACAATTAGCAATGGCAAATTATACACATTTAAAGCAAGGAATTAAGGCTAAATCATGCATCATCAAATACTCCCACACTTATTCTTTTGCACTCCCGGGCAAAATCAAAATAAAAACAAGTATCACAATTTATGAAAAACATTAAGTTGAAAATAACAACACAGAGAATTGGCATGAAATCTTAGGAATATACAGAGAAACAAAAGTTATTCAACATGCAAGATACAGAACATCAAGATATATATAAAAATCATTCAAACACTTAGGCATGTGAAAATTAAATTAAACTGAAAAGAAAATCATAAGTGATAGAACCTCACAAGACATACTCTCAACTCTCAAGTGTTTGGGGTTTGTGTATATTCTTAAAACATTTCCTGAAAAATAGACGTCTAAAAATTTGACAAGTTTCTCAATTCCACAATCAACACAAATGTATGTATAGATCAACAGGGCTTTTCAAGGTTATAATGTGGCCAAGGTTATGGTGGTAAAATTTTGGAATTGTGGCAAGTACCAAAAAGAATAAGGAGCAAATAATTTTACAGGTAAGCATGAGGATATAACACTTTGTGTTCCAATTTCTTTTGGTCGCAATCATCAAAACATTTCTTTTTTTTTTAACAATATGCAATTGCATAACACTTAAAACAAGAGTTGCAATTTTTTATTTTATTTATTTATTTATTTATTTTTTTTTATACTCCCACACTTATTTGAATGCCTGTTTTTGACTTGATTCCAGAGCTCCAATATATTCCTTAAGGTAGGTATATTTTTGGTTTTTCATCCACGGCTTATTTGAGCTGCAACAAGGAAACAATTAAATAGGCTCAAAATGGCTAGCAAGAGATAATTCATTCATGGTAGGCTTATCTGGCTTAGTGGCTCAACTGAACAAAATGCCTGTATCATTTCAAATACATTCATATGAGTTTCAAGTATCATCAAGAAACAAGACAAAAATTAAGATGTAAGCTTTCAGGAATTAATCACTCATGAAAGGATTAAGATGGTTTAAAGTGATCCATCAAATTTAAAGGCTCAAAAATCTCACAAGGTATAATTCTATCATATATGATCATCTATCAATTATCATGTCATTCTCATCATACCAAAGTTGCTTGAGTTCAAATTATAACATATCATTAAGCTCATATCAGACATGAAAGAATTTACCTGTTACTCATGCATATCTTAAAATTCCAATAAAACATGCCTTTTTAAAACAAAAACACACATAAAATCATTTATTTTTAAATTATTTATTTATTTTTTTTATTTTTTTTTGAAGAATAACAAAATTTAATCACACAATAACACATGAATGATCCCACCCCCACACTTAAATCATACATTGTCATTAATGTAAGACAGAGCATACAAAATAGACAATATAATGAAAAAGTAAAGAGATGGGTAAGAAAAACTCCCTCAAGGGGGATCAAGAAGTGGTTCCCCCAAAGCATGTTCCTCCATTGTAACATCCACAAGTGAAGGATTTTCATGAAATAGCTTCAAACGTTGTCCATTGACCTTGAAGCTTTTGTTGGAGTTTTCACTTTTTATTTCCACAGCTCCATGGGGAAATACATTAGTAACAATGAAGGGTCCTTCCCATTTGGAGCGCAATTTTCCGGCCATCAGTTTCAATCGGGAATTAAACAGTAGCACTTTTTGTCCAGCAGTAAAGTCCTTTCTAGCTATTGAGCTATCATGGAATTTCTTTGTTTTCTCCTTATAGAACCTCGAGTTCTCATAAGCTGCCAAACGGATCTCATCAAGCTCATTCAGTTGTAATTTTCTTTCCTCGCCTGCTTGATCAAGTGCTAAGTTGCAAGCTTTTACAGCCCAATAAGCACGATGCTCAATCTCCACTGGAAGATGACATGCTTTACCAAAAACAATTCTATAGGGAGACATTCCTATAGGTGCTTTAAAAGCTGTTCTATGTGCCCAAAGAGCATCATCCAATTTCCTGCTCCAATCCTTTTTGTTAGGCTGTACTATCTTTTCCAGGATTCTTTTGATTTCTCTGTTAGAGACTTCTGCTTGTCCATTGGTTTGGGGGTGATATGGAGTAGAGACTCTATGAACAACCCCATACTTCCTGAGCATAGCTTGCATGGTCCTGTTGCAGAAATGTGTTCCTTGATCACTGATGATTGCTCTCGGGATGCCAAACCTGCAAAGAATTTGCGATCTAACAAAATCCACAACAACTCGAGCATCATTAGTTCTGGTGGCTTTAGCTTCCACCCATTTAGAAACATAATCAACAACCAATAAAATGTAAGTAAAACCAAAGGATGGAGGAAATGGACCCATAAAATCAATGCCCCAAACATCAAATACTTCACAAAACAACATAGTTTGCTGAGGCATCTGTTGTCTCCATGTGGTAGCATTACTAGCTCTTTGGCATTTCTCACAGGTGTTACAAATTCTCCATGCATCCTTAAAAATTGTGGGCCAATATAAACCAGAATCCAACACCTTTCTCGCTGTTCTTTGTGGACCAAAATGTCCACCAACTGGTGAAGCATGACAGAATCGAAGAATTGATTCTATCTCTTGGTCGGGAATGCATCTTCGAATCACCTGATCATTACACAATTTCCACAAATACGGGTCATCCCAAGTATAATACTTTGCATCACTTTTTAATTTTGAAATTTGGTTTTTGGATGCACATGGTGGAAAAACAGAAGCAACAAGATAGTTTACAATGTTAGCAAACCAAGGTGAATCAAAAGAGTTAGAAATACTCATGAGGTGTTCATCGGGAAAATGATCCCGAATAGGTGGTGAATCAGGAGCATTCTCAATTCTGCTTAAATGGTCTGCCACAAGGTTTTGTGTTCCACTTCTGTCACGAATTTCCAAGTCAAACTCTTGGAGCAAAAGCATCCAACGAATTAATCTTGGCTTGGATTCACCTTTCTTCAACAAGTACTTCAGAGCTGCATGATCAGTAAAGACAACTACTCGAGAACCGAGTAGGTAAGATCTAAACTTATCTAATGCAAAAACAATGGCCAAAAGCTCTTTTTCAGTGGTGGTGTAATTTACCTGGGCAACATCTAAAGTTTTAGATGCATAGTAGATGACCCTAGGCTGCTTGTCAATCTTTTGACCAAGGACAGCTCCCAATGCATAATTAGAGGCATCACACATCAATTCAAATGGGGCTGTCCAATCAGGTGCTTGGATTATTGGGGTAGTGGTCAATGCTTGCTTGAGGCAATTAAAAGCCTCCTTACACTTTTCATCAAACTCAAATGCCACATCCTTTTGAAGCAGACTGGATAGTGGCCTAGCCTTCTTGCTAAAATCCTTTATGAATCTTCTGTAGAAACCTGCATGACCAAGAAAAGAACGAACCTCTCGAACACAAGAGGGGTAAGGCAAATGTGATATAACTTCTACCTTGGCAGGGTCTACCTCAATTCCTTTCTCAGAGATTACATGCCCTAAAACTATTCCTTGTTTTACCATAAAATGACATTTTTCATAGTTCAAGATAAGGTTAGTTTCAATACATCTGTTCAAAACTTTATCCAAACTATCAAGGCATGCATTAAATGAAGATCCATAGACAGTAAAATCATCCATAAACACCTCTATGTAATTTTCAATGAAATCATGAAAAATACTTATCATGCATCTTTGAAAAGTTCCAGGAGCATTGCATAGGCCAAATGGCATTCTCCTATAAGCAAATGTGCCAAAGGGATAGGTGAATGTGGTCTTATCTTGATCCTCAGGTGCAATGTGAATCTGAAAATATCCAGAGAATCCATCAAGAAAACAGTAGTGAGACTTACCTGCGAGACGCTCAAGCATTTGATCAATGAAGGGTAAAGGGAAATGGTCCTTCTTTGTTGCCTGGTTAAGTTTCCTGTAATCAATACAGACTCTCCAACTATTCTGCACTCTAGTTGGGATCAATTCATCCTTTTCATTTTTCACAACTGTGATCCCTATTTTCTTAGGAACCACTTGAATCGGACTTACCCATTGGCTATCAGAGATAGGATAAATGATTCCTGCTTGTAGAAGCTTGGTAATCTCCTTCTTAACCACATCAAGTATTACAGGGTTGAGTCTCCTCTGGGGTTGTCTTACTGCTTTAGTATTTTCCTCTAGAAATATTCTATGCATGCACATGGATGGACTGATTCCAGGAATGTCTGCCAATGTCCATCCTATAGCCTTCTTATGTCTTTTCAATACCTGCAACAATTTTTCTTCTTGATTTTCATCAAGAGAAGTGGAAATTATCACTGGGAGCTGTTCATTATCCCCTAAGTATATATACTTTAGGTTCTCAGGTAGGGGTTTCAATTCTAACTTGGGTGCTTGCGAAACAGATGGAACTAACAAAGTAGATTTTGATTCTGCTGTTTGCACCTCAAAAATTTTGTTAGAATTTTCTTGAAATCCTGTATTCAGCTCCTTATGGTTAACAGATATATTTAAAGACTCTGAATCAGAAATTATGTAGTTATCAATTTCAGCACAAATATCACAACTTCCAGAATCATTGCATGCAAAACATTTGTTTGAATCATCCATGTATTCCAAATCAACATTAGAAAAATGTTCAAAAACTAGTTCATCAATAATGTCAATTTGGAAAGCAGAATGATTTTTAGATGGATATTTCATGGCATCAAGAATATTAAATTGAACTCTCGTGTCACCAAATTCCATAGAGAGAGTTCCAGAATGAACATCTATTTTGGTTCGAGCTGTTTTCAAAAATGGTCTTCCCAAAATGATAGGAACAGGAATTTGAGGCATACCTTCTTCCATATCAAGTATGAAAAAGTCAGCAGGGAAAACAAGCTGTTCTACCTGAACCAAAACATCCTCTATAACTCCAGCAGGGTAAGCAATGCTCCTATTGGCTAGCTGAATTACTACACCAGTAGGTTGTAAATTTCCAAGAGACAATGATTTGAAAACAGACATAGGCATAACATTTATTGAAGCTCCTAAATCTAACATACAATTTTCAAATTTGTTATTGCCTATGATACAAGGTATAGAAAACGTACCTGGATCCTTGCATTTCTCAGGGATATTTTCCTTACCAAGCAGTGCAGATACATTCCTTCCCATACTTATCCTTTCATTACCTTTGAGTCTCCTCTTGTGAGTACACAACTCCTTTAGAAATTTGGCATACTTGGGAATTTGCTTGATTGCATCGAGAAGAGGTATATTCACTTCCACTTTCCTGAAAGTATCGAAAATTTCTTTGTCCACTTCTTCCATCTTCTTACTTGGAATTGCTTTTGGTGGGAAAGGAAGAGGGATATGAGGTGGAATTTGGGATGATTGCATTTCAGATTTGCTTGTGCTTGAAGAGGGTACATCATTCTCAACTGTTGTGGGTACATCTGTTTGTTTCTCAGGTTCCTTGGGTATGGGTACTTCAAGGTTCTTACCTGATCTTAACTGAATTGCGCTCACATTTCTTGGATTAGCAGCTAGTTGAGATGGTAACTTGTCCGAGTTTTGAGACTGTAACTGGCTTAATGATGAAGCCAATTGCCCAATTTGATTGCTCAAGCTCTGGATGGTAGCATCATTCCTCTGTTGATACTCCAAGTTCTGTGCAGCCATTTGTTTCACCAGATCCTCCAAAGAAGGGCCACTTGTGGGTGGTTGAGGTATAGGTCTTTGGAAGGTTGGTGCATTGTTTTGAAATAAAGGTTGGGGATGGGGATTTTGTTGTTGGTTTCCCCATCTCAAATTTGGATGGTTCCTCCAACCTGGATTGTATCTATTGGTGGAAAGGTCATGGTTGTTTTGTGGTGGTCTATCATGGTAGATGTTAGCTGCGTAGGCTTAGGGACTATTATTATCCTTTTCTTGTAGAGAAGGACAAAAATCAGTGGGGTGCTCTTGTGAAGAGCAGATGCCACATACTTTAGCAGTCATGGATTTTTGATTTACTGCCAATTGTGTGACCAGAGTGGTGAGAGCATCAAGTTTGCTCTCCAGTTTAATTCCAGATGAACTAGAATTGGAATCAAACATGGGTTTGAAAGAATCATTTCTCACACCAAATTGTTGAGAGTTAGATGCCATCTTCTCAATCAGGTTTCTTGCTTCAGCAGCAGTCATATCTCCTAGAGCTCCTCCACTTGCCGCATCAATCATGTTGCGATCAACGTGGTGCAGACCTTCATAGAAGTACTGAAGAAGAAGTTGTTCAGAAATTTGGTGGTGAGGGCAACTTGCACAGAGTTTCTTAAATCTCTCCCAATACTCATAAAGACTTTCTCCAGAGAGTTGCCTAATGTCAGATATATCCTTACGGATTACAGTTGTTCTAGAGGCAGGAAAGAATTTTTCCAAGAACATTTTCTTTAAGTCATTCCAACTTGTGATTGATCTTGGAGCAAGGTAGTACAACCAATCCTTAGCAACACCCTCTAAAGAATGAGGAAACGCTTTAAGATAGACATGGTCTTCTTGAACGTTTTGGGGTTTCACTGTGGAGCACACAATGTGGAATTCTTTGAGGTGTTTGTGCGGATCTTCACCCGCAAGACCATGAAACTTAGGCAACAAGTGTATAAGTCCGGTATTAAGTATAAAAGGGACATCCTCATCAGGATATTGAATACACAAACTTTCGTATGTGAATTCAGGTGCAGCTAGTTCTCTAAGAGTTCTTTCACGAGGTTCAGCCATATCAGAAAAACTAGCAGTAGTACTTTCAGCAGATTCAGAAAAGATACTATCACTATCAATATCAACAAAATTATTATTAAATCTAGCTTCTCTAATTAACCTATGAAAAGTTCTTTCAATTTCAGGATCAAATGAATATAAATGCTCAAAAGTTCTTCTAGTCATACATAGCATACAACAAGATATTTGATCATCATGAGCAATAAATCATCAGAATCCTAAATCATGCAAAAGAAATAAAATAAAACAAACAAACAAACAAAATTTTTTTTTTCAATTTATATAAATAAAAAAAAATTAATTTAAAACAAGAGTTTTTCCTAAAGATCGTTGATCCCCGGCTGCGGCCCCAAAATTTGACGTGTGTATTTTTACAGTCGTGATTCCATCAAATTAGTACATTAAAATTAATTAATGTAGTACTAGGGTGTCAACCTAGGTCGTTCTCTCAAGGATCAACATAAAAATTTAGGAAAAATCAAGTCTTAAACTAATTTTTAACAATTAAAAATAAAAACTCAACAACTAAAATTTTTTACAAACATAAGTTCAACAAACGTACAATTGGGGGGGTTTGATTGATTTTGTTATCACAATTAAAATTAAAGACAAAGTAAATATAGGATTTAAAACAATAATTAACAAGCGATTGATTTTCTTGGAGTATTGTAAATAAATTTATCCTTGGTTCACTAAAGATAATTTGTATACTTTCATTACTGTCAATTTCTTAGCTCAATTTGAATTAATCAACTAAGCATCTTTTTCAATTCATAATTCCTTTACTTTCATTTAAAAATGAATATTTTAATCAAGCATCCTAATTAAGCAAAAGGAGTCAAGATCGTAGAATCTAGGAATTATTGAGCATATGTAAGAACATCGCCTACATACATAATCTATTCTCTTATTATGGAATTAAGCAAACCATAATTATTAAAAGTGATTATGAAAATATTCATTAAGCATGCATATTTCCTTAATCCATTCTAATTTAAAACCTTATTTTATTCCATTTGAATAATTAAACCGATTAAGCATACAATTTTGATTAAACAAAATGGAATTAAATAAGCAGAGTAAGATTATGAAGAAATAACAATAACAAAAACATACTGTATTAAAAATAATGACCTCAAAATTACATTACAATATTCTCCAAGAGAATCAATCTAGGGTTTTAGCCCTCCATAATAACAACTACAAAGAAAAGAAACTAACCCGGAATGGAGCAAAGAGGGGAAAGAAGAGAGGAGGAGGCTTTGTGCCTTCCTCTGATGCTTATAGAAACAACAAAGAGGAAAAAGAGAGAAACGTGAATTGAGGTGTGTTTGAAGCCTTTGGCAATGGTCCTATTTATAGTGTGAGGCTACGCTACGCTACGCGTCAGCGTTGCGAATCTGCTTCTACGCTACGCTTATTTGTGAGGCTACGCGTGAGGGTTTCTGACTCAGAATACATTATTTCATCCAATAATTCTTCAATAATGCTTGGACACTTGTGTTGCATGTTTCCCACTGAGATAGTGCCGTATGTCTATAATGGATTGGCCAATAAGTGTTTTAATATAAATAAATCCTCCACTTCTGAAGTTGCACACAGCCTGTTAATGGGATCCTCGTCACTGTTGACGCTACGCGTGGGCTTGACGCTGCGCGTGGGTGTTGCGAATTTGTTTCCACGCTACGCGTGGTATTGGTGCTACGCGTCAGACCTGATGCTCAATTTCATAATTTCCCAATTGCAAACTCAATTATTCACTACAATATAAGGGAAATCAAGTAAGATTTATTATTTCCATTTAAAGATTATCGCCTAATTCAGTTAATATTAAATAAAGCTTGAATTATGAAAATGTGTTAAAATGCATAATATTACACAATTAGCAATGGCAAATTATACACATTTAAAGTAAGGAATTAAGGCTAAATCATGCATCATCAGAAATCAAGGTAATTTCAACAATAATGTTTATTCTAACAATTTTTCACAAGGTTGAAGGAATAATCAAAATAGTGGATAGAAACAAGAAGCGAGCACATCCAACAGGTAACAACCATATCAACAGGGCCATTCTTCTTTGCATGAGAGAACATCAAAATTAGAGGACACCCTGGAGATGTTCATGCAATTTTCCATTACCAATCAGAAAAATACAGAAGCTTCAATAAAGAAGCTGGAGACACAAGTGGGACAACTAGCTCATCAAATTGCAAAGCAACACAATTCGTAATTTGGAGCTAATACCCACCCAAGCCCAAAAGAACATTACAAAGCAATCACCACAAAGAGTGGAAGGGTTACTGAAAAAGAATCAGAAAAGGAAGAAAAGAGTCCTAAAAAAGAATGAATAAAAGAAGGAGTTACAGAGAGGAGTAAGGAAGAAGAAGTAAATAAAGAAAATGATGTTGTACATATGGAGAAGGAGGACATCCTTGAAAAAAATAAAAAGAAAGAAATAAAAGAAGGGAAGAAGAAGGTAGATGATCCAGCACCACAGCTGAAAAGTTTGCCTTATCCAAAAAATCCCTTAAAGAAAGACAAAGAGAGGCAATTTGTGAGGTTCATGGACATTTTCAAAAGGTTGCAAGTAAATATACCTTTTGTAGAAGCCATGGAGCAAATGCTTACCTACGCAAAATTCATGAAGGAACTATTGACAAAGAAGAAAAGATTCTCAGAGGAAATAATGGAGCTCCAAGGGGGATGCAGTGTTATTATTCAAAAAGCATTGCCTCATAAAACCAAAGATCTAGGAAGCTTTACAATCCCAGTCACTATTGGTACATTACCAGTAGGGAAGGCACTTTTAGATCTTAGAGCCAGCATCAACCTGATGCCTTTATCAATGGTAAAAAGGATTAGAGATTTGGAGGTGAAACCAACACAGTTGACTCTTCAATTGGTAGATCGATCTATGAAATTTAAATACGGGATATCGAAAGACATGCTGGTGCAAGTCGTTAAATTCGTGTTCCCCGTGGACTTTGTCATCATGGACATTGAGGAAGATACAGAGGTGCCTCTCATTTTAGGTAGACCTTTCAAGAAAACTGCAAAGGTGATTATCGATGTAGATGATGGAAAGCTCAAGGTGAGAGTGCAAGATAAAAAGGTGAATTTCAATGTATTTGACGCGATGAAGCACCCTGCAGAGAAGAAACAATGCTTTAAAATTGATGTTGAAGATATGGCCATTGAAGAAGAAGCAAAGAAATGGCTCAACATAGACCACTTACAAAAGGTATCAACATATGCCTTAGAAGAAGTAAATGAAGAGGAGAAAAAAGAAGTGGAGGAGATTTTGAAGGAGCTGGAGTTTAAAAAGTCTATTACCCAAGGAGAAAGTCATTATGAGGAACTATCAAAAAAAGCAGAAACCACTATATGGAAGTTGGAATTAAAAGTTTTACCTTCGCACTTGAAATATGTTTTTCTAGATGAGGAAGGACAAAAGCCTATTATTATTAACAGCTAATTGTCAAAATTTGATGAGAAACGATTAATTCAAGTATTGAAGAACAACTCAACCGTAATCAGATGGAGATTAGAAGACTTAAAAGGAATCAGTCCAACGTATTGCATGCACCGAATTTATATGGAGCAAGAATTCAAGCTGGTTCCTCAACCTCAGAGATGTTTGAATCGAACTATGAAGGAGGTTGTTAAAGGAGAAGTAATGAAGCTACTGGAAGCCGAAATAATCTACCCTATTTCAGACAGTTCTTGGGTAAGTCTAGTACAAGTGGTTCTAAAGAAAGGGGGCATGACCGTTATAAAAAATGACAATAATAAATTAATCCCTACAAGATCAGTCATAGGATGGAGAATGTGCATTAACTATAGGAAGCTCAATACAGCAACAAAGAAAGACCATTTTCCCCTACCCTTCATGGATCAAATACTGGAGAGGTTAGCAGGGAAAACAGATTATTGCTTTTTGGATGGTTACTCAAGATATAACCAAATAGTTGTTGCACCAGAAGATCAAGAGAAAACGACATTCACATGTCCTTTTTGGGTTTTTACATACAGGAGAATGCCCTTCGGATTATGTAATACTCCAGCAATATCTTAAAGGTGTATGCTAGCTATTTTCTTAGATTTGGTGGGAAAATGCATTGAAGTCTTCATGGATGATTTCTCTATTTTTGGATCATCATTCAAGCATTTCCTGGAAAATTTGAACGTAGTATTAAAAAGATGCGTGGAAACCAAATTAGTTTTAAATTGGGAGAAATGCTACTTCATGGTGACTGAAGAAGTTGTGTTAGGGCATTAAATTTCCAAAAAGGGCATTGAAGTAGACAAAGCTAAAGTGGAAGTCATTGAAAAATTGCCATCACCTATGAACATGAAAGGAGTTTGAAGTTTCTTGGGCCATGTAGGATTCTATAGAAGGTTCATCAAGGACTTCTCCAAGATTGCAAGACCCTCAAGTAACCTCTTGAACAAAGATACTCCTTTCATTTTTGATAATTCTTGTTTACATGCATTTAAAACTTTGAAAAATAAGTTAATATGTGCACTTGTGATAGTTTCTCCTGATTGGGAATTAGATTTTGAAATAATGTGTGATGCTAGCGACTATACAATAGGAGCAGTATTGGGACAAAGAAAAGCTAAAGTTTTTCATGTCATCCACTATGCCAGCAAGGTTTTAAACCGTGCTCAAACCAATTATGCAATAACTGAAAAGGAATTATTGGTAATAGTGTATGGCTTGGAGAAATTTAGTTCTTATTTGATTGGATCCAAAGTTACTGTCTTACTGGTCATGCTGCCATAAAATATCTGTTGAACAAAACTGACTCCAAACCTAGGTTAATTAGATGGATTTTGCTATTACAAGAGTTCAATCTAATAATCAAGGACAAGAAGGGTAGTGAAAATTTTATTACAGATCATTTGTCTTGACTTGTCCATAGAGAAGTCACAGTATCACAACCTGAAGTAAATGAAGAATTCCCAGACGAGAAGCTGTTATTGGTGCAAGAAAGGCCATGGTTTACAAATATGGCCAATTTCAAAGCAGGAAGAGTAATACCGGAAGAACTTACATGGCAACAGAAAAAGAAGTTCCTGAAAGATGCATGACAATTTGTCTGGGATGATCCATATTTATTCAAGCTTGGTTCAAACAACATTCTTTGAAGATGTGTATCCTAACAAGAGGCCATTGTCATAGCTCAGCCTATGGAGGCCATTCTAGTGGAGAAAGAACAGCTGCTAAAATCCTATAGTCAGGTTTTTTTTGGCCTTCTTTATTTAAAGATGCTAATATTTTTATGTAGAATTGTGATGCTTACCAGAGGTCAGGAAGTATATCCAAAAGCAATGAGATGCCACTAACAACCATCCTAGAAATAGAAGTGTTTGATTGCTAGGGTATAGACTTTATTGGTCCATTACCTACTTCATTTTCTAATAAATATATTGTTGTAGTGGATTATGTCTTGAAATGGGTAGAAGCAATGACCTATGTTAAGGCTGATGCCAAAACTGTGATTAAATTTCTTAAGAGAAACATCTTGAGCAGGTTTGGTACCCCGCGTGTGCTAATAAATGATGGAGGTTCTCACTTTTGCAATATGCAACTTCAATGGTGTTTAGAGCATTATGGAGTAAAGCATAAGGTGATGTCCCCTTATCACCCTCTGGCCAATGGTTAAGTGGAGGTATCCAACAGAGAGATTAAGAGTATCCTGGAAAAGATAATTTCCCAAAGTAGAAAAGATTGGTCTTTAAAGCTTGATGATGCTTTATGGGCATACAGAAAAGCCTTTAAAGCACCAACTAGACTTTTACCTTACCAGTTGGTATATGGAAAAAGTTTCCATCTTCCTATGGAACTTGAACACAAAGCCTATTGGGCAATGAAATTGCTCAATTTTGACCCAAAGGCATCATCTTAAGAAAGAAAAATTCAGCTGCAGAAGTTAGGAGAATGGAGATTGGAAGCTTATGAGTCTTCAAGGATATATAAGGAAAGGATGAAAGCCTACCATGACAAAAAAATTTTGAAGAAAAGCTTTTATCTAGGACAATCTATGCTTCTGTTCAACTCAAGATTAAAACTATTCCTAGGGAAGTCAAAGTCCAAATGGTCAGGGTCATTCATAGTAAAAAAAAGTCAAGTTTTATGGAGCCATTGAGTTCCAGGATCCTAAATCTGAAAGAACTTGGGTAGTGTGAACACCTCTTTCGGTCCGACCCAAGTGGAAAGAGTTCTGAGAGGACTGGACTTCATCTCCGAATGATCTACCGAGTAGAATGACTCAGAATGATAAATTTCGAGTGAAAAATGGCTATTTCTGAGTAAAATGGCTATTTTTGAGTGAAAAATAGCTATTTCCGAGTAAAAATGGCTATTTTTGAGTGCAAAATGACTGTTACCGAGTGAGATATTTGAGTCAGCCGTCTCCAGGTAGGGCATTTTCGAGTGGGCTTCAAGTGTGGGAGTGTTTCCAAGCCAGTCCGAGTGAAAGAATGAACTAAATTTGCATATAAATACCGTCCAAAGGCATATATCCGAGTGGAAGATCCTCGGTTGCAGCCACTGAGTCAAAGGGACCAATTGTGAATAAATACCGAGTGAAGGATTACCGATTGGAGCAGCAAGTCTGATTTGGGGACAGGTGTCTTTTCCTGGGTACAAAAATTCCGAGTCAATGCTTTAAGAAGTGACAAGATCCGAGCAGAGCACCTCCGATTAAAGAAGTTCCAAGTCAATACTGAAGTAGTAACAAGATCCGAGTGAGTATCCCTCAATTGCGGAGAAATCTGAGTTGTCAAATTGTCAAAATTCAATTTTTGAGTGAGAAAAAGGTCGTTTCCGAGTGGAAATATCCAAGTTTCCAATTTCTGAGTGAGAAGAAGGCCATTTCCGAGTGAAAAAGTCCAAGTTCCATTCTGATTAGAAGATTAGACCGACTCCCAAGGTCAGTTCCGAGTCAATACTGAAGCAGTAACAAGATCCGAGTGAGTATCCCTCAATTGGAGAGAAATCCGAGTCGTCAAATTGTCAAATTCCAATTTCTGAGTGGAAAGAAATTCGTTTCCGAGTCAAAATATCCCAGTTCTAAGTTCTGATTGAAAACAAAGCCAACTCCGAGTGAATGCACCGAGTGGTCATATTTTTAAATTCCATTTCTGATTGGAAATTAAACCAGAGATAAGATCCGAGCAAGACACCTCCGACTGAAGCAAATTCCGAGTGAATGCTTCTTGCATAGACAAAATCCGATCAAAACACTTCTGATACCGAGTGAGTCCTTTCTCAATCCACATTGAGTGAGTCGCTCTTAGTCAGCACCGAGTGAATCCTTTCACTCAATTTTTGAGCCATTTTTACCCATTTCCGAGTCACTTTCCACCATTTTTGAGCCATTTGTTTACACAATTCCGAGTCACCCTTCTCAGTCAATTCTGAGCCATTTTTACCCATTTTCGAGTCACTTTCCACCCACTTCCGAGCCATTTTCACCCAATTCTGAGTCAGCCTTTCACCCAATTCCGAGTCAGCCTTTTGCCCATTTTCGAGTCATATTTCACCCATTTCCGAGTCGGTTCCAAGTCATTCTTCACTCGGTTTCGGTTGAATGTTTCAACCAGAGTTGTTTTGCTTGTCCCAGCTCCTTACAGTAACCTCACACCGACCAACAAAGCAAAGCTTTCACTCGTTTTTTTTTTTGCACATTTTCCACTCGGTCTTATGCTTAAAAGGCACCTTTTCTACTCGGATTGTTTCCCACTATGGGTGTATACCGACTGAGGCACTAAATCCGAGTCAGAAGCAGAAAACCGACCCCTACTCCCCCTGTTCGCCCGTGGTGACTTGGATTCCACCACCCAAGTGGATCCAGGAATCCTGGAGGTGGCAGACAGGGGGGCGGAAGTGGAGAAATTAAAAATCTCCACCAGCCGCTGTCCCCCACTACCAGGCTGCCTCCAATCAGAGTGGAAGCCTAAGTTGGTCTAGCACTTAGAAACCCCTATAAATGCACAAGGGTTGGGAATTTTGAAGGCATGAAGCATTCATTGGGAGAAGAAACTCTATCCCTCTCTTCACTCACCAACATCCTTCCCTCTCCTCACCAACACCGTCCTTCTCTTTACTCACCAGCACTCTTCCCTTCACTCACCAACACCCTTCCCTCTCCTCACCAACACCGCCCTTCTCTTCACTCACCAGCACTCTTCCCTCTCCTCGCCAGCACCACCCTTCCCTCTCCTCACCAACACCGTCCCTCTCTTCACTCGGTACAGCCCCTCTCCATACTGTCCAGCACCCTTCTCTCTCCCACCAACACTGCCCAAGTTCCTCATAAATCCTTCACACCGTCCAGCACATCATCCCTTCACACCTCACTGTTCAGCATCCTGTTCTCTCGTCACACCGGAGTCTAGCTCTCCTGCTCCATCACTCGGTCTCCCAACTTTCACTCGGTATTTTCATTTTTCACTCGGTTTTCTATTTTTTACTCGGTTTTTTTCATTTTTACTCGGTTTTTTTCATTTTTCCACTTAAATAAATTTCTGTTATTTTCTTTTCTTTTCTTTTTTACCCCTTCCTAGGTTCGTAATAAATAAAAAAAAAATAAGTGTTTCCACGTTCAGACTAGCCCAAAAAAAAAACATCATCCACCATTAATCTGTTAGCCTCTTCCTAAAAAAAACATCACTAAAGAACTACGTAACCCTGATTTATTGGTAACTCAAGAATACGTAGGAGCAGGACTTTAAATCTTGTCGGGCCCAATCCCAATCTTTTAGACATGATGTCTTGTTGATTTTCCCATAAGGAACGAGATACTTGGGACGAGACGTCCCGCTTATCCCCTTCCCAATCTCTGACCCCGTGTCTTGATTAAATTCCATGAAAATCAATTTAGACGTGACGTCTTGTTGATTTTCCCATAAGGAACGGGATACTTGGGACGAGACGTCCCGTTTATCCCCTTCCCGTTTCTAACCCCGTATGTGATTAAAGGATGACTAATTTAGACGCGATGTCTTGTTAGCATCCCTCCCTTTCTCTATTTTTTAAATCAAAGCCGAGGTTAATTTGGACGCGACGTCCTATTGACCTACACTCTATGTTTGTTCAGTTTGTTCCTTCCATTTCCTTCTGTTTTTACACAAAGTACAACAATAAAAGGGAAGAAATAAAACATCTTTTGTAAGGCTATTTATGTTGCGCGTTTTCAATCTTGGTACTATTTTTGACAGGCGATGTAGGGTGCTAATACCTTCCGTACTCGTAACCGACTCCCGAACTTGAATCTCATTTTTAAACCAGTACTTTACTGAACTTAGTTTTTTCCAATGTTTTTCCTATGGATAAAAACGTTGGTGGTGACTCCCTGTTTTTCTTTTCGGAACAAAAATCATCTTGAGGGTCGACCGCACTGTTGCGATCCAGGTTGCGACAGATGGCGACTCCACCGGGGACACTTAAGAGAGTCAGGCCAGTTTGATTGAAAGCGCATGTTTTTTTTTATATAGCCTTTGTTAGCTTGGATTTCTTCCCCTTGTTTATTTTTTGTTGATTGTTTTGAATGTTTGTTCTTATTTTAATTGTATCTTATTATTTGTTTCATTGTCTATGTTTGCATGTTTGTTGAACCCTAGGGTAGAGGACTATGTTACTTTTTTGCAATCATTGAACCCTAGGGTAGACGACTATGTATATTTGTTCTGTGTTTGTTCTTTGTACGGAATGGGGTAAGGTAAAAGGTATTGAATGCCCTTCCACACACTACACTCACAATTACTTGCACACACTTATGAGTGGCGCCCTATACCCGGGCCCCAAATGAAGCTTAAGTTAGGAGGGGTTGGTAACGGAATCGTATGGGATGTACTTTCCATCCGGTGTTCGTGAGAACCCCAACCAGAGTTCGACGTCTCGTGATATATGCACCTAGTGGATTCCCCACTATTTGCGTCCCTGTCTTGGGTAGGATCTTGGCTCTGGTGACCTTCTAAATGTCTAGTGGAAGCCACCCGGTGTGGAGAGTCACTTTTAGACAAGCCATAGGGCCTAGAAAAGACTTTCAACAAAACCTGACCTACGCTACGAAAGGGCAATCTTTACTTTACCTTATGTCATTTTCGCTTCCCTTTTATTAAAAACAAATGAATTATCTACCACCAGCAGGTATGCTTAATTTTTGAAGTAATGACTCATTTTGAAACACATAGTATTCTTCGGGTGAGTAGATAATCCTCTTTTTGACCATGTACCTCTGAGTTTCGAATCGTGAGTTTTCCTAATCGTCGAAATGAAAAAACAAAATGATTTTTGTGTCCCTTTAACTGGGACATCAATGACGATTAAGAAAACATATGACTTTTGACAGTTTGGGCTTACATGAGTCTTGGAAATCGATGTTTCCCAAAAAAAAAATATTTCACTTTACATCAGATCCTTGGGGAAACATGGATTTCGAAATGCAATAATAGCTGATTCTTTTCTTTGTCTTGATGTTCGCAGGGAACGATTCCGAATTTGACGGTATTTCTGAGTCAGTATGGAAGTTAACATGGGACACGGTAATTGTGATATGGAGACGACTGAATTAAAGAAGTTATTGCACCTCAAGGCTAGAAAGGTCGATATTGATAGTCTACAGGCACTAGGGGAAATTGAGTTTGACTCAAAGAATGACTTTCACAAGGAAATATGGGAAGATCCTGAAACTTTTAGAAGTGGAAGTCCAAACTGAAGCGATTACGGCTCTGGCTCAATTCTATGACCCACCCCTCCACTGCTTTACTTTCCAAGACTTTCAGCTGGCACCTTCCATAGAAGAGTTTGAACAAATATTGGGGATGCCAGTGGAGGGACAGATTCCTTATCGCCACCTGGATCATCATGCATCAGTCGTTTTTGTCGTGCGCATTTTGAAGGCCCATCCTGAAATGTTAAGAAATACACAAATGAATAGAAATCAAGTTCCCGGGTTCACCAGAGAATTTCTTGAGAAGCACATGCAGATCCTGGCTGATAAAGAGGAATGGGAGGCTTTTATGGATACTTTAGCCCTCACTATTTACGGGGTTGTCTTGTTCCCAAATTTAGACAATTATATGGATTATGACGCTGTTGCTGTCTTCCTGGCTCGTAAGCACCGACTCGAGAATCCTGTCACAGCCGTGTTGGCCAATGTGTATTGCACCATGGATTTCTGCCACACGCAAGGAGGAAAGAGGATCATTTACTGTTTGCCTATTTTATACATATGGCTCACATCTCATGCATTCCATCAGATATGTAAAGCCGAGTGCCCAGTTTCTGATCTGAAATTGTGTCAGCTGGCCGTGAAAAGTGGGCGTGAATGGGCTAATCACCTAATAAGCCTTACATCTGAAAAGGTCAGGTGGTACCCTCAATGGCTAGTGGTTGAGTCGGTCATTTATAGCTGTGGAGATTACCGAAATGTTCCTCTCATGGGCACACAGGGCTGCATCAACTACAACCCTGTTATTGCGAAGCGTCAGTTAGCTTATCCTCTACTCGGGCCACCGAATGAAGAACTGCTCACTCCTTTTGTTGTGTACTATACGAAAGGGAATTACGCATCTGTTGCTCGGGATATAGCCAACGCCTGGAAGAAGATCCATAGAATGGGAAGAGAATTGGGAGCACGAAGCCATGCTGCAGGGGCTGAATACCTTGACTAGGTCCTAAATAGGGTTTCTATTATGAAATTACCCTTCAGAAGTCCTTCCTACCAATCTTTGAATGATTTCCCTCCGCCACCCATCATAGAGGACAAGGCCATCATGGCTCTGAAGGCACAAATAGAAGAGTTGACCGTGAAGAACCAAAAGCTAGAAGAAGACCTTTTGAAATGTCAACAAGAGTGTGCCTTTCAGAAGAGGGAGAATTCAGAAGGGAAGCACACTATGGATGAAATGCGGAAAAAGAGGAAGATTGACGAAGACTACTGGGTAAAACAAGACCAATGCTTTCGTGCAGCCAATTCACAATTAAAGATGAAAGGCCAACAGAGCGACGCCTTATTGGCCGAAAAACAAGTCTTGAAAAACATGCTGGCACAATCCAAAGAGAAAGAAAAGGAGACCTTGGTACAGAAAGAGATGTTACAAACCCAGGTCCACAAATTGGAACTACAACTTGAGGAAGTAATAAATGCCTGTGAACAAGAGGTAAACACAGAGCATAAAAAAGCCCTTGATGCTGAACGACGTTGCCAGGAGACTACACAGGCTCTGAGGGTAGAGGTGGCCCAAAGTGACGAAATCATTCATTCATGGATGGATCGTTTTGCTAAATTAGCTTACATAGCCAATGGAGTCTTGGAAGATTTTCCCTCAATGCTGAAGCGAGCCGAAGGCATGATCAATCCCCTGTCCACTCCCAAAGAGATATCATCATTTCTGAGCTATTGCCAGGAAAGACTTTGTAAAATGAAGGCCATGATTACCCGAGCCAGAAGTGGTTAAAGTTTTTGTAATCCGAATCTTTCTAGCAACATTGTATCATTTGGAAGAATAAAATAATGAAGCTCTTTTCATCCCCACAGTTGTCTCATGTTAATTTCTGATCTACTGCTATACTTAGTACTTTGAACGCGACGTTCTGGGAAAAGTTAAGAAATACATGTCAAGTTCGGAATTGCACCCCGCATACACCCATCTATTTTTGTTTTATCATCTTTAACTGTTTCCTTTATTTTTCTAACAATTTGTTGTGATTCTTTAGACACCACGGGTAAACACCCCTACGCGACCAGGCTCAAGAAGAAACTCATGGCCGATATGGAACAAGAGAATGAGAACTTGAGAGCTGAGGTTAATCAGTTGAAAGAGCAAATGGCTGAAATGGCCAAGCTCTTGGAAAGGAGAGTCGCAAAAAGGGATTCTTTAGTGGAAGTTGAAGATGTCGAGCAGCAACCTCCTACTCCCCGTCACACGCAGGGTCATGCTGGAGGACCAAGCTCAAATCCTGTAGGGCCTACCGTTACAGTTCGCCTCGGTAAGTCGGACACTGCCAATGCTCAACAACACACTTTTGTTGACGCGGAAGGGAATGTCATACCCTTTCCGCAGTATGGGTTACCTCTGGGCTATGTCCCACCACTTCAAGAGGAACCGGATTATCAAGAAATGATCCTTCGTACAACTTAACCAAGCGTTCCACTTGTCCGGAATCCTCAAATGATTCCGGTCCATACACAAGCTGCGCAGCCACAAGCCACGCAACCACAAGTTGCCCGAGCAACAGTCGGGCCCCACGCCTCAATGCCGAATGTAAGCCCGGCATATGACGACCATCCAATCAGGAGTACTAGTCATTATGTTGTTACAGGTCCAAGTGCTGCCGTTGCCGCCACCTAGAAGGGAAGGTTAGAGTTCCTAGAAAGGCGTTTAAGAGAAATGGAAGGAATGAACCGGTTTGGATTGGGCAGTGCCGCACAACTCTGTCTGATCCCTAACGTTGTTATTCCTCCCAAATTCAAGATGCCTGAATTTGACAAGTACCGGGGACTAACCTGTTCGAAGAACCATCTGACCATGTACTGCCGAAAGATGGCTTCACACACCTCCAATGACCCCCTGCTCATTCATTGTTTCTAAGACAGTCTGGCCGGAGCACCCCTAACTTGGTACAATCATCTTGAACGATCTCGTATACATTGTTGGGAGGATCTGGCGGATGCTTTTATACAACAGTATAAGTATAATTTAGACATGGCTCCAGATAGAGTACAATTACAGAACATGTCTAAAAAAGACAACGAGACGTTTAAAGAATATGCCCAACGGTGGCGTAAGGTGGCGGCTCAGGTTGACCCCCCTTTATCAGAAAAGGAGGTGATTTCGACATTCATTGACACACTCCAGTCATCATTCTATGATAAGATGATTGGAAGCATCTCATCTCATTTCTCCGACATCGTCACTATCGGGGAAAGAATAGAGAATGGCCTACGGACTGGGAAAATTATTCGAGGTCCATCCGGGGTTAGTGCAGCAAGAAAACCTTCCCTGGGAGAAGGGAAGAGAAGAGAAGGGGAGACCAACTTAGTCTCCCATAACCTAGGGAGGAACCAGCCCAGACCACCTACCCCTGTCACCTTTCCGTCAACATATCATAATGCACCACACCCATATGTGGCTGCAATCCCAAATCCAAACCCACCTCATTTCCGCCCGCCTGTTATGCGACCACCTACACCACTGCAAGTACCTTACCAAACACCACAAATGAACCTGCCAAATCCAAATCCAAGGAGGCAAAACAATGACCGTGCCCAACCATAATTTGACCCGATTCCCATGACTTACACCGAGCTCCTCCCCTACCTCATTGAAAACACAATGGTAGTGCCATGCCCTCTAAAGACGCTTCAGCCGCCATATCCTAGAGGGTACGACCTGAATCCATGGTGTGATTACCACGCTGGCGCACCGGGGCATTCTACCGAGAACTGCCTGGCACTAAAGTTTAAGGTGAGAGACTTAATTCGGGCTGACTGGATAAGCTTTAAAGAGGGGAGCCCGAGTGTAACGACCAATCCTCTTCCCAACCATAAAGGACCAGGTATCAATGCTATAGGGGAGGATAAGAAACGCATTTCCAAGATCGAGGACATCCAAATGCCATTGGAAATGATTCACTCCTATTTGCTTAAAGTGGGATTAATAGAGGAATCATGGGATGAAGAGTGCAATGACCTCCAGTCTGCAAAAGGAAGGGACTTCTAGGAAACCCTCCAAGGACTCATGGACGCTCGAGTCATAGAGGTTTGCAGACGCCATGAAGGCCGAGTGAATATGATACAGGAGCAAGGTAGGGCACGAGTCCCGAAACCCCTGGTTATATTCTATAACAAGAGTACGCCAACGACTTTGGCTCCTGCCAAAACAGTCATTACGGTAAGAGCACCAACCCCATTCCCCTTCAAGGATTCCCATGTTGTGCCATGGAGGTATGATATGGAGGTGGTCGTCACCAATTTGGGGGCGGTCGACTCCACGCCATCCTCTTCCATTACAAATATCGCCGGGGTTGGGAGAATGACCCGGAGTGGAAGGGTATATACGCCGCCTGAGCCTAAGCAAGATAAAACCACCGGAGAGGTAAAAGCCGGGAAAGAAGTAATCGCTGATGAGACAAAGAGGGCTATGACTAAGGAAGAAGCCCAGGAATTTCTCAAGTTTATCCGTCACAGCGAGTACCAGGTACTGGACCAGTTGAATCATACCCCAGCAAAGATATCCTTGTTGTCCCTGTTGATGAGTTCAAAACCACATCGGGACATATTAATGAAAGTTTTGAATGAGGCCCATGTTAAGCATGACTTATCCGTTGACCAGTCTGGGGGCATAGTCGGGCATATTGTTGCCAACAATTACTTGACCTTTACGGATGAGGAAGAACCCACTAAAGGAAAAGGGCACAACAAAGCCCTCCATATTTCTGTAAGGTGTCAGGATTACATCCTGGCAAAAGTACTTGTTGACAATGGGTCGTCTCTGAATGTAATGCCGAAATTCACACTGGCAAAATTACCTTTTGATGGAATACATATAAGACCGAGCTCCATGGTGGTTCGAGCTTTCGATGGGACTCGTCGGGAAGTCATGGGGGAAATTGAGTTGCCTATATAAGTTGGGCGTTGTACCTTCCAAGTGCTCTTCCAAGTGATGGATATCGTGCCCGCCTACAGCTGTTTGTTAGGGTGGCCATGGATTCACTCGGCCGGGGTGGTCCCCTCCATATTGCATCAAAAATTGAAATTCATTGTCGATAACAAGTTAGTGATTGTTTCCGGGGAAGAGGACCTCCTGGTTAGCAAACCCATCTCTACTCCATACATTGAGGCTGCCGAGGAAGCCCTCAAAACGTCGTTCCAAGCCTTGGAGATTGCCAATGCAACAAGCATTGTAAAGGTGTCTTTCCCCAATGTGCCTCTAATGGTGGCATTGAACATGTTGCGGAAGGGGTACCAGCCAGGAAAAGGATTAGGGGGGGATTGGAAGATAGAATCCAGCCCGTGCGCCAACTGGAAAATAAGAATAGATATGGCCTGGGGTACAAACCCACTGCGGCAGATAGACAAAGGGTCGAAGAAGAGAAAAGGGGAAGAAGGGTAGCCCGCCTCACTGTACAAGAATTCAACACCGCGAGAATCCCTGTCTGTGACCTCTATCAGAGCTTTAGAAGCGCTGGAATGATATACCCGGATCAGGTCGCCATGGTTGAAAGCGAGCCTAACCACAACGTGGAGTTGGTATATGCTTGCCGCCCGGATCAAGAACTGAGCAATTGGGAAGTCATGGAGCTCCCTACAACCATTAACATTATGTCAGAGTAATCACTGTTATTTCATAACTTGGCGGTCCCCTTGCTATGCCTAAGGCTTCGGGACCCATTTTTGTAATAAGGGCAAAAAGTTGTTTATTTTTTAAAAAATTAATGAATATATTCCAGTCTCATTACCTTATCTTTGTGCATCCTCTGTCTCTTAAACCTCCCATTTGCTTGTTTCTTTTTTCATTTGTTATAACATAACCCAAATGCAGATCCAAAAATGATCTCCCTGAGAGCAATGAGAACTTGGTTTTGTTTCATTACTCTGATTATCCAAATGATTGCGCCTATGAGGAAAGTGAGGAAGACTTTGGACCCTCGCCTGAATTGACAAGATTGTTAGAATAAGAGGACAAAGAGATACGGCCTTATCAGGAGGAAATCAAAACCATTAACCTGGGGAATGAAAGGGAGGACAAAATGGTCAAGATAGGCACCTGCCTAAGCAAAGGCCGACAAGATGAACTGATCAAACTACTCCGGGAATTCCGGGATATGTTTGCTTGGTCATATCAAGACATGCCAGGGTTGGATAACAGCATAGTGGAACATAAGTTGCCTCTGAAACCTGAATGTCCACCAATCAAGCAAAAGCTGCAGAGAATAAAACCCGAAATGCTTCTCAAAATCAAGGAAGACGTCAAGAAACAATTTGAGGCCAGCTTTTTAGCCGTGGCCAAGTATCCGCAATGGATAGCCAACATAGTCCCAGTCCCGAAAAAGGATGGAAAAGTGCGGATGTGTGTGGACTATCGAGATCTAAACAGAGCCAGCCCTAAGGACGATTTTCCTCTGCCGCATATTGACAATTTGGTTGATAACACAGCCCAACACTCCATATTCTTATTCATGGATGGTTTCTCTGGGTACAATTAAATTAAAATGGCGCTAGAAGACATGGAAAAAACTACGTTCGTCACTCTGTGGGGTACTTTCTGTTACAAAGTAATGCCCTTCGGTTTGAAAAACGTTGGGGCAACCTATCAAAGAGCAATGGTCACTTTATTCCATGATATGATGCATAAGGAGATAGAGGTCTACGTGGATGATATCATTGCAAAATCTAGAACTGAAGAAGATCATGTCCGTGACCTAAGGAAGCTGTTTGAGCGGTTGAGGAACTTTAAGCTCAGATTGAACCCTGCCAAGTGCACGTTTGGTGCGAGGTCAGGCAAACTATTGGGTTTCATTATAAGCAAGAAAGGAATCGAAGTAGATCCCAACAAAGTCAAGGTGATCCTAGAAATGCCACCTCCTTGTACAGAAAAAGAAGTCAGAGGATTCTTGGGAAGGTTAAACTACATTGCTCGGTTTATCTCGCAATTGACATCAACCTGCGAACCGATCTTCAAGCTACTCCGCAAGAACCAACCAGGACAATGGAATGAGGACTGCCAAACAGCCTTTGAGAAAATTAAGCAGTACCTACGATAACCACCGATATTGGTACCTCCAACCCCTGGGAGGCCACTGATCTTATATCTGACGGTACTGAATGAATCCATGGGTTGCGTGTTAGGTCAGCATGATAAAACTGGGAGGAAGGAACGTGCTATCTACTACTTAAGCAAGAAGTTCACTGATTGCGAGATGCGATACTCTGCTTTAGAACGAACCTATTGTGCATTAGCGTGGGCCGCAAAGCGCTTGAGGCAGTATATGTTGAGTCATACTACCTGGTTAGTTTCCAAGATGGATCCCATTAAGTACATCTTCGAAAGGCCAGCTCTGACTGGAAGGATTGCTCGATGGCAAGTGCTGTTAACCGAGTATGACATAACATATGTTACTCAAAAAGCCGTAAAGGGGAGTGATTTGGCCGACTACTTAGCTCATCAACCCATAAGTGACTGCCAACCAATGGCATTCGACTTCCCAGATGAGGATATCCTCGCATTGTCGGATAAAGAAGGCGGCAGTAAGGACAAGTGGATTTTGAGATTTGATGGAGCTTCTAACGCTTTGGGACACGGAATCGGAGCCATTTTGATTTCACCAAAGAAGGAGTTCATCCCTGTCTGCGCCCGGCTATGTTTCGATTGTATCAACAATGTCGCTGAGTATGAGGCATGTTTTCTAGGAATCCAAGCAGCACTAAAGGCAAAAGTTAAGTCCTTAGAAGTCTACGGAGACTCCGCTTTGGTTATCCACCAATTGAAAGGCGAATGGGAAACTAGGGACAACAAGTTGGTTCCCTATCACTCCCATATCAAAGAAATGATCTAGGACTTTGATGAGATCTCCTTTCACCATATTCTTCGGGAAGACAACTAGATGGCTGACGCTTTAGCCACTCTCGCTTCAATGTTCAAAGTGAGTAACGATTATGATATGCCTCTCATCGAGATAGAGAATCGTTGTGAGCCCGCGTACTGCCAAATGGTTGAAGCAGAACCAGATGGCAGACCTTGGTACCACGACATTAAGAGGTATATCCAGAATCAAGAATATCCCAACGGTGCTACGGAGAATGATAAGAGAACTCTACGACGGCTCGCCATGGGTTTCTTCTTGAATGGCGATACGCTTTACAAAAGGAACCATCACTCTGTTCTCCTTCGCTGTGTTGATATCACTGAAGCGAACAAAATCATGAGATATTCATGAAGGCTCTTTTGGGACCCACTCTAATGGGCACTCTATGTCAAGAAAGATCTTAAGGGCTGGTTATTACTAAATGACCATGGAAACAGACTGCTTTGCCTATGTTCGTAGATGTCATAAGTGTCAAATATATGCTGATCATACTCACGCACCCCCGTTGTCTCTGAATGTTTTGTCGGCACCATGGCCTTTCTCGATGTGGGGGATGGACGTCATTGGTCCCATTGAACCAAAGGCTTCGAACGGTCATCGCTTCATTTTGGTCGCCATTGATTATTTCACAAAGTGGGTAGAGGCCGCTTTGTATACCAATATGACAAAGAATGTCACCATTAAGTTCATCAAACGAGAATTGATATGTCGGTATGGTCTACCGAGCCAAATCATCACAGACAATGGTACAAATCTGAACAACAAAATGATGAAGGACCTTTGCGAGAGCTTTAAAATCTCCCACCATAACTCCTCTCCGTACCGCCCAAAAATGAATGGAGCGGTCGAGGCAGCTAACAAAAACATCAAAAAGATAGTGCAAAAGATGGTGGTAACCTATAAAGACTGGAATGAAATGCTCCCTTTTGCTCTACACAGGTATCGTACCTCAGTCCGAACCTCGACTGGGGCAACCCCCTTCTCTTTGGTTTATGGCATGGAAGCAGTCATGCCTTTCGAAGTGGAGATCCCTTCCCTCCGAGTACTCATGGAAGCCAAACTGGTTGAAGCTGAATGGATCCAGGCTCGACATGACCAACTAAATTTGATTGATGGTAAAAGACTGACTGCCCTCTGTCATGGTCAGTTATATCAAAGGCGTATGAAACGAGCATTTGAAAAGAAGGTACGACCCCGACAATTCCAAGAAGGAGATTTGGTGCTCAAAAAGGTTTTGCCGATTCAGAAAGACAGCCGTGGCAAATGGATTCCTAACTACGAGGGGCCTTACGTCGTGAAGAAAGCTTTTTCCAGAGGTGCTCTCATACTCACCAACATGGATGGGGAAGATTTACCGATGCCTATAAATGCGGATGCAGTGAAAAGATACTACGCGTAAAAAAACAAAAAAACAAAAAAACAAAAAAAACAAAAAACAAAAAAAAGAAAAAAAAAGAAAAAGAAAGGAAAAAATCACTAGGTTGAAAACCTGAAAAGGCGGCCTAGGCAAAAGTTAGTGCAATTGGTTGGGCCGAAAACCTAGTAGGGCGGCTCAGACAAATTCACCGCCTATAGATTCAACACTGCAATGACAACTTTTCGACAAGGAGGTCAGTTAAGAGCGTTGAAGCCATTGTCAAACCATGTCCTCGGAAGCAAAATCAGAGGATAACCAGAAATCACGAGAAAAACCCAGAATCTCACCACTCTCAGGAAATCAATGGAGGATCTAAAAGGCCTTCCTTTTTACCTTTACCATCAGTTCTTGGCACCTTGTCATATCATATCTTTTGTATTGTTCTCATCACCTGTACATACTTGATGATCATAAATAAAATGTTTCCTTTTTCTTACATGTGTTCACAATTTAAAATGAATGAACAAGTTTTTGCCTTAAAGAAAATTTTTAAATTTTGAAAATGACAAAAGCACGAAGTTATGGGGAACAAAGTGTATACCATTGCCGGATCTTACCTTAGACAAGCACAACCAACTCCGCTAGGCAACCTCAATGAAGCCAGGAGTAAAGGTTATTTTGGCCATGAGTAACTTCAAAAGCCAGTCGCCAAGGGAATTCACCTGTAAGTTTTAATTTGTCTCACGTTTCTCTGTTAAGGGAGGGCCAGAACCTATGACCCTAAGACATTTAGTTGCCCAAAGTTTTTCACAACAGAGGAACCCCGACTGGGAGTTCTTCCTAAGGAGAACCACAAAATGGACTCAGCTCCCCTAACTAGAGCACTTCCTAATCTAATTTGGGAAAGTTAGTTATCCGATAGAACCACAATGATCAAAGGCTAGCCATGCCTTCCTTCCCCAATAGGAAAACACTTTCCCAACATTAAAATGTCCCAAGCCGGGACATCCCCCCAGATTTTTCTCCTCCGGTAGGCCTGCCATGCATTCCCTAATGAATCCCTGTACACTTTTCTCAATCATTACAAGCAGACCCCCCGGATATCCCTAGTGGACCCTAAATTTCTCTTTCCGATCAAAGGACAATATCCCAAATCACCAAATACTCCCCCCGGTGGAACCACGAAGGTTACCGGACAGATGCTAACCAAATCCTTCCCCAGTGGAACTACACTTCGCAAACAATTCAAACTGGGGCATCACCCCAGATCCATTCTCTTTCAGTCAAGGAGATTCTTTCAAATCTCATCAAACTAGGGCATCACCCCAGGTTTATTCTCTTCCAATCAAGGGGCAGTTCCCAAAGATTCTTTCAAATCTCGTCAAACTGGGGCATCACCCCAGGTTTATTCTCTTCCAGTCAAGGGGCAATTCCCCAAGTTTCTTTCAAGTCTTGTCAAACTGGGGCATCACCCCAGGTTTATTCTCTTTCAGTCAAGGGGTAGTTCCCCAAGAATCTTGCAAATCTCGTCAAACTGGGGCATCACCCCAGGTTTATTCTCTTCCAGTCAAAGGGTAGTTCCCCAAGTTTCTTTCAAGTCTCGTCAAACTGGGGCATCACCCTAGGTTTTATTCTCTTTCAGTTAAGGGACGGTTCCTCAAGATTCTTTCAAATCTCGTCAAACTGGGGCATCACCCCAGGTTTATTCTATTTCAGTCAAGGGGCAGTTCCCCAAGATTCTTTTAAATCTCGTCAAACTGGGGCATCATCCTAGGTTTATTCTTTTTCAGTCAAGGGGTAGTTCCCCAAGATTCCTTCAAACCATCTCAGACTGGGGCATCACCCCAGATCTATTCTCTTTCAGTCAAGGGGCAGTTCCCCAAGATTCCTTCAAATCATGTCAGACTGGGGCATCACCCCAGGTTTATCCTCTTTCAGTCAAGGGGCAGTTCCCCAAGAGCCCTCAGCCATGTCAACCGAGGGTCAACTTCAATCTTTACATTTCTTGTCAACCGAGGGTCAACCCCAATCTTTACATTTCCTGTCAACCGAGGGTCAACCCCAATCTTTACATTTCCTGTCAACCGAGGGTCAACCCCAATCTTTACATTTCCTGTCAATCGAGGGTCAACCCCAATCCTTTAAATTTCCTGTTAACCGAGGGTCAACCCCAATCTTTACATTTCCTGTCAACAGAGTTAATTCAGACGAGACGTCCTATTAGCTCGCCCCAATTTCCTATCAACCGAGGGTCAACCCCAATCTTTACATTTCCTGTCAACAGTGAGTTAATTCAGACAAGACATCCTGTTAGCCCTCCCGATTTCCTGTCAACCGAGGGTCAACCCCAATCTTTACATTTCCTGTCAACAGTGAGTTAATTCGGATGAGACGTCCTGTTAGCTCCCCCCAATTTCCTGTCAACCGAGGGTCAACCCTAATCTTTACATTTCCTGTCAACAGTGAGTTAATTCGGACGAGACGTCCTGTTAGCTCCCCCCAATTTCCTGTCAACCGAGGGTCAACCCCAATCTTTACATTTCCTGTCAACAGTGAGTTAATTCGGATGAGACGTCCTGTTAGCTCCCCCCGATTTCTTGTCAACCGAGGGTCAACCCCAATCTTTACATTTCCTGTCAACAGTGAGTTAATTCAGACGAGACGTCCTGTTAGCTTCCCCCAATTTCCTGTCAACCGAGGGTCAACCCCAATCTTTACATTTCCTGTCAACTAAGGGTCAACCCCAACCTTTACATTTCTAGTCTATCAGGGAGCAACCCCAATCCTCTCACCTCCTGTTAACTGGAAGACAATCCTTTCCGGTCGATTCAGAATTCAAAAAAAACAAAAAAATAAAATAAAATAATAATAATAATAATAATAATAAATAATAATAAAAATAATAATAAGAATGCTCGTCTCTAAAGAAGAGAGGGCCACACCGACTCGTGATTGCCGACATCGTCGGGCACCATACCTATCGAGAGGTCCCATCTGGTCCCTACATCGGTGTTCATATCTTTACTTCCTTTTCACCTTAAAAAACACGAAAAGCTTCGTGTTTCTCTTGTAAAAAAGAAGTAAAGAGGGGCATCTGTGAACACCTCTTTTGGTACGACCCAAGTGGAAAGAGTTCTGAGAGGACTGGACTTCATCTCTGAATGATCTACCGAGTAGAATGACTCAGAATGATAAATTCCGAGTGAAAAATGGCTATTTCCGAGTAAAATGGCTATTTCCGAGTGAAAAATAGCTATTTCCGAGTAAAAATGGCTATTTCCGAGTGTAAAATAACTGTTACCGAGTGAGATATCCGAGTCAGCCGTCTCCAGGTAGGGCATTTTCGAGTGGGCTTCAAGTGTGGGAGTGTTTCCAAGCCAGTCCGAGTGAAAGAAGGAACTAAATTTGCATAAATACCGTCCAAAGGCATATATCCGAGTAGAAGATCCTCGGTTGCAGCCACTGAGTCAAAGGGACCAATTGTGAATAAATACCGAGTGAAGGATTACCGATTGGAGCAGCAAGTCTGATTTGGGGACAGGTGACTTTTCCTGGGCACAGAAATTCCGAGTCAATACTTCAAGAAGTGACAAGATCCGAGCAGAGCACCTCTGATTAAAGAAGTTCTGAGTCAATACTGAAGTAGTAACAAGATCCGAGTGAGTATCCCTCAATTGGAGAGAAATCCGAGTTGTCAAATTGTCAAAATTCAATTTCTGAGTGAGAAAAAGGCCGTTTCGAGTGGAAATATCCAAGTTTCCAATTTCTGAGTGAGAAGAAGGCCGTTTCCGAGTGAAAAAGTCCAAGTTCCATTCTGATTGGAAGATTAGACCGACTCCCAAGGTCAGTTCCGAGTCAATACTAAAGCAGTAACAAGATCCGAGTGAGTATCCCTCAATTGGAGAGAAATTCGAGTCGTCAAATTGTCAAATTCCAATTTCTGAGTGGAAAGAAGTTCGTTTCCGAGTGAAAATATCCCAGTTCTAAGTTCTAATTGAAAACAAAGCCAACTCCGAGTGAATGCACCTAGTGGTCATATTTTTAAATTCCATTTCTGATTGGAAATTAAACCAGAGATAAGATCCGAGCAAGACACCTCCGACTGAAACAAATTTCGAGTGAATGCTTCTGGCATAGACAAAATCCGATCAAAACACTTCTGATACCGAGTGAGTCCTTTCTCAATCCACACTGAGTGAGTCGCTCTTAGTCAGCACCGAGTGAATCCTTTCACTCAATTTCTGAGCCATTTTTACCCATTTCCGAGTCACTTTCCACCATTTTCGAGCCATTTGTTTACACAATTCCGAGTCACCCTTCTCAGTCAATTCCGAGCCATTTTTACCCATTTCCGAGTCACATTCCACCCATTTCCCAGCCATTTTCACCCAATTCTGAGTCAGCTTTTCACCCAATACCGGGTCAGCCTTTTGCCTATTTCTGAGTCACATTTCACCCATTTTTGAGTCGGTTTCAAGTCATTCTTCACTCGGTTCCGGTTGAATGTTTCAACCAGAGTTGTTTTGCTCGTCCCAGCTCCTCACAGCAACCTCACACCGACCAACAAAGCAAAACCGAGCAAAGCTTTCACTCGTTTTTTTTTTTGAACATTTTCCACTCGGTCTTGTGCTTAAAAGGCACCTTTTCCACTTGGATTGTTTCCCACTATGTGTGTATACCGACTGAGGCACTAAATCCAAGTGAGAAGCAGAAAACCAACCCCTACTCCCCCTGTTTGCCCGTGCTGACTTGGATTCCACCACCCAAGTGGATCCAGGAATCCTGGAGGTGGAAGACAAGGGGCGAAAGTGGAGAAATTAAAAATCTCCACCAGCCGCTGTCCCCCACTACCAGGCTGCCTCCACTCAGAGTGGAAGCCTGAGCTGGCCTAGCACTCAGAAACCCCTGTAAATGCACAAGGGTTGGGAATTTTGAAGGCCTGAAGCTTTCATTGGGAGAAGAAACTCTGTCCCTCTCTTCACTCACCAACACGCTTCCTTCTCCTCACCAACACCGTTCTTCTCTTTACTCACCAGCACTCTTCCCTTCACTCACCAACACCCTTCCCTCTCCTCACCAACACCGTCCTTCTCTTCACTCACTAGCACTCTTCCCTTCACTCACCAACACCTTTCCCTCTCCTCACCAACACTGTCGTTCTCTTCACTCACCAGCACTCTTCCCTCTCCTCGCCAGCACCACCCTTCCCTCTCCTCACCAACACCGTCCCTCTCTTCACTCGGTACAGCCCCTCTCCATACTATCCAGCACCCTTCTCTCTCCCTCCAACACTACCCAAGTTCCTCATAAATCCTTCACACTGTCTAGCACATCATCCCTTCATACCTCATTGTTCAGCATTCTGTTCTCTCGTCACACCGGAGTCCAGCTCTCCTGCTCCATCACTCGGTCTCCCAACTTTCACTCGGTATTTTTATTTTTCACTCGGTTTTCTATTTTTTACTTGGTTTTTTCCATTTTTACTTGGTTTTTTTCATTTTTACTCGGTTTTTTTCATTTTTCCACTTAAATAAATTTTTGTTATTTTCTTCTCTTTTCTTTTTTACTCCTTCCTAGGTTCGTCATAAATAAAAAAAAACAAGTGTTTCCACGTTCAGACTAGCCCAAAAAAAACATCATTCACCATTAATCTTTTAGCCTCTTCCTAAAAAAAACATCACCAAAGAACTACGTAACCCTGATTTCTTGGTAACTCAAGAATACGTAGGAGCAGGACTTTAAATCCTATCGGGCCCAATCCCAATCTTTTTTTTATCCCCACCTTTCCTATTTCATTCCTATTTTATTTTCTTTACGTTTCCTTTGTAACCGCCCTTCATCAATCCCATGAAAATCAATTTAGACATGATGTCTTGTTAATTTTCCCATAAGGAACAAGATACTTGGGACGAGACGTCCCGCTTATCCCCTTCCCAATCTCTGACCTCGTGTCTTGATTAAATTCCATGAAAATCAATTTAGACGTGACGTCTTGTTGATTTTCCCATAAGGAACGGGATACTTGGGACGAGACGTCCCGTTTATACCCTTCCCGTTTCTAACCCCGTATGTGATTAAAGGATGACTAATTTAGACACGACGTCTTGTTAGCATCCCTCCCTTTCTCTGTTTTTTAAATCAAAGCCGAGGTTAATTTGGACGCGACGTCCTGTTGACCTACACTCTATGTTTGTTCAGTTTGTTCCTTCCATTTCCTTCTATTTTTACACAAAGTATAACAATAAAAGGGAAGAAATAAAACATCTTTTGTAAGGCTATTTATGTTGCACGTTTTCAATCTTGGTACTATTTTTGACAGGCGATGTAGGGTGCTAATACCTTCCCTACTCGTAACCGACTCTCGAACTTAAATCTCATTTTTAAACCAGTGCTTTACTGAACTTAGTTTTTTCCAATGTTTTTCCTATGGATAAAAACGTTGGTGGCGACTCCCTGTTTTTCTTTTCGGAACAAAAATCATCTTGAGGGTCGACCACGCTGTCGCGATCCAGGTTGTGACAGGTAGTAAATGGCCAATGACTCAAGCCATATCTGGGTGGTGAAGTGGAGAAGATCACCACCCTCATTCATTTGCATGATCCATGATTAAGAAGTTCAAGCATCAAGCTAATGACGTTAAACAAGCGCTTTTGGGAGGGAACCCAACACTTGTGTTTTTCAATTTTTTGCTTCCAATTATATTCTATTTTGTGTGTTTAATGTTTTGATATTCTATGTTCTGGAAAATTGACTCAAGAATCAGCATATCATGCTCAAGCTTCAAGTCAACCACTTAAGCGTGAAAATAAAAATGGAATACTGCCCAGCCCATACAGCCCAGCCCAAGCGTGAAGAAGCATAATACATACTACCCCATATTCGCTTAAGCGTAGGTAAGGCGCTCAAACGAGGAAAGGTAAGATGGGTTCTGGTCTAATTTCGCTTAAATGAAATACTTCCGCTCAAGCGTGGAACCTTAATTTTGATTCTGACTTATTTTCGCTTGAGCGAATAGTTTTACGCCTGAGCAAGGTAAGAAAAATAGTATCAGGGGTCGAGTCGCTCAAGCGAAAACTATTACACTTAAGCGAAAGAAAACACTTAGTAAATCACGCTTGAGCATGACCACCTAAGCTTAAGCGAGTAGTTTTAAAACTACCACACCTGATGCCATTTATTGCACGTATCAAGGCCATTACCACTCATTTGCATAATCTGTAGCCCCCATAACCCCTACACCCATTTCAAATCTTCTGAAATTACCATCTCTTTGCTTATTTTCAATTTCTTTCAAAATTACAACTTTGTAACTTTTCTATACTACATTGTGAACTCTCTTCTTCAGTAAAAACAAGGTAACACTCAATCCTTTTCTTCTGGTAGTTTGCTTGATTTTCGCTTTACTGTGATATCCAGCATACAAGAGCGTGTTTAAGTTTCAAAAGAAATCAACTTCCTTTATTTTTTATTTGTATGCTAAATTGTTCTCATTCACTTCATCATGCTTTGATGCATTATTTCCCATGAATGATTCAGAGAATATTATGAGCAAAGTAATCCTATTTTTGATAACGCATACCAATTGTCTGATGAAAAGCCTCTAATCTAATTGTAGTAGTTGTTATAGAATGCACTCAATTGGTACTTGTTGCATGATATTGATAAGGTTTATTTGGTTACTCTAAACTCACATACGTTTGCATGAAATGGAAATGAATGTTTTCTGTTAGGAATCTATGCTCTAGGCTCACCATAAACACCAATTGTTAGAAGCTTGACTTATGTTTTAACATTAATATGATAATTATTTGAGTGTTTTCAGATTGCCAGAACCAAAGAGGTTGCACCTACTTCCCCAACACCTATTTCCCCTTAAGTAGAAGGCTCATCCAGAAGGAACAAGGGGAAAGGACCACGCATTAAGGATCAAGCTGCTGGACCAAAATTCAGGGATAAATCAAGAAGTAAGCGATATGAAGATATCCAAAACTGGACGTTCATCCCTGAAAGAAAAGTAGATTTGGCCCTTGGAGATTGTGACCCCTCTCTACAGGTAATTAGGAGAAGGAACTAGTTGAAGATCTGCTATCCAAGAGACAAGTATGACCCTGAAGTTGTTAGAGAATTATATGCCAATGTATGGCCTAAGAAGGCTGCAGGTGATTGAAGGACTTATCGTAGACGCCATTGGCTTTCAAATGGCAGGGATGAGATCAAAACCTATCTAGGTAACATTATAGAATTAGGGGAAGAAGAGTCCTGTGATTATACTGCTATGAAACAAAGGAATGAGTTCATTGCAACTCATGACATTGAAGCTGCAATATGCATACTAGGACACCATTTTCAGTTGGGACAGGGAGAGAATCCATTACGTATCCTGAGAAAGGATATGACCACTATTTCTCAAGTTTGGATATCCTTTTTGCTTGCTAACGTAGCCCTTAATGCACATGTCTCTAATATACTTTTTAGCAGGTGTTATTTGTTGTATTGTATTATGCAGGATGATATCTCTATTAATCTGGCCCAAATTATTTCTGATGAAATCCACAAGTTCATGAGGGCTGATCAGAAGATATCCCAGGATGGAAATAAGGTAAAAAGGAGTCTAGGATTCCCTGCTTTCATCACTGATTTTTGTGTAGGACATAGAATTAAGGTATAGGACCTCAAACCTATCAGGCCACCCATTGATAGGCGTTGTTGAGCACCATTGTAGTGTCTAGGCACAACCTACACCAGCTGCACCTCCACCACCTGGCCCAGATGCACCTTCATCACCACCAGTAACAACAACAACACCTACTCCTCCTATTCTATTTACAAAAATGGAAATGCTTTTTCAGGCCATTTTCTAGCTCAATCTACAGTAAAATCATATCCTGGCACAACAGAGTGCCAATCATAGAGGTCTTATGCACTTGCACCATGGCCTGTATTACAGCATCCCTCTAGGCCAATTTAACCCTTGGAAGGACCCTGCCCAGTTTGCAGCCCATATTACATGGCATGGGGACAGTCCTATTTTACCAAGGAGGGGTAAGACTTCTCAGACCAGACCAAGACCCTCATCACAGGGACCTCTAGCCAGAGAACAGACACCAAAACCTAAGCAGGATATAGATATAGAAGAGGACATAGAAGATGATGAGTGAGGGGTTGAATGATTGCTATTAATTTCATGATTTTTATTTTGGTTTATTTTTATTCTTTTTTAATACTTTTTAACTTGCTACAGATATTTTTTTGGGGTATTTAGTTTTAAATTTTTAGGCAAATTCATGCTTTAACCGATGTTTTTTGCTTGATTGGTTTGATCTATACATGCTTGAAATTTAGCTGTTATGCCTAACTAAGAACCAATCGTAAGCAAGAAAGTAAAATGCATGCAAAGATTCATTAAGTTATGGCAACAATTTATAAGACAGTAACATTATTTTTGAAAAGGACAATTGGCTGAATTAAGAACCAGGAAATTGAAATAAATGAACTTTTGAAATTTTTTTTACATGCTTAAACCTCTTACTGTTAGAAAATTGGAGTATGGCCTTATAATCTTGTGAGAAGCAAGCAATCAAATAGTGAAAGCCTCATTAGTAATTGTTAAGTATGCATTGCCTAATTTTTTGGTTAACCTTTTTCTAAAAAGATAAGCAAGAAAATGATTAAGGCATTTTTGTAAACACATAAAGCTAGGAGCCAAAAAGCTACCCTTAATAAAATATCCCATTCTGTGGTAGCCCATTTGAGCCTAAAATTTTATTTCATAAATCACCGTAACCTTAGCATGAAAAACTAATCCTTACCGTATCAACATGCTTAATGCAAAAGAGCATAAAATACTTCTTTTCTAATAAGGGTGATGCAAGAAATGGAGGCTGAAAAAGAAATTTTAAGTTAAGAAGAAAAATAACACGTTCTCCATAAATCTTTGAACAAAAGGAGAGCTCATAGAAATCAAGGAAGAAGGCCTATAAATCATGAAACATTCATTAAGTACTTATGCTTTTCTTTTTTCATGCAAATTGAACTCCAAGAAAAACTAGGAATTCTTATTAGTCTAGCCCTATTATAACCTTGCTAAAAGACGTTTTTGATCCTTGCTGCTATTTTGATTATGGTTTGATTGGAAATGACTAGCAATGTTAACTAGGAAATTCTGATAATGAATGTGTGAAACAGAGACCTCGTGAGAGATAATGAGAAGCTCCTTGTTCTTGCAGTGTTAGGTTACCTGCCATATGAAAAATTAAATTATGCATCATATTTTAAATGAATGGGTATTAAGGATGCCATATGTCCAAAGAAATTGAATTGTAAATATTGTCTTAACTTTGTTCTTAGAATCTGAGCATCATGACTACCTTCTAGTTTAAAACTTTATTCTTTTTGCTTGTGGACAAGTAAAACTCTAGATTAGGGAGAGTTTGATAAAGGTTAATCAAGCATTACATTCATGTGTTTATTTGAATTATTTTTGTAAGAAATTGAAGTGAATGAATTGATAAATAAAGAAATTTATCATGAAAAGTGAAAATGAATGAAATTATTGAGAATTGGATAAATTTTCTTAAAAACTCTTGAGAAGTCCAGGAATATCAAAAGTCAAAGAAAGGTCAACAAAGGTAACATCACACATCACGCTTAAGTGAAGCATTCCCTTGCTTAAGCGTGATCATGCTGAAACAAGACCCTCAGAAGCCATCATGCTTGAGCATGAGTAAAGAAGCTTAAGCGTGAATGAAGGGATGCTTGAGCGTGAAGGAAGGGAGCTTGAGCGTGTTAGGATGGAAGCACTCACGCCTAAGCATGAATAAGAAGAAGCTTAAGCGAGGAAGTTACGCTCAAGCGAAAACAAGTCAGTGAGCAAAATTTCTCTCACGCTTGGGTGTAACCAGGGGCGCTTGAGCGTAACATCAAGGAAGCGTGAGCTTAAACCTTACGCTCAAGTGTATGAAAGCCAAGAAGTATCAGGGGTCCTCCATGCTTGAGCATGGCTATTTGAAGCTTAAAGCGAAACCACGCTCAAGCGAGAATACTCTATGCTTGAACGTGATCGAAGAAGAATAGGCCACTAAATTAATTATTGACCAATGGTGCGATCCCAGCTCACCCACTCCTCTTTAAATTGTTTTTGACCAAGCCTGCATGGGCTCTCATCTAGTAGGGTTTCGCTTAAGTGTGAAAAGGAGAAGCTTAAGTGAGACTCCTCTTTAAATACGGAATAAGAAGAGAATAGATGGCATCGGGATCACATCATCCACCATTCTTTTAGTTATTCTATCTTGTACCATTTTCTTTCCCATGTTCTTTCAGAGATTGATTAATGAAAATACAAGCCATGAGTAGCTAACTCATTCATTGGGATTATTTGTAATCCATTCAAACCCCACATAATGTTGTTGTAAGTTTTATGTATGGTAACAAGATTTGATAGTTTTTGTATTTCATTTTGTACTTAATGATTGAAAGTATTTGATCACTATTTTCTTGCCTATAGTTTTCTCAAGTGTATTGGAAAATAACTTTCGAAAACAGATCTGAATCAAATACTTGTTATGAGTAGCTGCCAGGGATGGTATCTATTGCAATAAACGTCTAAACGAGCATTAATGCTGGAATGGTTTCAAGGTGACTGAGGGATCATCAGGTTGAAACCATTCTTATGAATTTTGTAGTCGAGGAATCGATGCAAATGACTTTGATTGTGACGTAAAATTATCATTTTAAGTTAAATGCATGCAAAGTTCACACAGCTTATGAAAGGTGAGATAAGATGAAACCAATCCCAGTTTCGCACAATTGATTTTTGTTAAACTTAATATTATTTATTCTTTAGATTTATTACTCTCATTTGATCATTTCCATTATCATCCTTTACAACAAATTAAAATGAATCTTTTATCGAATCAATAGATTAAGGTTTTCCATACTAACACCTCCTCAGTGGAACGACATCCCTTTTTACTACAAATTTAGTGTTTAAACTTGGCACTAATGTTTCACTGTATCCATATTATACAAACTTGATTCTTTTCTTGAAACTTCATTCAAGTTTCCCTTTACTAAGTTCTGGTAACATCAAATAGTAACCAAGTTTTGAAATCAAGTTTTGTATGAGAAAACACTTACCAAGATGATATTGTCACACACGTTCTTCTCCATGTGCATCACATCAAGGTTGTGACGTATTAAATTATATTTCCAATATGGTAACTCGAAAAAAATGTTTTTCGTTTTCCATAGTTGAGCCTTTTCTTGTTTAGGATTTTCAGTGCCATGTCCTCTTTTCCTTTTTCCTAATGTGAAAGTAATGTTCCTAACTTGCTCAAAAATTTCACCCCAGATAGTTTTTTGGTGGATCACTAATAAATCAATTTTAATACACTTCTTATAGTTTTATACTTAGGGTTTATTATATAATTACTATGTTTAATCATAGTATTTTAATTAAGTTTTATGTTGTTTAGTTAAATTGAAGTATTATGTATATATGTCTTAATTTTCATTTTTTGTATGTATCTTGATTATCTTGCCTTGTTTTGGCCATAACTTGGGCCTTTGTGATCCAAATGGGCTAATCTTGGAGCCCATGGAAAGCTAAGATAGAGGCCTACAACATGATGATCAGATTTGGTTATTTTGTATCTGAAAAAATGAAGAAATGGAGCTTGAATCAATCATCCCTCATGTGTCTATTAACTTTGACATAGTTCACCAAAATACACATATCTGGATTTGTAGATGTCCAAATGGCCTTATTCTTATGCCATATTCTCAATAAAATAAAGAACTACAACTTTCATGTTGAAGATTTTATGAAATTAGGCCATCTAGATGGTCATATCTGACTCGTAAGGTGGAGAAGATAAAGAGGAGAATGAATTTCAACACCTACCATTATCTTCTTTTGAATTATTTTAATTTCAAGCCCACCAATGTTGAAAAAAAGAATTAATGATAAGAAAATGAATGTATAGTGTCATGATACCTTGCCTATAAATAGATGCTTGGAGTTGTAAGGAAGATACACAAGAGATACATAAGAAATACATGCTTTAGTTTTCATTATATTTCTATATCTTTGCTTTAGTTTCTTAAGTTTTAGTTCTTTCTCTTGCCTTATTTCTTTGTTCTATATTCAATCTCTCAAGTTATGATTTTCATTTCCCTTCCTCAATTTCAAGTAAGTTAATTTTATTATTTGTTATTTACTTTTATAATCAAAGTTATAGTTAATTTAATGTTATCTTTCATTGTTAAAATTATAATGGAAGCTTAATCTTTTAAAATCAACTCAAGGAAATTAATTTTTCTTTATGTTAACTTTGAGTTTTTGCTCTTAATATTTTCATTGAAGATAATTACTTTTCTTTTTTTCTCAAATACTTATGATGGTAGATTATTTAAGTATATAACCAATTGGTATATAATTAAACAATCTATAATCCAAAATGATGTTGATTAGTTAATCAATAATCAATTTGAGAACAAAGATTAAATCACTAAATAAGATATTTCTATTTAGTTTCTTAACTCAATCAAACTATGGTTTTAAAGTTATTTTAGTAATTAATAAGAATATATCGATTGATTATTCTTATTAGTTAATTAATTCAATTCTAGAAGATTTTCTAGAATATAATCATTTAGGGATTCCAAATGATTCAAGGTTGAGAAATTAATTATATTTAATCATATTTGTGATCAATGATTATTTAACTAAAGATTTATTAATTCCTTGGGTTGGTTATTTCTAAATTTGATTATTCACTCACTCATAAATTTACTTTTTGTACTATTATATAATTACTTAGTTTTTCTTTCAATCTCAACATAAACCCCCTATTTGTTATAATTAAATTGAGTATAACTAATTTAACTAAGGTCCTTGAGAGACAACTAAGGTTGTTTTCCTTATACTATATTAATTTAACTTTTTATTTGACCCAACAATAACAGCGTGTCAAATTTGGCGTCGTTGTCGGGGACCTTTGGTCCTAATTATTTGCATTCAAATACCTAATATGTTTTATATTTTTTTGTAAGTGTGTTAAACATATTTAGGTTTGGTTGAATATAAGCTTGTTAAAAAAATTAAAAAAAATCCACTTTATTATAGTTTTATTTATTTTCTAGTAATCTTATTTTCAACCATTCAAAAAAAAGTAAAAAATATTAAAAAATAAAATCTTTAAATATTTTAATATATGTTCTAAGCATTAAATAATTAAAATGATAACTTTTTCATTTTATTAGATAGTTGTAGTATCTTGTTGCAATATGTATATATGTATTGTGCATGACTAGATCTAATCATGAACCATTACATCCTTTTGATCCTGAAATAGATAAAATATTTCATCAACTAAATAGATCATCCAAGAGACTATTAGACAATAATAACGAAACAAATAATAATATTGTAGCTAATAACATAAGCAGTGAAACTAAACCTTTGACTTTTGAGCATTTGTATAACATGGCTGAAAAGACATTAAGAGAACTAGCTACACCAGATGTCACTAATCAAACATCGTGCATCTTATATCCTGAGGAAGATGTTCCTTTTATGCTTAAAATTGGTCTAGTTCATTTGTTGCCTAAGTTTCATGGTCGTGCAGGTGAAGATCCTCATAAACACTTAAAAGCATTTCATATCCTTTGCTCTACCATGAAACCTGAAGGGGTTTTAGAAGAACATGTAAAACTTAAAGCTTTTCCTTTCTCCCTAGCAGATATTGCTAAGGATTGGTTATTTTACCTTCCTCCTGGCTCTATTACTAGTTGGGATGACCTCAAATAAATGTTTTTTTGAAAAAAATTTCCTTGCTTCAAGAACTTCCTTAATTAGAAAAGAAATTAGTGGCATCCGACAACATGACTGATGACATATCTTTTTACCTTTAATTACTTACTCTGTTTGTCTGTTTTATCTACTATTAAATTATAATAACTATGTTTTAGCGTAATTTATCAGTAATCTCCATTTGTAATTTTTATTTCACTATTTGTTAGTAATCATTGTTTTCTTATTTTTTTACTGTTACTATTAAGTGTTGTATTTTATGATTTATGTTTTCTTTTACTGTTACTGTTTACTAGTGATTGTTGTTTTTAATTTCTACTGTTTCTGTTTCTTTTGTATTAATTAGTGTGTTTAAAATAATTTAAGCTTTCATAAATGTTTAGTCCTAAAATAAAATTTATTGAATTAACTAAGTTTAATTTGATTTTATTTTATTTTACAGGCTATTAAATTATTGGAAGCTTCTTGATTATTTTGCAAATAAATTACTCTCCTCCAAGTACAAATTCACATTAATTACTTTTTCTTGAAAAGTATATTAATGTGAAATTGTTTAAGCCTTATCCATGCTTCAAAGAATAACAAAAATGAACCTCTTAAATTCCCAAGTGTGCCAACGTGAATAATGAAGTGCTGTTGGGAAATTAATTCACGTTGGAAGCTCTCAAAGTGCAAGGACCATTGCCAAATTTTTTTTACAATTACTATCTCTTTCCGCTACAAATATACATGGTCAAAAGCTTCCAAGCACAATATTTTATGCAATTATATGATGCCAAAACAGCCACGAACGGACTGCACTAAGAAGAGCTTTACATACATTTTAAATTAACAAATAAAGGTGCAGCCCCCCTCTTTTAGTTTCCAACGAAAATACTGAAACAAAGGGCATTTTTGCTCATGGTTACAAGGCTTCAAGAGGCAAATAATTTATGCAATTTTATTGGCTGTATCCACAGCTTCTTGTACCAATTTCTCCTGACACATTACTAATTCTCCTGGGGTAGATCTACTTGTTGTTAATAGGTCGATAAGAGTATTATTCCGATAGATAACTCTTCTATAGAGTTCATTAATATCCGAGCTCATGAGTTTACCCCCATCTATAAGCCCGTGGATATTGAGGTTCCACAAGCGGTACTTCCCGATACTGTATTTGAAGCAGTTGTTCGAATTCCTTATGATATAGATGATAATTCAGCTACACCCACCATGGTCCTACATGAAGAAAAAATTGCAAACAAAAACAAGTTTTGGTCATCACCTAACAAGGCCCCATATACCAATTAATTAAATGCAAGAATGACAAGGCCAAGCATTCCAACGTGAATGGTAATTCTAATGCAGAATGTTTGTGCAAATAATTTATTCTTTATGGCAATTAAAGAAAGCAAAAGAAGAACTCCACCAAGAGCATTTTTCTCACGGTTTTGGAGAGCAAATTGGCATGTTCTAAATGGTGCTAAATAATGGCCAACAAGGAAGCTTAGTGGACATTTAATAGGCTGATTTTTAATGAGAAAAATCAGCCTTGAATTGCTATAGATATGAAGCTTAGTACTCAATGAAAATCATCTGCAGAGAGGAGGAGTCAGAAGAATTTTTAGAGGCAGAAACAGTGGATAGTAGTAGGAGAAACAGAGGAAGAATTCGGGAGAACTTCATTCCGGGTTCGGTCTTTATTTTGTTTTAATTATGGAGGGCTAAAACCCTTAGATTGATTTTCTTGGAGGTTAATGTAATGTTATTTTTGAGGTTTTGATTTTTAATATATTTCCTTGTTGTTAAACTCTTCATAATTTTAGCTCAATTATTTAATGCGGTTTAATTAAGTTGTATGCTTACTCAATTTAATTATACATTTAGAATTAAATAAAAATTATATTAAGATAGATTTAGAAATATACATGCTTAATGAATGTTTCAAAAATCAATCTTAATAGTTATGGTTTGCTTAATTCCATAACGTTAAAGCTAGATTATGTATGTAGGCGATGTTCTATGTATGTTCAATAATTCCTAGAATTTAAAATCTTGACTCCTCTGTCTTAATTAGGATGCTTGATTAAAATCTTCATTTTATGAAAGTAAAGGAATTATGAATTAAAAGACGTTTAGTTGATTAATTCAAATTGAACTAAGGGATTGACAGTAAGGAAGTGTATAGAAATCTTTTTAAATCCAAGGATAAAATAAATTACAATACTCCAAGAAAATCAATCGTTCGTTATTTACTTGTTCTACACTCATTTTGTATTTTTTATTCTGTTTTAAATTTCTGTGACACTCAAACAAAAACCCCCCAATTATATGCTTGTTGAACTTTTGTCTATAAAAAAATTAAATTTTAGTTGTTGAGTTTTTAATTGTTAAAATTAGTTTAAGACTTGATTTTCCTAAATTTTTTTTTTGATCCTTGAGAGAACGACCTAGGTTGACACCCTAGTACTACATTAATTAATTTTAATGTACTAATTTGACGGAATCACGACTGTAAAAATATTCATGTCAAATTTTGGCGCCGCAGCCGGGGATCAACGATCTTTAGGAAAATTCTTGTTTTAAATTAATTTTTTTATAAAATAAAAAAATAAAAAAAATTTCTTTTGTGTGTTTATTTTATTTCTTTTGTATGATTTAGGATTCTTATGATTTATTGCTTATGATCAAGTATCTTGTTGTATGCTATGTATGACTAGAAGAACTTTTGAGCATTTATATTCATTTGATCCTGAAATTGATAGAACTTTTCATAGGTTAATTAGAGAAGCTAGATTTAATATTAACTTTGTTGATATTGATAGTGATAGTATCTTTTCTGAATCTGCTGAAAGTACTACTGCTAGTTTTTTTGATATGGCTGAACCTCGTGAAAGAACTCTTAGAGAACTAGCTGCACCTGAATTCACATACGAAAGTTTGTGTATTCAATATCCTGATGAGGATGTCCCTTTTATTCTTAAGACCGGACTTATACACTTGTTGCCTAAGTTTCATGGTCTTGCGGGTGAAGATTCGCACAAACACCTCAAAGAATTCCACATTGTGTGCTCCACAATGAAACCCCAAAACGTTCAAGAAGACCATGTCTATCTTAAAGCGTTTCCTCATTCTTTAGAGGATGTTGCTAAGGATTGGTTGTAATACCCTGCTCTAAGATTAATCACAAGTTGGAATGACTTCAAGAAAATGTTCTTGGAAAAGTTCTTTCCTGCCTCTAGAACAACTGCAATCCATAAAGACATATCTGGCATTAGACAACTCTCTGGAGAAAGTCTTTATGAGTATTGGGAAAGATTCAAGAAAATCTGTGCAAGTTGCCCTCACCACCAAATTTCTGAACAACTTCTTCTTTAGTACTTTTATGAAGGTCTGCACCATGTTGATCGCAACATGATAGATGCGGCAAGTGGAGGAGCTTTAGGAGATATGACTACTGCTGAAGCAAGAAACCTGATTGAAAAGATGGCATCTAACTCTCAACAATTTGGTATGAGAAATAATTCTTTTAAACCCATGTTTGATTCCAATTCTAGTTCATCTGGAATTAAATTGGAGAGCAAACTTGATGCTCTCACCACTCTAGTCACACAATTAGCAGTAAATCAAAAATCCATGACTGTTAAAGTATGTGGCATCTGCTCTTCACAAGAGCACCCCACTGATTGTTGTCCTTATCTATAAGAAAAGGATAATAATAGTCCCCAAGCCTATGCAACTAACATCTACCATGATAGACCTTCACCACAACAACAGCAACAAAACCATGACCTTTCCATCAACAGATACAATCCAGGTTGGAGAAACCATCCAAACTTGAGATGGGGTAACCAACAACAAAATTACCATCCCCAACCTCTATTTTAAAGTAATGCACCAACCTTCCAAAGACCTACACCTCAACCATCTACAAGTGGCCCTTCTTTGGAAGAACTGGTGAAACAAATAGCTGCATAAAACTTAGAGTATCAACAGAGGAATGATGCTACCATCCAAAGTTTAAGCAACCAAATTGGGCAACTAGCTTTATCATTGAGCCAGTTATAATCTCAAAACTCTGACAAATTACCATCTCAACCAGCTGCAAATCCAAGAAATGTTAGTGCAATTCAGTGAAGATCAGGTAAGAACCTTGAAGTACCCATACCCAAGGAACCTGAAAAACAAACAACTGAGCCTGCAATAGTTGAGAATGATGTACCCTCTTCAAGCACAAGAAAGTCTGAGATGCAACCACCCTAAATTCCACCTCATATCCCTCTTCCTTTCCCACTAAAAGCAATTCCAAGTAAGAAGATGGAAGAAGTGGACAAAGAAATTTTGGATACTTTTAGGAAAGTGGAAGTAAATATACCTCTTCTTGATGCAATCAAGCAAATACCCAAGTATGCCAAATTTCTGAAAGAGTTGTGTACTCACAAAAGGAGACTCAAAGGTAATGAAAGGATTAGCATGGGAAGGAATGTATCTACACTGCTTGGTAAGGAAGTTCCAAATATTCCTAAGAAATGCAAAGGTCCAGGTACGTTTACTATACCTTGTATCATAGGCAACAACAAATTTGAAAATTGTATGTTAGATTTAGGAGCTTCAATAAATGTGATGCCTATGTCTATTTTCAAATCTCTGTCTCATAGAAATTTACAACCTACTGGTTTAGTGATTCAGCTAGCCAATAGAAGCACTGCTTACCCTGCTGGAGTCATAGAGGATGTTTTGGTTCAGGTAGAACAACTTGTTTTCCCTGCTGACTTTTTCGTACTTGATATGGAAGAAGGTATGCCTCAAATTCCTGTTCCAATAATTTTGGGAAGACCATTTTTGAAAATAGCCCGAACCAAAATAGATGTTCATTCTAGAACTCTCTCTATGGAATTTGGTGACACGAGAGTTCAATTCAATATTCTTGATGCCATGAAATACCCAGCTGAAAATCATTCTGTTTTCCAAATTGACATTATTGATGAACTAGTTTTTGAAGATTTTTCTAATGTTAATTTGGAATGCATAGATAATTCAAACAAATGTTTTGCATGCAATGATTCTGGAAGTTGTGATATTTGTGCTGAAATTGATAAATACATAATTTCTGACTCAGAGTCTTTAGATATACCTGTTAACCATAAGGAGCTGAATGCAGGATTTCAAGAAAACTCTAACAAAATTTTTGAAGTGCAAGTAGCAGAATCCAAATCTACTTTGTTAGTTCCATCTGTTTTGTAGGCACCTAAGTTAGAGTTTAAGCCTCTACCTGAGAACCTTAAGTATGTATACTTGGGGGATGATGAACAGCTCCCGATGATAATTTCCACTTCTCTTGATGAAAATCAAGAAGAAAAATTACTGCAGGTTCTGAAAAGGCACAAGAAGGCAATAGGCTGGACATTGGCAGACATCCCTGGAATTAGCCCGTCCATGTGCATGCATAGAATATTTCTGGAGGAAAATACTAAAGCAGTAAGACAGCCCCAGAGGAGACTCAACCCTGTTATCCTTGATGTGGTTAAGAAGGAGATTACTAAGCTTCTACAAGCAGGAATCATTTATCCTATCTCTGATAGCCGATGGGTGAGTCTGATTCAAGTGGTTCCTAAGAAAACAGGGATCACAGTTGTGAAAAATGAAAAGGATGAATTGATCCCTACCAGAGTGCAAAATAGTTAGAGAGTCTGTATTGACTACAGGAGACTAAACCAAGCAACAAAGAAGGACCATTTTCCTTTACCCTTCATTGATCAAATGCTTGAGTGTCTTGCAGGTAATTCTCATTACTATTTTCTTGATGGATTCTCTGGATATTTTCAGATTCATATTGAACCTGAGGATCAAGAAAAGACCACATTCACCTGTCCCTTTGGCACATTTGCTTATAGGAGAATGCCATTTGGCCTATACAATGCTCCTGGAACCTTCCAAAGATGCATGATAAGTATTTTTCATGATTTTATTGAAAATTGCATAGAGCTGTTTATGGATGATTTTACTGTCTATGGATCTTCATTTAATGCATGCCTTGATAGTTTGGATAAAGTTTTAAACAGATGTATTGAAACTAACCTTGTCTTGAACTATGAAAAATGTCATTTTATGGTAAAACAAGGAATAGTTTTAGGGCATGTAATCTCTGAGAAAGGAATTGAGGTAGATCCTGCCAAGATAGAAGTTATATCACATTTGCCTTACCCCTCTTGTGTTCGAGAGGTTCGTTCTTTTCTTGGCCATGTAGGTTTCTACAGAAGATTCATAAAAGATTTTAGCAAGAAGGCTAGACCACTATCCAGTCTGCTTCAAAAGGATGTGGTATTTGAGTTTGATGAAAAGTGTAAGGAGGCTTTTAATTGCCTCAAGCAAGTATTGACCACTACCCCAATAATTCAAGCACCTGTTTGGATAGCCCCATTTGAGTTGATGTGTGATACCTCTAATTATGCATTGGGAGCTATCCTTGGTCAAAAGATTGACAAGCAGCCTAGGGTAATCTATTATGCATCTAAAACTTTAGATGCTGCCCAGGTAAATTACACCACTACTGAAAAAGAGCTCTTGGCCATTGTTTTTGCATTAGATAAATTCAGATCTTACCTACTCGGTTCTCGAGTAGTTGTCTTTACTGACCATGCAGCTCTGAAGTACTTGTTGAAGAAAGGTGAGTCCAAGCCAAGATTAATTCATTAGATGCTTTTGCTCTAAGAGTTTGACTTGGAAATTCGTGACAGAAGTGGAACACAAAACTTAGTGGCAGATCATTTAAGCAGAATTGAGAATGCTTCTGATTCGGCACCTATTCGGGACCATTTTCCCGATGAACACCTCATGAGTATTTCTAACTCTTTTGATAGACCTTGGTTTGCTAACATTGTAAATTATCTTGTTGCTTCTATTTTTCTACCATATGCATCCAGAAACCAAATTTCAAAATTAAAAAGTGATGCAAAATATTATATATGGGATGACCCGTATTTGTGGAAATTGTGTAATGATCAGGTGATTCAAAGATGCATTCCTGATCATAAGATAGAATCAGTTCTTCGATTCTGCCATGCTTCACCAGTTAGTGGATATTTTGGTCCATAAAGAACAGCAAGGAAGGTGTTGGATTCTGGTTTATATTAGCCCACCATTTTTAAGGATGCATTGAGAACTTGTAACACCTATGAGGAATGCCAAAGAACTGGTAATTCTATCACATGGAGACAACAAATGCCTCAGCAACCTATGTTGTTTTGTGAAGTATTTGATGTTTGGGGCATTGATTTTATGGGTCCATTTCCTCCATCCTTTAGTTTTACTTATATTTTATTGGCTGTAGATTATGTTTCTAAATGGGTGGAAGCTAAAGCCACCAGAACTAATGATGCTCGACTTGTTGTGGATTTTGTCAGATCTCAAATTTTTTACAGGTTTGGCATTCTGAGAGCAATCATTAGTGATCAAGGAACACACTTTTGCAACAGGACCATGCAAGCTATGCTCCGAAAGTATGGGGTTATTCATAGAGTCTCTACTCCATATCACCCCCAAACCAATGGACAAGCAGAAGTCTCTAACAGAGAAATCAAAAGAATCCTGGAGAAGATAGTATAGCCTAACAGGAAAGATTGGAGCAGAAAACTAGATGATGCTCTTTGGGCACATAGAACAGCTTTTAAGGAACCTATAGGAATGTCTCCCTATAGAATTATTTTTGGTAAGGCATGTCATCTTCCAGTGGAGATTAAGCACCGTGCTTATTGGGCTGTAAAAGCTTGTAACTTAGCACTTGATCAAGCAGGTGAGGAAAGAAAATTACAACTGAATGAGCTTGATGAGATCCGTTTGGCAGCTTATGAGAACTCGAGGTTCTATAAGGAGGAAATAAAGAAATTCCATGATAGCTCAATAGCTAGAAAGGATTTTGCTGCTGGACAGAAAGTGTTACTATTTAATTCTCAGATGAAACTGATGGCCAGGAAACTGCGCTCCAAATGGGAAGGCCATTTCATTGTTACTAATGTATTTCCCCATGGAGCTGTTGAAGTAAAAAGTGAGAACTCAAATAAAAGCTTCAAGGTTAATGGACAACGCTTGAAGCCATTCCATGAGAATTCTTCACTTGTAGATGTCACAATGCAGGAACATGTTTTGGGGGAACCACTTCTTGATCCCCCTTGAGGGAGTTTTTCTTACCCATCTTTTTACTTTTTCATTATATTGTCTATTTTGTATGCTTTATCTTACATTGAGGACAATGTATGATTTAAATGTGGGGGTGGGAATATTCTTGTATGTTGTTGTATGTTATTTTTATGATTAATTTTGTGTGATTATTTTTAAAAAAAAATAATAAAAAAATAAAAAAATAAAAAAATAATAATAAATAATAATAATTTCTATAAAAAATAAAAATAAAATTTTTTTGTGTTTTTGTTTTAAAAAGGCATGTTTTATTGGAATTTTTTTGGATATACATGAATAACAGGTAAATTCTTTCATGTCTGATATGAGCTTTATTGATATGTTATAATTTCAACTCAAACATTTTTGGTATGTTGAGAATGACATGATAATTGAGAGATGATAATATATGATGGAATTATACCTTGTGAGATTTTTGAGCCTTAAAATTTGATGGATCACTTTAAACCATCTTAATCCTTTCATGTGTGATTAATTCCTGAAAGCTTACATCCTAATTTTTGTCTTGTTTCTTAATGATACTTGAAACTCATGTGAATGTATTTGAAATGATACAGGCATTTTGAACCACTAGCCATATAAGCCTACCATGAATAAATCATCCTTTGCTAGACCTTTTGAGCCTATTTAACCATTTCTTTATTGCAGCTCAAATAAGTCATTAAAAAAAACCAAAAATATACCTACCTTAATGATGTAGGCTCTTCATGCACTTTCTTGAAGAGGGATGGATCTAGGGCTCTTTCTCCTATCTTCCTTCAAGGTAAGCTTGATGACTTCTTCTTCAAGGAAATGAAACCGAAACTCTAAGCCTAAAGCTATAGGAGTGTGACGCAAAAATAAAGGAAAAGAGAGTGGAAATGGAAGGAGAGAAGGTGGACAATGGAGGAAGGCTTGGAAAAGAGGAGAGGGAAAAGTTGGAGGCCACTTCCTAAGGTGGAGGAAGATAACTCCACTCACCACCAAGGGAGGGAGAAACCCCTTGGATAAGAGCTTGAGAGAGCTCTCAAATTCTAGAGAGAAGGAGGAGAATCTCTCACTAGGAAACACTTAAGTGCTCTCAAATTTTGCAAATGAATTAATGGTGCTTGATTACAAAAGGAGAAGCCCTTATATAGGCCATGGGAATTTCGGCCAAGGACTAGCTAGATGGGCTTGGTCATGGATCCAAGGTCCATTAAGAGAAAAGATGAACAAATGGCCTATACATGGCCCAAAAGGGAAAGTACAAGGCCCAAAAGTGGCCCATTTGACCTTGTAAGGCCCAAAGCTATCCTATAAGCCTAGAGAAACTATTTAGGAAGTATATTACAAGTAAAGTACACATAGATCCTCATAGGTTCCTTATTGGGCTTAGGCCCACTAGAAGAGAGAAAAGAGAAAAGGGCTTTATGGATGCTCTCTTTGGCCCTTTTGGTCTTTGCCCTTGTGAGGGGACCTCTATATGCCTCAAGTCCTTTCTCTAATGTAGTGTGAGGGTCTTTCCATGGGTATGTCCACATTATGCTCCCCCTCTTCAAAAGGATTTGTCCTCAAATCAAAGGCATCATCCTCATAATCTATATCAAAGGGAGACAAATCAGTTATATTAAAAGAAGCACTCACACCATAATCTCCTGGTAGATCTAGGACATAAGCATTATTATTAATTTTCTTGAGAATTTGAAAAGGCCCATCTCCTCTAGGGTTGAGTTTGGATTTTCTCAAATTGGGAAAGCGTTCCTTTCGAAGGTGTAACCATACCCAATCTCCAACCTCAAAGGTGATCTCCTTTCTTTGTTTATTTACACAATGAGCATAATGTTCATTTTTAGTTTGTATTTGGTGTCTAACCTTCTCATGAAAATCTTTGATAAATTGGGCCTTTGCCTCTCCATCCATATGAAGGACAGAGTCAGAAACCTCAATGGGCAAAAGGTCCAAGGGTGTGAGAGGGTTAAAACCATATACAACCTCAAATGGACTATGCTTGGTTGTGGAGTGTTGTACCCTATTATATGCAAACTCAATGTGGGGTAAACACTCATCCCAAGATTTCACATTTTTGTGTACTAAGACCCTAAGAAGTTGTGAGAGGGTCCTGTTTACTACCTCTGTTTGGCCATCCGTTTGAGGATGACAAGTTGTGGAAAAGAGGAGTTGTGTTCCTAGCCTTGACCAAAGAGTTTTCCAAAAATGGCTTAGGAATTTGGTGTCCCTATCAGAAACAATGGTTTTGGGCACACCATGTAATCGCACAACCTCTTTAAAGAAGATCTTAGCAATATGACTAGCATCATCAACCTTATGGCAAGGGATGAAGTGAGCCATCTTGCTAAACCTATCCACAACCACAAAGATAGAATCCATTCCCCTTTGGGTCTTAGGTAGGCCTAACACAAAGTCCATTGATATATCAATCCAAGGTGCACTAGGTGTTGGCAAGGGAGTATATAAACCACTAGGTGAAAGTTTTGATTTAGCCTTTCTACATACAATACACCTAGAGCAATGTTTTTGAACATCCTTTTTCATTTTGGGCCAATAAAAGTGTTCATGTAAGATAGACAAAGTCTTATCTCTTCCAAAATGACCCATGAGTCCTCCCTCATGACTCTCCCTAAGTAGCAGATCCCTTAAAGAGCTTCTTGGAATACAAAGTCTATTGGCTTTAAACAGATAGCCATCTAAAATGTAGAAGCCCTTATGAGATGTAGAAGTGGAAGATGAGTTAAAGATGTTTGAAAAATCAAGATCATTTGGGTACAAAGACCTAATTTCATCAAGCCCAATAACTTTGGCTCCTAGAGAGGTAAGTAAAGAATGCCTCCTAGATAAAGCATCAGCCACAGTATTGGTTTTGCCATTCTTATACTTGATGACATAAGGAAATTGTTCCAAATACTCAACCCACTTAGCATGCCTTTTGTTTAACTTATGTTGCCCTTTGATGAATTTCAAAGATTGGTGATCACTATGTATCACAAACTCTTTTGGGATTAAGTAGTGCTCCCAAGTTTATAGGGCTCTAATTAAGGCATAAAATTCCTTATCGTATGTAGGATAGTTAATAGTGGCCCCATTAAGTTTTTCACTAAAGAAAGCAATGGGGTGACCTTCTTGTAAAAGCACAGCTCCTATGCCCACATTTGATGCGTCACACTCAAGCTCAAAGGTTTTAGAAAAATTTGGAAGTTTTAAAATTGGAGCATGAGTGAGTCTATCTTTAAGATTTTGAAAGGCTTTTTCTTGCGTAGGCCCCCACACAAAAGAAACATTCTTTTTAACCAACTCATTTAAAGGGGAGGCTAAGGTTGAAAAATCTTTCACAAATCTCCTATAGAAACTTGCGAGACCATGGAAACTTCTTACTTCACTCATATTTTTAGGTGTAGGCCAATCTTGGATTGCCTTAACCTTAGAGTGATCTACCTCAACACCTCTAGAACTAACTACAAAACCAAGAAAGACAATGGAATCCATGCCAAAAGAACATTTTTCAAAGTTAGCATAAAGATTGTTTGTTCTCAAGGCAAGCATAACTTGTCTTAGGTGGATTAGATGAGAGGTCATGGACTTTGAGTACACAAGAATGTCATCAAAGTATACCACAACAAAATTCCCTATGAAATCCCTTAAAACATGGTTCATAAGTCTCATGAAGGTACTTGGTGCATTAGTTAGGCCGAAAGGCATCACTAACCACTCATAAAGGCCAAGCTTGGTTTTAAAAGCGGCTTTCCATTCATCTCCCTCTTTTATTCTAATTTGGTGGTAGCCACTTTTAAGATCAATCTTGGAGAAGATTGTAGATCCACTAAGCTCATCTAACATGTCATCAAGCCTAGGTATGGGATGCCTATACTTGATGGTGATGTTATTAATGGCTCTACAATCCGTACACATTCTCCATGAACCATCTTTCTTGGGTACAAGTAAAACCGGTAATGCGCAAGGGCTTAAACTTTCTCTAATCCAACCTTTGGAAAGTAGTTCATTCACTTGATTTTCTATTTCTAAACTTTCCTTAGGGTTGCACCTATAGGCCGGTCTATTTGGCAAACTAGCCCCAGGAATAAGGTCTATTTGATGCTCAATGCCTCTAATAGGAGGTAACCCTTTTGGAATGTCTTTTGGGAAGAGGTCGTTAAATTCTTGCAAGATATTTTGTATCCCTTTGGGCAAGGGGGGAGGAGAGGTGCCCATTGAACACAAGGAAGTGTTAGGGATATCTTTTGGATATATGATCAAGAAATGTTTTTGTGAAAACATGGCATGTTTCACATCATATTTAGTTGCAAAGAGATTAGGTTGGGAGTCATTATAGACAATAACTCCTTTCCCTTTATTGTCTTTTTTGTTTTTCTTTGGTTTTTCTAAACTCATATGGGAAGAAGATCCTAACTCTTTTTCTCTCTTAGCTTTCATTTGGATTTGGTCTTTGGCTACTTGTTGTGGAGTTAGAGGATGTAATACTATCTTCTTACCATCTAGTTTAAATGTGAGGGTGTTAGTGAACCCCTCATGAAGGACCTTCCTATCAAATTGCCAAGGCCTTCCTAATAGTATATGAGTCGCTTCCATAGGTACTACATCACATTTGACTTCATCTCCATATGTGCCTATGGTGAAATTGATTAGGACTTGCTTATTGACTACCATTTCCCCTTTTTCATTTAACCATTGTAATTTATAGGGACTTGGGTGATCTATAAGCTCTAATCCCATCTTTTTGACTAGTCTTTGGCTTGTAACATTTGCACAACTCCCACTATCCACAATGAGAGAACATAATTTGTCATTAATATAACATCTTGTATAAAAGATGTTCTCTCTTTGTGTTGTATCATCGAGTTTTACATGACTACCAAGCAACCTTCTAATCATGTACAACTCACCATCATCCCCTAAAATGTGCTCACTGTCACTGGAATCACTACTAGAGTCATCACTTGAATAGTGAGAATCAGAATTAGACTCTGATTGACTTGAGTAGGTTCCATTGGTTTTTAAAATCATTGTTCTTTTTGTTGGACAGTCCGAAGCAATATGTCCTCTTCCAAGGCACTTAAAACATTTGATGGAAGAAGATCTAGAGGATTGTGGTTTTGATGATGGATCATGCTTATCATGTTGATTGCGAAAGACTTTGCCATTTTTGTGTAACTCACTTTGGGGTTTAGAGGAGGAAGTGCCCACTTCTCACTCTCTAGGGTTTCTCTCAAACTTACCCTTATTTTCTACCCATTTTGACTTATAGGCTCTATTGTTATCCCCACTATAGGATTCTCTTTCCTTAAATTGGTTTTCTACTTTGGTGCATTGGTGGAGTAACTCTTCTATATCCACATGTGGAAGAAGTTCTACCCTATTTTTGATGTTCCTATTAAGCCCATGTAAGAACCTATGCATTAGGGTTTCCTCATCCTCTTCTAGATTGGCTCTAATCATGGCTATCTCTAAGGCTTTATAGTAATCTTCTACACATTTGGAGCCTTGGGTGAGCCTATTAAGCTTTGCTAATGGTTCACCCCTATAATAGTTAGGAACATATCTTTTTCTAAGGAGAGCTTTTAAATCTACCCAATCATCTATGGGGGGGAAGTTGTCTCTTTTTCTCTCCTTACAAATTTGGGTCCACCAAACTAGGGCATAATTTTGGAAAGAAAGAGTTGCAATCCTAACTTTTTTTTTCATCTTTTATTTGATGAGAGTTGAATATTTGTTCTACCCTCATCTCCCACTCTAAGTAAGCTTCAATGTCACTTTTTCCATTGAATGGGGGAATTTCTAATTTTATCTCTCTTAAGCCTATGTCATCCCTCATATGGTCATGGTGCCTTCTTTGTCTTGTTTCTTCCTCATTATCACTAGTGTTATGTCTTTGATTTCGTTGTCTATGCCTATTTCTAGGGGGTTCATTATGCTCAAGATTGTTTAGCCTAGCATTAATGGTGTTTAAGCTATCCATTATGTTATGAAGCATGCTTTTGTTTTCCCTATCACTAGATGACATCTTTTAATGTTGTCAAAGAAATTCAAGACAAGAACAAAGTATGTATAGACAAGCTAGTCGAGGAAGATGAATGTAATATAAGTGAAAAAAACACTTCAACAAACCTAAAATATCAATACTAGGTTTCTATCCTAAAGGGAAACAAAGTCCTAGGTTGTCTTTAACTAGGTTAGTCCTATGTTGCTTATGGAAATCCTAAGTTGTCCTTAACCTAAGTTGATTATGGTTGTCCTAGGATGTTGCTAGTGATTAACTAACCCTAGACAAGCCTAACCAAATTCGGTTTTAAGAAGTAGTTAACCTAACAAAATTAGTTCAACTAACTAACTAAGTCTTAACAACCCTAACCAAAAGTAGTTAATTAGTTATGGAAGTTGTAACAAAGTCTAACCCCTATAACTACCTAACTAATTTGGTTATGTATTAGTTAACCCAACTAACAATTAGTTATGACAACTAGAATTAGTTCCAACCACTAACTAATTAGTTAGGACACTCAACTAACTACCAACTAACTAACTAATTATAGTTGTAACTTCTAACTAACTCTAACCAATTAACTAAAAGTAGTTAACAAACAAATGCACATGCACTATCCTAATTCAAAATTTACCAAGCAAAAGGGAAAATTATAATGTCCAAAAAGTCCAATGTCCTTGTTGTGTCCAAAATACAAGACAAAATCCTACTACACAAAGCCTAAGAATTGAAAAACTTTGCCTAAGTTCTACTAGTTACAAAGCTTTTGCCTCCTTTACAAGTGTCTTCACAAGTCCTTCTTGATGTATAAGCTCCACTTTACCTAGCAAGAGAACACAAGGCAACAACTCCAAACAAGATTTGGTTAATAGAAATCACAAAGAAACTTTAAACCTCACAAAACTGTATCTCTCAAGTGTATGCCTTCTCTTAGAGATTTTCAAGCTCAATCAATTTCCACACCAATCTCAAGTGTTTCAATATGTTACCCTCACTTAATGGCGAAATGGAGTGATCTTAGAAGTCCAAAAGAATACAAACTCAAGATAAAACTTTAAGAAGCAAAAATGACAAAACTAAAAAGGCTTAAGAAATAAAGGCTACTCAAATGGAATCGAATGAAGTTTCAACAATTAACTTGGAATGACAATACTCTAAAAGCAAATAAAATTTCAAAAGAATGAAAGCTAACTTGGAATAGAATTGAAATTGACAAAACAAGACAAACAAGAAAACAAATGCAAGAAACAAAGTTTAAGGTATAACCTAGCCTAGAAACTCTAGAGTTGCAAGAATAAGCAAAGAAGTCTTAATGAACAAGTCTTAGAAATGTCAAGTAATGAAATACTTTTCTTTTGGTATTGGTAATTTTGAAATTTGGTGATGATGTTTGGTGTCTCAAATTCAACTTGGCAATGAGGCTTTCTTTTAATACTCCTTTTTTTTTCTACTTTTGTATTTTTCTTTTCTTTTGATACTTGTCTTTTCTTTTGATACTTTTCTTTTCTTATTGCCTCACAAGATTTCAAGGTCACAACACCAAGCTTATAATACCAAAACCGAAATGCACAAATGGTATTAACAAGTTCAATTAATGCTTCTTGCTTAAGGTAAACTATGCAACCTTCTCCTAAATTGATGTATAGGAGGTGACTAAATTTTTTTTTTTGACAAGTTTTGTATTTTGATGCAAGCAAGATGACAATAGGAATGTAAAAGAGATATCCTAATAGTGCAACAAAATTAAACCTAGAATCAAACTAAGAATAGAAACTAACAATCCTACAAATTGAGTTGACTTTGGAGTGTCTTTAATGTGAAACCTCCCAACAAGAATGGAACCTTTGTAGGAGCTAATCAAGATGCTTGAATTGCCCCTACTCCACACGGTTTTTGCACACTAAAAAGGGAGAAGCAATTAACTTCTTAGAACTCTAGAAAAGGTTCCACATGGCACTTAACTAACTTCCTAAATTGGCTCTAACTAACAACTAACAATTAACTAATATGTTACAACTACCTAACCACCTAACAACCGAATTTAACATGTGCCAATTCTGAAATTTTAGAAACCAAAACAGAATGGTAACAATTGCTAACCGAAAATGACCATTACAAGATGCAAAGATTGAAACCACAAAGAAACTATCACAAAAACTCAAAAGAACCAAGACTTTTTATGATTTTTTCTATGCTAACATGGCATTAATAAGGCATATGAATGACTAAGAAACAGAATTCCAGCCAGCAAAAGAAGTGAAAACCGAAAATTAAAATGGAAGAGAAGAAGAAAAGAACCTCCCAAGGCTCAATGATACCACATGATGTAGGCTCTTCATGCACTTTCTTGAAGAGGGATGGATCTAGGGCTCTTTCTCCTATCTTCCTTCAAGGTAAGCTTGATGACTTCTTCTTCAAGGCAATGAAACCGAAACTCTAAGCCTAAAGCTATAGGAGTGTGACGTAAAAATAAAGGAAAAGAGAGTGGAAATGGAAAGAGAGAAAGTGGACAATGGAGGAAGGCTTGGAAAAGAGGAGAGGGAAAAGTTGGAGGCCACTTCCTAAGGTGGAGGAAGATAACTCCACTCACCACCAAGGGAGGGAGAAACCCCTTGGATAAGAGCTTGAGAGAGCTCTCAAATTCTAGAGAGAAGGAGGAGAATCTCTCACTAGGATACACTTAAGTGCTCTCAAATTTTGTAAATGAATTAATGGTGCTTGATTACAAAAGCAGAAGCCCTTATATAGGCCATGGGAATTTCAGCCAAGGACTAGCTAGATGGGCTTGGTCATGGATCCAAGGTCCATTAAGAGAAAAGATGAACAAATGGCCTATACATGGCCCAAAAGGGAAAGTACAAGGCCCAAAAGTGGCCCATTTGACCTTGTAAGGCCCAAAGCTATCCTATAAGCCTAGAGAAACTATTTAGGAAGTATATTACAAGTAAAGTACACATAGATCCTCATAGGTTCCTTATTGGGCTTAGGCCCACTGGAAGAGAGAAAAGAGAAAAGGGCTTTATGGATGCTCTCTTTGGCCCTTTTGGTCTTTGCCCTTGTGAGGGGACCTCTATATGCCTCAAGTCCTTTCTCCAATGTAGTGTGAGGGTCTTCCTTGGGTATGTCCACATTACTTAAGGAATATATTGGAGCTTTGGAATCAAGTCAAAAATAGGCATTCAAATAAGTCTGGGGGTGTGCAAAAATGAGTCCAAACTCTTGTTTCAAGTGTTATGCAATCGCATAAGAAAAAGATAAAAAAAAGTTGAATAAATAAAAAGAAATATTTTGATGATTGCGACCAAAAGAAATTGACACATAAAGTGTTATATCCTCATGCTTACCTATAAAATTATTTGCTCCTTATTCTTTTTGCTACTTGCCACAATCCCAAAAATTTTACCACCCATTTTAACCTTGGCCACATTACAACCCTAGAAAAGCCCTGTTGATATATATATACATTTGTGTTGATTGTGAAATTGAGAAACTTGCCAAATTTTTGGACTGTCTATTTTTCAGGAAATGTTTTGAGAATATACACAAACCCAAAACACTTGAGAGTTGAGAGTATGTCTTGTGAGGTTCTGTCATTTATGATTTTCTTTTCAGTTTGATTTAATTCTCACATGTCGAAATGTTCGGATAATTTTTATGCATATCTTGATGCTCTGTATCTTGCATGTTAAAAACTCTTGTTTCTTTGTGTATTCCTAAGATTTCAGTACAAGCATGCCAGTTCTGTGTGTTTACTGCATTTCAATTTTAACGTTTTTAATAAAGTGTGAGATTTGTTTTCATTCTGATTTTGCCTAGGAGTGCAAAAGAGTAAGTGTGGGGATATTTAATGACATATCTTTTTACCTTTAATTACTTACTCTGTTTATCTGTTTTATCTACTGTTAAATTATAATAACTGTGTTTTAGCGTAATTTATCAGTAATCTCCATTTGTAATTTTTCTTTCATTATTTGTTAGTAATCACTATTTTTTTATTTTTTTTACTGTTACTATTAAGGGTTGTATTTTATGATTTATGTTTTCTTTTACTGTTACTGTTTACTAGTGATTGTTGTTTTTAATTTCTACTGTTTCTGTTTCTTTTGTATTAATTAGTGTGTTTAAAATAATTTAAGCTTTCATGAATGTTTAGTCCTAAAATAAAATTTATTGAATTAACTAAGTTTAATTTTATTTTATTTTATTCTACAGGCTATCAAATTATTGGAAGCTTCTTGATTATTTTGTAAATAAATTACTCTCCTCCAAGTACAAATTCACATTAATTACTTTTTCTTGAAAAGTATATTAATGTGAAATTGTTTAAGCCTTATCCATGCTTCAAAGAATAACAAAAATGAACCTCTTAAATTCCCAAGTGTGCCAACGTGAATAATGAAGTGCTATTGGGAAATTAATTCACGTTGGGAGCTCTCAAAGTGCAAGGACCATTGCCAAATTTTTTTTACAATTAATTGCTATCTCTTTCTCCTACAAATATACATGGTCAAAAGCTTCCAAGGACAATATTTTATGCAATTATATGATGCCAAAACAGCCACCAATGGACTGCACTAAGAAGAGCTTTACATACACTTTAAATTAACAAATAAAGGTGCAGCCCCTCCCCCTTTTAGTTTCCAACAAAAATGCTGAAACAAAGGGCATTTTTGCTCACGGTTACAAGGCTTCAAGACGCAAATAATTTATGCAATTTTATTGGCAAGAAAGATGATAATTCAGCTGCACCCACCATGGTCCTACATGAAGAAAAAATTGCAAACAAAAACAAGTTTTGGTCATCACCTAACAAGGCCCCATATACCAATTAATTAAATGCAAGAATGACAAGGCCAAGCATTCCAATGTGAATGGTCATTCTAATGCAGAATGTTTGTGCAAATAATTTATTCTTTGTGGCAATTAAAGAAAGCAAAAGAAGAACTCCACCAAGAGCATTTTTCTCACAGTTTTGGAGAGCAAATTGGCATGTTCTAAATGGTGCTAAATAATGGCCAACAAGGAAGCTTAGTGGACATTTAATAGGCTGATTTTTAATGAGAAAAATCAGCCTTGAATTGCTATAAATAGGGAGCTTAGTACTCAATGAAAATCATCTATAGAGAGGAGGAGTCAGAAGAATTTTTAGAGGCAGAAACAGTGGACAGCAGTAGGAGAAACAGAGGAAGAATTTGGGAGAACTTCATTCTAGGTTCGGTCTTTATTTTGTTTTAATTATGGAGGGCTAAAACCCTTAGATTGATTTTCTTGGAGGTTAATGTAATGTTAGTTTTGAGGTTTTGATTTTAAATATAATTCCTTGTTGTTAAACTCTTCATAATTTTAGCTCAATTATTTAATGTCTATTTGGTTTAATTAAGTTGTATGCTTAATCAATTTAATTATACAGTTAGAATTAAATAAAAATTATATGAAGATAGATTTAGAAATATACATGCTTAATGAATATTTCAAAAATCAATCTTAATAGTTATGGTTTGCTTAATTCCATAACGTTGAAGCTAGATTATGTATGTAGGCGATGTTCTATGTATGTTCAATAATTCCTAGAATTTAAAATCTTGACTCCTCTTGCTTAATTAGGATGCTTGATTAAAATCTTCATTTTATGAAAGTAAAGGAATTATGAATTAAAAGACGCTTAGTTGATTAATTCAAATTGAACTAAGGGATTGACAGTAAGGAAGTGTATAGAAATCTTTTTAAATCCAAGGATAAAATAAATTACAATACTCCAAGAAAATCAATCGTTCGTTATTTACTTGTTCTACACTCATTTTGTATTTTGTATTCTGTTTTAAATTTCTATGACAATCAAACAAACCCCCCCCAATTATATGCTTGTTGAACTTTTGTCTTTAAAAAAATTAAATTTTAGTTGTTGAGTTTTTAATTGTTAAAATTAGTTTAAGACTTGATTTTCCTAAAAAAATTTTGTTGATCCTTGAGAGAACGACCTAGGTTGACACCCTAGTACTACATTAATTAATTTTAATGTACTAATTTGACGGAATCACGACTGTAAAAATATTCATGTCAATGACCGGGAAAATCTTTATGAATATTAGGAAAGATTTAAAAGATTGTGTGCTAGTTGTCCCTATCACCAAATTACAGACCAACTTCTTATACAATATTTTTATGAAGGTCTTAATCCAATGGATAGAACTTTAGTTGATGCAGCTAGTTGTGGTGCTTTGGAAAATAAAACTACAAATGTAGCAAAAACGTTAATTGAGAACATGGTTGCTAATGCTCAACAACATGCCACTAGAAATAATTCTGTAGTAATTAGAGGAGTCCATGAAATTAAAACTACTAATGATGAAGATAAAAAATAGGAAAGTAAATTTGTTAAACTAGCAACACTTATGAAAAATATTATTGTGTCTCAAAAACAATAACCTGCAACCTCTGCTAAGGTATGTGCTATCTGTACTTCATTAGATCATTATACTGATTGTTGTCCTACACTGTAGGAAACTAAAATTCCTAATGAAAATCTTCACGTATGTGCTGCCAACTTATACAATAACAGACTGCCACAATAACAACATAACAATTATGATCTCTCTTCTAACAGATATAATCCTGGTTGGAGGAATCAGCCTAATTTAAGATGGGGTAATTCCTCACAACAACCTCATGCACCTTTTTAGGCAAATACTAGACCAAGCAGACCTTATTAACCTCCTCATATTCAACAACATGCTTCACAAATAACTGCACCTTCCACTGAGAAATCAAATTTGGAGGATTGATAAAGCAAATGTTAGTAGTTAATTTGAACTTCCAAAAAGAACCGAGGATACAATTCAGACTCTTAAAAATTAGATTGGCCAATTGGCTACATCTTTAAACCATTTGCAGTCTCAAGGTTCAGATAAGTTACCGACTCAGACAATTGTCAATCCTAAAAATATAAGTGTAATTACTTTAAGATCTGGTAAAGCTATCCATGGACCAGAAAAACAACAAAAAATTGAAAATACTATTATCACAGAAATACATACAGGAGAAGTTTTAGATAGTTCAAGTAATAATAGTAATGATATATCTCTTACAAATCCTCCTTCTGTAGCTGGTCCTGACAAACAACATATCCCTCTTCCATTTCCACAAAGACAAAAATCTATACAAAATAAGAAAATGGATGAAGAGATCTTGGAAACATTTAGAAAAGTAGAGGTAAATATACCTTTATTAGAATCCATCAAGCAAATCCCAAGATATGCCAAATTCCTTAAAGAACTATGCACTAATAAAAGAAGACTAAAAGGCAATGAAAGGATTAACATAAGTAGAAATATGTCTGCATTAATTGAGAAACCTTTGTCACATATAACAGGAAAGTGTAAAAACCCTGGGACATTTACCATTCCATGCATAATAAGAAATAACAAATTTGAAAATGTCATGTTAGACTTAGGTGCATCCATTAATGTTATGCCTATGACTGTATTTACTTCACTTTCCCTTGGACCTTTGCAAACTACAGGTGTAGTGATACAATTAGCAAATTGAAGCTCTACACATCCTACAGGAATCATTGAAGATGTCTTTGTTAAAGTTAATGATTTAATTTTTCTTGTAGATTTTTATGTTCTAGATATGGAAAGTGAGGACTTCCACCAATAAAGCTCCAATAATTTTAGGTAGACCATTCTTAAAAACTACTAGGACAGAGATACATGTGCATACAGGAACACTTTCCATGGAATTTAGAGATAGTGTGGTTAGATTCAACATTTTAGATGCTATAAAGCATCCTACTGAGGACCATTCTATTTTTCAAATTGACTTAATAACTGATTTAGTTGATGATAATATTACTAAGTTATTTGATGATGTTGATTTTCTTGTATTATCTAATTTTTGTGATTCATTTGTTTGTGATTCATGCATGGATTCTCATCAATGCAATGTGTGTGCTAAAATTGAGAAATATCTGCTTAATGATAATAATGATCCAAACTCCCTTAAAACAGAAACTACAGTTCTAGATGTTGTTTCAAAAGAATCAGAGTGTAATAATTTGATTAAAGTAGTTACAAATACATCTGATTATGTTGAAGTACAAGTTGCTGAGACAAATTCAACCAACTTGATTCCTTCAATAAGGTAGCCTCCTATGTTAGAGTTAAAAACTCTTCCTAAACATTTATAGTATGCATATTTAGAGGAAGATAAGAATCTTCCAGTGATTATTTCTAACAAATTAAATGTTGATCAAGAAACAAGGTTATTGCAAATTATTAGGAAGCATAAGAAAGCAATTGGCTGGACTTTGGCAGATATCCCAGGTATAAGCCTTTTCATGTGTATGCATAGAATTCTACTAGAGGAAGAAGTTAAACCAGTAAGGCAACCATAAAGAAGACTTAATCCCCAGATCCTTGATGTAGTTAAAAGAGAGGTAAGAAAATTATTACAAGCTGGCATTATTTACCCTATATCAGATAGTACTTGGTTCAGCCCTGTACAAGTGGTTACTAAGAAGTCTGGAATCATAGTGGTCAAAAATGAAAATGATGAACTAATTCCAACCAGACTCCAAAATATTTGGTGAGTATGCATTGGTTACAGGAAACTTAACAAAGCAACCCGAAAGGATCACTTTCCTTTACCTTTCATTGATCAAATGTTAGAAAGACTGGCAGGTAAATCTTATTACTACTTTTTAGATGGATTTTCAGGTTACTTCCAAATTTATATTGCACCAGAAGGTCAAGAAAAAAACAATATTTACATGTCCTTTTGGCACTTTTGCTTATAGGAGTATGCCTTTTGGCTTATGTAATGCCCCTGGTACCTTTCAACGATGCATGATTAGTATCTTTGCTGATTTTCTTGAAAATTGCATGGAAGTATTTGTAACAACCCTCGTTTTTCAGAATAGGAACCCAAGCTCTCAGAACCACTGAGAGTTTCACGCTAAGTATTTTGAGAGAATGAGGCTTAGGCTTGATCCTTAGATCATCGTAAGAATGTAGGAAAATAAGATTTAAGAGGAAGTGAGTGACAGATAATTCAGTTAAACGGAGACGAGTGAGTAAGGGAGACTATGTGCAATGGTAAACCCTAGAGAGACTTACTAAATTACTGATGATTTATATAGAGATAATTGTGTTTGATTCAATAATTAAATTACTAATGAAGTATTGTATTCGTGAATGTATCCTGTTATTGATGCTAGAATTGATGAATTATGATATATATTTAATTCTGATAGAGTATAAGTGCGAATGGTCAATTACCTGATTGGGAACAGATTAAGAATAAGTAGATCCATTTAAGTATCAAGTTAGAATTAGAGGATAAATGATTATTAGAGCCCAAGATTTCATAAAACTTAATTAAACCTCCTTAATAAAATGATCACAGAATAATACGTTATTTGGATGTCAGCAGATAAACAGACGTTGTTATTAAAGCGTTTAGTTAATTAATATAAACTGAAATAAATAGATAATCCTTATTTTAGTGTTTAACATTATCTGTGATAAGATTAAGATACAATATATATATATATATAATATTTTAGTTAAAGAGATTATTTAATTACTGTATTTTAATAATAAACGACGTTTGGCTTCTCAAAAATTAAATGGTAGGGCCCCACCTAACGTCAGACCCTGACCAATTGAATTAAGACTAATGATCCACTAAGGAAACAAGTCATCTTAGGATCTTTTACTGAAGAATCGAGAGGAATTGACTTAGCTTGACCGGCCAAATCAAAATCCTCAACGTTTCTTACGTTTGACTGTTTATATACCTCGGAGTGTCCAATGGTGACACGGTCAGTCCCTGATAACCCATCTCAACATTTTAGGAATATTTCATGCAGAGTTCGAAGTTCGATTTGGTCTCTGCTAACCTCATCCACGAGTCATTTCATTTCTTCGGAAACCCAATCTGCGTGTTTCTGACGTTTTTGACGTAGTTTCCTTAAACAATGTTCGATTGAGGTAATTCCAATTTTGTTCACTTTGTTTCAAAGATATCTTCAAACTCTATTTCTGGTCATGATCTCAAATTCCTACTCTGTCATACTCGAATTCAAGAATTTATTAAAATCATCATAGAACCATGATTATTCACATTTTATCTTGCGCATGGTTCGTTCGAAAATTCATAACTCTCTCGTACAACCTTTGTTTCTTGTAAACTTGGTGTCAAAATCACTGTAACAAAATTATCTACATTTTTTGTCCAGACATCAAAAGCTAAATCCTTCTAGATTGGTATAGTTTAATAAATCTTTGTGACCCCTTAGCTGTTTCATTTCGATGCTGGCAGCGTTTGATAAACTTTGCATATGTCTCTCTTCCGGTGCTTGAATCACTCCATTCTTTTTTCTTTGGATCCTTATCATAGATATCTATAATGTTCATGAAGGGCATGAAATCAAATTCCTAAGGGAAAATTAATGGTGAATTTATTTCCAATCCCATAATTTAAAACACTACACCAATTCACGTTTCTCCAGCAACAGCTTGCACTAGGTACAGTATTTTCCTCTTAACTCTCTCATATGGCCATGAAATTGAATGAGACCTTCACCAAAATTTTACCAACACATTTCTCCACAACTTTGATGCAGAAATCAAAGTCCAATTCGCAGCCCATTTATCCCAGAAAAATTATTTGTGCAAGGGACAAAAATCCCATCACAACCCTGCACTGGTTCCGTATTTGGGCCATATCTCACTCAATTCTTAATGGATTGTTTTTTGATTTATATGGATTTAAAGAGAACAAAAGGTTATACAACTTTTGTGTTCATCTTATTTCCAAATTTGGCCTGAATCATCCCTTAAAAGCTCGCACAAAGTTACACCCAAAGTTAAACACCTCAGCTTCTCCATGTAATCTTGGCCAATCACCACTTTCCACTCAAGGGAGACTTGTGTAGCTCTAGAAACTCCCTTATCCCATGCATCTCTAGCTCTTGCCACCTCATTAGAGAGGTGTCACCACCTTGCTCCTTCCCCCACTCAGCTGGTCACCTCCCAATTCAGCCAATGAAGATTCATGCAAAGCCTTCCATCACTTTGTTCATCATTCCCTTCTAACTCCATCCAACTCTCTTTTCTCTCTACATGCCATGACTGAAACTCAGCCTACAACCACCATTATTCTCTTCTCTACATCTTCTCACCTCCCTAGCCAAGCCACCAACCACCACTGGCCGCCCAAACAACCACCACCAACCAACATCAAGACCACCACCATTTTTAACCATTCGAAAAAATTTGCTACTCTCTTCTTCTCCTTCTTCTTTGCCACAGCCAGCCACCATAAAATCCACCATCCAACTTCATTTGTCTAACATGCAAGGATCTTGAAGAACACATTCTCACCTCCTTGCTTTGAGGCTTTAAAATCGTGAGCACTCCTAGAGCTATCCTAGGTAAATTTATCACCTTTTCTCTTTAATCATTGCTCTTAATTTCTTTGGTCAATGCTGCCCTTGTTTTAAAAAATTAAATGATGAAACCTTGCCATTTGAAGCCACAAAATCATGGCTTTCCCTTCTCCTTCTAACCATGCATGTCCATTTTTAAGGGTCTGATGGTTTAGACGACGATCGGAGGACGTTGGGAGCATTTGAGGAAATTTTTGGCGAAACCACCATTTCTTTTTTCTGGACAGTGACCATCTCGTGAGGTAAAGGGGGTCTCCATCTCATTTGCTTGCAATCCTAGTTGTGTTATGATGGTGATTACATATTTATGAACACACATTTCAAGTTTCGTCGTGATCCGACGGTCGGATTCCAAACGGTAGAAATTTTTGTAACCGACAACCCAAAACTTACGTTTTTGAAATAATCAATATTCTGAAATTATTTGGTACAACACGATGTTCGTATACCCGAAAGAATTCTCTCACGATTGGACGTTCAAAAAGGAATTTAGGAAAAATTTTATCGTTAAACGGGCTCGGTTTCATTCGATATGGTTGTAACTAATAAATTTCAATTGTTGGAAATTATTATGTAATTTGTTGAACATTATCCGGTAAGCCCCACCATTAGATAATTAATTCATCATTAATCGTTACCTAATCGCTTTACAAAATATCTCTTACGATAAAAGAACCTTCGATCGTTAGTCGCAAAAAAGTTTTCTAGAGTTAAAGTAAAGAAATCAGATTTTTTTTAAAAAAAGTTTCTTATGATCATGAGTCAAAAATTGAAATGAAGAAATTTAATTTTGAGAAAATTTATTAAGGTGGTAATGAAAAGCTCGACTATTAAAGATTATTTTTTTTGACAAGTAAATGAGTATACTATTGTAATTAAATGATTTAACTCAAAAAAAATAGCTATGACAATATAGTTAAATAAATTGGAGATTTCTCTTTTGGGCCATGTAAAGATTTTTCTTAGAAATGAAAACAAGAAATAAATGTTAGTAGTAAAAGAGGAAAACATTAGTAATTAACTTTAGCCACCACTTTAGTGACCATTCATTTAGGAGAAGTAAGTCATAACTTTAGAGATTGAGAAAAAGGGATAGAAGCCTTTAAGGAGAACCGGATTAATAAGAATGAATCTGGATGTAATTACTTTAGAATATCCATGAGACTTAGAAGTAAAGGTAAACAAGTTACAACTTGAAATATTAGCCAAGACCCTAAGGAAAAGTTCAAATAGATTGATAAGTTCTTTCTCTAAATAGAAAAGAGTAGGGACCAACATTCTTTTACTTCTTTGAGCAATGAATTAATAAGCGAATAATTTAACCATTATGATTAAAGAAAGAAACCAAAGGGAAAGTTAGTCTAGATTAAAATGGTTAACGACGAAGGCATGAAAGTTAGCTACACAAAATTTTGGAGTATGGTAAAAGAGAAAGAATTTAGGATAAATATTAACTTCCTTAAATGACTAGGATACCCTGAATTAAAGGAGTCCAACGTTCATGTAGGTAAAGTAAATCATCCCAAGAGAAAAATGATTGAATATAGTTAGAAAAAGTGGGTTGACCAATTAAGTTGTTAAGGAAGAGTTATTTAATCTAGTGAAAAACTAAGTTAAAGAAAATATTATGATTATGTGCAAGGAATTAAGATAAGGTAAATACGAGATATATGATGAATTAAAAGGAGTGAAGTATGGAAGTTAAGATTTATTTAAAAATAAAGATAAAATAATAGTTACTGAAGATAATCAAAAACTAACTAAGAATTTAGCAAGGAATATCAAACAGTAAAAATCTAATGGACTTATTTTACTTAATAAGATCATAGAGAATTATAAATGGTTCTTAATTACACTTGAAAGCTTACCGAGTTGATAAGAATTTGATCCAGTACTACTAAGTGAACCAAGACAATGAGACCCCATGAATACGTACGCGTTTGATATGTGGTGTACTAAGTGATTATGTAATGGTTTCTTAAGAACAATGGATGTATGTGTGTGCTAGTTGTGCAAGGTGCATATGTGATTAAATGTGTGATGTTTGTGACAATGTGTATATGCGATGTGACGTGATGAATGGCACTGGTGTAACATCCTGATTTTTAATTAATTACCGAGTGTGGTAAATTTCAGGATTAAGGTTATGGATTGATTAAGTTAATGGTTGATTAAGATTAATTGCCAATAAGGCAAATTGTTGAATAATAATAATGCTAGAAAATGACCAAGGTGCCCTTAATGGTAATGAAATGGGGTCCGGTTCCCTCCTTCTCATATCCCCTTCGTGTTGTGTAATTAGAGAGGGAAAGATTAGTATTAAGTGTGATTTGATGGCTGATGGAATTGGCATTAAATGAGGATGTGGCTGTTGATTGACGGAAGTGAGCTGATGCTGGGGCTGTGAGATGATAAGGCTTTGGTCTCATATTTCCCCTCTCACTTTATTCATTTTTCTCCTTGGTGCATGTTCTGATGAGAGAAACGCTCTTGGTTCTCTCTAGAACTCTCTGAAGCTTTTGCTTCTTCTTCCCCCCGGTTCTTCTTCTTCTATTTGATGTGGTTGTATGAGGCTCGGTTTGGGAGCCTGTTGCAGCGTATGGTTACCTTGGAGTTAGAGATGGTCCACTATGTTGAGGCTGTGCTGCTTTTGTATGGAAGAAGGCATGGTTGGGTGCTTGAAAGCTTGGTTGTCCTCCATTTTTGGTAAGGACTGGGCTGTCCAAGTGAAGAATCGTGTTGGGAGTCCTCCACTGAGCTGGGTGAGGACAGAGTTGAGCCTTGGAGGCTTTGATGCTCGAATGCAGACAGAGTTGGTTCTCCAAAGCTGCGAGCAGAGTGCTGCTGAAGGCTGGGGCCGAGTTGTTCTGTAAGAACGAGTGGCCATGGAACTGCTGGAATCTTCATTCCAGGTAAGGGGGGCTTTGCATCTCAAATGTATGGTTTATGGACGGGTTTCTGGGTGAAACTATTACACTGTGGTGTGTTTGCTGTGTGTTGCATATTGTTTGAGTAGTAGCCCGGATGTATGATATTTATTATTTGAGTGGTGTATGATTTTCCGTCCATATGAAGTATGATGCTTGTTCATGATGGGTAAATGCATGAGATGCATGTGATTGTTATTGTTATGTTGTGCCGAGTGTAATAGGCTGTGTGACAGCATGTATATCCCTGTTGTGGTTTATGTTAGATGCATAAGATGGGGAGTGCTATGATAATGCCGAGTAGGCTTTATAGGAAAAGCATGAGATGCTTGTTGTAAATGATAATCCGAGTGGATGGCATTGTGATTACCGAGTGCATGAGATGTGGGTCATCTGATTCGCCATTGGGAAAAGCCGAGTGCATATAGCGTTGGACGCTTAATATAGAGTGGAAAATCGGATGAATACGGGTTGAATATAATGAAAGACCTCTGGTTGGACTCGAGGCAGTGCCTGGGGCACTAAGCGTTGGACGCTTGATGAAAGACCTTGCGTTGTACTCAAGGAAATACCGAGTGCATTGGCGTTGGACGCCTGATGAATGAGACCGTATGCATCTAATTCGCCACTGAAATGCTTGGAGCATATAGCGTTGGCCGTTGAATGTTGAATCAGCAATCAGATGTAAATGTGTGAGGATATGATTAAGACCTTTGAGCGGGGCTCAGGCACTCTCCTTGAGCAAGGCTCGGAGTTTAAACATTACTGATATTGATTGGAATAGATTTGGGGTGAAATCCGATTGGATGAATACTTTGTTATTGAGGATGCTGTGCTTTATAGCCGAGTGAAATGGGTAAATCCCGATCGGAGGATGTTGTGTGATTGTTTATAATAAATGGCAGTGTGTATTATGATTGATTGAGTTATGAAATTTGTATGATTGGGGATTGTGGTATAATCTGAGTCAATAACTGTCATTTAATATGTAAAAGCTCACCCCTACACCATTTTTCAGTATGTGCAGGTCAGTCTCAGAATGATGAGAAGGCCTAAACTCGAGTGATGGGTATTTGTGTTGTTGTAGTGTACAAGTATATTGTACCGATTGTATGTGGTCATATTAAAGCTTTGGCCGGCTCCTAACAATGATGTATAATGAATACAAATATATATGTATAGGAATCCGAGTGCATGTTCGTATATATATATATATGGTTTACATTGATATCATGTACTTGTATCGAATAATAAGGGTTGGTGAATGAATAATGTTAAAATGATAAGTATTCTGAGTGTATGGCTATATATATATACATGGATATATTGATAACGTGTATTGGTATCGGCTGCGGAGTGTTGAATGTATAAAATAATGTTAAGTTAAGGATTCCGAGTGAGGGTATAGTGATTGGGCCTTCTTTTTCGAGTGGAGAAGACTTAAAAGGTTTCTAAGAGAAATTCCTTTTGCTGAACCCATTCTGTGTGGGATTTGATGGGAGAATTCCCCGAGTAATCATAGGCCTAAATATTACAGAGTGAAAAATATGATTAAACCCCGAGTGGGAAAGGGTTTGAATATTTCTGAGTGGGAAATCCGGGTGAACCTCTTCCGAGGGAAGAGTGATTATGATGGTATTGATTGAGGTATTCTAGGAGTCCACTTCCGAGTGAACGAGATTACCTGTATATTCCGAGTGAATAATGGTTGTATGTATTCCAAGTGAATGAGGTTCTATATCCCGAGTGGATGAGACTTAGAGCAAGTCCGAGTGGGACTTAACTTAATGGTTTTCCCCGAGTGAATAAGATGATATATGCCGAGTGAATCTGGCTAGAATATTCCGAGTGATGAATGATTGTGGAGACCCCTTCTGAGTGAAGGAAGGTCTATGTGTTCTCTGAGTGAGAGAAGTGGAAATATACCGAGTGGTGAATGTGGAATACATTCTGATTGTATTGAGGTTGAGATATACCGAGTGGTATTTGATTAGGTGATATCCTAAGTGAGGAAGGTTTATGGATCCCGAGTGGGATAACCCTCATTTCCTGAGTGGATCATGTGTGTGACCTAGATGGATAAAAGTAAGGAATTAAATATGGGCTTCCGAGGGAGGCATGTATATTGGGGTTGTTTTCCGAGTGAATGGAACCCCTGATTCTGAGTGATAGAATGCCGAGTGTGGGTGTTCGCTTCAGCGAATGAGGGATTCGCTTCAGCGAGTATGATTGGATGGAAGGCTTTTAGGTTGGCTTCGCTTAAGCGAATGGGTGTTCGCCCAAGCGTGTTGGGCTGTCTCACTCAAGCGATGTTGGATCTCGCTCGAGCGAGTGAACATTTTGTGGGCTCGCTTAAGCGCTGTTGTTCTTCCGCTGCGATGCCTTGTGAGTGACTTTAACTCCCTTCCATTCCATACGTTCTGATTGGAATCTTACATTTTGGCATCAAAGCGTGTTCTTGTGCGTTTTTAATTTTTGTAAAAAATAAAAAATAAAAAAAATGGGATGTTATAACTGGTATGATGCTATTGTACACTTGTTGATGTGGTATGGTTGTGAACATCGAATGATGCATGGATAACTAGATGAGGAATTTGTAAATAAAGGATTTGGAAAATGGTAGCGGTAGAGGTCCCGAAATCGTTAAATATGAAAGTATGTAAGACTCGGATCCGAGATGAAATATGGGCGTTGAAGCGCCAAGGTACCCAAAATTGTTGAGAAAGTGTAAAACCCCACTTCGTTCCTAAGTGTCGAGCACGTTACTATAATAAAGAAAATGAGAAGACTTGGTTACACTGAGTAAAGAAAAGGACTTGATATTAGGAATGGAGGGGAGTCATTTGGGGGACCCTACCGAGGACCATTGAATAAAAATAAATTATTAAATTGTGCATCATGAATTGGAGTTGAGGAGGGATATTGGAATGATCCCTTAGAGCATACAGTGATGGGTACACTGAAGAATCTGCCGCGCCTCGATACCCGAGGGCAGTCTAGGGAGTATCACCGGAGGCGGGAATTCCAAGTGGCATCGGATTTGCGCCCGTTGTCGGACAGCCCGTAGCAAACTCTGGTGTACTTCGACAAGAGGCGGGATTTTCTATGACCATGGAGTACCCGTTCTGTGGTGATGTGTGATATGTGTGATTGGCCATTTTGATGTTGGGACTGAGAGTCCTTACCCATTTGTGAAAACCAGAACGAGGAGAGCTCCGGTCGCTCTAGTTGGGGAGGGGAGATAAGGGTGGCGTTATTGTGAACATGGATATTGTATATGAGATTGTTGAGGAGAAGATGGGCCCACATGCATCATGATGACTAATAAAAGATTTGAATAATGAAATGAATTCATGCATTGCATTACTGTGTTGAAATTGTGATTGCTTGTTGTTAAAATATGATCTTATAGATATTAGTAACCCTCAGAGGTGACTCAAAGATGGGAATGTTCAGCTAAGATAAAGAGTGGGGAGATAACTTAGAGTGTATTTTAGGAATCCCAAAGAGAGCGGGTGAGACTCGATCTTGAATTGTTTGTGTTGTATATGGGCAGGTGTTGATGAGACACCTTCCCGATTATTGTGGGGGTGAAGACTCACCTTTACAGCTATTTTTCCAGACTTCCAGGTTGGACCATACACCGCAGAGGATCGTACAAACTATGTATCAAAGATCACGCGAGCTCTTATTGGATCAAGGACGGGAAGATTAGGATAGATTATTTTATTTTTATTTATGAGAGCCTGCATGCTCCTTCACTTATAGTATGTACAGTTACTGTTACGACCATGTATTATATATGATATGTTGTATATAAGGAGTATCTACTCCACCAAGTTTCTTTGTACAAAAAAAAAAACTTCCACATTTTTCTAAAACTCGTAACCTCTCAGTTGACCAGGATAATCTAGTGGAAGGGATTGTCCTAGTTAACCGAGGGTGTTACATTGGTGGTATCAGAGCATGGTCGGTTCAACAGGCTTGGGGTATGGTTCGCTCTACCCCGCTGTACTCTGAAAGTTGTGTTTGACAGTCACTAGGACTTGTTTGGTAGGAACTACTTGAATAAAACTCAAGTAGTTGAATCATCAAAAGAGAGTGCAAAGGGTCAATGATCCGAAGTTGCCTTGGTGCTTATGATAACCATGATGAATTTCGGGGGCGAAATTCCTAAAAGGTGGGGAGAGTGTAACAGCCCTGGTTTTTCAGAATAGGAACCCAAGCTCTCAGAACCACTGAGAGTATCACGCTAAGTATTTTGAGAGAATGGGGCTTAGGCTTGATCCTTAGATCATCGTGAGAATGTACGAAAATAAGATTTGAGAGGATGTGAGCGACAAATAGTTCAGTTAAATGGAGACGAGTGAGTAAGGGAGACTGTGTGCAATGGTAAACCCTAGAGAGACATACTAAATTACTGATGATTTATATAGAGATAATTGTGTTTGATTCAGTAATTAAATTACTAATAAAGTATTGTATTCGTGAATGTATCCTGTTATTGATGCTAGAATTGATGAATTATGATATATATTTAATTCTGATAGAGTATAAGTGTGAATGGTCAGTTACCTGATTGGGAACAGATTAAGAATAAGTAGATCCATTTAAGTATCAAGTTAGAATTAGAGGATAAATGATTATTAGAGCCCAAGATTTCATAAAACTTAATTAAACCTCCTTAATAAAATGATCATAGAATAATACGTTATTTGGATGTCAGCAGATAAACAGACGTTGTATTAAAGAGTTCAGTTAATTAATATAAAATGAAATAAATAGATAATCCTTATTTTAGTGTTTAACATCATCTGTGATAAGATTAAGATACAATATATATATATATATAATATTTTAGTTAAAGAGATTATTTAATTACTGTATTTTAATAATAAACGACGTTCGGTTTCTCAAAAATTAAACGGTAGGGCCCTACCTAAGGTCAGGCTCTGACGAATTGATTTAAGACTAATGATCCACTAAGGAAGCAAGTCCTCTTAGGATCACTTCCTGAAGAATCGAGGGTAATTGACTTAGCCTGACTGGCCAAATCAAAATCCTCAATGTTTCTTACGTTTGACTGTTTATATACCTCGGAGTGTCCAATGGTGACACGGTCAGTCCCTGATAACCCATCTCAATATTTTAGGAATGTTTCATGCAGAGCTCAAAGTTCAATTTGGTCTCTGCTAACCTCATCCACGAGTCATTTCATTTCTTCGGAAACCCAATCTGCGTGTTTTTAACGTTTTTGACGTAGTTTCCTCAAAGGATGTTCGATTAAGGTAATTCCAGTTTTGTTCACTTTGTTTCAAAGATATATTCAAACTCTATTTCTGGTCATGATCCCAAATTCCTACTCTGTCATACTCGAATTCAAGAATTTATTAAAATCATCACAGAACCATGATTATTCACATTTTATCTTGCGCATGGCTTGTTCAAAAATTCATAACTCTCTCGTACAACCTCTGTTTCTTGCAAACTTGGTGTCAAAAACACCGTAACAAAATTATCTACGTTTTCCATGTGGACATCAAATGCTAAATCCTTCTAGATTGGTACAGTTTAATAAATCTTTGTGACCCCTTAGTTGTTTCATTTCGATGTTGGCAGCCTTTGATAAACATTGCATATGTCCCTCTTCCAGTGCTTGAATCACTCCGTTCTTTTTTATTTGGATCCTTATCATAGATATCTACACTTTTCATGAAGGTCATGAAATTAAATTCCTAAGGGAAAATTAATAGTGAATTTATTTCGAAGGCCCTAGTTGATCCGAGAAGCTTCTAGAGCACCCTGTCGTAAATCGGGTATATCTCGGGCTACAAAACTTGGATCTTTGCAAATGATATATCAAATTAAAGAGAAAAGGAACATATAAAAACTTCATGAAGGGCTTGAAATCAAATTCCCAATCCTTGAATCCTATAATTTAAAACAGTACACCAATTCATGTTTCTCTAACAACAGCTTGCACTAGGTGCAGTATGTTCCTCTTAACTCTCTCATATGGCCATGCAATTGAATGAGACCCTCACCAAACGTTTACCAACACATTCCTCCATAACTGTGATGAAGAAACCAAAGTCCAACTCACAGCCCATTTATCCCAGAAAAATTATTTGTGCAAGGGACAAAAATCTCATCATAGCCCTGCACTTGTTCCGTATTTGGGCCATATCTCACTCAATTCTTGATGGAGTTTTTTGTGCTTTATATGGATTCAACAAGAACAAAAAGTTATACAACTTTTGTGTTCAGCCCATTTCCATATTTGGCCTAAATCATCCCTTAAAAGCTCTCACAAAGTTACGCCCAAAGTTAAACACCTCAGCCTCTCCATGCAATCTTGGCCAATCACCACTTTCCACTCAAGGGACACTTGTGTAGCTCTAGAAACTCCCTTCTCCCATGCATCTCCTGCTCTTGCCACCTCATTAGAGAGGTGTCACCACCTTGCTCCTTCCCCCCACTCAGCTGGTCACCTCCCAATTCAGCCAATGAAGATTCATGCAAAGCCTTCCATCACTTTGTTCATCATTCCCTTCTAACTCCATCCAACTCACTTTTCTCTCTATATCCCATGAGTGAAACTCAGCCTGCAACCACCATTATTCTCTTTTCTATATCTCCTCACCTCCCTAGCCATGCCACCAACCACCACTGGCCGCCCAAACAGCCACCACCAACCACCATCAAGACCACCACCATTTTCAACCATTCAAAAAAATTTGCTACCCTCTTCTTCTCCTTCTTCTTTGCCACAGCCATCAACCATAAAATCCACCATCCAACTTCATTTGTCTAACATGCAAGGATCTTAAAGAACACAATCTCACCTCCTTGCTATGAGGCTTTAAAACTGTGAGCACTCCTAGAGCTATCCTAGGTAAATTTGTCACCTTTTCTCTTTAATCATTGCTCTTAATTTCTTTGGTCAATGCTGCCCTTGTTTTAAAAATTTAAATGATGAAACCTTGCCATTTGAAGCCACAAAATCGTGGCTTTCCCTTCTCCTTCTAACCATGCATGTCCATTTTTAAGGGTCCGGAGGTTTAGACGACGATCGGAGGACGTTGGGAGCATTTGATGAAATTTTTGGTGAAACCACCATTTCCTTTTTCTGGACAGTGACCATCTCGTGAGGTAAAGGGGGTCTCCATCTCATTTGTTTGCAATCCTAGTTGTGTTATGATGGTGATTACATATTTATGAACACACATTTCAAGTTTCGTCGTGATCCGACGGTCGGATTCCAAACGATAGAAATTTTTGTAACCTACAACCCAAAACTTACGTTTTTGAAATAATCAATATTCTGAAATTATTTGGTACAACACGATGTTCGTATACCCGAAAGAATTCTCTCACGATTGGACGTTCAAAAAGGAATTTAGGAAAAAATTTATCGTTAAGCGGGCTCGATTTCACTCGATATGGTTGTAACTAATAAATTTCAATTGTTGGAAATTATCATGTAATTTGTTGAACATTATCCGGTAAGCCCCACCATTATATAATTAATTCATCATTAATCGTTACCTAATCGCTTTACAAAATATCTCTTACGATAAAAGAACCTTCGATCGTTAGTCGCAAAAAAGTTTTCTAGAGTTAAAGTAAAGAAATCAGATTTTTTTAAAAAAAGTTTCTTATGATCATATGAGTCAAAAATTGAAATGAAGAAATTTAATTTTGAGAAAATTTATTAAGGTGGTAATGAAAAGCTCGACTATTAAAGATTATTTTTTTGGACAAGTAAATGAGTATACTATTGTAATTAAATGATTTAACTCAAAAAAATAGCTATGACAATATAGTTAAATAAATTGGAGATTTCTCTTTTGGGCCATGTAAAGATTTTTCTTAGAAATGAAAACAAGAAATAAATGTTAGTAGTAAAAGAGGAAAACATTAGTAATTAACTTTAGCCACCACTTTAGTGACCATTCATTTAGGAGAAGTAAGTCATAACTTTAGAGATTGAGAAAAAGGGATAGAAGCCTTTAAAGAGAACCGGATTAATAAGAATGAATCTGGATGTAATTATTTTAGAATATCCATGAGACTTAGAAGTAAAGGTAAACAAGTTACAACTTGACATATTAGCCAAGACCCTAAGGAAAAGTTCAAATAGATTGATAAGTTCTTTCTCTAAATAGAAAAGAGTAGGGACCAACATTCTTTTACTTCTTTGAGCAATGAATTAATAAGCGAATAATTTAACCATTATGATTAAAGAAAGAAACCAAAGGGAAAGTTAGTCTAGATTAAAATGGTTAACGACGAAGGCATGAAAGTTAGCTACACAAAATTTTGGAGTATGGTAAAAGAGAAAGAATTTAGGATAAATATTAACTTCCTTAAATGACTAGGATACCCTGAATTAAAGGAGTCCAACGTTCATGTAGGTAAAGTAAATCATCCCAAGAGAAAAATGATTGAATATAGTTAGAAAAAGTGGGTTGACCAATTAAGTTGTTAAGGAAGAGTTATTTAATCTAGTGAAAAACTAAGTTAAAGAAAATATTATGATTATGTGCAAGGAATTAAGATAAGGTAAATACGAGATATATGATGAATTAAAAGGAGTAAAGTATGGAAGTTAAGATTTATTTAAAAATAAAGATAAAATAATAGTTACTGAAGATAATCAAAAACTAACTAAGAATTTAGCAAGGAATATCAAACAGTAAAAATCTAATGGACTTATTTTACTTAATAAGATCATAGAGAATTATAAATGGTTCTTAATTACACTTGAAAGCTTACCGAGTTGATAAGAATTTGATCCAGTACTACTAAGTGAACCAAGACAATGAGACCCCATGAATACGTACGCGTTTGATATGTGGTGTACTAAGTGATTATGTAATGGTTTCTTAAGAACAATGGATGTATGTGTGTGCTAGTTGTGCAAGGTGCATATGTGATTAAATGTGTGATGTTTGTGACAATGTGTATATGCGATGTGACGTGATGAATGGCACTGGTGTAACATCCTGATTTTTAATTAATTACCGAGTGTGGTAAATTTCAGGATTAAGGTTATGGATTGATTAAGTTAATGGTTGATTAAGATTAATTGCCAATTAGGTAAATTGTTGAATAATAATAATGCTAGAAAATGACCAAGGTGCCCTTAATGGTAATGAAATGGGGTCCGGTTCCCTCCTTCTCATATCCCCTTCGTGTTGTGTAATTAGAGAGGGAAAGATTAGTATTAAGTGTGATTTGATGGCTGATGGAATTGGCATTAAATGAGGATGTGGCTGTTGATTGACGGAAGTGAGCTGATGCTGATGAGGCTGTGAGATGATAAGGCTTCGGTCTCATATTTCCCCTCTCACTTTATTCATTTTTCTCCTTGGTGCATGTTCTGATGAGAGAAACGCTCTTGGTTCTCTCTAGAACTCTCTGAAGCTTTTGCTTCTTCTTCCCCCCGGTTCTTCTTCTTCCATTTGATGGGGCTGTATGAGGCTCGGTTTGGGAGCCTGTTACAGCGTGTGGTTACCTCGGAGTTAGAGATGGTCCACTATGTTGAGGTTGTGCTGCTTTTGTATGGAAGAAGGCATGGTTGGGTGCTTGAAAGCTTGGTTGTCCTCCATTTTTGGTGAGGACTGGGCTGTCCAAGTGAAGAATCGTGTTGGGAGTCCTCCACTGAGCTGGGTAAGGACAGAGTTGAGCCTTGGAGGCTTTGATGCTCGAATGGAGACAGAGTTGGTTCTCCAAAGCTGCGAGCAGAGTGCTGCTGAAGGCTGGGGCCGAGTTGTTCTGTAAGAACGAGTGGCCATGGAACTGCTGGAATCTTCATTCCAGGTAAGGGGGGCTTTGCATCTCAAATGTATGGTTTATGGACGGGTTTCTGGGTGAAACTATTACACTGTGGTGTGTTTGCTGTGTGTTGCATATTGTTTGAGTAGTAGCCCGGATGTATGATATTTATTATTTGAGTGGTGTATGATTTTCCGTCCATATGAAGTATGATGCTTGTTCATGATGGGTAAATGCATGAGATGCATGTGATTGTTATTGTTATGTTGTGCCGAGTGTAATAGGCTGTGTGACAGCATGTATATCCCTGTTGTGGTTTATGTTAGATGCATAAGATGGGGACTGCTATGATAATGCCGAGTAGGCTTTATAGGAAAAGAATGAGATGCTTGTTGTAAATGATAATCCGAGTGGATGGCATTGTGATTGTCGAGTGCATGAGATGTGGGTGATCTGATTCACCATTGGGAAAAGCCGAGTGCATATAGCGTTGGACGCTTAATATAGAGTGGAAAATTGGATGAATACGTGTTGAATATAATGAAAGACCTCGGGTTGGAGTCGAGGCAGTGCCTGGGGCACTAAGCGTTGGACGCTTGATGAAAGACCTTGGGTTGGACTCAAGGCAATGCCGAGTGCATTGGCGTTGGACGCCTGATGAATGAGACCGTATGCATCTGATTCGCCACTGAAATGCTTGGAGCATATAGCGTTAGACGTTGAATGTTGAATCAGCAATCAGATGTAAATGTGTGAGGATATGATTAAGACCTTTGAGCGGGGCTCAGGCACTCTCCTTGAGCAAGGCTCGGAGTTTAAACATTACTGATATTGATTGGAATAGATTTGGGGTGAAATCCGATTGGATGAATACTTTGTTATTGAGGATGCTGTGCTTTATAGCCGAGTGAAATGGGTAAATCCCGATCGGAGGATGTTGTGTGATTGTTTATAATAAATGGCAGTGTGTATTATGATTGATTGAGTTATGAAATTTGTATGATTGGGGATTGTGGTATAATCCGAGTCAATAACTGTCATTTAATATGTAAAAGCTCACCCTTACACCATTTTTCAGTATGTGCAGGTCAGTCTCAGAATGATGAGAAGGCCTAAACCCGAGTGATGGGTATTTGTGCTGTTGTAGTGTACAAGTATATTGTACCGATTGTATGTGGTCATATTAAAGCCTTGGCCGGCTCCTAACAATGATGTATAATGAATACAAATATATATGTATAGGAATCCGAGTGCATGTTCGTATATATATATATGGTTTACATTGATATCATGTACTTGTATCGAATAATAAGGGTTGGTGAATGAATAATGTTAAAATGATAAGTATTCTGAGTGTATGGCTATATATATATATATACATGGATATATTGATAACGTGTATTGGTATCGGCTGCGGAGTGTTGAATGTATAAAATAATGTTAAGTTAATGATTCCGAGTGAGGCTATAGTGATTGGGCCTTCTTTTTCGAGTGGAGAAGACTTAAAAGGTTTCTAAGAGAAATTCCTTTTGCTGAACCCATTCTGTGTGGGATTTGATGGGAGAATTCCCCGAGTAATCATAGGCCTAAATATTACCGAGTGAAAAATATGAGTAAACCCCGAGTGGGAAAGGGTTTGAATATTTCTGAGTGGGAAATCCGGGTGAACCTCTTCCGAGGGAAGAGTGATTATGATGGTATTGATTGAGGTATTCTAGGAGTCCTCTTCCGAGTGAACGAGATTACCTGTATATTCCGAGTGAATAATGGTTGTATGTATTCCAAGTGAATGAGGTTCTATATCTCGAGTGGATGAGACTTAGAGCAAGTCCGAGTGGGACTTAACTTAATGGTTTTCCCCGAGTGAATAAGATGATATATGTCGAGTGAATCTGGCTAGAATATTTCGAGTGATGAATGATTGTGGAGACCCCTTCTGAGTGAAGGAAGGTCTATGTGTTCTCTGAGTGAGAGAAGTGGAAATATACCGAGTGGTGAATGTGGAATACATTCTGATTGTATTGAGGTTGAGATATACCGAGTGGTATTTGATTAGGTGATATCCTGAGTGAGGAAGGTTTATGGATCCCGAGTGGGATAACCCTCATTTCCCGAGTGGATCATGTGTGTGACCTAGGTGGATAAAAGTAAGGAATTAAATATGGGCTTCCGAGGGAGGCATGTATGTTGGGGTTGTTTTCCGAGTGAATGGAACCCATGATTCTGAGCGATAGAATGCCGAGTGTGGGTGTTCGCTTCAGCGAATGAGGGATTCGCTTTAGCGAGTATGATTGGATGGAAGGCTTTTAGGTTGGCTTCGCTTAAGCGAATGGGTGTTCGCCTAAGCGTGTTGGGCTGTCTCACTCAAGCGATGTTGGATCTCGCTCGAGCGAGTGAACATTTTGTGGGCTCGCTTAAGCGCTGTTGTTCTTCCGCTGCGATGCCTTGTGAGTGACTTTAACTCCCTTCCATTCCATACGTTCTGATTGGAATCTTACATTTTGGCATCAAAGCGTGTTCTTGTGCGTTTTTAATTTTTGTAAAAAATAAAAAAAAAATGGGATGTTATAACTGGTATGATGCTATTGTACACTTGTTGATGTGGTATGGTTGTAAACATCGAATGATGCATGGATAACTAGATGAGGAATTTGTAAATAAAGGATTTGGAAAATGGTAGCGGTAGAGGTCCCGGAATCGTTAAATATGAAAGTATGTAAGACTCGGATCCGAGATGAAATATGGGCGTTGAAGAGCCAAGGTACCCAAAATTGTTGAGAAAGTGTAAAACCCCACTTCGTTCCTAAGTGTCGAGCACGTTACTATAATAAAGAAAATGAGAAGACTTGGTTACACTGAGTAAAGAAAAGGACTTGACATTAGGAATGGAGGGGAGTCATTTGGGGGACCCTACCGAGGACCATTGAATAAAAATAAATTATTAAATTGTGCATCATGAATTGGAGTTGAGGAGGGATATTGGAATGATCCCTTAGAGCATACAATGATGGGTACACTGAAGAATCTGTCGCGCCTCGATACCCGAGGGAAGTCTAGGGAGTATCACCGGAGGCGAGAATTCCAAGTGGCATCGGATTTGCGCCCGTTGTCGGACAGCCCGTAGCAAACTCTGGTGTACTTCGACAAGAGGCGGGATTTTCTATGACCATGGAGTACCCGTTCTGTGGTGATGTGTGATATGTGTGATTGGCCATTTTGATGTTGGGATTGAGAGTCCTTACCCATTTGTGAAAACCAGAACGAGGAGAGCTCCGGTCGCTCTAGTTGAGGAGGGGAGATAAGGGTGGCGTTATTGTGCACATGGATATTGTATATGAGATTGTTGAGGAGAAGATGGGCCCACATGCATCATGATGACTAATAAAAGATTTGAATAATGAAATGAATTCATGCATTGCATTACTGTGTTGAAATTGTGATTGCTTGTTGTTAAAATATGATCTTATAGATATTAGTAACCCTCAGAGGTGACTCAAAGATGGGAATGTTCAGCTAAGATAAAGAGTGGGGAGATAACTTATAGTGTATTTTAGGAATCCCAAAGAGAGCGGGTGGGACTCGATCTTGAATTGTTTGTGTTGTATATTGGCAGGTGTTGATGAGACACCTTCCCGATTATTGTGGGGGTGAAGACTCACCTTTACAGCTATTTTTCCAGACTTCCAGGTTGGACCATACACCGCAGAGGATCGTACAAACTATGTATCGAAGATCACGCGAGCTCTTATTGGATCGAGGACGGGAAGATTAGGATAGATTATTTTATTTTTATTTATGAGAGCCTGCATGCTCCTTCACTTATAGTATGTACAGTTACTGTTACGACCATGTATTATATATGATATGTTGTATATAAGGAGTATCTACTCCACCAAGTTTCTTTGTACAAAAAAAAAACTTCCACATTTTTCTAAAACTCGTAACCTCTCAGTTGACCAGGATAATCTAGTGGAAGGGATTGTCCTAGTTAACCGAGGGTGTTACATTGGTGGTATCAGAGCATGGTCGGTTCAACAGGCTTGGGGTATGGTTCGCTCTACCCCGCTGTACTCTGAAAGTTGTGTTTGACAGTCACTAGGACTTGTTTGGTAGGAACTACTTGAATAAAACTCAAGTAGTTGAATCATCAAAAGAGAGTGCAAAGGGTCAATGATCCAAAGTTGCCTTGGTGCTTATGATAACCATGATGAATTTCGGGGGCGAAATTCCTAAAAGGTGGGGAGAGTGTAACAGCCCTGGTTTTTCAGAATAGGAACCCAAGCTCTTAGAACCACTGAGAGTATCACGCTAAGTATTTTGAGAGAATGGGGCTGAGGCTTTATCCTTAGATCATCGTGAGAATGTAGGAAAATAAGATTTGAGAGGATGTGAGCGACAAATAGTTCAGTTAAACGGAGACGAGTGAGTAAGGGAGACTGTGTGCAATGGTAAACCCTAGAGAGACATACTAAATTACTGATGATTTATATAGAGATAATTGTGTTTGATTCAGTAATTAAATTACTAATAAAGTATTGTATTCGTGAATGTATCCTGTTATTGATGCTAGAGTTGATGAATTATGATATATATTTAATTCTGATAGAGTATAAGTGCGAATGGTCAATTACCTGATTGGGAACAGATTAAGAATAAGTAGATCCATTTAAGTATCAAGTTAGAATTAGAGGATAAATGATTATTAGAGCCCAAGATTTCATAAAACTTAATTAAACCTCCTTAATAAAATGATCATAGAATAATACGTTATTTGGATGTCAGCAGATAAACAGACGTTGTTATTAAAGATTTCAGTTAATTGATATAAAATGAAATAAATAGATAATCCTTATTTTAGTGTTTAACATCATCTGTGATAAGATTAAGATACAATATATATATATATATATATATATAATATTTTAGTTAAAGAGATTATTTAATTACTGTATTTTAATAATAAACGACGTTCGGTTTCTCAAAACTTAAACGGTAGGGCCCCACCTAAGGTCAGGCTCTGACCAATTGATTTAAGACTAATGATCCACTAAGGAAGCAAGTCCTCTTAGGATCACTTCCTGAAGAATCGAGGGTAATTGACTTAGCCTGACTGGCCAAATCAAAATCCTCAATGTTTCTTACGTTTGACTGTTTATATACCTCGGAGTGTCCAATGGTGACACGGGTTGTCCCTGATAACCCATCTCAATCTTTTAGGAATGTTTCATGCAGAGCTCAAAGTTCAATTTGGTCTCTGCTAACCTCATCCACGAGTCATTTCATTTCTTCGGAAACCCAATCTGCGTGTTTTTGACGTTTTTGACGTAGTTTCCTCAAAGGATGTTTGATTGAGGTAATTCCAGTTTCGTTCACTTTGTTTCAAAGATATATTCAAACTCTATTTCTGGTCATGATCTCAAATTCCTACTCTGTCATACTCGAATTCAAGAATTTATTAAAATCATCACAGAACCATGATTATTCACATTTTATCTTGCGCATGGCTTGTTCAAAAATTCATAACTCTCTCGTACAACCTCTTTTTCTTGCAAACTTGGTGTCAAAAATACCGTAACAAAATTATCTACGTTTTCCATGTGGACATCAAATGCTAAATCCTTCTAGATTGGTACAGTTTAATAAATCTTTGTGACCCCTTAGTTGTTTCATTTTGATGTTGGCAGCCTTTGATAAACATTGCATATGTCCCTCTTTCGGTGCTTGAATCACTCCGTTCTTTTTTCTTTGGATCCTTATCATAGATATCTACAATTTTCATGAAGGTCATGAAATTAAATTCCTAAGGGAAAATTAATAGTGAATTTATTTCGAAGGCCCTAGTTGATCCGAGAAGCTTCTAGAGCACCCTGTCGTAAATCGGGTATATCTCGGGCTACAAAACTTGGATCTTTGCAAATGATATATCAAATTAAAGAGAAAAGGAACATATAAAAACTTCATGAAGGGCTCGAAATCAAATTCCCAATCCTTGAATCCTATAATTTAAAATAGTACACCGATTCATGTTTCTCTAACAACAGCTTGCACTAGGTGCAGTATGTTCCTCTTAACTCTCTCATATGGCCATGCAATTGAATGAGACCCTCACCAAACGTTTACCAACACATTCCTCCACAACGTTGATGAAGAAACCAAAGTCCAACTCACAGCCCATTTATCCCAGAAAAATTATTTGTGCAAGGGACAAAAATCTCGTCATAGCCCTGCACTTGTTCCGTATTTGGGCCATATCTCACTCAATTATTGATGGAGTTTTTTGTGCTTTATATGGATTTAACAAGAACAAAAAGTTATACAACTTTTGTGTTCAGCCCATTTCCATATTTTCCCTGAATCATCCCTTACAAGCTCTCACAAAGTTACACCCAAAGTTAAACACCTCAGCCTCTCCATGTAATCTTGGCCAATCACCACTTTCCACTCAAGGGACACTTGTGTAGCTCTAGAAACTCCCTTCTCCCATGCATCTCCTGCTCTTGCCACCTCATTAGAGAGGTGTCACCACCTTGCTCCTTCCCCCCACTCAGCTGGTCACCTCCCAATTCAGCCAATGAAGATTCATGCAAAGCCTTCCATCATTTTGTTCATCATTCCCTTCTAACTCCATCCAACTCACTTTTCTCTCTATATCCCATGAGTGAAACTCAGCTTGCAACCACCATTATTCTCTTTTCTATATCTCCTCACCTCCCTAGCCATGCCACCAACCACCACTGGCCGCCCAAACAGCCACCACCAACCACCATCAAGACTACCACCATTTTCAACCATTCAAAAAAATTTGCTACCCTCTTCTTCTCCTTCTTCTTTGCCACAGCCATCCACCATAAAATCCACCATCCAACTTCATTTGTCTAACATGCAAGGATCTTAAAGAACACAATCTCACCTCCTTTCTTTGAGGCTTTAAAACTGTGAGCACTCCTAGAGCTATCCTAGGTAAATTTGTCACCTTTTCTCTTTAATCATTGCTCTTAATTTCTTTGGTCAATGCTGCTCTTGTTTTAAACATTTAAATGATGAAACCTTGCCATTTGAAGCCACAAAATCATGGCTTTCCCTTCTCCTTCTAACCATGCATGTCCATTTTTAAGGGTCCGGAGGTTTAGACGACGATCGGAGGACGTTGGGAGCATTTGATGAAATTTTTGGCGAAACCACCATTTCCTTTTTCTGGACAGTGACCATCTCGTGAGGTAAAGGGGGTCTCCATCTCATTTGTTTGCAATCCTAGTTGTGTTATGATGGTGATTACATATTTATGAACACACATTTCAAGTTTCGTCGTGATCCGACGGTCGGATTCCAAACGGTAGAAATTTTTGTAACCGACAACCCAAAACTTACGTTTTTGAAATAATCAATATTCTGAAATTATTTGGTACAACACGATGTTCGTATACCCGAAATAATTCTCTCACGATTGGATGTTCAAAAAGGAATTTAGGAAAAATTTAGCATTAAGCGGGCTCGGTTTCATTCGATATGGTTGTAACTAATAAATTTCAATTGTTGGAAATTATTATGTAATTTGTTGAACATTATCCGGTAAGCCCCGCCATTAGATAATTAATTCATCATTAATCGTTACCTAATCGCTTTACAAAATATCTCATACGATAAAAGAACCTTCAATCGTTAGTCGCGAAAAAGTTTTCTAGAGTTAAAGTAAAGAAATCAGATTTTTAAAAAAAAAAGTTTCTTATGATCATATGAGTCAAAAATTGAAATGAAGAAATTTAATTTTGAGAAAATTTATTAAGGTGGTAATGAAAAGCTCGACTATTAAAGATGATTTTTTTTTGACAAGTAAATGAGTATACTATTGTAATTAAATGATTTAACTCAAAAAAAAATAGCTATGACAATATAGTTAAATAAATTGGAGATTTCTCTTTTGGGCCATGTAAAGATTTTTCTTAGAAATGAAAACAAGAAATAAATGTTAGTAGTAAAAGAGGAAAACATTAGTAATTAACTTTAGCCACCACTTTAGTGACCATTCATTTAGGAGAAGTAAGTGATAACTTTAGAGATTGAGAAAAAGGGATAGAAGCCTTTAAAGAGAACCGGATTAATAAGAATGAATCTGGAAGTAATTATTTTAGAATATCCATGAGACTTAGAAGTAAAGGTAAACAAGTTACAACTTGAAATATTAGCCAAGACCCTAAGGAAAAGTTCAAATAGATTAATAAGTTCTTTCTCCAAATAGAAAAGAGTAGGGACCAACATTCTTTTACTTCTTTGAGCAATGAATTAATAAGTGAATAATTTAACCATTATGATTAAAGAAAGAAACCAAAGGGAAAGTTAGTCTAGATTAAAATGGTTAACGACGAAGGCATGAAAGTTAGCTACACAAAATTTTGGAGTATGGTAAAAGAGAAAGTATTTAGGATAAATATTAACTTCCTTCAATGACTAGGATACCCTGAATTAGAGGAGTCTAACGTTCATGTAGGTAAAGTAAATCATCCCAAGAGAAAAATGATTGAATATAGTTAAAAAAGTGGGTTGACCAATTAAGTTGTTAAGGAAGAGTTATTTAATCTAGTGAAAAACTAAGTTAAGGAAAATATTATGATTATGTGCAAGGAATTAAGATAAGGTAAATACGAGATATATGATGAATTAAAAGGAGTGAAGTATGGAAGTTAAGATTTATTTAAAAATAAAGATAAAATAATAGTTACTGAAGATAATCAAAAACTAACTAAGAATTTAGCAAGGAATATCAAACAGTAAAAATCTAATGGACTAGTTTTACTTAATAAGATCATATAGAATTATAAATGGTTCTTAATTACACTTGAAAGCTTACCGAGTTGATAAGAATTTGATCCAGTACTACTAAGTGAACCAAGACAATGAGACCCCATGAATACATACGCGTTTGATATGTGGTGTACTAAGTGATTGTGTAATGGTTTCTTAAGAACAATGGATGTATGTGTGTGCTAGTTGTGCAAGGTGCATATGTGATTAAACGTGTAATGTTTGTGACAATGTGTATATGCGATGTGACGTGATGAATAGCACTGGTATGATGCTATTGTACACTTGTTGATATGGTATGGTTGTGAACATCGAATGATGCATGGATAACTAGATGAGGAATTTATAAATAAAGGATTTGGAAAATGGTATCGGTAGAGGTCCCGGAATCGTTAAATATGAAAGTATGTGAGACTCGGATCCGAGATGAAATATGGGCGTTGAAGCGCCAATGTACCAAAAATTGTTGAGAAAGTGTAAAACCCCACTTCGTTCCTAAGTGTCGAGCACGTTACTATAATAAAGAAAATGAGAAGACTTGGTTACATTGAGTAAAGAAAAAGACTCGACATTAGGAATGGAGGGGAGTTATTTGGGGGACCCTACCAAGGACCATTGAATAAAAATAAATTATTAAATTATGCATCATGAATTGGAGTTGAGGAGGGATGTTGGAATGATCCCTTAGAGCATACAGTGATGGGTACACTGAAGAATCTGCCGCGCCTCGATACTCGAGGGGAGTCTAGGGAGTATCACCGGAGGCGGGAATTCTAAGTGGCATCGAATTCGCGCCCGTCGTCGGACAGCCCGTAGCAAACTCTGGTGTACTTCGACAAGAGGCGGGATTTTCTATGACCGTGGAGTACCCGTTCTGTGGTGATGTGTGATATATGTGATTGGCCATTTTGATGTTGGGACTGAGAGTCCTTACCCATTTGTGAAAACCAGAACGAGGAGAGCTCCAGTCGCTCTAGCTGGGGAGGGGAGATAAGGGTGGCGTTATTGTGCATATGGATATTGTATATGAGATTGTTGAGGAGAAGATGGGCCCACATGTATCATGATGACTAATAAAAGATTTGAATAATGAAATGAATTCATGCATTGCATTACTGTGTTGAAATTGTGATTGCTTGTTGTTAAAATATGATCTTATAGATATTAGTAACCCTCAGAGGTGACTCGAAGATGGGAATGTTCAGCTAAGATAAAGAGTGGGGAGATAACTTAGAGTGTATTTTAGGAATCCCAAAGAGAGCGGGTGGGACTCGATCTTGAATTATTTATGTTGTGTGTGGGCAGGTGTTGATGAGACACCTTCCCGATTATTGTGGGGGTGAAGACTCACCTTTACAGCTATTTTTCCAGACTTCCAGGTTGGACCATACACCGCAGAGGATCGTACAAACTACGTATCGAAGATCACGCGAGCTCTTATTGGATCGAGGACGGGAAGATTAGGATAGATTATTTTATTTTCGTTTATGAGAGCTTGCGTGCTCCTTCACTTACAATATGTATAGTTACTGTTACGACCATGTATTATATATGATATGTTGTATATAAGAAGTATCTGTTCCACCAAGTTTCCTTGTACAAAAAAAAAACTTCCATATTTTTCTAAAACTCGTAACCTCTCAGTTGACCAGGATAATCTAGTGGAAGGGATTATCCTAGTTAACCGAGGGTGTTACAGTATTTATGGATGATTTCACAGTATATGGTTCATCATTTCATGCTTGTTTAAATAGTCTACATAAAGTATTACATAAATGCATTGAAACTAACCTTGTTCTTAATTATGAGAAGTACCACTTCATGGTAGAAGAAGGAATAGTTTTAGGCCATGCAATATATAAAAAAGGCATAGAAGTAGATCCTGATGTAATTTCTCAATTACCTTATCCTTCTTATGTGTGAGATATTTGTTCTTTTCTTGGTCATGCAAGTTTTTATAGGAGGTTTATAAAAAAGCTTCAGTAAGATAACCCTTCCGTTGTCTAACTTACTACAAAAAAATATAATATTTGATTTTAATGACAAATGTAAAGAGGCTTTTGATTGTTTAAAGAAAGCTTTAACTACAACTCCCATCATCCAGCCACCAGATTGGTCACTTCTATTTGAAATTATGTGTGATGCATCAAATTATAGATTAGGAGCTGTTCTTGCTCAAAGAGTGGGTAAAGTACAACATGTTATTTACTATACTTCACGAACTTTGGATATTGCACAAATAAACTATACTACCATAGAAAAAGAACTACTTGCTATTGTGTTTGCACTTGATAAATTTAGATCTTATTTGCTCGATTCAAAGGTGGTTGTATTTTCAGATCATGCAGCATTGAACTCCCTTTTAAAGAAACCAAATACAAAACCAAGATTAATCAGGTGGATGTTCCTGCTCCAAGAATTTGACATTGAAATTAAGGATAAAATTAGAGCAGAAAATTTACTGGCTGATCACTTAAGCATAATTAAAAAAGAACTTGACATAATTTCCCTGAGAAAAACCTTATGGGAATACATGATTCCACTCCATGGTTTACTGATTTGGTAAACTACTTGGTTGCTTCTGTTACTCCTATACATGCATCTAAACAATAAATAATAAAACTACAAAGTGATTCTAAGTACTATGTTTAGGATGATCCTTACATATGGAAACTTTGTAGTGACCAAGTCATTAGAAGGTGTGTTCCTGAAAATGAATTTTATTCCATTCTTACATTTTGACATACATATGCATATGGTGGATATTTTGGACCTCAACATACAACAAGGAAAGTGTTAGAATCTGGTTTATATTGGCCAACATTTTTTCATGATGCATATACATTTTGTAAATCTTGCAAACAATGTCAAAGAATAGGAAACATATCTCACAAAAATAAGATGTCTAAACAACCCATGTTATTGTGTGAAATTTTTAATGTTTGGGGCATAGATTTCAGGGACCTTTCTTGTATCTTTTGGTTTTGTTTATATACTACTTGTAGTTGATAATGTTTCTAAATGGGTTGAAGCTAAGGCTACTCGAACTGATGATTCTAAAGTTGTTGCAGATTTTGTTAGATCACACATATTTTTCAGGTTTGGTGTTCCTAAGGCCATCATTAATGATCAAGGATCACATTTTGCAACTGTAAAATGGAGTCCCTTCTTAAAAACTATGGAGTTATGCATAAGGTTTCAACACCTTATCACCCCCAAACAAATAGGCAAGCTGAAGTGTCCAATCAGGAATTAAAAATGATCCTTCAAAAAATACTACAACTAAATAGGAAAGATTGGAGCAAAAGGCTAGATGATGCTCTTTAGGCTTATAGATCAGCTTATAAAACACCTATTGGAATGTCACCCTATAGGATTGTTTTTGGAAAATCATGTCACTTACCTGTAGAAATTGAGCACAAAGCTTATTGGGCAATAAAACAATATAACTTGGACTTAAATGAAGCCGGTATAGAAAGGAAACTCCAACTGCAGGAACTGGAAGAAATTTATTTGGAAGCTTATGAAAGTTCTAAAATCTATAAAGAAAAAGCCAAATCCTTTCATGATAAACAGGTCTTGAGAAAAAACTTTTTCATCGGACAAAAAGTTTTATTGTACAATTCACATCTAAAGCTCATATCTGGTAAGCTTCACTCTAAATGGGCAGGCCCATTTGAAATAACTAATATCTTTCCTTATGATGTGATTGAGATTTCAGATAAAGTGACAAACAAGGTTTTCAAGGTAAGTGGGCACCGACTTAAACCTTTCTTTTAAGTGTTCCAAGAGCACACAGATATGGAGGTGTATTTGTGTGATGCCAAATATTTTGACTAATTTTTTCTAATAACAATATTTATAAAAATAAAAAAATAATAAAAAAGGAATATCAATTAATTACATCATCATTTTTTTTGGTGCTAACACTTGTCCCAATTATAACATCCTTAATTTTTAGAATAATTTCCAATAAATCAAATAAATTTCCAAAAACAGGAGTCGGATTCGGTGAATAACATGCTCAGTTTTTCATCAATCCGACCGGTTATTTAAAATACAATTAATTTACTTAAATTTCAAACAGATTTTGAATTAAATAAAATTTCAATATCTGTTTTACATAAGCCGACCGGCTCTTTTGAAATATACAAATACATAATTTCACTCGGTATTATCATGAGCCGGCCAAGGCTTTCACTAAAATAAACTCCGAGCTGTTGAGTGTCTTCACATATCATGGTTGAGCCATTCATTCACTGAAAAATAAATGTAGAGGGTGAGCATAACATATCAAATAACAGTTATTGAATTGGAATAAAAATCCAATTAATAACTATAAAACCATTACTGATCATACTCGACAATTCTAACTCACTTGGTAAATATTTAAATTTCCACTCGGCAATTACAGCCATGTTACTACTCGGTAAATAAAACATCACTCGGTAATTCAATCAAACTGCACTCGGCGAGTAAAACATTTCACTCGGCAGAAACAGCACATCATACTCGGTAACATAACAATCGGCTCGGCAGATAACAAATTATTCATTCTCAAAACTGAGACATATACATATACTCATCATAACAGCATGTTCTCACAATAACACATAAAACAGTGTATGCACATGCTCAACCAAATGGATCCATTAAGTCACATACTTAATCAATGATTAACCAAAATGGGATCATTATTAAGTCTTTCAAATTTTATGTTGCAACACTGGCTCCCCGAGCCATAATTCAGCTCCTCGCTGAGTCGGCCGTTTTACAGGTACCAAACCGCTCTGCGCCCATAATGTAACACTGAGTACCACTCCCAAAGTGATAGCGGTCCTCTACCCAGTGCTACAGGCCGGCCTTGAGTCCCACTCAAAGGCGTCCGTGGTATATAGGAACCACTCCATCACAGTTCATATTCAAACATCACACATGCATCTCATGCATATAAATATCATGAAAAGTTCATGAATCATCATTTATAACATCATCAACTCATATCATTCCACTCGGCATAATAACAACATACATAAACTCAATATGAATGGAAAATATGAAACATAAAACGTCATATAGTTGGGGTCTCATAACAATTCATACATACATCACATATAGCATATCAACAACACCCCAAATCCATTCATAAACTATATATTTGAGATGTACGCTCCCCCTACCTGGAAATAAAATCTTCCAGCAGCTTTAAAAGCTTAACCAAGTCACTGTCCACAAATACTGACTGGAATGGCACTGCTACACCAGTCCAAGCTCTTCTTCGTAAAGAGAAAGAATGAAGATTTAATTATCTTTGTTGTCTAACAGCTCCAGTAGTGAATTAGAGAGAAAAGGATTATGAAGATTTCACTTTCAACAACTTCTCTATTAATTCAATGGCAAAAGTATTTATATACCTCCCACATGAAAGAGACGTGAATAACTTGAAGTACTCTGCCACACGTTGCTTTAATAATTAATGAAAAGGGTACAACACATCAAAATCGGTCCCAACTTAGAAAGTATCTAAGAAAGGAATTTGTTGGAAGGTAGAAGAACATAATGACGTAGAATGTATCCATCAGACCTGATCCTCGCTTGGGTGAACAACTCCCGCTTGAGCGAGAATTACCCAGTAACTAATTTCCATACTTTCGCTCGAGCGAGATTCCCTCCTACTAGCTACTCGTTTGAGCGAGAATTGTCCAGTAACGAATTCCACTTGTATTCGCTTGAGCGAGGCACCTACTCACTTAGGTGAAATCCAACCAGAGGCTGTCCTTCGATTCTGCACTCGCCCACTCGGTAAGGCTTCCTAGCACTCGGGTTTTCACTAGGCAATTTAATCAGAACCGATTCATCTCGCTCGGTTATACCTCTTTCTGAGTTAGAGTCTTATTTCTTTCTTTATTCGGAAATTTCTCCACTGTAAGGTTACTCGAAAATTTCCTCGGGATTACTTACTCAGAAAACTTTAACGGAAACATTCCTTTCGGAGACGTTTCACTCGGATTTGTTTTACTTAAACGTGTCTCAATCGGACACAGTGTCACTTCATTTGAAATAATTCTCTTAAATGATTTTTCACTCGGAAACATCTTAACTTCTCTTAGAATTAACCTTCTGTCTTATTTCACTCGGAGTCAGATTCATTTCACTCGGAATCTGATCCTTTTCACTCGGAAAATCTTATTTCTTTCATTTTTCACTCGGAATTTCATTCAAAAATTCTTCTTTAATCATTTTTAAGTTATTTTTATAAAAATCATAAAAATCGAGATGTTACATTTCTCCCGCTCTTTTAAAAAATTTCGTCCTCGAAATTTAGTAAATTACTTGGGCATAATTTACACATGAAACCCCTAAGTATAAATATATACAACTCTCATTTTACATAACAATGAGTACTTTACAAAATATAACGGAATATAACATACTTTTCAGAAATAAAAGTCGTATGGCACTCGGACTTAAAAATTTCCGCTTATTCTCTTTATGCCATATCACCAGCTTGTTCGGCCTCTTCTGTGTGAATGTTAAACACTCGACCAGCAGCTTGTGGATTAACATTCCTTTCCTGGTTGTCTCTTCCAATCATCAGATTACTTCGTCCATTATTTCCTCCTCCGACTCCTCTATTTTCGACTCCCTGACCTCTTCTTTGAAAACTTTCTCGATTTATTATACTAGCATTTGACTCGGTCATTTGCAAAAGAGGGCAATTTGGATGAGTGTGTCCTTCCTTATTGCATTGGAAACAAACAATTTTCTTTCGGTTACAATCACTCGTAAAATGATCACCACCACACTTGTAACATTTAATGTTCCTTGGAAAATTCATTGATCGGCCACCAGAATTCACTCGGCCTCGAGATTCAAAGGATAATTCACTCTTGATCGTCTTCCCATGTTTCTTAAAATTAATCGGGGATAATTTTGAAGAAACATCCGATCGGCTACTTGCTCCAGTGGAAGCTTTATCATCTTCCTCATATATCCGGCACTTGTTGACAAGAATCGAAAAACTCCTGATTTCTTGGTGTCGGAATGCCTTCTTAATATTTGGTCTCAGTCCACTTTCAAATTTGATGCACTTGGAGCCCTCAGTGCCCGGCATTTGAAAAGGAGGGTAAAACATGCAGAGCTCCTCAAATTTAGCTGCATACTCTTCAACACTCAGATTTCCCTGTCGGAGTTCCATAAACTCCAACTCCTTCTGGCTTCTTACAGTATTCGGGAAATACTTTTCAAGGAAACATTCCTTGAAATTTTCCCAATTCAACTCGATTCCCATGGCTTCCATTCAATTTTTAGCCATCCTCCACCAGTTCTCTGCTTCCTTCCGAAGCATAAATGCAGCGTATTCAACTTTCTGGGCCTCGGTGCATTGCAGGCTGCCAAAGATCCATTCAAGATTCTGGATCCAGGCATACGCTCGGTCGGGCTGAAATCCACCATGGAATTCAGTCGGTTTTCTTTTGAGAAAACAATCAATGCTATGATTGTCACTCGGTTGAGGGGTATTCTGCCTTTCTAAAATGTCAGCCAAACGCTAGAAGGCAGCAGCCATGGCATCCATACCATGAGGGTCCATTTTCCTATCCTGAAACAGTCATCACACAATTTATTAATCAAGTCATCTAACCGTTCTAGAAAATAACTGTCATTTCAAAGTAATGACCCGGTTTGGTAATACACAAATCTCTCACACCAACACATGAGTCCAGTGCAAAGAATCAAAACCGGTTTCTCCCATAGAGAGTCCGAATTACATAGACCGGATACACAGAGCCGATCTTCAATCTCACCCAATCTTTACTCTTATAGCTGGCCCAACACCGGATTACAAACCCCGGTTTTAACCATGATTTCACTCAGCTCATAGTATTTAGTAGCTACACCTTGGCCTTGGACTTTTCAAGTCTTGCTCTGATACCAAAATATAACATCCTTAATTTTTAGAATAATTTCCAATAAATCAAATAAATTTCCAAAAACAGGAGTCGGATTCAGTGAATAACATGCTCGGTTTTTCATCAATCCGACCGGTTATTTAAAATACAATTAATTTACTTAAATTTCAAACAGATTTTGAATTAAATAAAATTTCAATATCTGTTTTACATAAGCTGACCGGCTCTTTTGAAATATACAAATACATAATTTCACTCGGTATTCTTATGAGCCGGCCAAGGTGAAACATCCTTACTTAGTTAAAAATAAATCCGAAATAAGGGAAAATTTTTCCCAAAATGAACCTCAAGGCAACCGGCACAAAAGAAGGAAAAAGAAGGCAAGGGAATTTAAACCGATCACAACAGCCCAGCGGAAGAACAAACAGCGCCTAAGCGAGACCAAACAGCGTTCACTCGCTTAAGCGAGATCTAACTCCGCTTGAGCGAGACAGCCCAACTGGCTTGGGCGAACAACCATTCGCTTAAGCGGTACAAACCCGAAAGCCTTCCATCCAATCACACTCGCTGGAGCGAAGTCTTATTTGCTGGAGCGAACATAGGTACGAGGTAATTCCTCACTCGGATTTGGGACATAGGTTTACTCGGTAAATCATCACACTCATACTTTACTCGGGAATTTACACAGCTCCTTATTTCATTCATGTAAGTCACAAATATAAACCACTCAGGAAATGACTCCCTCAATCCTATCACTCGGGATCTAGAACTCCTTCTCACTCAATATCAATGAAGTCTCCTTCACCCAGATTATTCCCCTAGTTATACGCTACTCAGAATTACATTACAATGGATCCACTCGGAAACGTATTACACATTTTTCACTCGGTATTCCTCAACCTCAATACAATTGGAATGTATTTCATATTCGTCACTCGGCATATATTTACTTCTCCCGCTCGGAGAGCACATAGACCTTCCTTCACTCAGAAGGGGTCTCCCCAATTAAATTCCACTCAGGTTTACTCTATTTCCATATCACCCGGAGGAATTTACTAAGTTAAGTCTCACTCGGCTTATATATATATCTCATACACTTAGAATATATCCCAATCTCAACCATTACAACATTCCTTACCCCAGAGGTGGTTCACTCGGATTTATCTAATATTTAGCTACTTAGAATATATACATAGCCTTACACGGAAATGGCTCTCCCATAATATTCCGCTCGGAATTTATTGACTTAGTACAATTCATTCAATCATCACATCCTAACCGACTCAAATACATGTTACCAATGTAAACTATACAAATATTTATATATATAAACATGCACTCGGAATACTGATAACTCGGATTTCTTATACATATAAATTTGTATTCATTATACAACATTCATAAGAGCCGGCCAAGGCTTTAACATAACCATATACAATCGGTACAGTATACTCTGTACACTATAACAACACAGATACCCATCACTTGGGTTTAGGCTTTCTCCCCATTCCGAGTCCGACCTGCATATACTGAAAAAATGGTGTAGGGGTGAGCCTTTACATATAAAATGTTAGTTACTGGCTCAGATTTAATTCTTAATTCTCAGCTATATAATAACATCACTCATTCGGATTCATGCAATTCAGTCAGGATTAATTAATTCATATCATTCACAATCACATATGCTCACAGTCATAACACACCACGCACTCGGCAACGACACTAATGTGCATACATACACTCAGTCGGATTTCATACCAATTATTCATGGCTATATTACTCATATTGTTCACTACAGCATGCACCATAACCATAACATCATATCACACTCGACAATAGCATCAATATATATGTACTCATCTGATCGGATCTACTCAACTCAATTCCAAACTATATCAAAGATTGAATTCACAATATCATATCCACATATTCATGTAATTCACATTGAGCTCAATGACAATCATAAGTGTGCACACAGATATTCAATCGGATCCGCTTCGCGTGTTATCGGTTTTTATCGTTGCAACGTAGGCTCCCAGCCTTTTATTCAGCTCCCAGCTGACTTGGCCATTTAACAGGTACCAAACAGTTTCCCCTCACATGTGATACCAACACTCTCAGCGTCAACGGCGGTGTCATGGGCAGCCCCGAGTCCCACTCAATAGGCTACCTTGAGTCCCACTCAAGGATTTAACAGCATCCCATGCTTTTAAATAACCGATGGTAGTGTCCCACACTACATGCTCTCAGCATTTAACGTATCCCATGCGCCACGCGCGGAATAGTCATACAACACAGATTTCACACAGCATATACTTCCACTCGGAAATCCACATTTTCATCGCATACATCACATGCCTTTTAATATAAAAGCCCCAACAGGGGTTAACATCACAGTTCACATATTATGCACTCAGCATTCAATGTTAGTAACATGCATCCTGTACTCTTAATGTAACACCCTAATTTTAATAAATAATAAACCCAAAAACAGGGAAAATTTTTCCACAAAAACAGCCACTGGACAATCGACATAGAAAAGAAAAGGAAGGTAAGGGGAAATAAAGGAACATTCATACATATAGCAATCAGCGGAAGGAACAAGGCTCGAACCGATCCATTCGGTTCAGCGAGACACATCAGCGCCTGGGCGAAATCCATGACAACGCTGACTCGCTCAAGCGAGACCCAAGACGTTTGAGCGAGACACCCCACTCGCTCGGGCGAAGTACCATTCGCTTAAGCGAACTTCCCAGAAGCCATCCATGCACATACACTCGCTAGAGCTAAGTCTAATTCACTGGGGCAAACACAGGTACAAGGTAATTTCTCACTCGGATAGGTTCACCCGGTAAATCATCGCGCTCGTACTTCACTCGGGGTCCCCAACTCAAATGAGTCACTCGGCACAACTATAACTCATACAGAGTACAGACTCAAAATTGTAACATATGAGACACATTACAGAGGTTAATCAACCGGTTGGGAGTAATCTAATCGGTAAACAACATCACCGACTCCCAAAAATACTCACTCCCGACCGATTTCTCTCGGACCAAACCCTTAGGTTTTCAAAACCTGACCACAAAATCTCTCTCTTACACCAAAGGGAACACTCAAGGAATTTTCCATGTGTTTCAATTAGCACAATTTGCCCGGATTTACCTCGAATAGGCACCATATTAGATTCTGAAATCTTAGATTCCTACCCACGCCTTCGGCTAATTTCATGCTTACATCCAGAGAATATCGCTCGGTTCTCTCACTCAAAATATCATTCGGGGTTTCAGGGGTAATTCTCACTCGGAAATCCTTCCACTTACCAGAAATTCACTCGTAGTTCAAGCCTACCCCGAAACCAATCCCGAGTTCAAGCCCAACAGTCCAAATCACTGACCTGAGTACGACTTCATTTAAATCCTTCACTCGGATATCTATTCCCCTCGGGGACCCTTCACTCGGAACTTGCACACTCTAAATTCCATTTTCTGACCAGAAGCACTTTTCTCCTGGAGAAAGGTCACTCGGCGAAACATCACACGGGTATTAGGGATTCTACTCTCGATATTCTCCACTCGAAATCGTTCCACACGGTACTATTCCACTCAGAAGTGGTACACTAAGAGTCACATTACTCGAATCTTACCATAATCAGAATGCTACGGTCGGACACTATTCCCTTAACTTAATACTGATCCTCCCTATGAGGTTCTACTCGGAACACCATAATTTTCACTCAGCAGTCCTTCCTCAAAAAGACTTCACTTAGAATTGTCTCCACTTTTACGCACTCGGAATATACTAATCCCTTCCCGAGCAAATCCTCACCTTACCATTTAGTTTGGCTCAAATCCTGGGTTCCTCATTAGACTACGGTATCACTCGGTTAACCTTATAAAACTCCAATTTCAGCGACAGACTTGATCACCCCTCACGTTTTAATAACTAATCATCATCTTAGTAGCCAATCTATACCCAACAGCCTCTAATCCTCTCGGAGGCAACCCATCAAGGTTAAACAAACCCCCTATCCTCAATTTGATACATAACCACTTATTTATTCACTTAATACAACTCTCATCTTCACTCAAAGCAGTCCAATAGATCCACCATCACCATAAGCAGCTACAGCCTCACTTGCCTGGCTTATGAATTGCTGCATCCGACTTATAGGATGACGTCTCATTCCTATAGGGTTACAACAATTACATAGTCACTGCAACGTGTACGCTGCCACAATACCTATGGCATGAAGAGTCATCTCAGAACAGCATGCCTCACTTCGACCAGACTCACTTCAACCAATACTAATTCACACGGTAATTAGTAGCAATTTACACACACACATTATAAACAATACATCTACATCAACATCATCATTACGCATCACATAGGGTACATCACGCAACAAAAATCATGAAAATTATTTATCACTTCTGTAAAAAGTATGGTGGCAACACAACAATCGGCTTCTAGCCAACACCGAGTAAACATTTCCTCTAAATCTTATTCATCACAAAACCGTGACTCGGATTAAATTCTTAACTCTCAGCTATATAATGACATCGCTCACTCGAGTTCATGCAATTCAATCAGGATTAAGTAATTCACAATCATATATGCTGTCATAACACACCCTGGACTCGGCAACGGCACTAATGTACATACAGACACTCAGTCGGATTTCATACCAATTATTCATGGCTATATTATTGTTCACTACAGCATATACCATAACCACAACATCATATTGCACTTGGTAATAGCATCGACATATATATATACTCACCCAATCAGATTTACCCAAATCAATTCCAAACCATATTAAGGATTTCATTCACAATATCATATTCACATATTCCTATAATTCACACTGAACTCATTGATCATCATAAGTGTGCATACCGACATCCGATCGGAATTTGCACCATAACATACATTCCCAATTATAATATCACATCCCACTTGGCAACAGCATCAATACATGCACATTCATTCAGTCAGAACTCACTCATACAACATCATCAAGTCGGAATCTAGTCAAATCATTCAAATCCATACAAATCATGTTAGTCTCAATAATAATGTTCTTACACACATGTATGCGGATCCGACTTAAACAGTGATTTCATCTCGGGTATGCAATTCTCATGCAACTCATACAAGCATCCAAGCGTTTGTCATAGTAATTCACAACAGCAAACAGGGTAACAATACTACAGCACATCCTCTTGGTATTTTATAATGAAGGCAGCATGCATTTCAACACAACATCACAATGGAATCAATAGATCAACTCACATATCATGCATTCGGAAATCATCATGGCATTCTCATTCATATACATTTTAACATGAAACTGCGAACAAAACTCAGAGAATCATCCCTTTTCGACTCATGCACTCGGCAGTAATGGTAACACTCCTATTTACAAGCATTCAGTCAGCATTCGCAGAATTATTAACATGCACTCATGGACGGAGTCACACAATCACTAAACAGTTAACAAATACCACAAATCCAGAAGTTGCATGCATTATTTCTCAATCACAGCACGACTATCAACACATTTCACACATAACACATCACACGGAACTAAACACACACCCGGTAATCATTCAAGCCTCAAAGAGTTACTACGTAATTGCTTTACTCGGCTCAACAACTCGCACGATTAGTAAATTATTAGACTTAGAATTCCTAAGGGGTCACTACCTATCCAGTATCCCACGATAGGTACTCCCCAACATTTAAATATTATTATAAGGTCTAATACCATTCACTCGGTTTCCTTAACCAGCCACCGAGGTGCAATCCCAATTTAACGTATACCCGACCTCACCTTTACTCACTTATTACACACCCAAATTTCAACTTAGAAAACTGCAACACATCTCTTATACTGAAAATCATATACATCATATACCATTTATTCATCACACGTTCAAATTCCTCAACAAGGCACAGGCATACAACCACACCATTCATAGTCAAACGTATACCAAATCCAATAGAAGATCATAAGCATATATCATCACACAAGTCATGATTGAACAGGCATCAACATGTAATAGAACATCATAAGCAATTGTGACAGTCTGGCATAATGCACTCAACCGCCCACTAACAGTAGGCAAACCTTGGGCATGGACCTTTTGGTCTGCTCTGATACCAAAATGTAACACCTTAATTTTAATAAATAATAAACCCAAAAACAGGGAAAATTTTTCCACAAAAATAGCCACTGGATAATCGGCATAGAAAAGAAAAGGAAGGCAAGGGGAAATAAAGGAACATTCATACGTATAGCAATCAGCGGAAGGAACAAGGCTCGAACCGATCCATTCAGTTCAGCGAGACACATCAGCGCCTGAGCGAAATCCATGACAACGCTGACTCGCTCAAGCGAGACCCAAGACGTTTGAGCGAGACACCCCACTCGCTCGGGCGAAGTACCATTCGCTTAAGCGAACATCCTAGAAGCCATCCATGCACATACACTCGCTAGAGCTAAGTCTAATTCGCTGGGGCGAACACAGGTACAAGGTAATTTCTCATTCGGATAGGTTCACCCGGTAAATCATCGCGCTCGTACTTCGCTCGGGGTCCCCACAGCTCCTCATTTCATTCATATAGGTCATAAGTATAAACCACTCGGGATACGGATCCTCACTCACTCGGATTTTACATCATTCCCTCGGATTATAAATATCTTACACTCAGAATCCATTCCATTCTAAACCACTACATTAACCCCTCTCTCAGAAGAGGATCGCTTAAGGTTTTCACTCGGGAACCACTCAACATATGCACTCGGAAAGCCACCCAGTAATCGTCACTCGGAACCATCAACTTAACATTATTTCACTCATCAGCAGCCCTCGAATCATTTAACAACACACTCCAGTCGGAAGACGCATCAAATCCGCATAAAGCACATACGTAGGAATATATATGTTCCCAGAAATATAAATCTGCCACAAATCCAATCTACCGACCCATATACATGTAACCATATACTCGGATTACTCATTAACTTAACATTATACCTTTACCATTATTTACAGATCCGTACAAGTGACACCCTGCCTATACTTATCAAATCAATCTTTATAAATAAATATGTTTAGTCATTTTACATGAGAGCCGGCCAAGGCTACACCGACTGAACATAATAAACGCATTACGAGCACCCAACAGTCAGAGTGCACCACACTCGGACTTGAGGCCCTATCATCATTTCCGAGTCCGACCTGCACACACTGAAAAATGGTGTAGGGGTGAGCATCTTAAATATTAAATGATAAATACTGACTCGGATTGTCTCACGGTTATGCAACAATATATATATACATGATTATACATGGCAATAAATTAAGTCAGAACAATACTAATCAACCAGGACACACATAAGACCTTTACCAATCGGAATCCACCAGTTGTCACTCAGCCATATATACATATCATTTCAATATCATTAACATAACAACAACTAATAACATTATAATGCCAATGAATCAGAACATACACATTCAACAATTCCCAATCAGAATCCAACAGTCATCACTCGGCTATACACACATAACATTCAATAACATTGATATACATATTCATAGAACAGATTTCAGTCAGCATCCACAGCATATGTACATAGAGTAGTTCACTCGGTTATATACGTTCATCATCTCATTAACATCATTACATGCATAGTCAAATTCCAATCAACATCAGCAGTACGTATACACAGATTATTTCACTCAGTTCCGCATTTGTGTGTAATCAGTTTTTGACGTTGCAACGTATCGGTTTTCGACGTTGCAACGTAGGCTCCCAGCCTTTTTATACATAGCTCTCAGCTATCAATTCAGCTCCCAGCTGCTTGGCCATTTTATAGGTACCCAACCGTTTGCCCACAAGGTGACACCAACGCTCCCAGCGTCAACGGAGGTGTTCACGGGCAGCCCGAGTCCCACTCGGAAACTACCTTGAGTCCTACTCAAGGATTTCACAGCGTCCCACGCTTTTCAATTAACCGATAGTAGTGTCCCACACTACGTGCTCCCAGCACAACGCATCCAATGCGCCACACGCGGATTCATCACACAACACAGAGTTCATATACGCAGCAATACATGCATCTCATGCAGTCGGCATTATATATCATCAGAACTCAAATAGCATATGCATTTGACGAGGTACATCATCAGATTCACTAAGTCATATTTTATCACATGCAACCAGCATTTTGAACTCATAACAACTTGCATGTCACATAAAGTACACGATATTCATCAACAGCACTTCAACACATTCCTTTCACACAATCGTTCAATATTCACAAGCCACCAACATGCAACAGTCAACTTTCACTCGTCATGCAACCGGGTAGTACTCACTCGCATGCAACACAACACACAATCAGAACACAGAAACAGCAAGCATCAACACTCGGAACCCGTTCATAACCCATACATTTAAGATAGAAGATACCCCCTACCTGGACTGAAGCTTTCGGTCGGTCAACACGACACCCGGTTCCAGAGGAACACTGAGTCATTCTTAGTACATCTGCATGCAAGAGCAGGGGAGGCCATTCGAGCCTCTGAGACACCCAGCTCCCGGTTCGCTCCCTAGAGTGGCTCTATCACAACGCTGTGAACACTCCAACCACCTTGAAGCTCCTCGTAGCGCAGATCTCCATTGAGACTTGGCAGCTTCGAGCAAGGAGAGGAAGAAGGAGGGAAGCTGACGAAGGGAATGAAGGAACAAGGAAGGAACAGCGTGGAAAGAGACGGGTTGTATGCAGGGGGAATGCGCACCCTCACCCTCTCTGGTTCGTCGAGTAAGGAAGGAGGACTCCGATCCTCAGCCACCACTGTTGCGAACTCACGGGAACAGAGAGCAGAAAAGAAAGAAGAAGGAGAGAAGGAGAGTGAAAAGCGAAGAAAAGAAGAAGAGAAACAGAAAAAAGAGAAGTCTAAAGGGGAAGAATGAATGATAATGTACCCAAATATGCATGCACGGGGAGAAGGGAAGAGTGGGGTGGGAAGTCGTGCATAGCAACAGCCCCCATACGTGTCATACGCACATAGTCACAACTAATCCCACTCAATCAGCCTTTGTTTCCTTAACTTAAATTAATTAAGTCAATTATAATTAATAAATAATTTTTCCCACTTTTGAAATTATTATTTTAATGATTTATTTTCATTCGGTAATTAATTATTAAATCAGGATGTTACACTTTAACACAAAGTCACATACGAAACCAGCATAACAAGTTCATACACCTCATGTATTCCAATCATCAGTAACATGCATTTCACACGGTTAAACATAAACCACGCACTGGAATCAGTATAACAAATTCATACACTCGGCAATTCAAGAGAGTCAACATGCATTTCAGTATAAACATCAAACAGATATTTTTCTACTGCCTCACAATAAAATGCGCTCGGCAATCACTGTAATAGCATACACATACATTCACTTTGCATTCTCATGATCATCTACGCACATCTTATGAACGGAAACCAACATGCACCACACATTCGGCTACCACTCAATCACAGTACCATAATCAACAATTACTAGTGCAACGTAACACAGTGAAGAGATTCCACCCGGTATCCGTCCATAAACCACGCATTTGAGATGTAAGTTAGCTCCCCCTACCTGGAATGAAAATCCCAGAAGCTCCTTTGACTCACAGCTCCGATCGGCTGCTCTCCGATCGATCCTTCAGTCATCTTCCTTCACTGAACGCTCCCGTCGTCGTATTCTGCACAGCTTGAAGGAATCGGAGGCTGTCTCACACTCTCGAGTAGTTCAACCACCGAGACACTTAGTACATCTGCATGCAAGGACAGGGGAGGCCATTCGAGCCTCCAAGACACCCAGCTCTCTGCTCGCTCTCTTGAGCAGCTCCATCACAACGCTGGTGAATACTCCAACCTCCCCGAAGCATTTCGTAGTGCAGATCTCCACTGAGACTCAGGCAGCTTTGAGCAAAGGAGAGGAAGAAAGATAGAAGTCGACAAAGGGAAATAAAGGAACAGGGAAGGAACAGAGTGTCATCCCTGAGTCGTCGAAGGAGAAGCTCTCAACTCAACTTCTTCACTCTCATGTTCGACGAAGGAAGAAGAAGAAGAAGAGACGAAGGAACAGAACAACGTTTTTGTCTTCCTCGAGGAGAACTTCGAACTCTCATTCTCTCAATCGTTCCTAACATTTCATGCGAATGAATGGGTAGAGAGGAAGATGAACCTCTTTATACACCCGGGGGCACATGTGTAAATTCAACCTGGCCACTAACATTGATTTTTCCATTAGTTCTTAATCTGTAATTAGCCCTTAATTTATTAACTAAACTCATCCGGTATTTAATTTAAGAAATGGGGATGTTACACAAGGCTTTCACTAAAATAAACTCTGAGCTGGTGAGTGTCTTCACATATCATGGTTGAGCCCTTCATTCACTGAAAAATAAATGTAGAGGGTGAGCATAACATATCAAATAACAGTTATTGAATTAGAATAAAAATCCAATTAATAACTATAAAACCATTACTGATCACACTCGGTAATTCTAACTCACTCGGTAAATATTTAAATTTCCACTCAGCAATTACAGCCATGTTACCACTCGGTAAATAAAACATCACTCGGTACTTCAATCAAACTGTACTCGACGAGTAAAACATTTCACTCGGCAGAAACAACACATCATACTCGATAACATAACAATCCACTCGGCAGATAACAAATTATTCATTCTCAAAACTGAGACATATACATATACTCATCATAACAGCATGTTCTCATAATAACACATAAAACAGTGTATGCACATGCTCAACCAAATGGATCCATTAAGTCACATACTTAATCAATGATCAACCAAAACGGGATCATTATTAAGTCTTTCAAATTTTGTGTTGCAACACTGGCTCCCCGAGCCATAATTCAGCTCCTCGCTGATTCGGCCGTTTTACAGGTACCAAACCGCTCTGCGCCCATAATGTAACACTGAGTACCACTCCTAGAGTGATAGCGGTCCTCTACCCTGTGCTACGGGCCGACCTTGAGTCCCACTCAAAGGCGTCCGTGGTATATAGGAACCACTCCATCACAGTTCATATTCAAACATCACACACACATCTCATGCATATAAATATCATGAAAAGTTCATGAATCATCATTTATAACATCATCAACTCATATCATTCAACTCGGCATAATAACAACATACATAAACTCAATATGAATGGAAAATATGAAACATAAAACGTCATATAGTTGGGGTCTCATAACAATTCATACATACATCACATATAGCATATCAACAACACCCCAAATCCACTCATAAACCATATATTTGAGATGTACGCTCCCCCTACCTGCAAATAAAATCTTCCAGCAGCTTTAAAAGCTTAACCAAGTCACTGTCCATAAATACCGACTGGAATGGCACTGCTACACCAGTCCAAGCTCTTCTTCAGAAAGAACAAAGATTTAATTATCTTTGTTGTCTAACAGCTCCCAGTAGTGAATTAGAGAGAAAAGGATTATGATGATTTCACTTTCAACAACTTCTCTATTAATTCAATGGCAGAAGTATTTATATACCTCCCACATGAAAGAGACATGAATAACTTGAAGTACTCTGCCACACGTTGCTTTAATAATTAATGAAAAGGGTACAACACATCAAAATCGGTCCCAACTTAGAAAATATCTAAGAAAGGAATTTGTTGGAAGGTAAAAGAACATAATGACGTGGAAAGTATCCATCAGACCTGATCCTCGCTTGGGCGAACAACTCCCGCTTGAGCGAGAATTACCCAGTAACTAATTTCCATACTTTCGCTCGAGCGAGATTCCCTCCTACTAGCTACTCGTTCGAGCGAGAATTATCCAGTAACGAATTCCACTGGTATTTGCTTGAGCGAGGCACCTACTCGCTTAGGCGAAATCCAACCAGAGGCTGTCCTTCGATTCTGCACTCGCCCACTCGGCAAGGCTTCCTAGCACTCGGGTTTTCACTCGGCAGTTCAATCAGAACCGATTCATCTCGCTCGGTTATACCTCTTTCTGAGTCAGAGTCTTATTTCTTTCTTTATTCGAAAATTTTTCCACTGTAAGGTTACTCAGAAATTTCCTCGTGATTACTTACACAGAAAACTTAATTGGAAACATTCCTTTCGGAGACGTTTCACTCGGATTTGCTTTACTTAAACGTGTCTCAATCAGAAACAGTGTCACTTCATTTGAAATAATTCTCTTAAATGATGTTTCACTCGGAAACATCTTAACTTCTCTTAGAATTAACCTTCTGTCTTATTTCACTTGGAGTCAGATTAATTTCACTCGGAATCTGATCCTTTTCACTCAGAAAATCTTATTTCTTTCATTTTTCACTTGGAATTTCATTCAAAAAATTTTCTTTAATCATTTTTAGGTTATTTTTATAAAAATCATAAAAATCAGGATGTTACATTTCTCCCCCTCTTTTAAAAAATTTCGTCCTCGAAATTTAATAAATTACTTGGGCACAATTTACACATGAAACCCTAAGTATAAATATATACAACTCTCGTTTTACATAACAATGAGTACTTTACAAAATATAACGGAATATAACATACTTTTTAGAAATAAAAGTCGTATGGCACTCGGACTTAAAAATTTCCAATTATTCTCTTTGTGCCATATCACCAGCTTGTTCGGCCTCTTCCGTGTGAATGTTAAACACTCGACCAGTAGCTTGTGGATTAACATTCCTTTCCTGGTCGTCTCTTCCAATCATCAGATTACTTCGTCCATTATTTCCTCCTCCGACTCCTCTACTTCCGACTCCCTGACCACTTCTTTGAAAACTTTCTCGATTTATTATACTAGCATTTGACTCGGTCGTTTGCAAAAGAGAGCAATTTGGACGAGTGTGTCCTTCTTTATTGCATTGGAAACAAATAATTTTGTTTCGGTTACAATCACTCGTAAAATGATCACCACCACACTTGTAACATTTAATGTTCCTCGAAAAATTCATTGATCGGCCACCAGAAATCACTCGGCCTCCAGATTCAAAGGATAATTCACTCTTGATTGTCTTCCCATATTTCTTAAAATTAATCGGGGAATTTTGAAGAAACATCTGATCGGCTACTTGCTCCAGTGGAAGCTTTATCATCTTCCTCATATATCCGGCACTTGTTGACAAGAATCGGAAAACTCCTGATTTCTTGGTGTCGGAATGCCTTCTTAATATTTGGTCTCAGTCCACTTTCAAATTTGTTGCACTTGGAGCCCTCAGTGCCCGACATTTGAAAGGGAGGGTAAAACATGCAGAGCTCCTCAAATTTAGCTGCATACTCTTCAACACTCAGATTTCCCTGTCGGAGTTCCATAAACTCCAACTCCTTCTGGCTTCTTACAGTATTCGGGAAATACTTTTCAAGGAAACATTCCTTGAAATTTTCCCAATTCAACTTGATTCCCATGGCTTCCATTCGGTTTTTAGCCATCCTCCACCAGTTCTCTGCTTCCTTCCGAAGCATAAATGCAGCGTATTCAACTTTCTGGGCCTCGGTGCATTGCAGGCTGCCAAAGATCCGTTCAAGATTCTGGATCCAGGCATACGCTCGGTCGGGCTGAAATCCACCATGGAATTCAGTCGTTTTTCTTTTGAGAAAATAATCAATGCTATGATTGTCACTCGGTTGAGGGGTATTCTGCCTTTCTAAAATGTCAGCCAAACGCTGGAAGGCAGCAGCCATGGCATCCATACCATGAGGGTCTATTTTCCTATCCTGAAACAGTCATCACACAATTTATTAATCAAGTCATCTAACCGTTCTAGAAAATAACTGTCATTACAAAGTAATGACCCGGTTTGGTAATACACAAATCTCTCACACCAACACATGAGGCCGGTGCGAAGAATCAAAACCGGTTTCTGCCACAGAGAGTCTGAATTACATAGACCGGATACACAGAGCCGATCTTCAATCTCACCCAATCTTTACTCTTATAGCTGGCCAAACACCAGATTACAAACCCCGGGTTTAACCATGATTTCACTCAGCTTATAGTATTTAGTAGCTACACCTTGGCCTTGGACTTTTCAAGTCTTGCTCTGATACCAAAATATAACATCCTTAATTTTTAGAATAATTTCCAATAAATCAAATAAATTTCCAAAAAGAGGAGTCGGATTCGGTGAATATCAAACAACATGCTCAGTTTTTCATCAATCCGACCGGTTATTTAAAATACAATTAATTTACTTAAATTTCAAACAGATTTTGAATTAAATAAAATTTTAATATCTGTTTTACATAAGCCAACCGGCTCTTTTGAAATATACAAATACATAATTTCACTCGGTATTCTCATGAGCCAGCCAAGGCTTTCACTAAAATAAACTCCGAGCTGCTGAGTGTCTTCACATATCATGGTTGAGACCTTCATTCACTAAAAAATAAATGTAGAGGGTGAGCTTAACATATCAAATAACAGTTATTGAATTGGAATAAAAATCCAATTAATAACTATAAAACCATTACTGATCACACTCGGCAATTCTAACTCACTCGGTAAATATTTAAATTTCCACTCGGCAATTACAGCCATGTTACCACTCGGTAAATAAAACATCACTCGGTAATTCAATCAAACTGTACTCGGCGAGTAAAATATTTCACTCGGTAGAAACAGCACATCATACTCGGTAGCATAACAATCCACTCGGCAGATAACAAATTATTCATTCTCAAAACTGAGACATATACATATACTCATCATAACAACATGTTCTCACAATAACACATAAAATAGTGTATGCACATGCTCAACCAAATGGATCCATTAAGTCACATACTTAATCAATGATCAACCAAAACGGGATCATTATTAAGTCTTTCAAATTTTGTGTTGCAACACTGGCTCCCCGAGCCATAATTCAACTCCTCGCTGATTCGGCCGTTTTACAGGTACCAAACCATTCTGCGCCCATAATGTAACACTGAGTACCACTCCTAGAGTGATAGCGGTCATCTACCCAGTGCTACGGGCAGGCCTTGAGTCCCACTCAAAGGCGTCCGTGGTATATAGGAACCACTCCATCACAGTTCATATTCAAACATCACACATGCATCTCATGTATATAAATATCATGAAAAGTTCATGAATCATCATTTATAACAACATCAACTCATATTATTCCACTTGGCATAATAACAATATACATAAACTCAATATGAATGGAAAATATGAAACATAAAACGTCATATAGTTGGGGTCTCATAACAATTCATACATACATCACATATAGCATATCAACAACACCCCAAATCCATTCATAAACCATATATTTGAGATGTACGCTCCCCCTACCTGGAAATAAAATCTTCCAGCAGCTTTAAAAGCTTAACCAAGTCACTGTCCACAAATACCGACTGGAATGGCACTGCTACACCAGTCCAAGCTCTTCTTCGTAAAGAGAAAGAACGAAGATTTAATTATCTTTGTTGTCTAACAGCTCCCAGTAGTGAATTAGAGAGAAAAGAATTATGACGATTTCACTTTCAACAACTTCTATATTAATTCAATGGAAGAAGTATTTATATACCTCCCACATGAAAGAGACATGAATAACTTGAAGTACTCTGCCACACGTTGCTTTAATAATTAATGTAAAGGGTACAACACATCAAAATGGGTCGCAACTTAGAAAATATCTAAGAAAGGAATTTACTGGAAGGTAGAAGAACATAATTACGTGGAAAGTATCCATCAGACCTGATCCTCGCTTGGGCGAACAACTCCCGCTTGAGCGAGAATTACCCAGTAACTAATTTCCATACTTTCGCTCGAGCGAGATTCCCTCCTACTAGCTACTCGTTCGAGCGAGAATTGTCCAGTAACGAATTCCACTGGTATTCGCTTGAGCGAGGAACCTACTCACTTAGGCGAAATCCAACCAGAGGTTGTCCTTCGATTCTGCACTTGCCCACTCGGCAAGGCTTCCTAGCACTCGGGTTTTCACTCGGCAGTTCAATCAGAATCGATTCATCTCGCTCGGTTATACCTCTTTCTGAGTCAGAGTCTTATTTCTTTCTTTATTCGGAAATTTCTCCACTGTAAGATTACTCAAAAATTCCTCGGGATTACTTACTCAGAAACTTAATCGGAAACATTCCTTTTGGAGACGTTTTACTCGGATTTGTTTTACTTAAACGTGTCTCAATCGGACACAGTGTCACTTTATTTGAAATAATTCTCTTAAATGATGTTTCACTCGGAAACATCTTAACTTCTCTTAGAATTAACCTTCTGTCTTATTTCACTCGAAGTCAGATTCATTTCACTCAAAATCTGATCCTTTTCACTCAAAAAATCTTATTTCTTTCATTTTTCACTCGGAATTTCATTCAAAAATTCTTCTTTAATCATTTTTAAGTTATTTTTATAAAAAATCATAAAAATCGGGATGTTACACCAATCATTATTACTATTATCATTTTGCATTATTATCATTTTCTTGCAGTAGTTAAAAAGTCATCGTCAGGCTTTTGACGTTAAACAAGCGCTTGATAGAAGGTAACCTATCACCTTTTCACCTTCTTCATCTCTACTATTCTCTATAACCTCGTTTCTATTCTATCTTTGCTAAACAACTACAGCTTCAAAGTAATCTAACAATGGAATAAACCCTTATAAAACTTAAGGAAAGATTCCCTACACTTCCACGTGACGTAGTTGTAAAAATTTACAAAGCTCGAGTTCAAAGGTTAAAACTACTCATATATTTTGGCATTCTAGAGGATGTTCGTTGGCTTATTGAAGCAAAGGTACGTCTTTCTAGTCAATTACATAGGTCTTATATAAAACATTCGCCAGGTATGGGACGTAGCTCTTATTCTAAGAAATGAAGAGCTAAGAGGATGGGAGTTTGCCACAAGTGTGCAAGATGGAACTGTGATACATGTTGTAGGAACCCTGAAATGTTATCTATAAATCGGGAGGACAAAATTAAATTTGTAAAGGATGGACTGAGTAAAGAATGCAACTTAGATAACTTAATTCAAACTCTTTAGACGTATCCATGTGGAATTGTTCAAGGAGTCCTTCTGAAATTATATAATCTATTCATTTAGTAAAAAGAAAACTATAGACTTAGGAATCTGGCGTTAAACGACCCTATTCGCCAGTTTATAAGAAAACTAGATGGGTAACAAAAACCTTGATTCATAGAAGGCGTTTAATCCGTTACTGGACGTAAAACTAGAGGAAGATGTAAACCACAATCACAACTACTATACATATTTACTGTTATTTTCAATATTTTACTTTTCTGAATTCACTTTGACTTTTAAAAATTACCTGTTTTTATTTTTTTTCAATCATGTCTTTTCAAATTTCTTTAGTACCCTCATTTCTTTTTATATGATAATAATTGTGTAAACTTTTTATCTTTCATCAATTATTTCATCTCAGTTTTCATCTATATAAGGGCGTATAACTCTATATGGGAAACACAAAAAAGATGAAAAAAATCAAATCCATTTGTGTTTGGTGGACCAACAATGGTAATTATAAGGAGTACCTAATAACAACTGCTAAGTTGGGGAAACTATTGGCTGCGAAAGAAATGAAGGTCTTGTATAGACGAGGAGTACAGGGTTTAAGAGGCTCCATGGCACTATCTGCACTAGTTGAAGGAAGCAACTATCAGGTTCTTTATTTTCTCTTAATGGATGATATAGCAAAGTTTTCCTATAGGCATACAAATAAATTAAGATGTATGTTATTGCTCTTGATATTACTCATGGTTGTGTTGATGATATTTTTATTTTGGGTTCTAACACAAGCCCTATGAAATTGGGTTATATGACAAAATCAAATTGTTCAGTTATACTAATCATTTCACATGCAATTAAACTGATCAATTTGTTATAGGTATCTTCGTTACTAAGCGCCCTTGAAAAAAAAAGTACAAAGCAAGAAGCATAAGGAACAAGATCCTGACACCAATATTTGGTTATGATTTATTTTTCCTTCTTTGTTTCTTGTTCACAAAAAAAAATCATCATCATTTCCAGTTTTTCATTTTAAATTCTAGATGCTCTTCATTGATTTTTTTAATTTGTCTCAATAATGAGTAATTACATCACCCTTGTCTAATATTTCATGACATGTTATGAATAATTTTCTTGTATATTAATTTAATAAGTTGTTTGTAAAGACTAAATTGTATATGAATTGTGATAGATTGACCACCCTCAGTGAGATTTTGAGCTTAATTGGATGACTAGATTATGCCATCTTTCTTTTGTTTTTGATTGACCATTATTTATTAGTACTCTAGAACTTGACTTGTTTCTTTTTGATGTATTATGTTCCATATGCATGCTTTGATGTGATTAAGGCCATTTTTGTTTTAACCAAACACTAGCCATATGCCTTACCTTGCATACTTTCCATTGTTACCTACGTTAAGCCTATATCCATTTCTTCATTCAACCATATAATTAGCCAATAGCCAGAAAAAACATAATCACTTTTACTTAGGAATTGATTAGGAGTTTTGGAATTACTATGAATAAAGGTTCTTGATGATTATGGAAATATATCCAAGATATGTATGTTGTTGTTTCATTGTTCAAAAGGAAAGTAAAAAAATAAAATAAAAAGGAAATGTTAAAAATAAGAAGAAGAAAAAGAAGAAGTGGTGAATATATGTATGAAAATAATCAGGAGGATTTATTCTTATGTTTTATCCTCTATTATGTTTCATTTTGCTGAGTATTGAGTTTCAAAATGTACTTCTACAATCACTGAATCACTTACTCCATTGCTCTTTTTCAACCCAAAGTTTAGCCATATTATTTCATTTTATCCACCTGTATGAGATATTGAACCTTAAAGTCATCATTGCAAGACAGACAAGCTGTTCCAGTGTAGATGTTCCCCCCAGAAAGATTTCCTAACCCAGGAAAGTCACTGATCGTCCATATCAGAGCTTCATGTAATTTGAACCTCTTTCTTGGAAGCATTATATGTGTCCGCACCTTCATGCCATAACTCCTTCAACTCTTTGATTAAAGGTTGTAAGTAAACATCTATATCATTTCCTGCCTTTTTTTTCTAGGAATAATCATTGAAAGGATGAAAGATGATGGCTTCATACACACCCATGGTGGGGTGTTATATGGAATAAGAATGATTGGCCATATGCTATAACTTGCACTCAGACTTTCGTAGGGATTGAAACCATCGGTGGCCAATATAAGACGCACATTTCATGGATCTGATGCAAACAAGGGATTCAATGAATCAAAAATTTTCCATGCCTCTAAATCTCTAGGATGCCTCATCATGCCATCGTTGCTTTGATTCATAGTATGCCATTTCATATCCTCCGCAGTCTTTGAAGACATGAACAATTTTTGTAAATGTGATTTTAGTGGAAAATAACAAAGAACTTTTGTAGGAACCTTCTTCTTAGTATTCTTATCATTAGATGTCCCCGCTTCACCATCTTTCAAACTCTTTTTCCATTTAGAGCAATTGCATACTTTACATGTCTATCGGTTTTCATCTTCCGCACCCCAATACAACATGCAATAATTGGGACATGCATACATCTTTTCATAATCCAAGCCAAGCTTCGTTATGGTCTTCTTCATCTCATAAAAAGAGCTTGGAATCTTTGCCTGTTGAAATGCATCTTGCAATAATTCTAATATCATTGTCATAGCCTTGTCAGTGATCCCACATAAGCATTTGATATGGTATAACTTTACCAAGAAAGAGAGTTTTAAAAATTTGTACACCCTTCATATAGTGGTTGTTCTCCATGTTTGGCTAATTATTCAAACACTCTCGCTTCACGCTCATTTAGAGTTACATTAGGCATCATATGTTCTCCCTGGTCAGTGTCTGCATTTGGTTCGATGGGTACCTCATTATTTACATGGTGACCGTCAACTCTGAAAGCTTCGTTGATCATGTTACCAATTTGATCTCCTTCATCTCACTCCTAGTAGCAACATTACTAATCCCCCTTATTTTAGACTGTGTTTATATGTAGAAACAGGTTTTGATAATGATAAATAAAGAGTTCAAGCATCTAAAGAAATCAAGCACAATATCAATTTAAATTAAATATATTGATATACATCCTAAAATGATCATCAAAATGAGAAAGGATCAAAGAATAATGACCATATGATCAGAAAATATCAACAATACATGAAAAGGGAAGCAACAAGCATTTGAATCAATTCAAAGGACCTATGAATCGATTCACATGCATGTAACAGCAACATAAATCAACAGCCTAGTGAATCGATTCATACGTGATTCTAAAAGGCCTGAATCGATTCAACATGTACATGAATTGATTCATACGTATTTTAACAAGCCCTGAATTGATTTCAATGAAGAAATAAATTGATTCACATATGTTGTACAGCCCCTGAATCGATTCAACATAGACATGAATTGATTCAATGAAGAAATGAATTGATTCACATGTGTTGTACAGCCCCTGAATCGATTCATCCTCTGGTTAATTGGGTTGTTATGCAGTTTGAAGGTCTTGAATCTATTCAAGTCCAAAATGAATCAATTCATACGCATTTTTAAACAACAAACAGAAGCTCTTTAATCAATTCATTAAAATCCTGAATCCATTCATCCATCAGATAAAATTCAAATTTGAATTGGATGAATCCATTCTAATGATTCATTTTATTGGAAACAACATTAGGGGTTTTAAGAAGGCAAAGACAACATTACGAGTTTAAAGAAATTGAAGACAGCATTACGGATTTTAATCAAAGTATCAAGCTCCACTACACTGAAAGGAATTAAATGGATAATTAATTGCAATGGCACCAGACCTTCAGTTGCTATAAATAGGAGGAGAAAATGAAGAAACAAAGCATCCCGGTAGAACAACAAAAATCATTCTCTGCTTTTTTTCTTCTCTCATTTCTTCTTAAGCATTAGCTCTCTTTAATTGTTCACTTGCATATACATTCTGAGAGTTATTATTTTGAGTGCTAAATTTGTATATCCACTCTATTGGAGAGTTACTCTTGTAAAATATTTACCAAAATCTAAGAGTTTTAAGGTTAGGTTTCAACCTTGGTTATTGAGAGATTGTGAGATTGGGTGGGTTGCCCTTTTACTTGTGAGGATTAAGTTCTTGAGTGTGGGACACTAAGAAGCTATAATTGCTTAAAGCTTTGTATCTCAAATCTTCAATAGTGGAGTCCTTCAAGTGGTTTGCTTGAAGGTGAGACGTACACCGGGGTGGTGGAACTCGTATATCGGTTTGCAATTCTCTCTTCCCTGAACTCCTTTATAATTCTGGATATAATTGCTTGCAAATTTAATTATGCACTTAACTTATTTATTAAAATTGCTTAAGTCAAATTCTTGATTCAATCAACTCAATTCTTATTGGACTTTATTATTGCATAGTAAGTGTTTGTTAAATCTCTGTGATTAATTTGGTATTATTATTACTTGTTATTATCATCTCTTTTATTAATGACTTTATTGATTGCAAAAGAATTATATTCAAAGGCATTCTAAAGCAAAATTTTTAAGACTCAATTCACCCTCTCTCTTGAGGCCACTTGGTTAACAAATGGTATCAGAGCTTGACTCTTAGTAGATCAAGCTTAACAACTTCAAGAGAACAAGATGGCCTCAACTTCTTATAACCTTTTTCCTGAGGATGGTGCCATAAATAGACCTTCTGCTTTCAATGGTGAGGGTTATGCTTTTTGGAAAGAAAGGATGAAAAATTTTGTTCAATCAATTGATTTAAAAATCTGGAATGCTATTAAAAATGGTCCTTTTGTACCTATGCATGTTGTAGATGGTAAACAAGTTAAAAAACTCATGGATGATTGGACGAGTGATAAGGAAAAGAAAGTTCAATACAATTACAAAGCTAAAAATCTCATCACCCTAGCTTTAGGTCCTGATGAATTTTTTAGAGTTGTAACTTGTAAAACCGTAAAAGATATATGTGACACTCTTCAAATCACCCATGAGGGAACTAGTGATGTGAAGGATTCAAAGATTAATACACTCAGTAGTCAATATGAAAGTTTTAGAATGAATTTTGGTGAAACTATTTTAGAACTTCAAAAGCGATTTACATTGATTATTAATCATCTTATTACTCTTGACAAATCTTACACTAATAAAGAGCTTATTCACAAAGTCTTGAAAAGTCTAACTAGAGAATGGCAACCTCTTGTGACTTCCATTAAGCAATCATAAAATATAAATGAAATGTCTCTTGCTATATTATTTGGTAAATTGCAAGAACAAGAACAGGAACTTAAAAAGTTGAAAAATACGGAAGAAGAAGAAGAAAGATGTCTAAGAAAAAGGGACTAGCTCTTAAAGCAACATCCATTGATGAAGAAGAATTAGAAAGTGACATGGATGATGGTGAAGAACTAAGTATGTTTGTCAAACATTTTGGGAAGCTCATGAGGAATCAGAAATTTCAAAAGAGCTTCAAATAACAAGGTAAGAAACCTACTCTTAAAGATAATTCTTCCTCACCTACTTGCTTTGAATGTGGAAAGGAATGACACTTCAAGGCGGATTGTCCAAACCTCAAGAAGAAAAACAAGGAACAAAAAGGAAGAAGGAGAGCTTACATAGCTTGGGATGAAAATGATGTAAGCAACTCTGATGAATCGGACAACAAAGAAGCTAACTTATGCCTCATGGAAAATCATCAAGACGAAGATGAAGAGGTAAATATTCAGAATTAGATAAGGATGAATTGTTTGAAGCTTTTGAAGAATTGTATGATAAGTTTATTAAGATCTCAAACAAATACATGTTATCTAGGAAAAACATTGACACTCTAGAGAAGCATATTATTAAAGTTAGTAAAGAAAATAAATCCTTGAAAAAGAAAGTTGTAAATGTTCAAACATGCTCTAAAACTAAACTATGTGAATTTGTTAAGAAATGTGATATCTTGGAAGAAAAAGTTTTAGGCTTAAACAAAAATCTTAAGAAATTCAAACAGTAGGGATAATTTAAATGCTTTGATTGGTAAACAAAGATGCATGTTTAATAAAACCGAATTAGGATTTAATGCATGTAAGAAAGAAAAGCATTATAAAAATTTCTTTATATCTCCTAGTAAATTATCTTCACCTTTTATGAAATGCAATCATTGTGGTCTTAAAGGACATAATGCCTCTAATTGTTATGTTAGAAAATTTGGACTAAAGGTTATGACAAAGGTATGGGTTCCTAAAGGAACATCACTACAAACTAACCAAAAAGAACCCAACATAAAATGGGTACCGAAATCTCTAACTTGATTAGTTTTGTAGGTATGTTTTAAGGTAAGCAACACTCATTGGTATTTGGATAGTGGGTGTTCCAAACACAAGATGGGAGATATTAGTAAGTTCACTTTATTTACTCCTAGAAGAAAGGGTAGTGTCACTTATGGAGATAACACAAAAGGAAGAATCCTTGGTATCGGAAACATTGGTAAGAACTCCTCTACCTCAATTAATGATGTGTTATATGTTGAAGGACTCAAACACAATTTGCTTAGCATAAGTCAATCATATGATAAAGGATATAAGTGTTATTTGAATCAAATTGTTGCATAATTGAAAATAAGTTAAACAAAGAAGTAAAATTTGTTGGTCAAAGAGTAGATAATATTTACATGATTGATCTTGATTGTTTGTCTTCAAATGATGTGCAATGCTTCATAACTAAAGGGGATTAATCATGGCTATGGCATAGAAGAATTGCTCACATTCATATAGATTATTTGAATAAACTTGTTTCTAAAGATTTATTAATTGGTTTACCAAAGTTAAAATTTGAAAATAAGTTTTGTGATGCATGTCAAAAGGGAAAGCAAGTAAAGACATCATTTCAAGCCAAAAATGTTGTTTCAACTAATAGACCTTTACAACTTTTACACATGGACTTATTTGGACCTTCTAAGGTTAAAAGCTTTGGTGGAAATTATTATGGTCTTGTGACTATGGATGATTACTCTAGATGTACTTGGACATTATTTCTAACTCATAAAAATGAAGCATATCATGCGTTCAAGAAACTTGCTAAGATTATCCAAAATGAACGAAACTCTAAAATCCCATCCATTAAAACCAACCATGGGGGAGAATTTGAAAATTAACCTTTTGAAAAGTTTTGTGAAAAACATATGGCATTGAACATAATTTTTCAGCTCCTAGAACTCCACAACAAAATGGATTAGTCGAAAGGAAAAATCAATCTTTAGCGGAGCTTGTAAGAACTATGTTAAATGAAAACAACATTGCAAAACATTTTTGGGTCGATGCGGTAAATACCGCTTGTCATGTTATGAATAGATGCTTAATAAGGCCTATTTTGAAGAAAACCCCCTATGAGCTTTATAAAGGAAGAAAACCAAACATTTTTTATCTTCATGTGTTTGGATGCAAATATTTTGTACTAAATAATGGAAAGGATAATCTAGGGAAGTTTGATGCAAAATCTGATAAGGCAATATTTCTTGGATATTCATCATCTAGTAAAGCTTATCGACTCTTTAACAAACAAACTTATACTATTGAAGAGTCTATTCACGTCAAATTTGATGAAGTTAACCAAAATCCTCTAAGAAAGGAAGTTATTGATGATCTTGTAGGTACCTTTCAAGAAATGACTTTGGAAAACAAGGAAGAAGAAGGAATCAATAATGGAGATAAAGAAAAAACTTCACAAAGTGAACAACAACAACCAAGTATTGAAAGGGAATGGATTGCACTAAAACATCATCCAACGGACAATATCACAGGTGATATATCAAAAGGCGTAAGTACTCATCGGGCAATTAATACTTGTAATCACTTAGCTTTTGTCTTACAAATTGAACCTAAAACCATAGATGAAGCTATTATTGATGAACATTGGATGTTGGCAATGCAAGAAGAACTAAATTAATTTGAAATAAACCAAGTTTGGGAACTTGTGCGAAGACCCAATGACCATCAAGTAATATGAACTAAATAGGTTTTTAGGAACAAACTTGATGAGAATTGTATAATAACTAGAAACAAGGCTAGGCTAGTTGCTAAGGGATACAATCAAGAAGAAGGAATTGATTATGAAGAAACTTACGCCCCCGTAGCTAGATTAGAAGCAATTAGGCTGCTGTTAGCTTTTGCATGTTGTATGGATTTTAAACTTTACCAAATGGATATCAAAAGTGCCTTTTTAAATGGATACATTCAAGAAGAAGTGTATGTAGATCAACCTCCTGGTTTTGAAAACTACAAATTTCCAAATCATGTTTTCAAACTTAGAAAAGCTTTATATGGTTTAAAGTAAGCTCCAAGAGCTTGGTATGAAAGGTTAAACAAATTTCTTTTAGAAAATGATTTTGAAAGAGGAAAGGTTGATACTACACTATTTATAAAGCGCAAAAAGAAAGACATACTTTTGGTTCAAGTTTATGTCGATGATATTATATTTGGTACTACTAATGAACTACTTTACAAAGAGTTTGCCAAGATTATGCAGGATGAATTTGAAATGTCAATGATGAGAGAACTCAGATTCTTCCTTGGACTGCAAATTAAGCAAACAAATGAAGGAACCTTTATTAGTCAATCCAAATACTACAAAGAACTGCTTAAAACATTTGACATAGACAAAGCAAATAAAATTGACACACCCATGAGCACATCATGCTATTTGGACAAAGATGAGAAAGGTAAGGATGTCGAGCTCACAAAATACCGAGGTATGATCAGATCCTTACTTTACTTGACTACTAGTAGACAAGATATCATGTTTCTTGTATGCATGTGTGCTAGATATCAAGCATGTCCTAAATAATCACATCTTACTACCATAAAAAGAATAATGAAATATCTCGTTGGTACTCAATATGTTGGCTTATGATATCCTAAAGGTGCTGAATGTACTCTTGTTGGATATTCCGATTCTGATTTTGCTGGTTGTAAATTGGATAGAAAAGGTACTAGTGGTACTTTCACTTGTCACACCCTGATTTTCTAGACCCAAATCCCGATGAAATCAAGATAATAATTAATAAAAATGCGAGTAAATTTTTCACGTTTAAAATAATTTCAAAATACCACAAAGATTGCATCAAGACCCGAACCACACAAAACTGAAGTGTGAGATTTAATAATTGATAAACTGCATCGATAAGTAAGACGCTGATAAGTGTATATAAAATATTAGACTTTACAGCGGAAAAAGACTATGTATACAGGGCACCCGCCTAGTTCCATATATGAAGATATGGAAAAAGGCTCAAGCAATCATGTAATTTCATAACACAAGCCTATTAGGCCACAATCGACTATGCACATAAATCATAATCATACATCACCAATTGTAGGTAACATCTACATGAAGTATTAATCATTAAATCAGATTATGGACTATCCAATTCCTAGTGTCCTTACATCCCTGATGCCTTAAATATATATATATGATTATACAACACTCAAACCCACTAATCACATTACATAATTGACCTCATACATCACCAAATTGGTATCATTTCAATTATCACCATCATCAATATACATCAATATATGTATACATGTTTATAAATCTCTATTTATCAACATCAATATACATAAATCATTTACTATGTCAAGTTTAGCAAATGCTGCCAGCCAAGGCTTTCTTCGTGATCGCAACCACGTTTCATTCATTTCACATTGGTTTCCCACCACGTAAGGAGTACTCCCTTCATAGACTCCCGCAGGATCAATTTCAATTTCAATTCTCTAGTGACCACAACCACCTTTATCATATCAATCTATCATGTGATCGTAACCACAGACTCATTCCCCCACGCATAGGGTACTCAATCTCATAGAATCCTGCAAGATGTTTCTTATTTCAGCATATATACTCGTGATCGTAACCACATTCATCATTCTTAACATACTGGTGATCGCAACCACCTTCATTCATTCACATATTGGTCTCCTGCCACGCATGGGGTACTCCCTTCATATAGTCCCACAAGACCATTCACTGTGATCGCAACTACATAATCAGTGCTATGTTATGCCATGAATGCAATAATGCAATAATGCATATGCTAAATCTTAACCTCACACGGATTTCTCAGCCTCTTATTTAGGGGTATATTATATATTTAGTTTTTGTCATCATTGGCATATAATTAATCACAAGGCAATCATAGCATATCAATCATCATAGCATTAATCCATGCATGGAAAGCAACAAGATATTTCAAAAAACACATTTAGCAATCATCATTGCATCTTATACATACAAATTAATACTTGCATTAATCATAATGGCACCACACTCATCAATAATGGAAAACACTACTTATTCAACGGCATGTTCAACAACAACGTCCCTTTTCATTTAACATTAATATTTATCATTCAGTACATGTGGCATCATCCACTTTTAATCATCATCAACATCATATCAAATTCATTGATTTACACAACCCATTGTCATTCAGTTGTCTCCTCATTAATTTCATTATCACACAAGGTGTGTCATATAACCATATCATTTACTTTTCATCATGATTCATAATATATCAATAGTGGTGAAGCATACATGTATTCATAACATAGCATAGGCATACACATACCTTACCAAGGCCTTAAGCCATTCCCCAATCACCACTAAGACACACCACACATGTACCTCTAATGAAATCACTTCTCTTTATATAATAAAAAGGGGTTTTGGGCAATAGTGAGCCCATGACAAATTTCAATATTGGGACATGAGGAAGGTTTACTTTTAGTTTCAAAAATAGAGGGATATGTCACAAATATCACCTATTAGTCCCAATTTGGCAATCATAAAAAGTTGGGTTCAAAACCCTCTTAAACTTGAGTTTTACAATGCAGTGGGTTCGGTATTTTACGCCTCAAAAGAGTTAGAAAACTCCAATTGATGTAAGACCAATTGTCACACCTTCGTAATATTATTATCTACAACTTTCATGCAGAAGTTATAGGCCAAAAATGTCATTAAGATGCCCAAATGGGCCAAAAATAGCAAAGGGATTACAGTAGTTGGAAAAACAACATAATAGTGACCATAACAGGGCCTTGAATTGATTCAGCCCTTGCATGAATCAATTCATGCGTTCTTAAGTCCCAAAATTGACAAACAGAGGGCCTTGAATTGATTCAAACCCCGTATGAATTGATTCAAGCATTGGAAAATTGAGGAACAGTAAATCCAGTGAGTCTTGAATCGATTCAAGGCTTCTTATGAATCGATTCAAGCCCATCCAGTATCTTCTAAATCGATTCAAACACTATTTTGAATCGATTCATGACAGCATAGAGGCTGTTTCATGCAAAAAAAAATCATATTTTCAAACTTCTAATCCCGTTAACTTTTTCATACGAATTCCAATGCCCACAAAATTTTAACACCAACTTATATATATCATTTGTGACGTGTGGCCACTAGCCGCACTCAAAAATTCCCAAAAATGAGGGACTTTTGTGCATAAATGTATTTTACCCATTTTCAGGCACTTTTGTGCAACTTAAGGGCCTATTCTTATTGGAATTGGCCCATTCTAATTCCTACAGGTCATAAACTACATATATGGGCTATTGGAACTATCGCATGCCATCAAAATCAGATAACACTCAATTTGACTCTATGAGTTCCTTAGTTACGCATTATCCTTCAATATTATCATCACCACTATCACAATGGCTATCATATTCAATGACAAGTGTTCACATGAAATCCTTATTTCTCAAGACATGTACTTCATCCCCTTAAGGATGGTTCATCAACAACACATCATTCCTATCAAAGGGATAGTTAAATATTCATCATCAATATATATACACATATATCATTTTCAATAGCCAATAATTTGTCATTCATATCATTTCACTATAAACATAGCAAGGCAAGCATAAGTATCATAATATATATAGACCACTAATTATTCTACTCATGCATTTGGAATGTAAACTCCTCTCCTACCTCAAGAGAAGAACCGTAATGATCTGCATGTTCCAAATGTTCCGCTACATCATCATCTGGAACATAATCTAGACATCAAACATATATGAATTCATTCAATCATGAGCCATCACAAGGCTTTCATTATAATTCTAAACAATTGCTCCCACATTATTAAGCTTAGTAACAAGTCCTAAACTTGTCAAAACATCTATTTTTACTCTTATATTAGGCTTCGGGAATTCCTTTTCCAAAACCAAGATTTTCTAAATCTCAAAGGGCCCACCAAACCCAACAACAACAATATCACATCCCTTATCCATAATACATCCAATCATCATATATATTATCCATATGCCATCATTGTCACTCAAATTCATTATAAGCCCTCTTAGCTTCACTCAAGGCCATCAACAATTCACAAATTTCAAGTGACACATATCATTGGCCTAAGACCTCATCAAACCCTCATCTTTTCATCACCAATGGTTATCCACCATCATCATTATCATTATCATCATCATAAACAACAACACCCCACTTTAAACATTACATATTCATTCTCAAACTCAATCCTTTTAACCACAACATATATAGTCCCAAATCTTGAGATTAGGATCCCATCAAAATCTAATAACCATTATTTTCTCATATACCTAATTCTAATCTCCCTTATGATAATACAATATTCCAACATCGATCAACAACCTCAATTACCAACACTTAAACATTATACCTCAACTCATCAACAACAATAAGCAATGCCCATCATTCAAAATATTATTTCTACATATAAAAGTTATCCCTATGACAATAAATCATCAATTCCTCAATTTTTGCCAAAAACCCCAATTCCTAAAGTTAAGGTTTTCCTCAAAATTCATCATCATCACTTCTAACCATTTTTTATGCACCATTTCAAACATCCTTAGGCTAACAACAATATATCTCATTCATTATCAACAACAACCATAAATCCCTAAGGGTCATCCAACCTAGGGTTTAGTTTTCCATACCATTATTCACCAAAACAACATATAATCACCCATTACAATACTTCAATAACTCAAAAACTATCAATAAAAGCCATGGGTGTTCAAAAATCATACCTTTCCTCCAAGCCCAAAGGTGAATACGAAAATGAGAAAAAGAGAAGAGGAGATGAGACAAGCTTTGCCTCTATGTCCATTAATCCTTCATGAATCTTGGGTTAGAAGTTGATTTTTACAACAAATGGTGGAGGAGAAGAAGTGGACGATTTTGGGTGAAGAAGAAGGGAGAAGAAGAAGAAAAGCAAAGTTGATAGGAGAGAGGGAGAGAAGCCAACGAAAAATGATAGGGAAAAGAAGGGTTTTGTTTTTAACTTAATCCCTTCATTAAAATTTTACTGTTTTATGATAAACAAGATCCCCGTTTGGGCTCAATACTTTATCCAAAAATTATTCCGAAGACATATTCAGATTCCTAATAATATTCTTAATGACCCTGACCAACGGCATCTCAATCGTAGATACTTGGTCCGACACCCATATTTCAACCGGGTATAATTTTGTCTCATTTAGTCTCTATAAATTATGAACATCCATAATAAATCCCAATTTAATTATTTCTAAATTTTTGGGACATGTATCAACCTATATATAATTATTTACCATTTATCCCTCTCAATTAATTATTTTTCATAAATTTAGGGATGTTACAATCCACCCCTCCTAAAAAGAAATTTCGTCCTTAAAATTTAACCTTGACACATATATCATAAGGTCATACTTCAGGCTGCACACCAACAAGGTATAACATCATCATAAAATAGTATTAGACTTCCTAAAGTCCATCAAGACATGATCATTATCATCCCATCATTCCTAACATAAAATTTTCTACATCCAAAGTGTGTCATATATCATCGATCACAACTCATCCAACAGAGCTCACATGTTCATACTCAATACGACTAGATAGGCTCAGTACATTCACCATAAGTAGTTACAACCCTATACCTACCCGGCCTACGTGTTGCAGCATCTGACATACAGGAAGGCGTCCCAATCCCATAGTGGTTACCACAAACACATGAGGTTGGCGCATAAGTGTACGTTGCCACAATGCCTATGGCATGTAAAGTCATATCAGGACAAGTACTTCGTATTCTCATCGCTCATATCAATCATAATTATTCAAATAACATCAATTCACATGAGACTTAGTGACAATTCTCATAAGTTTCCAACCAACATATTCATATCTCATTGTCATTATACAGTTAATTCGGCATAAATCATGTCATACCAATCATCAAATATTAATTAACATCACTATAAATTGGTGTACCATCCATAGATTTCCAGTCATCACAGGGTAATTATCCCATCATCAGGATTCATCCATCCTGAAGTCATGATCAAATCGCCTAATAATCCTTTATCTCATTCACATATCGCTGGCTATAAATTAATTCAAGCCTACGTGAGTCACTAAACTCGCATGAACTACATAACTTCGAGGTTAAAATAGGGTTCCCAATCGTATAACAAGCTTTCACATTAGGGATTCTCCTCATAGATCACAACCGAAGCCCATAAACTAGACGTATAACTCATATTGTATCACATTTCTACTTGGTTTCTATCACCAATATGTCATCTTTTAAATTAAAAGGGAGGCAATGACATGATCAAATTTCCATCTACCAACCCATAATCACACATGTCATCTCTACATCATATCATAGTCCATAGCTATTCTCATGATCATAAGGTCAAGGGCACACAATTTAGCCCAAAGTCATAACATAAAAACATGTACACCATAGCAAATACCAATCATACCCCGAATTCAACATTATTATTCATCAATCTGATAAGTCTTGAAAAGACTTAATAAATTCATCTTTAATTTAACGTAATCCATCAAATATTGTTAACTTTGGCATTGATATGTAATGAATTGTCATTCTTTCTTGTTTTAATTATTTAATTCAAATGTATTTAAATTGTGCAAGAAAATGGTTAAAAAGATAAGTACATAAAGAAATATATTTATTTGAGAGATTCATTAACCTAGCATACATACGCTAGAAAGCTAGCATACATACGCTAAGCATTTATATGTTGTATTTTGCATGCAGGACATCCAACGTACATATGCTAGAATCCCAGTGTATGTACGCGCAGATCCAGTAAGACGTAATATACTTCACTCAAGCAAAGGAGTTCCACGCTTAAGCGAAGTCATCACGCTCAAGCGAGAGAGCTCTACGCTTAAGCGTGAAGTAAACAGGCAATCCACGTAAAAGTCACAGCATGCATTAAGGTTACACTATACCAAAAATGAGATATTACAACACTCATATTAAAGCGTTTATATTAATAAATGATATAAAAAATGATGATGAGTTATTTTATGGCATTTCCACTCTAAAATGCTATAATAAATTAGATATATTAACAGCATTTCCGAAAGAAAATGCTTTAAAATTTTATTATAATAATTATTTTAATAAAATAACAGCATTTATGTGGGAAAATGACGTAATAGGTATCTTCGTTTATAGTGTTTTCTTCTTTTTTAAGAAAATGCTATAATAAATTCTTAAATCTACAACATTCCCGTATTTTTTTTAAGAAAACGCTGTAATAGGCGTGTTCCAATTTTTTTTTCTTTTTTTATCTGTGTGCGCCTCTTCAGCTTCACCCCTTTTCATCTCTGAGTTTCATCTTTCTCTGTTTCATCTATGTGCAATAACCCTAAGGAAGTTGTTCATTCCCCTTTCAATCTGTTTTAGTTTTATCTGCTCACGCCACTAACGAGTCTAACATGCAACTTCAGTTTTTTAATAGTCGCCGTCACCGTCAGGTTCTTTCTCCGTTTCTCATCATTTTTGTTAAGTTATTGCAATCAGGTTTTTGAATTTGTTGTCTTGTTGTTATTATGGTTTTCTATTAATTCATTTGTTTGATAATGGTTATCTGGTTTAGTTGTGTTTGTTCTTGCTTTTCCTATTTAAATCTAAAAGGAAAACCATGTCTTTGATTTATAACTAGAATGGGTGACTTATTTTGGTATAAGTTGGCTTTTTAATTGGTAGTACTAATGGAACAAGGCAGATTTCCCAGGATTTTTGTTCACGGTATCAGTTATGTTTAGTTTTAAGGTTGGTAGTTGGTAGTTTTGAGAGGGGATAAACCATAGCTTTTCCATAATCTTCTGCTATTGCATGGAAAAATCACAGTATCAGTGTTATCATCCCTTTAACAGCTCTTAAGTTTCGTACAATGAATAGAAAAGATAGAGAGCAATAACTAATAAATTCAGTTAACAGAACTAGAATACAAGGATAATTATTTTCATGTCTTGAACAAATTAGGCACTCTTTTGGGTCAGCACACATAGTCAACTTTTTCCTTCTCCTTCTACCGTGTATTATCAATAACTTGACTTATACCAGGTCAAACACTCCAGCTCTTAGCTTAATTTCTTTTTAATCAAACAAAATTAAAGAAATAACTGGAGTCTATTGATGTGAATTTCAAGAAACTGTATAACTGAACAATTCTCCATAGGAAGCATGACAAACTATATATTAACCAAAAAAGAAAGCAATTTCATCTGAATAATAAAGTATTTATACAAGTGAGGAGTTAACATGAGCATAGGAAAAAATTCTCAACCAAATCTGATGAAAATTATGATGTTTATAAAACACGGATAAGAAAATTTTCAAATGTTTAGTTTTAAGTTGGTTGTCTTTTTTCAAATGTTTCAAACTTCAGTAGATGCAGATTTATATGCATACACAGGTTATTAGGACATAGGTGTGATTTTCTATATGTCATGCCATTGGGCTCACGTGTTACTTGTTTAGATGTTTACAATGGCTTTTCATAGAGGATTTCCATTATTTTTTAAGTAGAATTGTGTTCCACAACATCTTTTCCACCTTTAATTATATTACCCTGCAATTAATACTTGATATGTGATTCAATAACTCACATGATGTTAAAATAATTTTGATAGTGCCAGAGCCTATGTGTTACATGCTGGTAAGGGCCTGATGCATCCTATCAATGCAGCTAAATTTTCAAATAAGGATAAAGACATTTTATCAAGTTTGATACACTTTTTTAGAAATATAAAAGTCTTCACAAATATTAAGATAATTATCTCTGAATATTTAGTATTAGTGTTTTAAATTGTGGTTAAGGTTGATACCAACATAATTATGATCACTATTGTGAGGAGTTAAAAAACCTTGATATATCATCGAAATTATAGCTATGAACCATAATTTAATAACCTTTAGACTAGCAAATATCCTTTGTTGTTCTTATATCTGATTAAGCCAATCTACAACCACTGTGATATATAGTTTCGTAAAAAAATGATGTTATGACAGAATATATATATCCACCTTCTGCTCATGCCAACTTGGTTGTTCTTAGGGAGTTAAATGAATTTTATTTTAAAATCATGGTAACAAATAAAGTATTAAATGATTAAATTAAATGGTATTTTATAATGTAATATAAACACTACGTCAACTAGTTTGAACCCTGCTCATAATACTTTATATCCATACCATTGCCCTGTTTGTAATTTTAGTAAAGCTATAATTTCTAACCATCAAAGTGACAAATTTTGGATCAGTAATTGAATTAGCTTTTGACAAAATTGAATATTAAATAATTCCACCTACTAGCTACATTGCTTGAATTGTCCCACATAGATTTTATCATCCAGATACACATTATATTAGTATAATCCTATTAAAAAGTTGCATGCTAAAAGCGTGTATAGGTCATAGGTGTTTCATTATGTTACTTATGTTGGACATGGGATATTGAAATCTACATTGTGTCTAAAAGTCATTACTATGAAATGAGATTGCTTTCCTTGCTTGCTTACGCACATGTTTTTTTCTTTGTATTGCCTCTAAACTATAGATTCTTTACTTCTTCTCTTCTCTTTTATGACTTTTTATTTAGAATATTATGAGGAAAATCATGTAATGTCCATATACCACTTATTGTTGTGGGCACAACTGGTTCATTAATACAATTTGTTTATTTTTAAATACACTATAAAATAGTTTTAAAGAAGAAAACAATACAAGTTCATCTACTTAAGAAAAAAATTATGACTACAAAGTTATTGATTTGAATTCCATCTATTTGAATAATTTGTTAATGAATGATGTATAAATATTTCTATAAATGTTTATCGAATAATGAATTTCTTAAACTAATTCATCTAAACTTTTATCTTGCAGTACTTACTCTCATGAGCAACTTAATGAAGTGAAGGAAGACTGGGTTCACTATATGATTAGCAATGTACTTAATTAATTTCATTATGATGAGTACCTAAGATGATATTTTAGGGACATATTTAATATATTTCCTCTTCTTTGGCTATATATAACTTGGTTACTAATGTATGAGTTTGTCTCCTTTATAGCAATATGCATGTTTTCAATATTTAGATTGTGTTTACTAATTTGAAAGTTAATAATTAAATATATTTAAATTTTTATGTTCAATTAATTAATTAACATACTTTCAAATTATGTAATTAATACCAAGTTCTAATTTAGTAATCCTATCACCTAATTAACTTTTTAATTTGAATGTGCATAATTAATACAAATTTGAATAAATAAAAAATTCAAAAAAATAATTTTTATGGCATTTATAATGGCAAGGAAATGTTATAAAAGTTTAATAAAGTTTGTGACAATGTGTGTGCATTTGTAAAATAAAAATTATTTTAAACACAACCTATTATGGCATTTCTGCAACACCATAAATTTAAAAATAAAGGATTAATTGAGAAGATAAATATTAAATAATTATATTTGGGTTATTTAATGTTCCAAAATATTAGGAATAAATGAATTAAGATTTTTGGGAGTTGTCTATGATTTATTGGAACCAGATAAGCTAAAAATGAGCCCGGTTGAAATATGGGTGTCAGACCAAGTATCCCCGAATGAGATGATATTGGTCAGGACCGTTAAGAATAGTATTGGGAATCTCATGGAATACTCAGAATAATTTTTGGATATGGTATTGAGCCCAAACAATGACCCTGTACATCATAAAATGATGAATAATTATTGGGGATTTAAAAATAAAGCTAAATAGCCCACTTTTCCCTTCTTATTCCCGTCAGATTTTGGTTCCCCATAACTTGTACTTCACTTTCCTTCTTCTACACTCTTCTTCATTTCTTCTTCTTCTCTCCAAAAACCCTAAGCAAAGGTGGTGGTTTTTCCTCTCTTATTTTTGTGCTTGAAGGAAAGCTTGGAGGAGCTTGGAGCTTGAAGTCTCTTCTTTCTTCCTCCTCATTTTTGTGTGGATTTTTCCTCTCTTGGAAAACTCTCTCATTTCTTCTCTTGAGGTAAGATCTTGCTAGTTCTCAAGAGTATGAACTATGGGTCTTTGAGTTTTTGTGTGGGAAATGTGAGATGTAAATAGAGAAGCATTTATTGTGTTAAATAACTAGTTTTGGTGAGGTGAGATGCTGTTATTAATGGTGAATGGCCATTAATTAAGCTTAAGGGTTGTTAGGAACCATTAATATGGGAACCTAGTGTTGGGTTCGGCAATGAATGTGCAAGATAATAAATGCAGACACCTAAACCGTGGTGGTGGTGACTGAACTAGTGAAATAAATAAAACCGAGAGTTAAGACGCCGAATGTCACTAAGTAAATAAATATGAACGTTAGGCCGATATGGTTGAGTAGGAAATTGATTGTGTGATATATTGTGATGTAGGAGATAACCTTGACTACGTGGCGGAACCTTCTGACCGCAGTGATTACTACTTCTCTTGAGGTAGAAGGGGGTAACTATTCTAAATGCATGATTTCATCCATTCCTGATGTGAAAATATGTATATATCATTGTGATTGTTAATTACCTGTGTAGACGATGTGATGATTTCATGATTTGAGTGCATTTAGAATGATTGATGTTATGTGGCATGTATTTGGATGATGAATGTGTTGTTGCACTGAACTGGACTGGAGTCAATGACTCGGTGTAGCCACTAGAGTTAGTAGATGGCTGAGGTTTTAGACCGGTGTTGTATGACTATCCGGTGTCCCAATGAGGGGAGACCAATTTTAATGTCTGATGTTTTAACTGCTGAGTCTGTATTGTATACAGAACGGATGAAGGCATATCCGTACTCTGGTACTGGTATAGAGGCCAGATCAGATATTATGTGGAATATGATGATGAAATATGTTATGATGTTCGATACCATATTTGAGTCAAAATCAATGATGGGAAATATCCTAATGATGAATATATGAACTGATAATTGTGATTGCTACTAACTGCCGGTATGTGTAACTTCCAATGAAAATTTGTAAAGGTTGTGAACGTTGAAATCCACTAAGTGGTGGTCGTGAATTGATGATTGATTGAGTGGCATTTAGGATGCACAGTGTAAGAATGCATTGATTGGCATTTGCATCCATGGCATATCAATTGCTGCTTATATGGAATGTTAGGGGTTCAATTGAGCGGGCCCAGCGGGAGGGCGACCCAGTGCGTGGGTATATTATTGTATTTCCCCTAGTGATTCTGGGAATCATGAAGCTGTCCATAGTTCGGTGACGAGGCACCCTATGTGGCGAGCCCAGTGGGTGGGCGGCTCTATGGTGAGCGAGTTACCTTGGTGTCCGACGGGGTACGGCTCTCTCGATGTGTTTTCAGGAGGGGCCCATAGCACTTTGGCAAGTACGACCATGATGTTAATCCGCAGTCACAGGGTGACTAGTGCTACAGATAGGCGAGGGCGGTTTGGTACCAGTAAAATATGATGTTGAACACGCATGTAATTGGATATAAGTGTACATATTTTACTACTGCAGTAGGGGCATAGTAGCACACTAATGCTTGTCCCATAATTGATTATGTTGTTCTCCCACAGTCGGATCCGCACTTGAAAGTAATTCTCTTGTGCATATGCATTAGCTTTAAGAGCATTTACATATAGCCGAGATGGCGATGGATGATGGTTGAATAGAGAGAAAGTAAGCCGAGGTGCTAACATTTAATGTGTGATAATTATTGAAAATATAAGGATATGTATATATGATATTACCTTGTGAATATTTGTATTCAGACATGTGTTGTACTGAGAAGGAGTGATGTGTCATGTGTGTGGTGTTATCCTGAATTTGAATGTAATACACCCATGCATAAATCTCATCATAATGTATGACTTTAATTCATTTGGATTATGTTACTCACCTCCCTGTTGCCATAATCCCTACTCTTTTTGGAGGTCGAGTATTGACAAGGTAAATACGAAAGGAGATGTGAATGAGCCTTGGTCGATATATATATATATATATATATATATATATATATATATATTCATTTTGTATGCTTAATTTGAAATTAATTTCATAACAGATGATTTTGGGAGGTCATGTAGGAAAATTAGACCAGATGTGTATGCCTAATTTTCATTAATGACCTTGAAAATGTATTAATGATATTATTATTATTATTTATGAAAATATATTTTGTTGTTAAAATAAACCGACGAAGTACTTTTCATCCTCTCTCAGTAAATGTTTTAATCACTCTTGAAATTATTTTATCTTCTGCTTTTTCCCTTGTGACGGCCTCAAGTCCGGTCATCCGAGGTGCACTCTGATACTGTCCTCATATCTTCATATATGAGATCGGTTATTCGATGATCCGGGGTAATTACTCAGTATTTTATACATTGAATTCCTTCTACTTTTAATTATTTTAAATTGCGAAAAATTAACCCCTGTTTTCGAAAACGAATCTGACAACAACAACCCGCTGGTCAGCCAAATCATGGTCTTGACCGATTTCTCAAGCGAAAGCCTTCCGAATTTCATGGAGGCTATAAACCGGAAGATGCATATGTTTAGATCCGTGACTTAGAATGGATATTCGTAAGCATGGAATGTACTGAAGCTCAGAAGGTCGAATACGCAGTGTTTATGATATGAGATGAAGCTGAATCCTGGTGGATTCTTACTCGTGGGCGTATAGTTGTGACTCTACTCCTTTGGATTGGGAGAATTTTAAGGTGAAGTTTCTTAGGAAATATTTTCCTGAGAGCTATAAGAACAAGAAGGAGCTTGAGTTTATGGAGCTCAAACAAGGAAGTATGTCGGTGGAGGAATATACCTCAAGGTTTGAAGAACTGTGTGTGTTTTACCCTCATTTCCAACAGGAAGGTACTGAAGCTTTGAAATGCGTCAAGTTTGAGAATAGATTGTGCCAAGAGATCAAGAAGTGATCTGTCATCAAGAGATTAGGAATTTTCCTACTCTTGTGAACAAATGTAGAATCTTTGAAGAGAATGATGTGGTGCCCAAGAATGATGCTGGACATGATCAAAGATTGAAGGTCCAATCCCTTAGCTTCAAGAAGAGGGGTGATTTCAAGAAAAATAGACAATTTGTGTGTGGTTCCTCTTCTTTTAGAGGTGGACGAGGTGGCGGAAGGCATGGTACTAATGGTGGCCGAGGTAGTGGCCAAGGTCTTCATTGTTTCCGATGTGGTGGAAACCATTTGGCTTGAGAATGTAACCATGAAGAGATGGTGGTGTGCTATAGATGTAACCAACCGAGGCATATTCGTCCCGATTGTCCTTTGAATGCCACAGACGTGGTGATTCGCAATGATGGTAACCGTGGTAGCTATGGTGCTTTCAGAGGCCGTGGTCGTGGAGCTGGTAATGGCGGCCGCAATAGTGGTTGAAATCGAAATGGCAACGGTAATGGTGGCAATGGTCGTGGTAATGGGAACGGTCGAGGTAATGGTAATAGTGGCCGGAATGGTCCTAATCATGGTGCTAACCAACCAACTGCGGGAAGAATATTCACTGTGACTGGCGAAGAAGCAGCTCAAGCCGATAACCTAGTTGGAAGTAAGTGCAAAATACTTGGAAATTCTGTGCATGTTATTTATGATTCGGGTGTGACCCATTCTTTTATATCTGAGGACTGTGTTCGGTGGTTGAGATTGCCAGTGTGCTTAGCAAAAAATGCCCTTGTGGTTACTACCCTAACCGGTACTTGCCTCAGGACGGTTAACAAATGTGATAACGTATTTATGCTCTTAAAGGGAAGGAAGTTTGTTACTTCTTTCATTTGCCTACCTATAAAGGGTTTGGAGATTATTCTTGGCATGGATTGGCTCTCCGCCAATAAAGTCTTGGTTGACTGTCAACAACGGACTGTCATTTTCCCTTCTCCCGATGTGAGGAAATTCGATGTGTGAGGTATAGCTCAACTTTTCATACTATTATCCCTTGCTGATGGGACAAATGGTCCTGATCCCTTAAAAATTCCTATTATATCTGAATTTCTGGATGTATTCCCTGACGAGGTACCTGGTTTACCTCCTCCATGTGAGGTGGAGTTTTCTATTGATCTTATTTCAGGAGCAGAACCTATTTCCCAAGCGCCATATCGGATGTCCCGTATGGAATTAACTGAGTTGAAGAGACAAGTTGAAGAGCTATTGGAAGGAGGATTTATTCACCCAAGTGTGTCTCCGTGGGGTGTACCTATTTTATTGGTGAAAAAGAAGGATGGGAGTATGAAGTTATGTGTGAATTATTGACAACTTAACAAGTTGACTATTAAGAACCGATATCCCTTACCTCGCATTAACGATCTTTTAGATCAATTGAGGGATGCCGTTGTGTTCTTGAAGATCGATTTACGTTCCAGATATCACCAAATTCGGGTGAAGACCGGAGATATCCTAAAGATTGCTTTTTGAACGCGGTATGGTCACTATGAGTACGTAGTAATACCTTTGGGTGTGACGAATACACCTACAATTTTTATGGATTACATGAATCACATCTTTCATGAATATCTTGATAAGTTTGTGGTGGTGTTTATCAATGACATCCTTGTCTATTCCAAGAGTCATGAAGAACATGAGGAACATCTTCGCCTTGTGTTGAATGTCCTTCGAGAAAAGGAGTTGTATGCGAAGCTTTCCAAGTGTGAATTTTGGTTATCCGAGGTCCAATTTCTTGGACATGTTATCTCCAAGGACGGTGTGGCAGTCGATCTATCTAAGATTGAAGTCGTGCTGGCTTGGGAAAGACTGAAGTCTGTGACCGAAGTAAGGAGTTTTCTTGGTCTTGCCGGTTATTATCAGAGATTTATTGAGGGATTTTCCCGACTGGCTTTACCTTTGACGAAGCTAACCTGTAAGAATCAACCATTTGTATGGGGCCTTGATTGTGAAAGGGGTTTCCAAGAGTTGAAAGTTAGACTCACTTCTACTCCGATGTTGGCTTTGCCAAACTTACTAGATGATTTCGTGGTGTATTGTGACGCTTCTCAGCTTGGTCTTGGTTGCGTGTTGATGCAAGGAGAATGTGTGATAGCCTATGCGTCGAGACAGTTACGACCACATGAGGTTAACTACCCCACTCACAATCTTGAATTAGCAGCGGTGGTGTTTTCCTTGAGGTTGTGGCGGCATTATTTGTATGGATCGAAGTTTGTGGTCTTTAGTGATCATAAAAGTCTAAAATATGTATTTGATCAGAAGGAGCTCAATATGTGCCAACGATGATGGGTGGAGTTTTTGAAGGATTATGAGTTTGAATTAAGGTATCATCTCGGAAAGGCAAATGTGGTTGCTGATGCCTTGAGTCGGAAATCATTGTATGTTTCTGTTATGATAGTGAAAGAGATGGAGCTCATTGAGCAATTTCAGAATTTGAACATAGGTGTAGAAGTATATACTCCAAAAAAGATGTCTCTTGAGATGTTGACGGTAGCAAACGTGTTCCTTGAGACCGTGAAGTTGCAATAACCGAAGGATGAGTACTTGATTGAGATGAAGGAAGCTCAAGCTAATGGGAAGAATTCATTTTTAACGGAAGGCCATGATGGCATTTGGCTTGTGAAAGACCGGATTTATGTTCCATCTTGATACGGACATGGTCTGTAAATAATTTTAATTGTACTTAAAATAGTTTAGGTTTATTGTTGGGTCACTTCTGGACCTTGTACATCATTTTGGGCCTTGTAGTTGGCCATATTTCCTAGTTTAGTTGATTTTGGACCTAAGGAAGAGTGGGAAGCCCAAGTTGCCTAGCTTGGCCACCACTCCACCTTGCCTATATAAGGCTTACCTCTCCATGTATTCCATAACCATTAGTTTTGAATGAAATTTACACTTTGTGAGATTTGAGCGCAAACTCTCTCCTTTAGGTTAGATAAAGTCTAACCTTTTTCAAGCTCTTATCACTAGGTGACCATCCCTAGAGTGGCGAGTAGAGACTTATCCAAGTCATTGGTGGCTTCTCCTTCATCATCTTCCATCTCTTCCATCAACCTCCAACCATCTTCTATGTTTCCATGCTTCCGACCATTTTTGTTAGGTTTAGGGTAACCTTTTTCCTACCAACTTGAAGAAAGATAGCTAGATCCTCCCCCATCCTATATCAAGTGGTATCAAAAGTCTAAGATGTTATCTTTCTTCTTTTGAGTTTCTTTTCATTTTGTGTATATTGATTGAGTTCTTTTAATTTTTTTTAGAATTGATTTGTCTTCTTCTCTAGTTTCTGTCTTGCACCATTAATAAAAAAAATATCTTTTGTCATGATAAATACATGAATCTAGAGCCAAAATTAGGGTGTTTGGTGCACATTGGAGCTTCATCTTTGTTCTAGGTATTTTCAAAATTTTTGCTTGTAGAAGTGCTAATTCTATACCATTTAAAATCATCTTTTAATTGGTATTGAAGCTCCAAATTCTTTTGTTGCATTGCCTTAATTTAAGGTGATGATTTATGCTCATTTTTAGGCTTATAGTTTCATTCTTTAAAATTTTTCTCTAGGAATTTAATTTTTGTTTTGGTCCAACACTATGGGAATATTCTATACCATAATAAAATTACATTCTGGGTACATATTCTTCATTCCTGGGCAAGTGTTATACAGAGCGTATGAAAAACTTTGGGGTCAAATTGAAATTCACGTTGATCTTGGATTCTAGTGATTTTGTTTCAATCTTTAACACGCTGGGTGTTAGTCCTCAAATTTACAATAAATCTTTTAATAAAAATTTCATAAAAATAAATAAAAATTTAGTTAATTTGTTAGAAAATTAGGTTTTAATTCAATAAATGGATGTTGTTGGAAATAATCTGCCCTTGATCAATTTTCTCTAGTTTTATAGTGAAAAAGTAAAGAATTCAAGAGAAAATTATACTGGAGGATCTGACGCGTAGCATCAATCCCACGTGTAGCGTGGACTCTGAATTTTGATGCTGACGCTACGCATCACAGCCACGCGTAGCGTCAGTGCTGCATGGACTCCACATCCAACTTGGCCAAGCACTCAGCTTTGACCCAATAATGGCCACCCCACTCAGCACCAAGGGCCACCCCACTAAGCACAAATGGCCAAAATACAGTGGAAACACGTCCAAGTGGTCAAGCATGATCAAATTTAATAATTTGAAGTGGCCATTATCAGCTGTTTAATGGAAGCTGAGTCAGGGGGCGTAGCATCACACTGACACGTAGCGTCAGCACCCTTGCTCAACCCTATAAATAGGGCCATCCAACACCATTCAACATATCCCATTCTCATTCACTTCTCTTCTTTTCTCTCTTTGTACTCGACTTTGAGTACTTCTTTTGTGAGTTGTAGTTCTAGAATAGTTTTCTAGATACTTGAGTGTGTTTTGGTGTATTGTGATTGTTGTATCGTGAAGTTTCCATCATCTTCGCAATGTCAAACTCTGTAAGTGTTATTTTTACTTTTACTATGTGTAACTAATTTGTTTATGTTGGAATTGGTGAACTAATCTATTGAGTATAATGTTGTGAATTCGACCTCTGCATGTTTATGATTCAAGTTCATGTTAGTATTTCAACCTTTTATTAATATGAACGTCAAACGGGAGAATGATTTTCATGTGTATTGAAACTTGTTTTATTAGTATGAATGTCAAACGGGAGAATGATTATTCATGCCGTATTGAAACTTGTTTTGACGAAAGTAAAATTTGGAATACCCTTGGTATCTCAATTCTATAGGGGTTGTTAACCATTGTTGCCATAAGGCCAGGTCTTAATGTAAGTTTTTACTGAGAAAGCTCACGAGGGATCGGACTTTACGGTGAATTCTTAGAATTTATATCACGAGAGATCGGTTATAATGATTTTAAGCTGCAATGACATGAAACTTGATGATTAAATATGCATGTCTTGAGTTCCTCATTGTTATTCTAGATTAGGGATCCAATTTCCAACATAATTTGTGTATCTGTGTTTATCTCAAGTATCTTACCTATTCTAGATTGCAACTCAACTTTTTAGATAGATTTTTATTTTCTTTTTATCTCATGAACAACTCAACCATGTTATCTTGTGAATATTGTATAAATTGTCTATAAATCATTCTTTTATCCATAACTTTCTTCATATTTACCATAATGAATAGAAAATTACTGTTATTATTGGACTTTCAATCCCAGTGGAACAATATCTAAATTTTTAAAACTACAAACGATTGGTGCGCTTGCCAATTAACAACCCGGTGGTAGAAATGAACGGTTCAGACGCTATCGCCGGGTTAACAAGTTTTCTGGCGCCGTCACCGGGGATTGAATTGTTTCAGTAAAACAGTAAATTTTTAATTACCATGGTAAATATTTTTTTTACCTTAGTTAAATTTTTTTATTTTGTTTACTTTTACTTATTGTTACACTAACTTTCTTTGTTTAGTTTATGTATGCAAACCCGATCTACTGCAGGTAAAATTTATTTTGATCCTGAGATAGAAAGGTTTGTAAAGAAAATCAAGTCTTTGAAATCTGAAACACAAACTAAATCTTCTTCTACTTCTAAAACTTTTGAAAATTCAAATATGGCTGTTGAAAGGAGAACATTGGGACAGTTTGCTGCTATTAATGGTCCACCCTGAGTTTCGGGAATGTTTCAAGGACCTGTTGTACCAGTGGAGATTAAACTTGTTACTTTAAATATTATTCAAAATAATCAATTTGTTGGCTTAAATCATGAAGAACCATATGAACATTTAACTGTTCTTTATGAGTTATGTAGCACAATTGGTTTTGAACCCAATCAAGAAGAATCTATTTATATGAGGTTATTTCCTTTTTCATTGATTGGTAAAGCTAAAGAATGGTTTAAATCTTGCCCACCGGGTAGTTTTGCAAACTGGTCCGATGTTGAAAGAAAATTTTTGGAAAGATTTTATTCTCCTTCAAAATATTTTGAAGCCATGACAGCCATACATTCTTTTTCTCAAAATAATGATGAATCATTAGGGGAGACATGGGAACGATTCAAAGCACTCTTGAGAAAATATCCAAACCATAACCTGGATGATATCGAAAAGGTAAGGATCGTTTACCATGGTTTATTACCTCAGTTCAAGATGATGCTAGATGCTTGTGCAGGTGGTTCTTTAATGAATAAAACTGTAGAGGAAGCAATTGAAATATTGGAATCAATGTCCATCAGTGACTGCCAAGCAAAACATGAAAGAGGTAATGTACAGAGGAAGCCAGGAATACTCGAATTGGGAGTGAATGATGCAGTATTGGCCCAGCAAAAATTGCTGACCCAACAAATTAAAGTTATGAGCAAGCAATTGGAGAAACTCCAAATTGCTCAAGTAACATCGCCACCCCCTGCTCAACTTAAACAATGTATGCACTGCATGGGAGAACAACCATATGGTTACTGTGGAAATGAGCAAGAGCAAGCCAATTTTATGAACCATCAAAGAGCACCCTTAGGTAATTTTCCTTTCAATCATGGAAATTGTTTTCCTAACAATTACCTGCAAGGTTGGCAAAATCAGAATATTGGCTGGAGACAGGATGCTGGACCTTCCAACCGACCTCCTAACAATCAGTTTAAGCAACAATAAACTGACAATACAAGATTGGCAAGGATAGAGAAATCTATTCAACAGCTATTACAGTTTGTGGAGACAAATGAAGCTGCCTGGAAAGCATCGGATATACAAATGAGTCAGCTTACAAAAGAAATAGTCGAATTAAAAAGTTCTAGGTTTACTGCAAACACTCAAAACCCAAGGGAACAATGTAATGTTGTTTCTTCTAAAAATTATAAAGTAGTGAAAATTGATTGTAAAGAAAAGAATGAGAAAAAGAAAGAAGAAGAAGAAAAAGAAAGTAAAAAAATAGAAAAAAATGAAAAAGAAAAAATATGCAAGAGCCAGTAAATGAAGAGCAAGAAACAAACTATACTACCATAATAACTCCGGAAAAATGTAAAGATCCGGGGAGTTTCACCATTCCTGTAGCCATTGGAAATATCAACATCAGGAATGCTTTGTTAGATTTAGGGGCAAACATCAATCTGACGCCCCTAGATTTAATAAAGCGCATTGGTGAATTTAAGCTAAAAGAAGCGAAAACGAACTTACAGTTTGCGGATCGCTCTGTCAAGAAGCCTTTTGGGATTGTGGAAGATGTATTGGTAAAGGTTGATATTTACCACTTCAGGGTTGACTTTGTGGTACTGGATATGAAGGAGGATACTGAGATCCCCCTGATCCTAGGAAGACCTTTCATGAAGACTATAAAGATAAGAGTAGATGTTGATCAAAGTATGGTTGTAGTCAAAGTTTATGAAGAAGAGGTAAACTTCAATGCTCATGAACATCTTAGGACGAATGATAAAGTTTACCCTTCAACCGAACCAAGTATATCTCTTCCCAATCAATTAAATTGTTTTAAATTAACCGATGCCTTGAATGATGAAAGACAGATAATCAAGCATCGGAGAAGAAGAAGGAGGAAGAAAAAGACAGGTGATTCCTCAACGAATATTGGGAGACCACCTGATTAATCAGAGGTAATGTCTGGCTGGAGACATTAAATCTAGCGCTCAATGGGAGGCAACCCATTCTTTTCTTGTTATTTTCAATTACTTTTTACATGAAAAAAACAAAACAAAACAAAACAAAAATTTTTTAGAATTATGTTTTTAAAAGAAAAAGGGTTTAAAACTCAAAAGAAAAGGTTTTTGAAAATCAAAATTTTGAAAAATCAAAAACAGAAGCCCACGCGTAGCGCCCCTGTCACGCGTAGCGTGGACTCTGAATTTTCAACCTGACGCGTAGCGTCCCAGCCACGCGTAGCGTCAGAGCCCATGTTCAGTTTCTAAAACTGAACCAGAGAGGCCCATCTTAGGTTTTAAAACCTAAAACCTCCTCTCTGCCTCATTTTAGTTTTCTAAACCCTAAAATTTCGAAACCCTCTTTTTCTCTCAACACTTCTAAACCTTCTCATATTTGCTCAAGGGATCACAAGTAAGTTTTCTAATCCTTTCTCTTTAGTTTGATTTTAATTTTCAAATCTTAGAATTGCATGTGGTTAGGGTTAGAATTAGATGACCATTGGAAATTGCTTGCTGATTGAATTGAATATGGTTTGGAAAGGGGTTGCTGCTGTGCAACCCCTGTTTTTGTTTCTGTTCTGCGTAACTCACGCGTAGCGTCCCACTGACGCGTAGCGTGAGGATGGACTGCAAGCCCACGCGTAGCATCCCATTGACGCGTAGCGTGGGCAGAACAGGCTGACGCGTAGCATCCCACCCACGCGTAGCGTTAGCCTCTGTTTTTAATTTTGTTAAATTTTGAGTGATGTTTACTGTTTCATGTATATATTTATTTTTTGTTTTTAATAAATCAGTCCAGTATGCCTATTTTAAAGTTTGTTTGATGTTTTCTTTTAAATTAATAAATTATCTTATTTAGTATTTGTTATACTTTCTTGCATTGATAAAAATTAAAAATAAAATTTTTTTTGATGCGTATTATTTTGTGTGAATTTTTGTTTTATTGTTAAAAATCCAAAAATATGCATATTAATTTTCTTTATAAATCACAAAAATACAAAAATATGTTGTTTTGAATTTTGTGAATTACATGTCTATTTTGTGAAAATTTTTATCCTTAGAAAAAACAAAAATATTTGTGTTTTAAATTTTGTGTAAATATTTGGTTGATTGTATATGATTGTTAAAGTGTGATTTATTTTTTAATTTAATGTGTGTTTAATTTTAAATTTTTTCCTTTTTGCAGATGGCTCTGAAGAAATCCATCCCTGCCACTGGTCCTTCTAAAAGACAAAGAAGGGCCACTGACACCGATACTACCTCTGAGGATCCTGATCTTCAGGGACAGGAGGTGTTAGGACCAAGGGATCCTAGAGATTTCGTACTGACGCGAAATGGGCCTGCTTTCATCAGATTAAGGGCCAAAAGCTGATGTGGAAGAGAGTATTGGATCTTAGTGCTGGAGACTATCCTGAGCTGTAGGATGAAGTTCAGAGGAGGATATGGGGACCCCTGTTTTCTCTACCGACTGAGGGGGATCCCATCTTAGTGATGGAGTTTTATGCGAACGCCTTCAGGACTCGCCAGGACACACAGAGCAAATAAGAAAAACAGAAACAAGGTTATCAGTACCCTATTGGGTGAGGGGCCGGCATATTACATATGACCGGGACACTATCAGTACCCTATTGGGTAATCCTTGGGAGCCTACTCCCGAGGATGATACTTGTTTCTGGAAGGAAAACAGAAACAAGGTTGCTACTGAGGGGGAGTTAGGATACTCCCTCGAGGAGGTTGCTCATTTTTTGAGCAAAGATGGAATCTTTTTCAACCTAAGTAAGGTTGGAAGGAGTCCATCTAACCTCCTGAAGACCCAGCTGACTCCTCTAGCCTAGGCGTGGTCCCACCTCATGCTTCATAACATCACTCCTGTTACCCACCTCTCATCTCTTCCAGTCGAACGTTGTTGCCTACTCTTTTCTATTCTTCAAGGCCATACCATCGACATCGCCGAGCTTATATCTGAGTAGATTCACTTTTATGCCCTTGGGTATAAAGTGAACCACCCCATTCCATTTCCTCTCATCATATCTGCCTTACTGAGGAGGCAGGGAGTCATTGTACCTTCACCAGAGTTCACTAGTTCTTCAGGGAGAGTCCCTAAAGTTCTAGTAAACAGAGACTATTTTGTACAGCAGTGCGAGCTTCCACCACTAGTGGAAAAAATGGATATAACAACGGGATATTATTCACGGGTAGAAGAGGATCAGTGATAAAAACATGCGCGGTGGCATTTTTGAAATTATAAGGTGAACGTTTTAATCAGAGAAAACTATATATCCACGGTTAACATCATAACCGTGAACGTACCCATCAATATATATTCACGGTTGAGGAGTCAACCGTGGATATATAGTACCTGAAATATATATCGACGGTTGTGATCACAACCGTGAATATATATTGATGGGTACGTTCACGGTTATGATGTGAACCGTGGATATATATAGATGTCAATATTCACGGTTGTATTTCCAACCGTGGATATATAGTTCAGGTTTTAGGGTTTAATCACTGGGTACTCTATGTCCACGGTTGTTTCTATAACTGTGAATATAGATTTAATATTTATCCACGGTTATGATACCAACCGTGGATATATAGTTAACATTTATCCACGGTTGTTTGTTAAACCGTTAATATATGTTTAATATATTCACGGTTGTGAGGGGGAACCGTGAATATATATCCTTTCTGAAACTTCAAAAGCCGCGCCTTTCACTCTTTTTTCACTTTCTCTTCTTCTGCGCATTGGTTGTCATCTTCTCCATTCTCTCTGAGCTTCGTGCCCTGAGCTTCGTGCCCTTCTCTCTGTTCAGCATCTTCTTCCTTTCTTCATTCAGGTAGGTTCCCTAAACCCCCATTGTCATGCGTGTTTGTCATTCGGTCACTTGCTGCTGAGAACCCTCTGTTCCCTGAACCCCCCATTAAAATGCGTATGTAGTAGAAGCTGAACCAATGTTGCCTCTGTGTGTGTCTTTTCATTGTTAATGTTACCTCTGTATCTATATTTGTTGGATGGCTTGCACGGAGGTCACCCGGCGTAGGAGCAGCGATGAACACTTCTTCTTCCTCTGTTTGTTATTTTTGTTGTTTATGAATGGTCCTGTTTTGTTAGGTCGTAAGTACATAATAATTTCATTGTTCAATTATTGATTCTTTCTCTGTTGGTACATAATAATTTGATTCCTTGTTTCCTGTGACACGATAGTTATTGGTTCAAAAGCTTAAGTTATAGAGAAAATTACCAGGTTTAAACTCTGTTTATATATCACAGATAATCGATTTTGCAACAGTGAAAATTTATCACCTATATATTCTAGAAAATTAAGATGGAAGCCTTATATTCATAGGATAACTAGTTACATTAACAATCTTTGGACGAACCAACCTATTGATTTGTAGTTGTAAGTTTAAATTCGGTGTATGAACTTTAGAAATATTATAAGATACCTCTTTTGGTTAAAATGTACTCCCTAAATTGAAAAGTTCTAAATGGTTGAGATTACTGTTCTCCTAGAACTTATATTGTTATTCTTAAGTAGAATTTAACCAAATTCAACACCATGTCCATAAGCCGTAATCCATAAAATAAAAGTACAAATCTCAATTCTCATAATCCATAATCCATCATCTAACACCATAGTTCTACTTGAAAATAATAGAATTTAAAAATATCATATTAATTACTAAATAAAAGTCTAAAGTTTGAACCTACATTATAAACCAACATCATAATCCATAATCCATAATCCATAATCCATACTCCAACACCATACTTCTACTTCAAAATAACACAAATTAAAAACATCATACTAATTTAGGAAAAAAGTTAACTAAATTATTATCCATTTTATTTCTGTTATGGTTGGTTGCTCTTATATGTTATGTTTATTGCTGTTGTATGTGTGTGGTTGTTAACTAGTATGAAAGTTGTTGTGCATATGAGTGAACCGTAGTTCCCCGTTTGAGATTCGACACAAATGGTCATTAAATCAATTAATGTCATCGTTTGTGTTGAATCTTGAATTGTCCGTTTGGACAGTTTGGGATGAACAATTATTTTTTATACGTCATTGTTAGTATGTACAAGTTAGGAGTTATTTTAAAATTTGATAAAATTTCGGTAACTTGCATTTTGTGTTGTTCTCTGGGTGCATATTTGGTTGTGGTTGAATTTGATTTGACCACTCTCATTTTGTGTACTTAGAGACCAATGCGAAATGCTGCCGAAATTTCATCAAATTTTAAAATAAGTCCTAACCTGTATATATGAATGACGTATAAAAACAATTGTCATGCTGAATGGGTATAGGACCACCACCTTCGTATAAAAAGTGAGGTTGATCATAGCACCTTGTAAACAGTTGGTATGGATCGGAGTTGGATAACTGCATCATGCCTAAGTCTGGAGTACGAGAGGGGAGTTGAATCATTTATAGAATTCATAGTGAGGAATGCAGTGGGGGTGAATGGAAAGTATTTTTGCCCTTGTGTTAAATGCTTCAACCTGCGTCGGGTAGACTTGGAAGAGGTGCGAGAACATCTACTGTGTGACGGTTTTCTACGTAGTTATACGCGTTGGATATGGCATGGTGAAGATGTGGTGGTGCCAAGTAACATCTCTCAGACTAAAAATCGAAGCTCGATGCATGACAACGATGTCGACATGGATGACCGACTCGAGGATATGATCCGTGATGTAGGGGTAGAAGGTTTTAAGAAAGCTCATGTATATACAACTCTGTGTGAGGACTCTGAGCAGCCGTTGTATCCAAACTGCCTCAATTTCATGAGGTTATCAGCAGTTTTGCGATTGTTTAATTTGAAGGCCATAAACAGGTGGACGGATAAAAGTTTCACTGACTTACTGAAGTTGTTGAAAGAAATGCTCCCAGCTGGAAACACCTTGCCGAAAAGTAACTATGAGGCCAAAAAGGTGTTGTGTCCTATGGGTTTGGAGTATGAGAAAATACATGCATGCCCAAATGATTGTGTATTATTCCGGGGTGAGTTAGAAATGCTGCATCGATGTCCTAGATGTGGGGTGTCACGGTATAAGAAGAAAGAGGCGGATTCTGATGAGGTATGCACTAAAGGGTCTCCTGCAAAGGTGTTGTGGTATCTACCTATAGTTCCAAGACTAAAGCGTCTGTTTGCCAATGCAGATGATGCAAAACTTATGAGATGGCATGCTGATGAGAGGGTTGTTGATGGACTACTTAGGCATCCGGCCGATGGGTCACAATGGAAGAAAATGGATAGGATTTTTCCAGAATTTGCCAATGAACCAAGAAATGTTAGGCTTGCACTAGCCACAGACGGCATGAACCCGTTTGGGAACCTGAGCACAAACCATAGTTCGTGGCCTGTTTTGTTGTTTGTTTACAACTTGCCGCCATGGTTGTGCATGAAGCGAAAATATGTGATGTTATCAATGATGATTTCTGGTCCACGACAACCGGGGAACGACATCGATGTATATTTAACTCCATTGGTTGAAGACCTCAAAAGGTTATGGGAAGACGGGGTTGAAGTGTTTGATGGGTTTACCGGGCGATCATTCAAATTGCGTGCCATGTTATTTTGCACAATCAATGACTTTCCAGCGTATGGTAACTTATCTGGGTACAGTGTGAAGGGTCATAAAGCTTGTCCAGTATGTGAGGAGGGGACTAGTTCCGTGCGGTTGCATCATGGTAGGAAAAATGTTTATCTTCGACATCGAAGGTTTCTTAAAGCGAATCATCCGTTTCGAAGGTTGAAGAAGTCGTTTAACGGTGCCCAAGATTTTGAAATGGCTCCTCCACCACTATCTGGTCGCCAGGCATATGAAAAGGTGAAGGACGTCAACGTGCAATTTGGTAAGTGTGAAAAACAGCACCCGACACAAAACAACTGGAAGAAAAGGTCAGTGTTTTTTGACCTGCCATATTGGAGGGAGCTTGATGTAAGACACTGCATTGATGTAATGCATGTGGAGAAGAATGTGTGCGACAGTTTAGTTGGTACACTCTTAAACATACCCGGGAAGACTAAGGATGGCCTAAACTCGCGTATGGACTTAGAGTTGATGGGTATACGTTAGGATTTGCATCCACAATCAAAGGGCAAAAGAACATATTTGCCTCCAGCATGTCATACTTTATCCAGAAAAGAAAAGCAAAGTCTGTGTGAATCGTTACGAAGTGTGAAAGTTCCGTCTGGTTATGGCTCCAACATCAACTCTTGTGTTTCCATGAAAGATTTGAAGTTAGTTGGGTTGAAGTCTCACGATTGTCACATGTTGATGCAGCAGTTTCTGCCTATCGCCATTCGTGACATTCTTCCTAAAAATGTGAGAAATGTCATAACAAGGTTGTGTATGTTTTTCAATTCCATATGTTGCAAGGTAATCGTGCTCGGCGAATTGGATGTGTTGGAACAGGAAGCATCACTTATATTATGTCAGCTTGAAATGTATTTCCCGCCCTCTTTTTTTGACATAATGGTCCACTTAATCATCCATTTGGTGAGAGAGGTTCGTTGGTGTGGTCCAGTGTTCTTACGGTGGATGTATCCCGTTGAGCGATATATGAAGATATTGAAAGGGTATATGAAGAACCAACGTCGTCCCGAAGCTTCAATTGTGGAAAGATATATTGCAGAGGAAGCAATTGAGTTTTGCACTGAATACATGTCACATGCTGCAAGCATTGGTATTCCAACGACTCGTCATGAAGGGAGATTGGATAGGAAAGGAACGATTGGAAAAAAAGTGAAGAGCATGCCACGTGCTGATGTCCTTCAGGCACACTTGTATATTTTAAACAACACGGACGACGTGCAACCGTATCTAGCCACACACAAGGAGCTAGTCAAGAAAACCAACCCTAAAATGACTGAAAAGTGGTTGTTAAATGAACACAACAAGAGTTTCATGCAGTGGTTCCAAAAGACCGTCCTGAAAGATGCATCTGCATCCTCGACATTACATCGACTAGCACAGGGCCCGAACTTTGATGTCCTCACCTTTTGTGGGTATGACATAAACAACTATTCGTTTTATACAAGGACACAGGATGAAAAGAGTACAAATCAAAACAGTGGAGTGATGGTTGTGGCTCAGTCAATGCATTTCTCAACTGCAAAGGACAACAACCCTGTCATGGCCGAGTCATGCTACTTTGGTGTGATTGAAGACATATGGGAAGTTGATTACGGTCCCTTCACCGTTCCTGTGTTTAAATGCAAATGGGTTGACAATAAGAACGATGTCACAACTGATGATTTAGGAGTTACGTTGGTGGACCTCAACAAGATAGGGCATAAGGACGAACCATTCATAATGGCAACGCAGGTGAAGCAAGTTTTTTATGTGGCTGACCCAGCTGACAAACGGTGGTCAATTGTTATCCAAGGTAGACACATTGGAGACCCCAATATTGATATTGTGGACATTCCATCAACTACAACGCGTATTCCAACATCTGTCGTGGAACATGACATAGATGATGTAGTTGCCAGTCGTCATGACCACCATGAGGGCTTGTGGGAAAATATTTCATCTTAATAGGGTATTAATCTTGTTGGTGAGACATTGAATTACATGTTATATTAGTTATTCGTTGTTTTAAATGTTATATTAAATATTTGACAGTTTTTTTCCTTGTTTGGACAGATACTCATGGCTGACCAGGATGGACGATCCAGGTCCGACTCACAGGCCAGTGGTTCCTCTGCTCGGAAGAGTAGAGGTGTTACCCGGATGCCAGACATCGCACGTAGGCGTCACCGGGGAGAGAGGCTAGTTGTTGAGATGGATGTCAACACCGGTAGATTCAGTGGACCGCATGCCACGAAGTTGAGCAGTTATCTGGGGGTTGTGGTACGGTCGAAGGTGTCCATCATTATCCCCGACTGGGATAGTGTCGAGGAGGTGGTGAAGAACCAGCTATGGAGTGATGTTCTGGTAACTTAGATATTATTTAAGTTTTATTTTAGTGTATTATTTCATGTAACTCTTAATAAGTACTCCTTTATGGACTAACTCCTTTCATGTAGGATTCTTTTGACATACCATCTTCCGACATAGCGAGGAGGAAGGTCCTCGGTATCATGGCTGAGCGATGGAGGTCGTTCAAATCCATACTCACCACGAGGTATATTGAACTTTAAATTCTTAATCAACGCTTCACCAAATTGTACCAATCCTTAGTTTTAATGTACCTTTCATTGTAGGTATGTATTCGGGGACGACCAAGGAAAGTTCCCTGGAGAGAAATATCCATTCATCGATCAGGAGACCTGGGATGCTTTTGTTGCATCTAGACATTCTGCCGAGTTTCAGGTACATTGGTTTTTAGATGATTAAATTATGTATAATTTATACGGCTAACTGTGAATATTTTGTTTCTTGTTATAGGAGACCAGAAAGAAAGCCAAGGAGACTAGGAAGCTAAATGACTGCCCACACACACTGTCACGTGGGGGTTACCGTAGGTTGGAGGAGCGGCTGGCACAGGAGAGGCTGAGTCAGTGTCAGACTGACACTGGTATTGTGGATCCCCCTTCCCCACCTGCACGCCACGACAAATGGAAGCGGGCTAGGATCAAGAAGAGTGGGGAATACACTTCCTTACAGGCTCAGGAGGTTGCCTCACGAATAGTAAGTATTCCCCTTTATATCAGTGTCTGTTTTTCAGTTTACGTGAAGGAAGTGAATACTAACTTGTTTGGTTTCAGGATTCCTTGGTTGAGCAATCAACCCAAGGGTCTTTCGTAGCCCATGGACGGGAGGATATTTTGACTACCGCCATTGGCAGGCCAGAACACCCAGGAAGAGTGCGTGCTATTGGTCGAGGTGTAGGTAAGTGCTAACTAACTCTATGCCTTCATTTTGTTATCTGTTAAACAATTATAGGCTAATCATTCACATTACACAGGCCTCCGTACCTATTACGGTGCTCCCGACCCTGCCCCATCCCTTGAGCAAATAGTGGAGCAAAAGGTGGCTGTTGTGAAGGCTGAGTACCAGGAGGAGATATCTAGGCTCCACCAGGAGATGGCCCGATTCAGGGAGGAGATGAAGGCCTCACTCAGCCACCACCAGGAGACTACTGCACCAGCCAGCGACCCACATGTTAGATTCTTTATTTAATTTCCTCAATTTTATTGTTTGTAATCACTTTATTTCATTGTTGAATAACTTCTGCTTGATGTGTAAATATGTAGGTACGGAAGGTTAGCACTAAGGGGTCGTGCGCTGCGGCTGACCCTGACGATGACGGGGTCGAGCCACCAGACACCCGTCAATGTGACCTGTTCATTGACGGGTCGGAGGAGCCAGTTGCCACTGGTATGGTGTACAACTTAGGCCCTGTGGTTCACCATCAGACATTACCTGATGGTATGTCCAGGGTCTCGGTTGTGCTCGTCCTCGAGGAGGATGCTGCTGTGCCAGTGGAAACTCAGGAGGTGAAGACCGTCGGTCAGGCGGTGGGCCACTTTCTGATGTGGCCCAACAGACTTCTGGTGATTGCCCCTGGACAGGTAAAAACCCTAAACACTAACTAGCTTTATTTCCTTGTCAATTATGGCACAAAATGTGATGGTTATCAATTGTTCAACAGGAACAGACATTGAAGAAGCCAGACCTGGCCAAGGATCCCATCCGGATGCTATGGCGCATCGGGTATGAGCAAGCAGACGACACTGTTCAGGTCCCATGGCAGCCACTAGTGTTCGGCCGTCCCAGTGATTTTCCAATTTACGTTACAAATTCTGACATTTGTGACATTATTACAGGGACGTCGATGCTGAACGGCTCCATCTTTCAGTTGTGGGAGCTGTAAGTATATCCTTGTTTTGTCCAATTTTTTCATTATACAAGTTATTTGTCGCTAACCATGTCTTAACTTGTTTAGGTTTCTGGCAAAACTCTGTGTGGACTTGGGTTTCCAAGGAACTTACGGTTTCTTAGAGCCCTCTCTCATACAGAGGCAAGGAAACACCTCGCAGAACACCCAGACATACATCCAGAATTGGATGTTTGAGTCTGGGAAGTCTATATACATGGGCCCCTATCATAAAGGGTAATATTCTATTCCATAATTATTGTCATGATATTTTGCATTTTGAAGTCTCACTTATCACTCGTAACTGCATGGTTCACTGGACGCTTCTGGTGATCTGTCCGAAGGACTATCTTGCTCTGTACTTTGATAGTTTGCATCGGACAGCTCCACAAGACCTGAAAGATATAGTAGACCGGTAAGTTCATCCCTAAAAAATAACCACAAATTCGATTACATCATTTTTAGAACTATACAATTCTAACTTATCTTGTGTTTTGTTTGACGCAGGGCGGTGGTTGGATACAATCTACTGATTGGAAACAAGCCCAAAGGAAAAACAGTTGTATGGGTGTACCCAAAAGTAAGTCAATCGTATTCATTCAAATCTTCAGTACATATTTTTTAAGTTCCGAATTCACTTATTCTATACTATATGTCCATTGTAGTCTTACAGGCAGAAGGGTACCTTTGAGTGTGGCTATTTCGTCATGCACACTATGCTAACCATTGTCCAACATCATTTAGTAGATGGATGGACAGAGGTAATTCTCATCATTTGGACTACTTTTCTCCAATTTCATCAATTTCATGTAATAAATAAAGCTTTTGTTCTAATTGTTTTGTGCATTGTTTGCAGTACTTTAATGACCGGTCATTTTTCCCAAAGGAACTTGTAGATGATGTTAGAAGGCAATGGGCCTCACACTTCATTGAACTTAGGCAAAGCTAGATATAGGATCTTTATTCTTTTATATATGTATCTAGTAGGATTTAGGGTTTACTTTTATTAGATTACATTCAACTTAATTGTATATACTTTCATTTTTTAGGTTGTTATGAATTGATATAGAAAATAAATTGTTATATATATACATACCATTCTTTTGACATAGTGTTTTGTGGCATACTGTATATTGTACTGGTTTGTCTGAATGCAGGGTTGGGAAACGATAAAACAGAATCCATATTAAAAAAAAACCTCAGTATTTATTCACGGTTATGGCAACAACTGTGAATATAGACTATATTTATCCACGGTTACTACCATAACCGTGGATATAGATACATTTTATCCACGGTTGTCCATCACAACCGTGAATATAAGTATGGATTGGTTTCAGTTATATCCACTTATATTCACGGTTATGATGGACAACCGTGGATATAGATACATTTTATCCACGGTTGTCCATAATAACCGTGAATATAAGTAGTTTGTAACTGAAACCAATCCATACTTATATTCACGGTTGTGATGGACAACCGTGGATAAAATGTATCTATATCCACGGTTGTCCATCATAACCGTAAATATAAGTGGATGTAACTGACACCTTTCAGTTCTTATATTCACGGTTATGCTCGATAACCGTGAATATAAATAGTAAGTTATATTCACAGTTGTTCTTAACCGTGGTTAGATGTGATTTATTACCACGGTTGTTAACCGTGGTTAAAGACCATCATCTACTACCACGGCTGCAACAACCACGGTTCTTTAACCGTGAATAAAGGCCTTTTTTAACTGTGATTATATCCATTTTTTCCACTAGTGCACCTCTGGAGCAGGAGGCTCAACCCAGACCTAGGAGGAGGAGACCACCAGTTCAGCCTTCATCTACTGATGCTGTCACACAGGGATTGCCTGGATTTCACTTGAGCATCAGTATATGATGCAGATGATGGCTGCTACTCATAGAGCATATATTCATCTTTATGATGAATTTTATTAGTACAGGTTACAGGGAGAGGGAGCACAATATGTCACCCCGGCTGAGTTTACAGCACATATAGCTTGGCCTGGCGATTCATCTACCTACCCTGAGACTGGTGGACCTTCTGGAGCACAGGCTGATATTGATGGTGATGCTGATGAGGAGGAGGAGGATGATGACCAGATGGAGGATTGATGGTGTTATCTTTTGCACCTTTTTACATACATTTTTATTGTTAGTTTCATGTTTACATTGATATTATTTTGGATTATATTATATTTTGTCTTTTATTATGTGGTGTGTTTAATCTTACGTAACTATGTTTTTGCATGAAAAATCCAAAAATAAATTTTATCTTTCAATAAATAATCAAATTTTTGTTAGAAAGTTAATTTATTCACTTAACATTTTTACATCATAAAACCAATTTTGTAAAATCAATTATTAATTCTTTTATAACTTAGGAATTTTGATAAATTTAATTACAATAAGTTTATTAACTATCAAGCAAATTTCAATAACCCGGTAAGTTGAGAGATCTTGTTAAACACTTAAGGGTTTAATCGACATAACTTCATTCGAATTGATTTTGCTTTAATCTTTGATTTGTGTTGTTGTACAGAGAATTCAGGAAAATGATCAAGGCACATTTATTGGTGAAAAAAAACCTTGGGCCAAACAGCTTACCTTGGTAAAAATTATTTTATCCTTTGAAAGCCAATTTGAGCCTAAAATAAATTCTTTGGTACCCTTAAAACCTAAATTTGTTTTAACCATTCCCTACACTTGATTGATTAAAAGAGTAGTTGAAATAAATGTTCTTACAAAAATGGGGAGTGAAAATAAGCAACTTGATTCTTTTCAAAAGAAAATAAAGTATGAAAATGAAAAGTCAAAAATAGTGAAAAGAATCAAGTTGGGGGTATTTATTTTTTACCAATAAAAGAAAATGAGAAGTTTGGGCCAAGAGAAAGCCTAAGAATTATAAAATGCTCTTTTATGATTTCAGGTTTTTGAATTCCAAGAAAAACCATTGATTCTTGTAAGCCAAGCCTCATTACAACCTGTGAAAAGACCTTGTGATTTCTGAATTAACTCTGTATAACCAACCATTGATTAGATGAAAATCAAAATTAAATTCATTTGATTTTATGATTGATTAAGTGAAACAGGTTACCAATTGCGTTGAGATAAACACTTGGAGAGGTAAGCCTGAAATTATGCTTGGTATGTTAATAAAATATTATAAAGAATTTTATCATTAAACCTTTATTATATTAGATGTCTATAATTGATTATTTCAAAATAGTAAATTGTGTAATTAGTTTTTGTGATAAATTCTCGGACTAACTCAAAAATTTGATTTCAAATTTTTATTTTTTATTTTTCTCTCTTGCTCGAGGACGAGCAATGTCTCAAGTTGGGGGTATTTGTTAGTCCTCAAATTTACAATAAATCTTTTAATAAAAATTTCATAAAAATAAATAAAAATTTGGTTAATTTGTTAGAAAATTAGGTTTTAATTCAATAAATGGATGTTGTTGGAAATAATCTGCCCTTGATCAATTTTCTCTAGTTTTGCAGTGAAAAAGTAAAGCATTCAAGAGAAAATTTTACTGGAGGATCTGACGCGTAGCATCAATCCCACGCGTAGCGTGGACTCTGAATTTTGATGCTGACGCTACGCGTCACAGCCACGCGTAGCGTCAGTGCTGTGTGGACTCCACATCCAACTTGGCCAAGCACTCAACTTTGACCCAATAATGGCCAGCCCACTCAGCACCAAGGGCCACCCCACTAAGTACAAATGGCCAAAATACAGTGGAAACATGTCCAAGTGGCCAAGCATGATCAAATTTAATAATTTGAAGTGGCCATTATCAGTTGTTTAATGGAAGCTGAGTTAGGGGCCTGACGCGTAGCGTCACACTGACGCGTAGCGTCACACGCGTCAGCACGTTTGCTCAGCCCTATAAATAGGGCCATCCAACACCATTCAACATATCCCATTCTCATTCACTCCTCTTCTTTTCTCTCTTTGTACTCGACTTTGAGTACTTCTTTTGTGAGTTGTAGTTCTAGAATAGTTTTCTAGATACTTGAGTGTGTTTCGGTGTATTGTGATCGTTGTATCGTGAAGTTTCCATCATCTTCGTAATGTCAAACTCTTTAAGTGTTGTATTTACTTTCACCATGTGTAACTAATTTATTTATGTTGGAATTGGTGAACTAATCTATTGAGTATAATGTTGTGAATTCCACCTCTGCATGTTTATGATTCAAGTCCATGTTAGTATTTTAACCTTTTATTAATATGAACGTCAAACGGGAGAATGATTTTCATGTGTATTGAAACTTGTTTTATTAGTATGAATGTCAAATGGGAGAATGATTATTCATGCCGTATTGAAACTTGTTTTGACGAAAGTAAAAGTTGGAATACCCTTGGTATCTCAATTCTATAGGGGTTGTTAACCATTGTTGCCATAAGGCCAGGTCTTAATGCAAGTTTTTACTGAGAAAGCTCACGAGGGATCGGACTTTAGGTGAATTCTTAGAATTTATATCACGAGGGATCGGTTATAATGATTTTAAGCTGCAATGACATGAAACTTGATGATTAAATATGCATGTCTTGAGTTCCTCATTGTTATTCTAGATTAGGGATCCAATTTCCAACATAATTTGTGTATCTGTGTTTATCTCAAGTATCTTACCTATTCTAGATTGCAGCTTAACTTTTTAGATAGATTTTTATTTTCTTTTTATCTCATGAACAACTCAACCATGCCATCTTGTGAATATTGTATAAATTGTATATAAATCATTCTTTTGTCCATAACTTTCTTCATATTTACCATAGTGAATAGAAAATTACTGTTGTTATTGGACTTTCAATCCCAGTGGAACGATATCTAAATTTTGAAAACTACAAATGATTGGTGCACTTGCCAATTAACAACCCAGTGGTAGAAACGAACGGTTCAGACGCTATCACCGGGTTAACACTGGGCAATTGATTAGTCAATGCAATCTTCTCTCACTTTTGCCAATACAAGAAATGGTATGTGCCTATTCTTTTTGTCATTTTCCCAAGTATTAGCACGCTAAAATTCTTTTAAATTGGTGAATCAAAATTGCCTTTGACCCTGCTTCAAATTATTTTTCAATTTCTGATTAGCAAATTGTTCCTTGGCTGTATTAGCAATTCTTTTATTGAAACCAATTGCTGAACACGTGGGTTCATTCTATCTTGTTCATTTACTATTTGGTTTCTGGAAAATTAGCATTGGTCAATTCAAAATTCAATTTCATAGTCAAAGTTAAATGTGCATCACTGTGTCCAATTAATTGGGTCAGTTCTTTTTGATTCTTGGTCAATTGAAATCATCTTGTTTCAGTGTACGTCAATTTGAAAATACAGTGCATATTATGGTTATTTGAATCTGGAAATTGATGATCAATTGAAATATACCGTGTAATTGAAATTTGTTGATGGTCAATTAATCCGTGCGAATTCTGGGTCAATTCGAAAATTGTGATTAATCTCTGTACACGCTGAATGTGAAAACTTTGGTCAATTTGTTATTCATTCGGTCCTGTGAGTATAATTCTTAAGCACTAAATTATCATTGGTCTATTCTCAAATTACTGTGCATGTTAATTTCTGGTGGTCCAATTCATGTACGTGTCAATTTTGAGTTGGTCCTTCATTCGTATATTTGGCAATCACATTCTGTTCAATTTCATCTCATCAGTGTTGCGCGTTACATTTTGTCCAACATCATTCTGTCAATTGTAATTTTCCTTGCTCAATTCGAATCATTCTGGGTCAAACACTGAAATCCTACTATTTGGAAAATCATCATTGGTTAATTGATGTTAATTCCTTTTGTTCAATTGAATTTTAATTGGTCAATTGCTATAATTGCAATACACATGAATTTTTTGAATTTGTCATTCGGTCTTAAATTTTGCCAAGCACAGTATTCGTCCAGTTCAAAAAAAAGCCCAATTCAAAAAAAAATCCCAGTTAAAAAAAATCAGAAATTTTTAGACTAAACCTTGCTTATTCAAAATTTTTGCATTCTAGATATTTGTTTTCTCTTTTTAATTTCTTATTGCGTTTAATTTTTAGTTTTGTCTAGTTTTGTTAATTTTTTTTCTCTTCTATGGTATGTCTTAGAATTAATTCTTAGTATAGAGAGCCATCTTCATTCATTTAAACATTTGTTGATTTTTTTTAGGTTAATTTCTTGTCAAATTTTAAAATCCTTTTGAGTAACCAATTCTTTCAAATTAAACTTTTTTTTGCTTGTCTTCTTCTCTTCTAGTTTTGTCTTTGCGTTTTCATTTCCTTTGAAATTCTCTTGGATTTTTCTCTTCCTCCATCTCAAAGGGTAGCATTCTTTGGGAAATAGTAGATAAGAGTGAAAATTGAAGGAGGTGAAAACAATTGAAGGCCTAAATGAGAAGTTGAGAGAAACACAATTGTGAGAGGAGTGGTTAGATTTTGGATTTAATTTTTGCTAACAATTCTTTAAGTTTGTACATTGTGTAGCAAAATTGGTGGAAAAGGACTTGAAGACTCTTGAATATTTGTAAAGGAAGCAAAAGCATTGTACTCTTTAACAAATATTAGGAAGTTTTTAAATTTTTAGGGCTTGTAGTAGCAAAATTTGGTCCTTGTATTTGTGGACATTTTGACTTTGAACATTGGACTTGAATTTTAGCTCTAAATTTCATCTAGTATAGTGCATGTGCATTTGTTTGCTTTAACTAATTGTTGTTAGTTAGTTTACTTATTTAAGTAGTTGTAACTAAAAGTGGTTAGGTTGTTAGTGGTCTTAACTAGAAGTTGTTAGGTGGTTAGTTGTCTAAACTAAGTTTGTTGTTAGTTAGGTTTAGTTAGAACAAACTCTTAGTTAGTTATAACTCCTTGTAACTGAATTAGTTCTAGTAGTTAGGGTTGTTATAATAAGTTAGGGTAGTTGCAACAATAATAACCATATAACAAACTTAGTTATTGGTTGTTAGGGTTGTTAAAGCCTAAGTTTGTTTGCCTAACTAACTAAAACTGAATTTGGTTAGCTTTTCTAGGATTTGTTGCTTGTCTTGTTACAACCTTAATTCTCATAACTAATCATAGTAAGACAACCTAGGATTCTACCTAGTACAAACATCATAGGTGTTATGTTTAGGGAGAAAACCTAGAATTTGATTCTTAGGATTGTTGTTTGATTTCTTGTTTTTGGTATTGCATACATTCTCGATTAGTATCTCTTGATTGTTTCTTGTCTACTTTTGTGAATAGAGATAACATGTCCTCGCTTAGGTTAATCATGGATTCTCTTGATAAAATCAACTCTAGGTTAGATAATCTAGAAAATAAGGATGAACCTAGGTTAAGGAAACATCACAAAAACGAAAAGATAAAAGATAAAACACCTAATAAATTTGAGATTTTTATTGAACAACTAGGTGTCTTTTATTCTAAAATAGATTCGTATGAGTCTAAGTATGATTCTTCCATAGAAAAAAATAAAAAGATAAAAAAAGTTCCTGAGGAAACCCATAGGAAATGAAAAGCACTTTGGGATCATATTTTAGAATGTGATACCATTGGAAATTTAGGAATTAGTTTGTGTAACAATGAAAAAGAAATAGAAAAATTAAGACACAAACATAATAGAGCTATGGATGAAAAAGTGAAACTTTATTGGAAAGAATATGATAGGTATAAGAAAAAGAAAAAAGTAATCAAAGGTGAAAATAAAAATAGAGAACATAAGTTAGAGAATAATAGCTTATCTTTGAGAAACCTTAGTGTTTCAATAGAGAATCACCTTGATCATAGTTTACCTACTCCTATATCTAATAACAGTTTATCCATTCCAATCATTAGTGATAGTTTTTCTAGAATTAGCGATAATTTGCCTCTACCCATCATCAGTTCTAAGCCTCAAGATGACCTTAGAAGTATAGAAGAATCATACCCTTTTTCTCTTATCCCTAGTAAAGAGAATTGGTCAATCATTATTCATAGATGTCTTAGAATTAGTTCTAGCATGTATACAATCATTATAGGATCTTATAGGATTAGCATATGTCTTTACTCTTTTGAATTGTCTTTTCCAAGAGTCATTTCATATGTTATCATGTTGCATAGTAGAAATTTTATAGGATTAACATTTTGTCCATCCATGAACATGTCAATATCATTACATTTTTCACATATTATCTAAGATCATGTTGATATGATTTATTTTCATAAAGGGTTATATAGAGAATTTTTGGTAACATTGCATAACATGCATACTTTAGTACCAACTTTAGATGCGATTACTCACTATGATCCCTTTAGAAAAATCCATCTTTTTGAGGATAAGTCAATAATTTGCCATATCTCACATGATCACATAACTACATTTACTTATAGTTCATTTTAGTGAATTTAGATAGTAGCATGATTAATTGTCATAGAGGTATCCATAGTTTCACATGTGTATTCTTATGGGAACTTTTGATTGTGTTCTTTTCTGATATTTCTTATATCATCCTTTAAAAAATAAAAAGATTCGTGTTTGATCCTGGTGGTCAATACCCTACCTTGTTTCTTGTACATTGTAGTTTCCTTTATTTTTCAGTTTTTGAACACATTACTCTATTTTCTTTTACAGGATTTGAGGATAAATCTTTTTTAAGAGGGGGAGTATGATGCGGACATGGTCTGTAAATAATTTAAATTGTACTTAAAATAGTTTAGGTTTATTGTTGGGTCACTTTTGGACCTTGTACATCATTTTGGGCCTTGTAGTTGGCCACATTTCCTAGTTTAGTTGATTTTAGGCCTAAGGAAGAGTGGGAAGCCCAAGTTGCCTAACTTGGCCACCACTCCACCTTGCCTATATAAGGCTTACCTCTCCATGTATTCCATAACCATTAGTTTTGAATGAAATTTACACTTTGTGAGATTTGAGTGCAAACTCTCTCCTTTAGGTTAGATAAAGTCTAACCTCTTTCAAGCTCTTATCACTAGGTGACCATCCCTAGAGTGGCGAGTAGAGACTTATCCAAGTCATTGGTGGCATCTCCTTCATCATCTTTCATCTCTTCCATCAACCTCCAACCATCTTCCATGTTTCCATGCTTCTGACCATTTTTGTTAGGTTTAGGGCAACCTTTTCCCTACCAACTTGAAGAAAGATAGCTAGATCCTCCCCCATCCTATATCACATCTAGTGGTGATCTAAGGAGATTGGTACTTGAAGAATCACAAGAGTGTATTGAGCATACATCCTGGTGCAGCAAAAATGTATCAAGATCTGAAGGAGAATTTTTGGTGGCCCGTTATGAAGCGGGATGTGGCTAATTGTGTAGCCTCTTGCATTATTTGTCAAAAGGTGAAGGTTGAACATCAGAAACCATCTGGTTATCTAAGACCCCTTGATATTCTGGTGTGGAAATGGGACGACATTGCCATGGACTTTGTTTCTGGACTACCTAAAACATGTACTAGGAATGATGCTATATGGGTGATCATAGATCGGTTGACGAAGTGTGCTCACTTCTTGCCCATGAATATGAAAAGTTCATTAGAGAATTTAGCCCGGCTGTACATAAAGGAGATCGTTAGGCCACACAGTATGCCTTCGAGTATTATGTCGGATCAGGACCCACGGTTCACCTCTCGATTTTAGGGAAGCTTGCACGAGGCAATGGGTTCCATACTGAAGCTCAGTTCGGCATATCATCCAAAAATGGATTGGCAATCTGAGCGGACAATTCAAAGCCTTGAAGATTTATTACGGGCTTATGTATTGGAGCACGGTGGTTATTGGGAAAGGTTCCTACCACTGATTGAATTTACATACAACAATAGTTACCACAGTTCCATTGGTATGGCTCCATATGAAGCGTTTACTCTGTTGTGTTGGCTTGAAGTCGGAGAGAGTTTGAATTTCAGGCCAGAGTTAGTTGTAGAGACAAATGGACAAATTAAGACGATACAAGAAAAGACGAAAATTGCCCAAGATCGGCAGAAGAGTTATTATGATAAGAGGCAGAAGCCACTTGAGTTTCAAGTTGGCGATCATGTATTTTTAAGAGTATCAAGAGATAAGGGCATTGGAAGAGATTTAAAGAGTAAGAAGTTAAGCCCGAGGTTCATTGGACCCTATGAGTTTCTAGAACGGATTGGCGATGTTGCATATCGGATTGCACTTCCTCCGCACCTGTCTAATCTACATAATGTGTTCCACGTATCCCAGTTGAGGAAATATGTCCATGACCCTCTACATGTAATTCCGATAGACTATGTTGATGTACGGGACGATCTGTCCATCCCTCCTATTTCTGTTCGTATTGTTGAACGCTCTGTTAAAATGCTATGGAACAAATTGGTACCCTTGGTGAAAGTTGCATGGAAGCATGGAAATACTGAGACGTTCACGTGGGAACGTGAGGACGATGTATGAGCATGTTACCCTGATGTGTTCGAATCTGGTATGTTAAATTTTGGGGATGAAATTTCTTTTAGGCGGGGTGGATTATAACACCCTAAATTTTAAAAATAAAGGATTAATTAAGAAGATAAATATTAAATAATTATATTTGGGTTGTTTAATGTTCCAAAATATTAGGATTAAATGAATTAAGATTTTTGGGAGTTGTCTATGATTTATTGGAACCAGATAAGCTGAAAATGAGCCTGGTTGAAATATGGGTGTCAGACCAAGTATCCCCGAATGGGGATGATATTGGTCAAGGCCGTTAAGAATAGTAATGGGAATCCGAGAGAATACTCAGAATAATTTTTGAATATGGTATTGAACCTAAACAATGACCCTGTACATCATAAAACGATGAATAATTATTGGGGAATTAAAAATAAAGCTAAATGACCCACTTTTCCCTTCTTATTCCTGTCAGATTTTGGTTCCCCATAACTTGTACTTCACTTTCCTTCTTCTACACTCTTCTTCATTTCTTCTTCTTCTCTCCAAAAACCCTAAGCAAAGGTGGTGGCTTTTCCTCTCCTATTTTTGTGCTTGAAGGAAAGCTTGGAGGAGCTTGGAGCTTGAAGTCTCTTCTTTCTTCCTCCTTATTTTCATGTGGATTTTTCCTCTCTTGGAAAACTCTCTCATTTCTTCTCTTGAGGTAAGATCTTGCTATTTCTAAAGAGTATGAACTATGGGTCTTTGATTTTTTGTGTGGGAAATGTGAGATGTAAATAGAGAAGCATTTATTGTGTTAAATAACCATTTTTGGTGAGGTGAGATGCTATTATTAATGGTGAATGGCCATTAATTAAGCTTAAGGGTTGTTGGGAACCATTAATGCGGGAACCTGGTGTTGGGTTCGACAATGAATGTGCAAGATAATAAATGCAGACACCTAAACCATGGTGGTGGTGACTGAATGAGTGAAATAAATAAAACCGAGAGTTAAGACACCGAATGTCACCAAGTAAATAAATATGAACGTTAGACCGATGTGGTTGAATGGGAAATTGATTGTGTGATATATTGTGATGTAGGAGATAACCCCGACTATATGGCGGAACCTTCTGACTGCAGTGATTACTACTTCTCTTGAGGTAGGAGGGGGTAACTATTCTAAATGCATGATTTCATCTATTCCTAATGTGAAAATATGTGTATATGATTGTGATTGTTAATTGCCTGTGTAGACGATGTGATGATTTCATGATTTGAGTGCATTTAGAATGATTGATGTTATTTGGCATGTATTTGGATGATGAATGTGTTATTGCACTGAACTGGACCAGAGTCAATGACCCGGTGTGGAACCAGCCACTAGAGTTAGTAGATGGATGAGGTTTTAGACTGGTGCTGTATGATTATCCCGTATCCCAGTGAGGGGAGATTGATTTTAATGTCTGATGTTTTAACTGTTGAGTCTGTATTGTATACAGAACGGATGAAGGGATATCCGTACTCTGGTACCGATATAGTGGCCGGATCAGATATTATGTGGAATATAATGATGAAATATGTTATGATGTTCGATATCATATTTGAGTCAAAATCAATAATGGGAAATGTCCTAATGATGAATATATGAACTGATAATTGTGATTGCTACTAACTACAGGTGTGTGTAACTTCCAATGAAAATTTGTAAAGGTTATCAACGTTGAAATCCACTAAGTGGTGGTCGTAAATTGATGATTAATTGAGTGGCATTTAGGATGCACAGTGTGAGAATACATTAATTGGCATTTGCATCCATGGCATATCAATTACTGCTTATATGGAATGTTAGGGGTTCCATTGAGCAGGCCCAGTGGGAGGGCGACCCAGTGCACGGGTATATTATTGTATTTTCCCTAGTGATTCTGTGAATCATGAAGCTGTCCATAGTTCGGTGATGAGGCACCCTATGTGGCGGACCCAGTGGGTGGGCGGCTCTATGGTGAGCGAGTTACCTCGTTGTCCGACGGGGCACGACTCTCTCGATGTGTGTTCAGGAGGGGCCTGTAGCACTTTGGCAAGTACGGCCATGATGTTAATCCGCATTCATGGGGTGACTAGTGCTACAGATGGGTGAGGGCAGTTTGGTACCAGTAAAATATGATGTTGAACACGCATGTAATTGGATATAAGTGTACATATTTTACTACTGTAGTAGGGGCATAGTAGCACACCACTGCTTGTCCCACAATTGATTATGTTGTTCTCCCACAGTCGGATCCGCACTTGAAAGTAATTCCATTGTGCATATGCATTAGCTTTAAGATGATTTACATATAGCTGAGATATGCCTAGTTGATAGCCGAGATGGCGATGGATGATGGTTGAATAGAGAGAAAGTAAGCCGAGGTGCTAACATTTAATGTGTGATAATTATTGAAAATATAAGGATATGCATATATGATATTACCTTGTGAATATGTGTATTCAGACATGTATTGTACTGAGAAGGAGTGATGTGTCATGTGTGTGGTGTTATCCTGAATTTGAATGTAATACACCCATGCATAAATCTCATCATAATATATGACTTTAATTCATTTGGATTATGTTACTCACCTCTCTGTTGCCATTTTTAAGGTTGATGTAGGAGCAATAAATCCCTACTCTTTTTGGAGGTCGAGTATTGGACAAGGTAAATACGAAAGGAGATGTGAATGAGCCTTGGCCGGTATATATGTATTCATTTTGTATGCTTAATTTGAAATTAATTTGACAACGGATGATTTTGGGAGGTCATATAGGAAAATTAGACCGAATGTGTATGCCTAATTTTCATTAATGACCTTGAAAATGTATTAAGGATATTATTATTATTATTATTTATGAAAATATATTTTTTTGTTAAAATAAATTGACGAAGTACCTTCCTCTCTCGGTAAATGTTTTAATCACTCTTGAAATTATTTTATCTTCCGCTTTTTCCCTTGTGACAGCCTCAAGTCCGGTCGTTCGAGGTGCACTCTGATACCGTCCTCATATCTTCATATATGAGATCGGTTATTCGATGATCCGGGGTAATTACTCAGTATTTTATACATTGAATTCCTTCTACTTTTAATTATTTTAAATTGTGAAAAATTAACCCTTATTTTTGAAAATGAATCCGGGGTTTTACAGTTTCTGCATTACAAACGTTGTCATATCACACGAACATACTATGAACCTATTATGGCGTTTCTGTGTCTTTTAAAACGCTGTCATAGAACACACACCTATTATGGCGTTTCCGTGTTTTCTTTAAACGCTATAATAGAACACGTTTTACAGCATTTTTACCAACGCTTTTATACGTTCTACCTATTACCACACGTGAAATAAAAGCATTTAAAAATGCCGTTAAAAGCTGTGTGGACACACAGTAAAAAGTCATATTTGGCATAGTTTTAAAGTCATCACGCCCAAGCGAATAACGTACCACGCTCAAGCGAAGGAGTTCCACGCTTTAGCGAACAAGTTTCATGCTTAAGCGTGAGTCTTGCATTCACATGAGATCACCATACATGCATCAAAATAAAGCACCACGCTCAAGCGGACACGTTCACACTCAAGCGTGAAGTCACAAAATTCATAAAGTTAAGGCCATCACGCTCAAGCGCGCACACAATCATGCTTAAGCGTGAATTCTAATTGCCCAGTTTATTATTGTTTCTTCAGCGTGATTTGCTCTAGTGGTTACCTTTAATTATTTTATTAGTTGCCGACTATATTTGTATCCTAGTAATTTAATGATTGTATTATAATTAGTCATTCCCTTGTAATTAATTAATTAGTTTCGTTAGTTTAATTGTTAGGAACTTTCCTTTGTAATTAATTAGAGTTACCTTAGGTATATATAGTTGTAAATACTCTGTAATTGACAGATGGAAGCAACAACACTAATTCATTTTTTGATTTTTAATCTCTCTCTAAACATTATCCCTCTCTAAACTCTATCTTCCATGGAACTCCACGTTCCACTTTCTGAATCCACTTCCATGGGTTGCTAAACTCCTATGGTTGGGATTGTTGAAGCTTCCAATGGAATCTTGAATCTGTATTGAGGAAATTATTTTCTGAAGCATGAGGAGAACAAGCTGAGAAGTGGATCTACACTGCTGGATTGACAAATCCAAGGCTAATTGAAGAATTTCCCCAGTAAGGAATCATGGTTGAAAGCTTAGGTAACTTCTAGCTTCCTAACTAATTCAGGCCTAGTAATTAGGTGAATAGTTAGGGTTCAACCCCCAATTTCACATTAGATTTCTCTGTCACTGAACACCTAAGGGATTAGGGTTTAATGCTTAGGAATTTGTGTTAATTACCTAATGAATTAGGGATTAACCATCTGTGAATTATCCTTTTGAGTCTGAAGTTTGATTGAACCTTAATTGTATGTTTCTTGATGAAATTGTAAGCTGAAGCAATCCTAACCTATCTTCCATTAATCACATTACACTTCACCTTTTATACGTTTTCTGAAATAACAAAAACATAAAAAGTAATAGAAAAGCTAAACAAAATGGATTCTATCTTCTTGTGTTTTGGTTCAGCTTGTACTAGTCCTAGGTTGTGGTAATTACCTCAATCTCTGTGGGATGATCAAATATATTACAAATTTAATGATTCGTGCGCTTGCCAAAAGAATTTAATCCTTCGGATTTATGCATTACAATCATCAGGGGTTACATTCATTATTCGTATTCTTTCTTATGCCGGCTCTAGCCTCAAACACTTACTTCACATAATAAATCTTTCTATGGATCAACTAACTATAAGGTTTAATAATTCATCAGACTTAGGAGGTCTAAGGGTTACTTAATACCCATTGTAGGATACTTCCACAATACACAACGTCATTAGACATGGCTTAAAAAAATAACATAGAGCCTAGACCACCATAGGGTCTAATCCCACAAGGTTCAAATTCTCGGGATCACATTGAGTCATCCAGGGTCACCACACTTAGTGGGTCATAATTGAATTAATCATTCACTCGGTGCTTATATATACAAAATCTAATCCCAATTGGGTGCATATGCAATTTTACATTTCAATCGTCTTATCACTTACTCATGTCCCAATCTAGGGGAATATAACAAATCAAGTGCGTCATATTATAATGGGTTTTCGTACCCAAGGATATAAAATCCATCAATTCAAAAATAGCACTATCAATCATTTCAATCCGTAGATACCCATATTTGGGAATCCTTTCACTATCATTTATGTGATCAACTCAGTATGCCAATCACTTTCATTCAATAAGTATACCATGGCTATGAGTTACAAACATGAATCATGCAAAAGACTTATCCAATTTAATTTAATTTTCAACATATAACAAGGTCTCAACATATATGGTCTATCACCATATCAATTCATAATTCAATATATTATACCCATGGTCAAACATGGTACAAGTCCATCATCAAGTCCATTCATATTCAATACTTCACATCCATGATCAATACATGGCATCAATCCGATAGCATGTTATTTCATATTCAATATATATCCATGTTAATGCATAATAACAATGTATTCGTCAATCGAAGGAAATAATGTAAGGAACTTGGCCGGACTTACACAAATAAACATATCAGTCACATTGAGTTCATTCACATGTGTTCAGTCCCACAAATCAATTGAAACCATCAATGAGCAATTATGCTCTAGTAGTGTATCACACACCCTTAATGATATTGGGCATACCCCTAAAAACAACAATCACAACTTATGATTAATAATTCACAAGGAATCTTCAATGAGTAATCAATGCCCTGATAGTCATTTCATAATATTAGATAATCAGTCCTTCACAAATCTATATAGGGCAACCAATACTTTCACATATCATTATCCTTTAAATGATAACAACTCTTAAATCTATACAGAACAACCATATTCCAACAATCACCAAAATGTCTCTCTATTAAGCAATTGTGCTCCAATCATCCATTTCATCAACTTCAATGCAGAGCAACCATGCTCTAATAATAACCAATAACTCTAACGCTCTGATACCAGCTTGTTACACCCCGATTTTTAGACCCAAATCCTGATGAAATCAAGATAATAATTAATAAAAATACGAGTAAATTTTTCATGTTTAAAATAATTTAAAAACACCACAAAGATTGCATCAAGACCCGAACCACAGAAAACCTAAGCGTGAGATTTAATAATTGATAAATTGGATCGATAAGTAAGACACCCATAAGTGTATACAAAATATTAGAGTTTACAGCGGAAGAAGAATATGTATACAGGCACCCGCCTAGTTCCATATATGAAGATATAGAAAAAGGCTCAATCAATCATGTAATTTCATAACATAAGCCTATTAGGCCACAATCGACTATGAACATAAATCATAATCATACATCACCAATTATAGGTAGCCTCTACATGAAGTATTAATCATCAAATCAAATTATAGACTATCCAATTCCTAGGGTCCTTACATCCCTGATGCCTCAAATATTTATATATGATTATACAACACTCAAACCCATTAATCACATTACATAATTGACCTCATACATTACCCAATCAGTATCATTTCAATTATCACCATCATCAATATACATCAATATACATATACATGTTTATAAATATCTATTTATCAAGATCAATATACACAATCATTTACTATGTCAAGTTTAGCAAATGCTATCGGCCAAGGGATTCCACTCCACTATTTACCTTCTTCAAGAGCTTTAATTCAACAACCCAAACTCATCCTATGGTAAACCTGCATCATAATGCTAAAAAGGAGACAACATGGGAGGGTGAGTTATACATTCAAAATGACCATCAAACAATATGTATGCTTTGTAAATAAATCATCAATTTATTTAATAATCATCATCAAGATGTCATATTAGGCATAGAAGCCTTATTGTTCATAATTCATGTCAAGCACAAGCACAAGCACATACATATTCACATAGCCCTACATCATTATGGGCATTCACAATTATCATCAATTAAGTCATTAAATCTTTAATCAATTAACACTCTCTCAAGAGGTTCTCATCTCTTTTTGGTCATCTCAATCTCAAATGCCATGCACCTATGGCTAATGCATATTGCAACTGTTTAATGAATATGCAATGGATCCATTTCAATCATCCATGCGCACATGGTATCTCAAGTGATCACAACCACTTATAATCAATCTTATATTGGTTTCCCGCCACGCATGGGGTACTCTTTTTCCATAACCCCGTAAGGCTTTCTTCGTGATTGCAACCATGTTTCATTCATTTCACATTGGTTTCCCGCCACGCATAAAGTACTCCCTTCATAGACTCCCGAAGGATCAATTTCAATTTCAATTCACTGGTGATCAAAACCACCTTTACCATATCAATTTGTCATGTGATCGCAACCACAGATTCATTCCCCCACGCATAGGGTAGTCAATCTCATAGAATCCCACAGGATCTTTATCATTTCAGCATACTCATGATCGCAACCACGTTCATCATTCTCAAGATACTGGTGATCGCAACCACCTTCATTCATTCACATATTGGTTTCCAACCACGCATGGGGTACTCCCTTTATATAGTCCCGCAAGACCATTCACTATTATACCATGAATGCAATAATACAATAATGCATATGCCAAATCTTAACCTCGCAAGGATTTCTTACCCTCTCATTTAGGGGTATATTATATATTTAGTTTTTGTCATCATTAGCATACAATTAATCACAAACCCTTGCATGCATCGATTCATGTGTTCTTAAGTCCCAAAATTGTCAAATAGAGGGCCTCGAATCGATTCAAACCCTGTATGAATCGATTCAAGCATTGGAAAATTGAGGAACAGTAAATCTAGTGAGTCTTGAATCGATTCAAGGCTTTGTATGAATAGATTCAAACCCATCCAGTATCCTCTGAATCGATTCAAACACTGTTTGAATCGATTCATGACAGCATTGAGGCTCTTTTATGCAGAAAAAGTCACATTTTCAAACTTCTAATCCCGTAACTTTTTCATACGAGTTCCAATGCCTACCAAATTTTAACACCAATATATATATATATCATTTGTGACATGTGGCCACCGACCGCACTCAAAAATTCCCAAAAATGAGGGACTTATGTGTATAAATGTGTTTTACCCATTTTCAGGCACTTTTGTGCAACTTAAGGGCCTATTCTTATTGGAATTGGCCCATTCCAATTCCTACAGGTCATAAACTATATATATGGGCTATTGGAACTATCATATGCCATCAAAATCAGATAACACTCAATTTGACTCTATGAGTTCCTCAATTATGCATTATCCTTCAATATTATCATCACCACCATCACAATGGCTATCATATTCAATGACAAGTGTTCACATGAAATCCTTATTTCTCAAGACATGTACTTCATCCCCTTAAGGATGGTTCATCAACAACACATCATTCCCATCAAAGGGATAGTTAAACATTCATCATCAATATATATACACATATATCATTTTCAATAGCCAATAATTTGTCATTCACATCATTTCACTATAAACATTGCAAGGCAAGCATGAGTATCATGATATACATAGACCACTAATTATTCTACTCAAGCATTTGGAATGTAAACTCCTCTCCTACCTCGAGAGAAGAACCGTAATGATTTACATGTTCCAAACGTCCTGCTACATCATTATCTGGAACACAATCTACACATCAAACATATATGTATTCATTAAATCATGAGCCATCACAAGTATAATTCTAAACAATTGCTCCCACATCATTAAGCTTAGTAACAAGTCCTAAACATGTCAAAACATCTATTTATACTCTTATATTAGGCTTCGGGAATTCCTTTTTCAAAACTAAGATTTTCTAAATCTCAAAGGGTCAACTAAACCCAATAACAAAAATATCACATCCCTTATCCATAATACATCCAACCATAATATAAATCATCCATTTGCCATCATTGTCACTCAAATTCATTATAAGCCCTATTAGCTTCACTCAAGGCCATCAACAATTCATAAATTTTAAGTGACACACATCATTGTCCTAAGCCCTCATTAAATCCTTATCTTAACTCATCTTTTCATCATCAATGGTTATCCATCATCATCATTATCATTATCATCATCATTATCATTATCATCATCATAGACAACAACACCCCACTTTAAACATCACATATTCATTCTCAAACTCAATCCTTCTAACCATAACGTATACAGTCCAAAATCTTGAGATTAGGATCCCATCAAAATCCAATAACAATCATTTTCTCATATACCTAATTCTAATCTCCCTTATGATAATACAATATTCCACCATCAATCAACAACTTTAATTACCAACACTTAAAAATTATACCTCAACTCATCAACAACAATAAGCAATGCCCATCATTCCAAACATTATTTCTCCACACAAAAGTTATCCCTATGATAGTAAATCATCAATTCCTTAATTTTTGCCAAAAGCCCCAATTCCTAAAGTTAGGGTTTTCCTCAAAATTCTTGATCATCACTTCTGACCATTTTTTATGCACCATTTCAAACATCCTTAGGCTAACAATATATCTCATTCATTATCAACAACAACCATAAATCCCCAAGGGTCATCCAACCTAGGGTTTAGTTCTCCATACTATTATTCACCAAAACAACATCTAATCACCCATTACAATACTTCAATAACTCAAAAACTATCAACAAAAGCCATGGGTGTTCAAAAATTATACCTCTCCTCTAAGCCCAAAGGTAAATACAAAAATGAGAAAAAAAGAAGAGGAGATGAGCCAAGGTTTTCCTCCATGTCCATTCATCCTTCATGAATCTTGGGTTAGAAGTTGATTTTTATAAGAAATGATGGAGGAGAAGAGGTGGACGATTTTGGGTGAAGAAGAAGGGAGAAGAAGAAGAAAAGCAAAGTAGATGGGAAAGAGGGAGAGAAACCAACGAAAAGTGATAGAGAAAAGTAGGGGTTTTGTTTTTAACTTAATTTCTTCATTAAAATTTTACCATTTTATGATAAACATGATCCCCGTTCGGGCTCAATACTTTATCCAAAAATTATTCTGATGACATATTTAGATTCCCAATAATATTCTTAATAGCCCTGACCAACGACATCTCAATAGGAGATATTTGGTCCGATATCCATATCTCAATCGGGTATAATTTTGTCTCATTTAGTTTCTATAGACTATAAACATCCATAATAAATCCTAATTTAATTATTTCTAAAATTTTGGGATATGTATCAACCCATATATAACTATTTACCATTTATCCCTCTCAATTAATTATTTTTCATAAATTTTAGGATGTTACATCACTTGTTTTATCAACAACTGAAGCAGAATATGTTGCATAACAAGAAAATCATTCTCTGCTTTCTTTCTTCTCTGATTTCTTCCTAAGCATTAGCTCTCTTTAATTGTTCACTTGCATATACATTCTGAGAGTTATTATTTTGAGTGCTAAATTTGTATATCCATTCTATTGGAGAGTTACTCTTGTAAAATCATTTACCAAAATCTTAGAGTTTTAAGGTTGGGTTTTAACCTTTGTTATTGAGAGATTGTGAGATTGGGTAGGTTGCTCTTTTGCTTTTGAAGATTAAGTTCTTGAGTGTGGGACACTAAAAAGCTATAATTGCTTAAAGCTTTGTGTCTCAAATCTTCAATAGTGGAATCCTTCAAGTTGTTTGTTTAAAGGCGAGACATACACCAGGGTGTTGGAACTTGCATATTGGTTTGTAATTCTTTCTTCCCTAAACTCCTTTATAATTGTGGATATAATTGCTTGCAAATTTAATTGTGCACTTAACTTGTTTGTTAAAATTACTTAAGTTAAATTCTTGATTTAATCAACTCAATTCCTTTGGACTTTATTATTGCATACTAAGTGTTTGTTAAATCTTTGTGATTAATTTGGTATTATTATTATTACTTGTTATTATCATCTCTTTCATTAATCACTTTATTGATTGCAAAAGAATTATATTCAAAGGCATTCTAAAGCAAAATTTTTAATACTCAATTCACCCCCCTCTTGAGTAATTGAGGCCACTTGGTTAATACAGACTCCCCGTGGTAGTACCAAAAGGTGTATCCTTTCAGGAATAGCTTACATATTTGGTGGTCGTAGACCTCATCTTTAGCCCCCCATCTTTTAAAACCACACACAGAGTAAGGGTATAATACTTTATCGTCAACAGATTTATGCTCAAAAGCAAAATCAATAAATCCTCTGATCCACGACTTATCCATTTCCTTATAATTGTCTTTCTAAGCAAAACAGGAAAAAGATAAAGTTGTTATAAGCTCATACTATATAAATCATAGAATAACGATACCCATATTTTCATCACAACTAGTACATTTACATGCCAACCATAAAACATATTAATCATGAATAAGGAACAATAAAGTAACAAACTAACAATAAAGGATAACGCATAAATTCATCAATCTTAATGCTTAATTTCTGGTGTAACTTCCAAGTTTTTAGGATACATTTTAACTTATTTATTTTCATATTAATTTTAAAGATGATGGTAAAGTTTTTTACTGCTTTTATTTTTATGTTCACTTTAAAAGGCTTATATAGGAAATACCAAATAAAACATTTTCATTATTTTCATATATAAATATTTAAACATAGAATATAAAAAATAAGGTGACATTTTTTAATATTCTGTGTTATTAATTAAGTCCTAACTAACTTGGCAATATTCAAATCTATATTACTTAAATATTAGGTATCTTAAATGATTTAATTTTGTTATTATTAGTAGTGAAATGTTATCTAATTAAAAGGTTGTATTATGGCCATGACAATGTCAAATGTTACTTCAATTTTAGTTTAGTTCTTGATCAGCCATAACAATTTTTCTATTTAAGGATGATAATAGGCAAATTAATTCTGATTTTGCTTCAATTGCAGTTTAGTTCACTTTAGTTACTAAAAAGGACTAGGAACTAGTTTTTAAAGTCTGATGAATAGTTTATGACTGTGTATATTATGGGTTACGTATCTTTAACAAGTTCTTGTCTCATTTATGCTTTGTTATACATTTGATCCTGACTTCAGCTATTTCTGTGGATCGGATTTATAGTGGTTATTGTTTGCTTATATTTAATACATCTATTTCTATTTCTACATAAAGATATTTTGGTTAAGGCTTAAAGCATAATTTTATGTTACTTGTGGAGTCTTTTAAATATATGTTTTCAATTAAGTTGTTCACAATAACTAATTATTTATGATTTTACGAATCTTTAGTATTATAAAAACTAATTCTAACTAGTTAAGTTAGATGAGTAGTCTCGTGTAAGTTATTCTTTATGTTCACTACTTAGAATTTACAATCTAATTATTCATACAAAATAAACCAATCAAATGTAAATAAAAATAAGTCTACAGATAGGAAAGCCGTTAACAAACTAGGCACCATTAAGGTGATAGCAGAAGCATTATGATTAATTTAATTTTTAATATCTCAATTTTGACAAAATAAAACAACGTTAACCAAACAAATAAAAACATGAGTAATATAATAGGCTTAGAAAACCATCAGATCCCAAACCATGGAAGGAAATTAATTAATTTCACCTTCAAAATACAAACTCTATAGAATTAATAACATGTACAAATTGAAGATCGAGGGGCAAGAAAGAGAACCTGAGGAGATGCCACCTTAGTTAAAAGTGCGATCAAGAGAGATGGAGGAGTTCACCGAAGCTTGCTCGCTACAATCAATAGATGAAGTAGCAAAGTCAATCCAATTTTCTTATAATAACATCCAAAAAAGAAATCAAAACCATTGTTCCTAGTTCTAAGAAATCACTAATGGTTATTAATCTATAAATTTAATTGTACATAAAAATCAAAATATAAATTTTTTAATTGTAATGACTAATTTGTAAATATGAAAATGAATTAAATAATTAATTTAACCTAAAAAATTTAAAGGAGAACTGTTGACTAGGGTATACCATGGGTATTGAAGTTATATTCCTTTCTAGTAAAGAAGAAAGTAAACAGTAATTGAGATTTAAGAGAGCTTGTTAACGCAAATCTTGACAATAGTTTACTTACCGATAAAGTACCCCAAAACCCAAGTTAGAACTTAAACACAAGTTGATAACAAAGAGAAAATCTCAATAAATTATTCATGATATGAGAAAGAAAGCAATGACTTGATGTTGGTTCTGGTCCTTTTCATTAATATCAATAAAGGATATACAGAGAATAAAAATAAAAGAATCAACAATTTTATACCAATTTTTATATATGCATCCATTTTTATTAACCTAACTAAGAAATGAGGGAAGGAAAAGACATTTCAATTATTTGTAACATTCATATGTTAATAGGATAATCTGTAAAGAAAAGGGGAAGTAACATGTTTAATATCAACGAGGCTAATAATAGAAGAATGATAGCGATTTGTGAGAGTTGATACCTCCATCATTCATCTAATCTTAACACAAGTACATACTAGTGCCAACACAAGTTAAGTCATTATCCCTTGCTGATGACAATGGCATACAAACATACACATTAGGTACAACTCATTAGACACTAGTATTATTCCTCACCAAAATGCATACTGTTACTTTATGACATATTCTGATTTTTATTTTTCCTTTTCTCTCTAAGTTAATTATATTAATAATCCATATATTACTAAGAATTTAGGTTGATGAAAGTTTATCCAAATTTGACCTTCATGTTTAGTATATGCAATCACTCCTATCAGAACCCCACCTGATTTATATATTGTTCAATCCAAAGCAGAAACTATAGTAATAATAGTGAACTATATAATTAAAGAAACCCAAAAAATAAGAAAAGGGTCATTCAACCCAAAAAAAAGAAAAGAAGAAGATCGTGAAGAAAGTTAGCTCAAAGTGCTTTTGCTTCAGAGGATCCTGGACCTGGAAGTTGCCAAGTTTGAGGTAAAACTAAATGCCAACCACCATTTTGACATTTGTGGGACAAGTGTGCATGTGCATAAGAGTTTCAACATTTAGATTATTTACTGTATCAAGTAAGGTTCTCATTCTCATAGTTAATAATTATTAATATTGATATTATTCTATCTGATGCAAAAACTGAACAGGATAAGATTATACAAGAATTACATGAATTTAACTCTGACCAATTAGAAATTACAATAGATATAAGTTTTTTTTATGGTAAACTGTGAGTTAGGTTCTGAGATAAGTTATGGCAAACAATGAGTGGGTGAGTTAGGATCAAAACATGTTATAAAAGAACTTGAGGAATATTACATAAATTTATATTAATAAGACTTGAACTTAAATTCTTAATGTATAAGTTGAATTCTTAACTAATTAATTGGTTGATTATTAGATAAAGTTTTGATATAATTATTATATATAATTTAATAATTTGTTACATCTAATAATAATATATAAAACATTTACACTAATCATGTATTTTAATTAAATTCATGATATACAATGAAGTGTACAATTACCTCATTTTTTACTGGTGACATTATCAATAGTGAATTTTATGGTGTACGACCTATTGACATGTCAAAGTTAAGTAAAAGTAAGACTGTAATTAGCCTTGACAGGAAAGAAATTAGGTATTAACATTAATTAAATGTTGGAACAGTACTAGAGGAATGCATTGAGGAGTCATAGTGGCTAAATCATTAGCCACGAATTTTAATTTTCCGTGGCTAAATAGCCACCGAAAAGTTCGTCGCAAAAAGTAAGATAATTTATGGCTAAAAATTGGTCATTTAACCCAAAAATGGCCATTGTTTATGACTAAACAATTCTGTAGCTAAATCCATGGAAAATAATAAGGAGTAATTCTGTGGCTAATTCTGTGGCAAATAAGATTTTATTAATATTATATCTTGTAAAAATTCAGTGGCTAATTCCGTGGCTAATTATTTTCAAATTCAGTGGCTAATTTCGTGACTAATTTTTTTAAAATTCAATAGCTAATTCCGTGGCTATTTTTTGAAGATCAATAAAAGTTTTGATAATGATAAAACAAAATCCAAGTTCAAAGAAAGAAGATCCAAAACCATGGCTAACTTAAAGCAAGGCTTTATAAGAGAAATGACCATTAAGATGAACAAGGTTTTAAGAAGAAAATGCATTTCTGGAACTAAGAAATTGATTACCAAAGAAGTGTAATCGATTACACAGGAATGTGTTTTAATAAAAATTCATATTTTTAATGAATGTAATCGATTACCACCCCAATGTAATCGAATACTAAGTCTGTGAATTTTGAAAATCAAAGCAAGAGATTTTAGTAAATACTTTAAAAATAACTGAGTTAAGTAATCGATTACCTTCTGTCTATAATCGATTACATGTTAACGTTCATTTTGAAACTAACAGTTTTAAAAGTGAGTAATCGATTACCAATTACATGTAATCGATTACCACGCGGTTAGAAAGGCTGAAACATTACAATTTTTCATGAAAAACTTTCTTGAAACACCATATCTTTTCGTAAAAGTTTTATTTATACAAGAGGTGTAACATCCTAAAATTTTAAAGTAAAGGATTAATTAAAGGAATTAATATTAAATAATTGAATGTGGATTATTTAATGTCCCAAAATATAGGAAATGATTAAATTAATATTTTTGAAGACTGTTGGTAATTTATTGGGACTGAATAAGCTGAAAACTGACCCGATTAAAATATAAGTGCCGGACCAAGTATCTCCGATTGGGATGATATTGGTCAGGGCTATTGAGAATAATTTTTAGATAAAGTATTAAGCCCAAACAGAGATCCTGTTTGTCATAAAACAAGGAATCTTTTAATGAGGGATGAAAATTAAAACCAAAAGCCCAAATTTCTCCTCCTTATTCTCGTGAGTTTGCTGAGAGAATTGGAAAACACACTTTTCTTCTTCTTCTCTTTATTCCTTCTCCATTTCTTCTCTTTACCTCTTTTCCTCTCAAACCCTAAGCCAAAGGTGATACATTTCCCCTATATTTCATTTTTGTTGAAGCTTGGAAGGAGGCCATTGGAACTTGAGGTATTCTTCCTCTTCCCTCTCATTTACGCAGCCCCTCTCTCCCCATTGATACCTATTTTTATTTTGGGTGCAGTAAGCTATTTTCACCACTTTTATTTGGTTTAATGCTATGGGTATGTGTTATTATGGTTTAGGGAGGGCAATGTATATGAATGAGTGTTTAATGAGAGCATTTAATGTATGAACCCTAATATGGGTTGTCATAAATGCATGGTTTAAAAGAAATAAAAAAGGTGGATGCATTTATGGTTAGAAGGTGATTAAGATTAATGAGTATTTATGAATATTGGTGGGTTTTGGTGGATACCCTAACCTTTAGGAATTAGGGAAAATGGAGAATGTTGGTCAAATAATATATTTGAGAAGGAATGTATAATATTAAGAATATAGATGTTGGTAAATGGACTAGTTTTAGGTGTGTTGGGCTATAGTTGTTTGTAGCCTTTAGATATAATGAATGTGGCTTGATGGGAAGTAATTCCATCCTAACAAATGATGAAAATGATGTTTATAACATGTCTTAAACATGTTATGAAATTGTAGATATGCTTATAGTTGAATAGAGTTGAATTTGTGTCTTGAATAGTTGAATGATTAGGATTTTATATGTATATTAATATAGGACCCATTCCAAACGACGAAGCGGGTGCGTCTTATCAATCAAAATTCTTCTCTTGAGGTAGGAGAGGAGTCTTATGTTCTAAATGCATGAATTTGAATAGTATTTTATTGCCATATGTGTTGACATGCATGTTTGCCTTGCTTGAAGTGTTATAAAGAATTGTAATGTTGTGCATGATGTTAATGATGTGATTTAGCAACATGCTTTGATGCATTTAGAATAATCATGGTGTGTTATATGGTGGTGTGAATTGTTTGATACTATAAGTGTATAATGAGTGTTGATGATGTTTGATTGAGAATGGGTTTAAATGAATAACATGCCTTGGTTGATAGTGAATAATTGAGGTGATTGTATTGATGATGGAATTGAATGATGTGAATGAGAACTATTGAAAATGCCACACAAAAGTTTAAACTAATAATAATAACCAATAATAATAAATCCACTAAAAGCCTTGTAGTGATGTTGGTGATGATGATGATGATGATGTATGATGAGTGGCATGTATAGGATGCATAGAGTGGGAAATGCATATGATTGACATTTGCATCCATGGCATACTACATAGCTGCCAGTGTTGGAATTTTAGGGGATTCCCCCGGTTGGCCTAGTAGGAGGGCGGCTCTGTGCACGAGCGATTTGTAATTTCCCCTATAACTTGGTGTGAGAGTCACGAAGCTGGCCATGTTGTGCTATGGGGAGCCACATGTGGTTAACCCTTGTGAGGGGTGGCTCTTGATGAGCAGGTGTCCCCGGTGGTCCGTGGGATCACAGCTGCCATGATATGATTCATGGTTAGCCCGCAACACCATATGTCAAATATGTTGTTTATCGCGGTCATGGTGTAAATGACCGGTGTTGCAAAATGGGCGATGTGGTTTGGTACCAGTAAAAGAATTAGTGAAATGCATGCAATTTAAGGATAAGTGTACACATTTCACTACTGTAGTAGGGGTATGGTTAGATGATCATACTTGAAACCTACATTTGGTGTTTATATTCCCACAGCCAGATCTGTAATTGTTGAATTAATCTGTTGTGCAAATACATTAGCTTAAGAGCATTTGCATATAGCAAGGAATTATGCCAAAGGTGATGAGTTATGATGATGGTTGCATTTGAGGATGAGATAATGTATTAAGACAACATAAAAGATATGAATATGAAATAATAAATTGAATAAAGTGATGAGTTGTGTGATAGTCCAATTATTAAAGGACTAGATCATGTGTGTTTTTATACTTGCTTGATGTACAAAAATGATTGTATAATATGATGATAGTTGATAATGAATTGTATATGAATACAAGTATACATGTTGTGATACATATGCATATGATCACATGGTATATATATTCATCCTTTTGGAATGTAGGACTCACTCTCCCATGTTGTCCACTTTTTAGATTTGTGATGCAGGCCACTCATGGGAGGAGTGAAACTCTTTTGAAGTATATTTTTTGGAATGAGGTAAATAGATGTATAGGAAGTGCCTTGGCCGACAAATCTAGATTTGTTTATAGCATATAATGTACATGTATGCTTATTTTTTTGTCTAGATTGTAGTTGATGATTTTTTGAGGGTCATGTAGAAAAATTGGACCTTGGTGTGTATGGCCAATTTTCATTAACGACCCAAAAGATGGAAGACAATGAATTATGATTCTTGTTGATAACCAATTCTGAGAATGAATGAAGTATTTCATAACTTGTAGCATTTTATGAAGATTTTATAAGAATTATTTAAAGGTCATGCGTTGGATGTATGGGAATTGTTTTTGATATGTATAAACTGTTGGATGCACTTCTGAATGCATGATAGAATATAAGTAATGCATTAGTCTAGGTTAAATTAGCAAGAAATGAAGTTTGGTATGTTAAGTTGCATGAAATCTACATGTTTTCTCATTTTCCTGCATAACTCACTAAGGCAAATGAGAATCTCGCTCAAGTGAGATTCTTGTGAATCAGTAGGGTGGCCTCTGGCCCATATTCGCTCAGGCGAGCAATGATCTCACTCAAGCAAGATCTGCTTGGAATTGGAGATTTAGCTACTGGACATTCTTCGCTTGAGCGAGCTTGTCTTCACTTAAGCGAGTGGTACGTGGAGTGGTTCCTGGGTGAAATTCTCTTAGGCGAATTGGTGCTTCGCCCAAGCGAGATGACAAAGTGGATCAGACGGTGTTACTGGGCCATTTTCGCTCAAGCGAAATGGTCAGTGCTTGTGGCTCCCTTAAGCGAGCAAAGGAAAAATAGGTTCTCGAGTGTTTTCGTTAACGCTCGTTTGCCTCTCTCCAGCGGATCCTAAGGATCTCGCTCAAGCGAGATGACCCCTGACACCCATTCCTTCCTTTCGCTCAACATCCTCCCTGGCTCACTCAAGCGTACCGCACGGACTTGCTCAAGAGAGTGTGGCTCTCGCTTGAGTGAGTGGAGCCCTGTCTCCTTCAAATGCTTTGGCTTGAATTATTTTCATTCTTAATTGCATTAAATCTTCTTTTGCATCAATCTTAAAAAATAATTTGGACACATCATGGACGCTTAAACTACATGAAATCCATACTCTCTAAATTCAATCATACAACATCCATCTAAATAATTATTTCCGCTATTTTTAATTGAAAACATCTTATTAATAATTTTTAACTCACCCTCTCATATCTCCATATATGAGAGTGGCCTTTTATAGATCCAGGGTGTTGAATTTAAAACTTCACCATGTTTTATTATATTGATCAACTCTTTTTTTTAAAACGTGAAAAATTTACCTGTATTTTTCTGGGTCCTCTTAACCTGGTGTCAGAGCATTGGTTGCTCTTGATACGAACATGATTGATGTTGTTCAAGTAGTTATTGCTTATGATTGAATCATGTGACCTATAAACACCTAAGTTGTGGATTATTTGATTGAATTGTGACTGTGTGCTCTTGAATTGAAGTCATTGTCTATGTTGTTTGAGTCCGGCTAAGAGTCCTTACATTATTTACCTTCAATAATGATTATGTTGTAATTATGTATTGAAATTGATATGATCATGTGATGTGGTGCATAATAAGCTTATAAGTGTTAAGACCTTTGAATTCATAAGTTGAAAGGTTATTGTTTGGTCTAGTTTACTCATGTGTGAGCCATGTTTTGATGTATAGGCTTAAAATACGGCTGGTAGACCTAACCGTAAGGCTGCTGCTATGGCAAATGCCTTGAATCGATTTACTGATCTCTTGGAAAGACAAGGCCAACTGAATGTGGTAAAGGCTCCTAAGGTCTTGATCTATTTCTCTAGAGGAAACCTTTAGAATTTCATGGAGGTTATAAGTCCGATGATGCTTATGCATGGATCAACGATTTGGAGAGAATTTATGCTAGCTTCGAGTGTTCTGAAGCACAAAAGGTGGAGTATGTGGTCTTTATGATCCGCGATGAAGTTGAAGCTTGGTGGCGTCTTACTAGGGGACGCATGATATTCGCTGATATTCCCTTGGATTGGGAAATTTCAAGGTTGAGTTCTTGAAGAAGTATTTCCCGGATAGCTACAGAAGCAAGAAAGAGCTCGAGTTCATGGAGCTAAAGCAAGGTGGTATGACTATGGAGGAGTATGCCTCCAACATTGAAAACCTTTGTGTATTCTATCCGCCCTATCAACAAGAGGGTACTGAGGCTTCTAAATGTGTGAAGTTTGAAAATGGGTTGAGGCCCGAGATCAAGCGGGCTATTCAACATCAAGAGATAAGAAGCTTCCCTACACTTGTGAACAAGTGTCGCATATACGAAGAAGATGATGTGGCTCCTTTGAGTCATGGTAAGCACGAGCCTTGGTTGAAGGGCCAATTCTCTAGTTTCAAGAAGCAAGGTCACTTCAAGAAGAGCAAGTTCATTTGTGGTGGATCCTCCAATACAAGAGGACGTGGCACTTTTAGAGGTGGGTATGGAGGTGATAACCAAGGCCATGGAAATGTCCAAGACCTAACTTGCTTTAAGTGTGGTGCTAATCACTTGGCAAAGGATTATCCACAAGATGAGGTGGTGTTCTACCAATGCAATTAACCGGGGCATATATCACCCTAATTGCCCATTGAATACAAGGAATGCTCATGCTAATACTCTTGTATGTGTGAATCCTAATGGTAATCATGGAGGCCATGGTGGCTTTGGAGGCCGTGGTCGTGGAAACGGAAATGGTCATAATGGTGGCCAAAATGGTGGCCGTGGTGGAAAGCACAATGGTGGAAGAAATGTTAACCATAATGGTGGTGATCAACCACAAGCTGTTGGTAGAGTCTTCGCCGTCACCGGTGAAGAAACTGCACAAACTGAAGATCTTGTCCGTGGTGAGTGTGAAATCCTTGGCACTTTAGTATATGTCATACTTGATTTTGGTGTAACTCATTCATTTATTTCTGAGGACTGTGTGAGGTGCTTAAGGGTGCCTATTTGTATGATGAGCGGTTCTATAATGGTGACTACATCGACCGGTACTTTTTTGAGATCGGTGACTCGGTGTGAGGATGTCGAGAAGACTCTTGAGGGTCAAAAATTTATTGTATCTCTCGTATGCTTGCCTATGAAAGACCTGGACATTATTCTAGGCATGGATTGGTTATCCACTAACAAAGTTTTGGTGGATTGTCATAACAAGATGGTGATCTTCCCGACTTCGAATGCTGAAGGCTTTGATGTGCAAGGTATCTCTCAACTTCTTATGATAATCTACATGGTTGATAGGAATGGTGCTTCCCAATCTCCTGAAATCCCTATTGTTTCAGAGTTTCCTGATGTTTTTCCAGATGAAATTCCTGGATTACCTCCTCCACGTGAAGTGGAATTTTCTATTGACCTCATTCTTGGCGCTGAGCCTGTTTCCAGAGCTACTTATAGGATGTCTCTTATGGAGTTTACCAAATTGAAGAAGCAAGTCGAGAAATTACTCGAGCGGGAGTTTGTTCGCCCAAGTGTGTCTCCTTGGGGTGCTCCTATGCTACTGGTGAAAAAGAAGGATAAAAGCATGAGATTGTGCATTGACTATCGCCAACTCAACAAGCTAACTATCAAGAACAAATATCCTCTTCCTCACATTGATGATCTTTTAGATCAATTGAAGGGTGCTGTGGTATTCTATAAAATTGAATTGCGTTTTTAATATCACCAAATTCAGGTGAAGACCGAAGATATCCCAAAAATTGCTTTCCAAAGGCGATATGGACACTATGAGTATGTAGTGATGCCATTTAGAGTGACAAATGCTCCTGCGATTTTCATGGATTACATGAATCGCATCTTCCACGAGTATCTCGACCAATTCGTCATGGTGTTTATTGATGATATTTTGGTATACTCTAAGAGCCATGAAGTGCATGAAAGACATCTTTGTCTTGTATTGTCTATTCTTCAAGAGAAGAATTGTATGCTAAGCTCTCTAAATATGAATTCTGGATGAGTGAGATTTCTTTTCTTATTCATGTGATTTTCGGTGATGGAGTTGCCGTTGATAGATCGAAAGTTGAAGCTGTTATAGCTTGGGAAAGACCAATGTCTATGACGGAGATAAGACGTTTTCTTGGTCTTACCGGTTATTACCGGAGGTTTATTAAAGGATTTTTCCGCTTGGCCTTACCCTTGACGAAGTTGACTCCTAAGAATCAACCGTTTGCATGGACTCATGAATGTGAAGAAAGTTTTCAAGAGTTGAAGTTAAGGCTTACTACCGCACCAGTGTTAGCATTGCCATATTTTACAAATGATTTTATGGTGTATTGTGATGCGTCTAAGCTTGGTCTTGGGTGCGTATTGATTCAAAAGAAGCGTGTGATAGCGTATACGTCGAGACAATTACGACCGCATGAAGTTAATTATCTGACACATGATCTTGAATTAGCGGCGGTGGTGTTTGCTTTGAAGTTATGGCGACATTACTTATATGGTTCTAAGTTTGTGGTCTTTAGTGACCATAAGAGCCTTAAGTACTTGTTTTACCAAAAGGAACTTAATATGCGCCAACGACGATGGATGGAGTTTCTGAAGGATTATGAGTTCGAGTTGAGGTATCATCCCGGAAAGGCAAATGTGGTTACCGATGCTTTGAGCCGGAAGTCGTTGTATATTTCTATGATGATGGCGAAAGAGATGGAGCTAATTGAACAATTTAAGAATTTGAATGTGTGCGTGGAGACATATACTCTTAAGAAAATGACGCTTGAAATATTGAAGCTCATGAATGAATTTCTTGAATGTGTGTAAGTACAACAACCAAACAATGAGTATCCGATTGAGATGAAGAAAACCCAAGAGAAAGGGAAGAATTTGTTTCTAGTGGAAGGTCAAGATGGCATTTGGCGTGTGAAGGGCTAAATTTATGTTCCCTCAAGTGGTGATGTAAAGAAATGTGTACTTAAGAAAGCTCACAAAAGCGTATTAAGCATTCATCCTGGCGAACTTTGTTGCATCTTTCTTTGTGTGTCAAAAAGCAACGGTCAAACATCTAAGACCATCTAGTTATTTGAGACCTTTGGAGATCTCTGTTTGGAAATGGGATAGCATTGTTATGGATTTTGTTTCTGGACTACCCAGAACCCGTGCTGGAAATGATGCCGTATGGGTGATTGTAGATCGGTTGTCAAAATGTGCTCACTTCTTGCCCATGAATATGAAGAGTTCTTTGGAGAGATTGGCATAATTATACATATAGGAGATTGTTAGGTTGCATGGTGTGCCATTTAGTATCATATCCAACCGTGATCCATGGTTTACTTCTTGATTTTGGGGAAGTTTGCATAATGAGTTGGGTTTTAAGTTGAAACTTAGTTCCGCTTATCATCCTCAAAGCGACGGATAATCTGAAAGGACGATACAAAGCCTTAAAGATTTGTTAAGGGCTTGTGTCTTGGAGTATGGTGGATGTTGGGAGAGATTCCTACTGCTGATTGAGTTTACATACAACAGTTATCATAGCTCTATTGGTATGGCTCCCCATGAGGCACTTTATGGGATAAAATGTAGAACGCCTCTATGTTGGCTGGAGACCAGTGAAAACTTGGCTTTAGGGCCGGAGATTGTTCAGGAGACTACCGAGAAATTAAAAGAATACAAGAGAATATGAAGATTGCTCAGGACCGACAGAAGAGTTATTATGACATGAGGCATAAACCACTCGAATTTCAATTTGGTGATTACGTATTCCTGAAAGTCTCGCGTGATAAAGGGATTGGAAGGGCGTTGAAAAGTGGAAAGTTGAGCCCTAGATTCATTGGACCCTATGAGGTTTCGGAGCGGATTGGCGACGTTACATATCAAATTGTACTTCCTCCGCACCTCGCTAATCTACACAATGTATTCCATGTATCCTAGTTGAGGAAATATGTCCATGATCCTCTACATGTAATTCCCATGGACAATGTTGATGTACGAGATGATTTGTCTATTGCTCCTATTTTTGTTCGCGTTATCGAGTATTCCGTGCAGAGATTAGGGAACAAGTTAGTGCCTTTGATGAAGGTCGCTTGGAAGCACAAAAGTGTGGAGTCGTTCACATGGGAACTTGAGGATGACATCATAGAACGATACCCCGACGTGTTTGAATCTGGTATGTTAAATTTCGAGGACGAAATTTTCTTTTTGGTGGGGTGGATTGTAACATCCCAAAATTTTTAAGTAAAGGATTAATTAAAGGAATTAATATTAAATAATTGAATGTGGATTATTTAATGTCCCAAAATATAGGAAATGATTAAATTAATATTTTTGGAGACTATTGGTAATTTATTAGGACTGAATAAGCTAAAAACTGACCCGATTAAAATATAGGTGTCAGACCAAGTATCTCCAATTGGGATGATATTGGTCAGGGCTGTTGAGAATATTATTGGGAGTCTGAATATATATTCAGAATAACTTTTAGATAAAGTATTAAGCCCAAACAGAGATCCTGTTTGTCATAAAACGAGGAATCTTTTAATGAGGAATTAAAATTAAAACCAAAAGCCTAAATTTCTCCTCCTTATTCTCGTAAGTTTGCTGAGAGAATTGGAAAACACACTTTGCTTCTTCTCTTTATTCCTTCTCTATTTCTTCTCTTCATCTCTTTTCCTCTCAAACCCTAAGCCAAAGGTGATACATTTCCCCTCTATTTCGTTTTTGTTGAAGCTTGGAAGGAGGCCATTAGAGCTTGAGGTTTTCTTCCTCTTCCCTCTCATTTTCGCAGCCCCTCTCTCCCCAATTGATACTTTCGCGACCGGGATCGCGGCGGGAAGGCCGACCCTCAAAAATATTAAAAACGGGTTTTTCAAAATCCTTTCGAAAAGAAAACAGGGAGTCGCCACTGAAACATCCTTACTTAATTAAAAATAAATCCGAAATAAGGGAAAATTTTTCCAAAATGAACCTCAAGGTAATCGGCACAAAAGAAGGGAAAGGAAGGCACGGGAATTAAAACCGATCACAACAGCCCAGCGGAAGAACAAACAGCACCTAAGCGAGACCAAACAGCGCTCACTCGCTCAAGCGAGATCCAACTCCGCTTGAGCGAGACAACCCAACTGGCTTGGGCGAACAGCCATTCGCTTAAGCGGTACAAACCCAAAAGCCTTCCATCCAATCACACTCACTGGAGCGAATCCTTATTCGCTGAGGCGAGAAGCCATACTCGGTAATTCCCATCACTCGGAATCTGGGGTTCCATTCATTCGGGAACAACCCCAGTACACATGCCTCTCTCAGAAGCCCATGTTTAATTCCTTATGTTTGTCTACATAGGTCACACACATAAGACATTTTCTGATCAGAATCTACTCAGTTATCTCTCGGCTATATGCACATATCATTCTCAATAATATTAACACATACACATATGATCAGATTCACTCAACATCAACTGTACATGTACACAAATTCATTCACTCGGATCCGCTTCGTGTGTAATCGGTTTTTATCGTTGCAACGTAGGCTCCCAGCCTTTTGTTCAGCTCCCAGCTGACTTGGCCATTTTACAGGTACCAAACTGTTTCCCCTCACATGTGACACCAACACTCTCAGCGTCAACGGCGGTGTCACGGGCAGCCCTGAGTCCCACTCAATAGGCTACCTTGAGTCCCACTTAAGGATTTAACAGCATCCCATGCTTTTAATAACCGATGGTAGTGTCCCACACTACATGCTCTCAGCATTTAACGCATCCCATGCGCCACACGCGGATTGATCACACAAACACAGAGTTCATATATACAACCTTTCACTTAACATTACATGCATAACATGCAATCGGTATTAGACATTATCAGAACTCAATAAATAAAGCTTTCTTCACATGCGGACAGCATTTAGATTCATGGTAACCTGCACGTCACATAAATCATATAGTAATCATCAACAATACTTTAACATGTTCTCTGCATGCAATCATTCAATACTCTCAAGATTATTAACATGCATTTCATGGATGGAACTGGACATGCATCACTCAACACCTAATCATCATGCATCCGGGTATCACATGTTTGCATGCAAACACAACACACCAATCGGGACACAGAAACAACAGTCGTTAACACCCGGAACCCATCCATAACCCATGCATTTAAGATATAAGATACCCCCGGAAAAAGATTAATCGGTGGCACATCTTATAGACTTAGGAATTTATCACTTAACACCTCTCTACATGGAACCGTCCACCCAGCATCATTCCATTCGGAATTGTCACAGTCCGAGACACTTCATTTGAAAGGTTACACGAATCGAAATTACTATACTCGGCCCTTATTCGTAATTTCTCCAGCCTAAGATGCACACTTATTCGGTAGTACCACTCTCAGAATAATCCATTCATAAGCGTCTCACCCGGAGACTCGTACTCGGATTCTATCTTATGCATAAGCGTCACATTCGGACACAGTTTCCTCAATTTCTTAATGACTGACACAGTGATGTTTCACTCGGAACATCATAACTTCACTTCACTCAGTGATTCTTTCTCACAGAAAGATTTTACTCGGAATTATATTCCTTCTCTTCACTCAGAATCATCTCTACCTCCTGACACTCAAATTATATTAACCTTCCCTAAGTAAATTTTGCCTCATTAATTATCTCAGTTCGAAAATCATGATCCTTCACCGAATCCTCAATATTACTCGGCTAAACCCATAAACTTCTAATTCTAGTGATAGGTTTGGGTCACAGATATATACACTCAGCAACTAATTGCTCCCATCAGGATTCGGGATACCATCAATGAATACTCGTCATACCAACAGCATTACCACATTCCAAAATGGCTATAGCAAATTCTTAAACGTTGTTCTAGGTGTATTAGAAGCCTTAATCCACTCTAATGGCATTCTAACTGTCAATTGACTCTGAAAGACCGAGTCACATATGATTGATCCTTCAAATCTTCAGTACTCGGTAGTGGTTATTATTCCCTATAGTTAACTTACTCAATCGGTGGCAATCAAGGCATGATCACACACCACCGCCACACCTTTCGATCAGTAACATAAAGTACTTATGTCGGCAAGATCACTTTCTTGTTTCCGACAGTCAACACCACTTTCACAACCAATTCATACCCCATATAACCACTGATTCTCTTAGAGGTAAGCACATCAATGTCAAACAAGCCTTCTATCCCCATTTTAATACACTACCAATTACTATCCACTCGACACACTCTTACTTTCGCTCAGGACAGCCCGATAGACTCAACCATCACCATAAGTAGCTACAGTTTCACCTTCCCGACCTTTGAATTGCTGCATCTGACTTATAGGATGACGTCTCACTCCTATAGGGTTACAACAATTACATAGAGTCGCTGTAAGAGTGTACGCTGCCACAATACCTATGGTATGAAAAGTCATCTCAGAACAGCATAGCTCACACCGACTGTACTCACACAGATAATACTAATGCACATAAAATTAATGACAATTCACATAAATTTATAAATGACACATTTATATCAACATCATTGTTATGCACCGACTAGGGTACCTCACACAACAACAGTCATAAGTTATCAATTACCATTACTGTAAAATTGTATAATAGCAATAGATTTCCGACTCACACAGGGTACACACCTCGTCACTGAATCTCATCCTCATAAAGCTATAATCTGACAGTCCATTATTCCATCATGTCATCACTCATCAATCAATTGAAGCCTAAACAATTCATTAAACCCACTAGAGTATACATCTCTAGGTTACCATATAATTTCTGATTAAATAACAAGTTTTTGCCTCAGTGAACTCTCTTCACCAATCATAAGTACAATCCACCTATTGGATGTACAATTAGCATCATCACACGGGTTCTATCATTACCCTACTCAATACTCAAATGCACCCAGAATTCAACACTACCATTTCTTTATCCATCAGGTATCATTCGTTATTCGTACTTCACCATGTGACTATTCAATCCTCAAGGAGTTACTATACAATTGTCTTACTCGGCTCAACAATTGGTAGGGTTAATCAAATTATCAGGATCAAAATTTCTAGGGGTCATTACGTACCCATCGTGGGCATTCCCACAACATCCAATTATCTCCGAGTCAAAACCACCATAGGTTCTAGTCCACAAGTCTGACAGTATAAGGTCATACTAAATCCAATCGGGGTTTCCACACCTTATGGGTCATAATTCAATCAAGTATTTACTCGGTTTTCAACCACAAGGCCGAGTCTAATCCAAATTCTCAGGTATCTAATTACATCAATTTCCTACACGTCTAAGCATACACGATCATGCCCAATCGGCTGAGTCACCACACCTAGTGGTCTCACATCTGATCAATCATTTACTTGGTTTTTCATAACTTAGAGACCGAGACACTACCCCAATCTTACCTGTATTCAACTTCACATTTATTAGCCTATTACATACCCAGATTCCCAACCTAGGAAGTTGCAACATATCATTTATACCATATATTACATCGGATCCTCATGCCAAGGATATAGAACTCATCCTATACAAATGGCACAACCGCTCGATTAAGTTGGAACACCACACCACACTAGGGGATTTCAGTATTATTCATTCACTTAATCAACTCAAATATGTGAGTTCTAGTTTACACATCAACATGCCTCGGTTATAAGCCACAACAAGGCTCACACAAAAGGCTGAACCAACTAATTCAGCTTCAACACATGAAGGCCTCAACATCTATCAGTTTATTTCCTTCAGCAATCGGGACAGGGTAAGAACGAAATCTTCCACCCGATTCAACCCCTCATAAGTAGTACCTCTTACTACTGTCTACACATAACAGTTTATAGGCATATAGCCAAACAAATAATGATTAATCAAGTCTCAAATCCGACAGAATACCACCAGCAATGATGACACTCGGTCATATTGCACATAACCGCTTACACACAGTAAGCAAACCTTGGCCTTGGACCTTTTAGGTCTGCTCTGATACCAAAATGAAACATCCTTACTTAATTAAAAATAAATCCGAAATAAGGGAAATTTTTTCCAAAATGAACCTCAAGGCAACCGGCACAAAAGAAGGGAAAGGAAGGCAAAGGAATTAAAACCGATCACTCCCCGCCCTCAACAGTGCCCGGGATGTCACATTCCCCGCTGGAAGCCTGCCAGGAGCTGCTCCTTGTCCGTGTCCATGCACCGGTGATCACTCCCCGCCCTCAACAGCGCCGGGATGTCACATGCCCACCAGCTTCCGCCTGGTTCGTCCTCGAACCATACCGTACTAGGAGAGGCTAGGCTCTGATACTACTGTTGCGAGCTTACGAGCGGAGAATAGAGGGGAAGAAGAAGAAGAGAAGAGAACGAAGATGGGAGTCTGGAAGAATTAGAATGAAATAACCAGTAGTGGTCCAGAATATATATATATATGTATATATATATATGCACCCAAGAAACGAAAGAAGTGGGATGGGAGAACGTGAAGCAGCAGCTCCACTCATGTCACGCACACTAGTCACCATCAATCAGCCCTTAATTCTTAAGTTAAATTTAATCCCAATTAATGAGTATTTCATGCTGTGTAATTATTTTTTGTTTAGTGACTTAATTTTATTCGGTACTAAATTTTTAAATCGGGATGTTACAGCCACCAATATTTTTTAAGGATAAAATACTGGGAAAACCTTTCGTTAAACCACTGGTTATGAAAGTAAAATTCTAAGTTCGGGAGTCGAATTACAGGTGAGGAAGGTATTAGCACCCCACAACTGTTCGTTATAAAATGGTTACCTCAAGATGATAGCGCGCATTATAATTAGCCTAAAAATTATTTTAACTTCTTCAGAAAAGAAACATACGAAATGACAAAGCATACAAAAATAAACAAAAGTAGACACAAAATTTTTTTAAACATGAGATTATCAGGACGTCTCGTCCAAATTAACCTCGCTCCTCCTTTTTTTTAAAAAGATGTTAAAAAAATAATAAAAAATAAAAAATAAAAAATAAAAAATGAGATTAACAGGACATCTCGTCCAAATTAACCTCGCTCCTCCTTTTTTTTAAAAATAGATATTATAAAAATGAGATTAACAGGATGTCTCGTCCAAATTAACCTCGCTCCTCCTTTTAGTAATAAGACAAAAGTGAAAACTCTAAAAAAAATTAAATAAAGAAAGATGGGCCCGACAGGAACTATTTCCCGCTCCTACGTATTCTCGAGCTTCCGAGAAATCAGGGTCACGTAGTTCTTTGTTGTTATTACTGGTTATAAAGAAAAATAAAGAAAATTTAATGGAATAAACTTAAACAAGAGAATAGGTTCAAGAAAATTACAAATCCGGTAGAAGAATAAACAAAAAAAAATAAAAGAGCAAAACAGAACCAGCATGGTGTGGACTTTGGAGGAACTGGACTGCAGATTGGAGCCGGTGTGGAATAAACCGAAGTACAGTGTGGAGCTGGAGTAGGATTCAGTGGCGAAAATATATTTTGATGGAGAAACGGTGTAGGATTCAGTGGTGTTATGAGAAATATAGGGCTTGGACGGAATTTAGAGTGACAAAGAGGTTCCGAAGTCCATCAAGCAAGAACGAGACTGGTGCTTCTGTTTCAAAGAAAACAAGAGAATGTGGGTTGGGGACAGGTTTCTTTACTTCAGATTTAGGATTCCGTAGTAGATTTTTTTTCAGGGGTCTTTTGATTCTAGATGCTCGGATCCCCCTTGCGCCTCTTTAGCTGAGGTATTTATAGAAATCCAAGTGCTGGTTGAGTGCTTGAATAGCTCAAAGACAGCCTGGCCACCAACAATCATGGGGAACAGCGGTTGGTGAGTAATTCTTTATTATTTTCATTTTTGTTTGTTGTCGGCTACCCTCAGGATTCGAGGATCAACTTGGATGGTGTGATTCCACTTGGACAGCTCAAGGCTCCACTAGATCCATGTATGTAGTGGAGAGACAGCCTGGTCATTGACAATTATGGGGAACGGTGGCTGATGAGTAATTTTTTTATTATTTTTATTTTTGTCTGTTGTCAGCCGCCCCTAGGATTCGAGGATCAACTTGGATGGTGCGATTCCAAGTCAGCATGGGCAATCGGACTCCTTGAATAGTGTCACATGGGTCTATTATCAAGTTCATCACATCAGATAAGAAAGGACACCGGTCTCACTTGGATGGTCTAAGGAATAATGTCTATTCCGTTGTCTCAGATCAGTATTCCTCAGACTTGGGCCAGTGTACTTCTCCGGATCGCTGTCTCTGTCAGTATCCATTCTCGGTGGAAATTAGTCGGATCGAAACAGGTGCTTACATACACAAAAAGCCCGAGTGTAAAAATTGACCCTTTGCACTCAGTGTGAAGGCTCAAATTCACTCAAGTGACACCGGATCCCTTTTTCAGATTGCTTCACTCGGAGGTGTTTTGTCCGGAAATGTCTGCTTGTAAGACTCATTTAGTCATAGCCTTCCTTCGAAAGTGACCCACTCAAAAATTGCTCATTCGGATATATCTGCCTAAAAAGTGTTCTTTTTTAAGTCAGAACCATTGGTTCACTCTGGAATTCTTTATCAAATTTTTTCTTCACTCGGAAGCACATCTCTCGGAAGTGACCCACTCGGAAATGCCTCACTCGGAGATGTCTTACTCAGAAATATCTCTCTCGGATATATCTCCGGCCGAAAAAAGCTCTTTCGAAGTCAAAACCATTGATTCACTCAGGAATTCTTTATTAAATTCTTTCTTCACTCAGAAGCACATCTCTCGGAAGTGACCCACTCGGAAATGCCTCACTCGGAGACGCCCCACTTGGAATTATATAACTTGGAAGTGTCTCTGCCTGAAAAGTGCTCCTTCGAAGTTTAGAGCCCTTCTTGTTCAGAATCAATTCACTCAGGAATTATCTACTCGGAAATATCTCACTCGGAGACACCTCACTCGGATATATCTTTGCCCAAAAAGTACTCTTCATAGTCAGAGGCTTTCTTTGCTCGAAAGTAATTCCCTTGGAAGCAACCCACTTGGACATGCGTCACTCAGAGACATCCCACTCAAAAGTATGGAACTTGTGAGAGTCTCTGGCCGAAAGAGGCTCATTCTAGGTCAGAGCCTTTCTTCGCTCGGAAGTACATCTCTCGGAAGCAACCTACTCAAAAATGCGTCACTCAGAAGTATGGAACTTGAGAGAGTCTGGCCGAAAGAGGCTCATTCCAGATCAGAGCCTTTCTTCGCTCGGAAGTACATCTCTCGGAAGCAACCCACTCGGAAATGCGTCACTCAGAGATATCCCACTCGGAAGTATGGAACTTGAGAGAGTCTCTGGCCGAAAGAGGCTCATTCCAGGTCAGAGCCTTTCTTTGATCGGAAGTACATCTCTCGGAAGTAACCTACTCAAAAATGCGTCACTCAGAGACATCCCACTCGGAAGTATGGAACTTGAGAGAGTCTGGCCGAAAGAGGCTCATTCCAGGTCAGAGCCTTTCTTCGCTCGGAAGTACATCTCTCGGAAGCAACCCACTCAGAAATGCCTCACTCGGAGACATCCCACTCGGTAATTCTTCTCTCAGAAATATCTCTGTCCGAGAAGTACTCATTCAAAGTCAGACTCGGAAATTCTTCACTGATCCCCAATTTGGGCAATGGATGTCTGGTGCTTTTTTAATTAAAGATTTCCACTGATCCTTGATTTAGGTAACGGATGCTTTTGTTGTTTTTTTTTGTTTTCCTTTGGAGTTCTGAATCTGGAAAAAGAAGTGGGGCGGTGCACCACTTTTAGCAGGAAGTGGTTAACTGGGAATTATCCTTTGGATGACATGAAGCGAAAAGATTGTCTTTCAGTTAACAGGAGGTGAGAGGATTGGGGGTCGATTCTCAATTGACCTGAGATGAAGGGTGCCTCGTTCGGCGACTGGAAGGAAAAGAGTGCCTTCTTAGGCGACTGGAAAGTAAAGGGGGCCTTGTCACGAGACTGGAAAGTAAAGGGTGCCTTGTTAGGCGACTGGAAAGTAAAGGGTGGCTTCTTAAGCGACTGGAAGGTAAAGGGTGCCTTCTTAGGCGACTGGAAGGTAAAGGTTGCCTTGTTAGGCGACTGGCAGGTAAAGCGTGCCTTGTTAGGCGATGCGAAGCTAAAGGGTTCCTTGTTAGGCGACAAAAAAGTAAAGGGTTCCTTGTTAGGCGACTGGAAGGTAAAGGGTACCTTGTTAAGCGACTGGAAGGTAAAGGGTGCCTTGTTAGGCGACTGGAAGGTAAAGGGTGCCTTGTTAGGCAACTGGAAAGTAAAAGGTGCCTTGTTAGGTGACTGGAAAGTAAAGGGTGCCTTGCTAGGCGACTAGAAAGTAAAGGGTGCCTTGTTAGGCGACTGGAAGGTAAAAGGTGCCTTGTTAGGTGACTGGAAAGTAAAGGGTGCCTTATTAGGCGACTGGAAAGTAAAGGGTGCCTTGTTAGGCGACCGGAAAGTAAAGGGTGCCTTGTTAGGCGACTGGAGGTAAAGGGTGCCTTGTTAGGCGACTGAAAGGTAAAGGGTGCCTTGTTAGGCGACTGGAAAGTAAAGGGTGCCTTGTTAGGTGACTGGAAAGTAAAGGGTGCCTTGCTAGGCGACTGGAAAGTAAAGGGTGCCTTGTTAGGCGACTGGAAGGTAAAAGGTGCCTTGTTAGGCGACTGGAAAGTAAAGGGTGCCTTATTAGGCGACTGGAAAGTAAAGGGTGCCTTGTTAGGCGACCGAAAAGTAAAGGGTGCCTATTTTTCTTTTTTCTTTTTCTTTTTTTCTCTTTTTCTTTTTTTTTTTGGAAAGAGACTTGAAGGACAACGACTTTGGCAATTTATGAAAAGAAACTTAAAAGACGCCAACTTCGGCGATCTATTAAAAGTAACTTGAGAGAACCCAGCTTTGGCGATTGAGAAGAAAACCCTGAAGGGTGTCAGCTTTGGTGATTGAGGAAGAGTTTTCTTAAAGTGCTAGCTTTGGCGATTGTGGTTCCACTGGGAAGGAGAAACTTGAAAAGTGCCAGCTTTAGCAATTGAGGAGGAGACTTTGAAGGTGCCTGCTTAGGCGATTGAGGAAGAGTCTTCAGGAAGTGCCAGCTTTGGCGGTTTGAGGAAGAAACTTTGAGAAGTGCCAACTTTGGCAACTGTGATTCCATTGGGGAAGAGAACTTGAGAAGTGCCAGCTTTGGCGATTGTGATCCTACTGGGGAAGTGCCAGTTTTGGCAATTGTCGATTCCACTGGGGAAGAGAATTTGATTAAGGTCTCGATATTTGACCTGTTGTCTGCTACAATAACCTGTAGAACAAGAGAAAAGAAGTAGTGTAGGGATAAAATTGAAAAATTGGGTAAATTCCATGAAACCGCGACCCTTGAGATGACTCATGGACGAAGCAGAACGAACGAAGCAACCATAGATTTAGAGCGCGTGCCTGGCCAAGTCTCTATGATGATCGCCCACGAAAAGGTCGAGTGGTAGGAGCATCTTGTCCCTCACAACTTTAAATGTTTACCATTCTTCCATTTATTTTATTAAAACACATGTTTTTTCATATCAATGAAATTAATAACACATATCGAAAAGGGTGAATTTTATTCATGCATGTTAAACAAGTACAGAGAAAGGAGAAAAAGGAAAGTGAATGAAATGAAGGAGGTCACATAGAATAGGTCAAGAACAGGTGAATTAGGGAGGATTCATGGATCCTCCAGTGATTCTCTGAGACTAGCGAGAATCTTAATCCCCAACACGACTTCATATTCACCCTTCGACCTTGCTTTTGAGAAGGTGAGTTTGACGATGATTCCCATGCCTCAGTTTGGCTTGCACTTCTCGAGTCGGAGGTCTGAGTCATATCACTAGAAATTTGACCCTAACTTTTGCCTGAGCCGCCGTTTCGGGTTTTCGACTCACCGGGTCGCTCTAACTTTTGCCTAGGTCACCCTTTTGGGTTTTCAACCTAGCGAGCATTATTTTTTACTTCTTTTTCTTTTTCTTTTTTTTCTTTTGTTCCTCACATACCCTTTTAAGCGTAGTACTTCTTCACCGCGTCTGCATTTATAGGCATTGGCAAGTCCTCACCGTCCATGCTAGTTAGAATCACGGCTCCTCCAGAGAAAGCCCTCTTTACGACATATGGCCCTTCATAGTTAGGAGTCTATTTGCCTCGGCTGTCTTTCTGAATTAGCAAAATCTTTTTGAGAACCAAGTCCCCTTCTTGGAATTGTTGAAGTCGCACCTTCTTTTCAAATACTCATTTCATACGCCTCTGATACAACTGACCATGACAGAGGGCGGTCAGTCTTTTACCATCGATCAGATTTAGTTGGTCATGCCGAGCTCAGACCCACTCAGCTTCTTCTAATTTTGCCTCCATCATCACTCGAAGGGATGGAATTTCTACTTTAAAAGGCAAGACGTCTTCCATGCCATAGACTAGAGAGAACGGGGTTGCCCCTGTCGAGGTTCGGACCGAGGTGCGATACCCATGTAGAGTAAAAGGAAGCATCTTGAGACGTCCCAAACCACCTAATAAAATAGGGGAAAATTTTTCACGAATTTAATGTTATTAATTAGTGAAAAATATGAGTGATGAAACTATCATCCAATACCCTGGATCTATGCAACCTATCTCATATATGAAGATATGAGAAGGTATCAGAGTGCGCAATAGATGTTCATATAGTACCTTTACGATCCCGATTCATATAGTCGAAAAATCCATGTACAAATTAAAGGTCCTAATCGATTAGGGGATATGAGCTAATCGATTTGAGATTCCATAATCAATTACAGAGCAACATGTAATCGATTACAGAGCTCCTGGGAATGGCACAATGAATCAGGTGTTATAACTAATCGATTACAACTTTCAGAATAATCGATTACATTGCCCCTGTTGGGTCAATAATCGATTAGTCTCTCAACCCTAATCGATTACAAGGTTTCTGGAATTCATGTATTGCACTAGACATCCCACCTAATCGATTACAGATCCTTATCTAATCGATTACCTGGTTTCTGTTGGAAACATAATCGATTACTACACTGCCCATAATCGATTAGAAAGCTACTGGGATTTATGTAATGCAGCAGGTATTTCTGATAATCGATTACCGCTCAGGGAATAATCGATTACCTTGGCTCTGGATGACCCATAATCGATTATAATCTGAAGCAGAATCGATTAGATTGAGGACAGAGGCCTTGTAATCGATTACACCCAGGAAGCTAATCGATTACGCCCTGTCATTCTACAGAATCATGCAGATTTTGCACCAAGGATGAACTTCACAACCACCAAAACTTATGCAAACGATGTCAAAATGCCACCAAATTTTAACACGAGCTAAAACACATTATTTGTGACATGTGGCAACTGGCCGCACTCGAAAATTCCTAAAAATGAATAATTTATGCGTATAAATGCGATTATCCCATTTTAAGGCATTTTGAGGTAACCAATGGGTCTACTTTTGGCAAAATGGATCCATTCCATTTCCCACAAACCACAATTGACGTATTTAAGCTGTTGCATTCCATCCATCACAATAAAACCTCACAAATCATCATTTAACCATACTAGTTCCTAGCTCATGCATTAAAACAACTATACAAAGTTTCCAATACACATCCCAAAAGCTATAATTCATAATTCCCAACATTCAATCATCAAAGTTAAATATCATAATCTATTCTTTACATCACTTGGGTCATGTAGGAAAATTGGCCTTACACACACATGTCCAATTTTCTCCCATGACCCCCAAAATTATCAACATTACAAAATTTAAGCATATATATATACACCATATACTCCACAAAACAGATTTCATGCCGGCCAAGGCTCACACATTCCTATCCATATTTACCTCCTTCCAAACTCGGCCTCCAAAAGCTGTAGGATTTAAATCATACCTACATCAACTTTAAAATGGCAACGGGGAGGTGAGTAACATAATCCAAATGAATTAAAGTCATACATTATGATGAAATACATGTATACTTGCTCACATATCAATCATTACAACACATCATACATCATACACAATACATCTCATGATCTCAAGTATACATTCACAATTTCAATCATTTGGATTGCCAAACACACACATAGGGTTAGTATTCAACTCTTTCCTTTTTCAATTATCATTCATCTGTTGCCATCACGGGCTTTCAACTAGGCATATCTCCGGCTATATGCAAATGCTCTTAAAGCTAATGCATATGCACAAGAATTTCTCATCAAGACAATGCGGATCCGACTGTGGGAAAAATAAAACTTTAAATTCAATTGTGGGACAGCATAGGTGTGCTACTATGCCCCTACTGTAGTAGAAAAATTGTGTACACATATATCTCAATTTAAGCATGCTTACATCATCATAATTTTACTGGTACCAAACCGCTATCGCCCATCTGTAGCACTAATCACTCTGTGACTTGCGGATCAACATTGTGGCCTCAACTACCACAAGTGCTACGGGCCCCTCCCGAACACACATCGAGAGAGCCGTGTCCCGTTGGACACCGAGGTAAACTCGCTCACCATAGAGCCGCCCGCCCACTGGGCCCGCCATATAGGGTGCCTCGTCACCAAACTATGGACAGCTTCGTGACTCATAAACCGAGTCACAGGGGAAAAACCACAACACGCTCATACACCGAGCCGCCCTCCCACTGGGCCCGCCTAGTGGAACCCCCTAATATTCCACATAGACAGCTATGATATGCCATGGATGCAATACAAATGCAAATCAAGTGCATCCTCACACTATGCATCCTAGATGCCACTCCACAATTAATCATTCACCACTACTTAGTGGATTTCAATATTTTCATCATTCACATCCAATCCCAATTCTCTTTTGAACTCATTCACATCAATAGTTAGTGGCATACACATTCGATAATTCATACACACATATTTGGGATATTCTCATCATAATTCCAATTCATACATGGTTTCAAACCATCATCATACTTCATCAATATAGTATCATCATCACATTACAATATTATCCCAAAACATATTGCCACATAACAATCATTATCTAAATGCATTCAAAACATAACATTTTCACATCATCCATTCAACAATCATCAAAATAATCATATATACATATTTTCACATCACCAATGGATGAAATCATGCATTTAGAAAAGTTACCCCCTCCTACCTCAAGTGAAGTAGTGATCAACGCGGTTTGATGGTCCCGCCTCGTCGATGGGGTCGTTTCCTACATTACACAACATACCACACAATTATTCTCTATTAAAACCACCAAGATTCAAGTGCTCTTAATTGACCACTTGGTGTTTTATGCCTTTTTAATTCTCAATCTTTACTTATTCATTTAACCCACCATAACCACCATGGGTTAGGTGCCCAATCTCACTATTATGCATTTAAGGCTAAACCCATTCATGGGCTTCCACATTAATGAACTCCACCAACCATTTACCACCATTAATGGTCACTACACATCATAAATAACATCTAAAATCAATAATAAATGCTCATCTACCTACATCTCACATTTCCCCCAATTTATAAAGTTAGGGTTTCATAAAAAAAAAATCCCAACAACCATCATAAATATTCTTCTCCTTCCAATAATAAATGTATCCACTTCATTACTTCTCAAAGAAACCTCATTCTCATAAAAATCCACTTTAAACTCATGCATTAAATGCTCTCCTCAAAACATCTATTCACATGCATGGCTTCCAAAACACATAAATACCATATACCCATAACCAAAACCTTAGCAAAAATGGGTATACTTACCTCAAAACCCAAAAACGAAAATGGTTTCACTAGAGGGAGAGGAAGCTATGAAAATGGAGAGAAAGGAGGAGAAAATAGCAGCTCACAACCTCCTTCAAGCTCCACCAACGAAAATGAGAAGGAGATGTGGAAGATAGAGCCAAGTTGCTAGGGTTTGGAGGAAGGAATGAGAGAATGGAGAAGATGATGAAGAGAAGAAGAAATGAAAGTGTAAATGTTCAACTCCTTCAGCACGCCAACGTGAATAGAAAAGGAAAAAATAGGATTTTCAATTTTTCTTTTAATCCAATTCATTTAAAACTTCATCGTTTTATAACTAACAGGTTCTCAGTTCGGGCTCAATACATCGTCCGAAAATTATTCCGAATACATATTCGGATTCCCAATATTATTCTCTACAGCCCTGACCAATATCATCTCATTCCGAGATACTTGGTCCGACACCCATATTTCAACCGGGCTCATTTTCAGCTTAACCGGTCTCCATAAATCACCAACAATTCCCAAAAATCTTAATTTAATTAATTTCTATTTATTGGGACATTAAACAATTCATATTCAACTTATCAATATTTATTTTCCTTAATTAATCTTCTATTTTAGAATTCGGGATGTTACACATCTCGCTCCAATCTCTATAAGTGACTACCATCTTCTGTGCTATCTTCTTGATGTTCTCATTGGCCGCCTCCACCGCCCCATTCATCTTAGACCGATAAGGAGAGGAATTATGATGATGAATTTTGAAGCTTTCACAGAGTTCCTTCATCATTTTGTTGTTCAAATTTGTACCATTGTCAGTAATGATCTGACTTGGTAGGCCGTATCGACATATCAGTTCTCGCTTGATGAATTTGACCATAACATTCCTTGTTACATTGGCATATGAAGCTGCTTCTACCAATTTGGTGAAATAATCGATAGCAACCAAGATGAAACGATAACCGTTCGAGGCTTTTGGCTCGATAGGCCCAATGACATCCATGCCCCACATTGAGAAGGGCCATGGTGCCAACAAGACATTTAGGGATGACGAGGGTACATGAATATGGTCAGTATATATTTGACATTTGTGACATTTCCAAACATAAGTAAAGCAGTCCGCTTCCATGGTCATCTATTAATAACCGGCCCTCAAGATCTTTCTTGACATGGCATGTCCATTAACGTGAGTCCCAAAAGATCCTTTATGAACATCCCTCATGATTTCGTTTTCCTCAACAATATCAACACAATGAAGAAGGATAGAGTCATAGTTTCTTTTGTAAAGCACATCCCCATTTAAGAAGAAACCCATAGCGAGTCGTCTTAGGGTCTTCTTATTATTCTCTGTAGCACCCTCGGGGTATTCTTGACTCTGTACATATGTTTTGATATCGTGGTACCATGGTTTCCCATCTGACTCCTTTTCCATCATTTGACAGTATGCAGGCTCACAATGCTTCTTTATTTCGATGAGAGGCATATCGCAGTCACTACTTACTTCGAACATTGAGGCAAGGGTAGCCAAGGCATCAGCCATCTGATTGTCATCCCGGAGAATATGATAAAAAGAGATTTCATCAAACTCTTTTCATTTCCTTGTTATGAGCATGATAAGGAATCAACTTGCTGTCCCTAGTCTCCCACTCACCTTTCAATTAGTGGATGACCAAAGCAGAGTCCCCATAAACTTCCAACGATTTTACTTTTGAATCCAACGCTGCTTGGATCCCTAACAAGCATGCCTCATATTCAACAATATTATTGGTACAGTCAAAACACAATCTGGCATAGATAGGGATAAACTCCTTATCGGGTGAAATCAGGATGGCCCTAATTCCATGCCCCAATGCATTAGAAGCTCCGTCAAATCTCAAAGTCCATTTATCTTTCTGACCACCTTCCTCGTTGAATGGTGCCAGGATCTTTATCCGGGAAGTTAAACTGCATTGGCTGATAATCATTGTTGGGTTAGTATGCCAAGTAATCTGCCAGGGCACTTCCTCTTATGGTCTTTCGAGTGACATATATTATGTCGTACTTAGTTAATAGCACTTGCCAATGAGCGATCCTTCCGCTCAAAGCAGGTTTTTCAAAAATGTACTTGACAGGGTCCATCTTAGAAACTAGCCAAGTGGTGTGACTTAACATGTATTACCTTAGGCGCTTAGCGGCCTATGCTAACGCGCAACAAGTTCGCTCTAAAGTGGAGTACCTCATTTCACAATCAGTGAATTTCTTACTTAAATAGTAGATAACATGTTCCTTCTTTCTAGTTTGATCATGTTGCCCCAACACACAACCCATGGATTCGTTCAATACAGTCAGATACAATATAAGTGGCCTTCCTGGGGTTGGGGGCACCAAAATTGGTGGTTCTTGCAGGTACTGCTTAATCTTTTCAAAAGCTGCTTGATAGTCCTCATCCCATTTCCCTGGTTGATTTTTACGGAGTAACTTGAAGATTAGTTCACAAGTCGCTGTCAATTGTGAAATAAATCGGGCAATATAATTGAGCCTTCCCAAGAATCCTCGGACTTCTTTTTCTATACGGGGAGGAGGCATCTCAAGAATCGCCTTGACTTTGTCGGGATCAACCTCTATCCCTCTTTCACTTAATATAAACCCTAGCAGCTTGCCTGACCTCGTGTCGAACGTGCACTTGGCAGGGTTTAATCTGAGCCTGAATTTTCTCAACCATTCAAAAAGCTTCCTTAGATCGCTAATGTACTCCTCATCTGTCCTAGATTTGGCAATGATGTCATCCACATAGACTTCTATCTCCTTACGCATCATATCATGGAAAAAAGTCACCATTGCTCTCTGATAAGTTGCCCCAGTATTCTTCAACCCAAAGGACATCACCTTGTAACAAAATGTGCCCCACAGAGTGATAAACGTAGTCTTCTCCATATCTTGAGGTGCCATTTTAATTTGATTATACCCCAAGAAACCATCCATGAATGAGAAAATGGAATGCTGAGCTGTATTATCAACCAAAACATCAATCTGTGGTAGGGGAAAATCATCCTTGGGACTAGCCCTATTAAAATCTCGGTAGTCCACACATATCCGTACCTTTCCATCCTTCTTTGGAATAGGGACAATGTTGGCTACCCACTGAGGGATTTTGCCACAGCTAGGAACCCAGCATCGAACTGCTTCTTAACCTCCTCTTTGATCTTTAGGAGCATTTCTGGCTTTATTCCGCGTAGCTTCTGCTTTATTGGAGGGCACTCAGGTTTTAAGGGTAGTTTATGCTCGACAATGCTAGCATCGAGTCCAGGCATATCTTGATAAGACCAGGCAAAGACATCACAAAATTCCATTAATAGCTTGATTAAATCTTCTCTTTGTTCTCTGCTTAGGGCAGTGCCGATCTTGACTTCCTTCCTATTCTTATTATTCCCCAAATTGATGACCTCAACTATGTCTAGGTAAGGTTGAATCCCTTCATCCTCTTGCTCTAACAACCTTGTCAGCTCAGGCAGTGGCTCACAATCTTCCCCACCTTCCTCATCGGCGTAATCAACTAGGTGATCGACGTCATGAAACGGGATTGTAACCTCACTATTCTCAAGAAAGTCATTTTCGGATCTGCAATTTAGTGTGTTATGGAAAATGAAAAAAGGAACAAGCGAGTAAAGAGAAGTATTCAAAACAAGGATAAAGGAAACAAGAAGAGTTTTTTTTTCTTGGATTTCGATACGCGTTTATTGATAAAAATGATAAAAACAAGTCTTTTTTTGCCTTATTACATGGAAGAGTCCCAGAGCCTTAGGCAGAGCAGAGGGATGAACGAGTACTTAAAGCATAAACAAATTACTTTGGTGAAACATTCAAAGTCATGGGGAGCTCGACAGCTTCCTAGTTACGAAGTTCTTGGCCCGGCGGATAAGCAATCACAAAATCAGCACTATCACAGAGACTTTCTTCAATGACGGCCACTTGGTCTGGAGGTATTAATCTGGCACTCCGAAAGCTCTGGTAGTGATCACAAATGGGGACTCTCACAGTATGAGGTCCTCTGCCAGTAAGACGGGCAACTCTTCTTTCCCTTTTCTCTTCCTCTACTTTTTTTTTGTCGGCAGCTGTGGGCCGGTATCCTAATCCAAAACCATTTCTATTCTCAAGCAGGCGTATAGGTTCCACTTCACCATTCAAAGCACGTCATAGCCCTCTTCCAGGTTTATACCCTTCACGCAGTATAATCTTTGCCATCACTAAAGATGCACTCGGCATGTAAGCCTTTACCATTGTGGCTCCTTCCCCCACATAGGTGGCGTTTGCTATCTCTAATGTTTGGAAAGAGGTTTCAAGGGCTTCTTCCGCTGCCTCGATGTAAGGGGTTGTCAGAGGTTTACTGACCAGAAGGTCCTCCTCACCAGAAACAATTATCAGCTTATTGTCAAGTATGAACTTTAGTTTTTAGTGCAGGGTAGAGGGTACCACTCCAGCAGAATGGATCCATGGCCTGCCTAATAAACAGCTGTAGGCAGGCGAGATGTCCATGACTTGAAAAAGGACCTGGAACGTCCACGGCCCAACCCGTATTGGTAGCTCAATCTCGCCCATAACCTCCCTTCGAGTTCCATCGAAAGCTCGTACTACTATGGCACTCGGCTTCATATAAGTCCCATCGAATGGTAACTTGGCCAATGTAGATATTGGCATGACGTTGAGGGACGACCCATTGTCAATAAGTACTTTTGCTAAGATGTAATCTCGGTACTTCACAGAGATATGGAGAGCTTTGTTGTGCCCCATTCCCTCTGTCAGTATTTCATCGTCAGTAAAGGTCAGATAATTGTCTGCAATAATATGCCCCACTATTCCCTGAAACTTATCGACAGGAATGTCCTGACTGACATGGGCCTCGTTCAAGATCTTCATCAACGTCTTTCGATGTGGCTCGGAGCTCACCAACAATGATAATAGAGAAATTTTTGCAGGAGTATGGGTTAGTTGGTCAAGCACTTGATATTCGCTCTGGCGAATAAACTTTAAGAATTAACGGGCTTCTTCATCAGACACAGCCCTTTTGATTTCATCATCAGCTCCTTCTCTGCCCATCTTGGCTTTCCCAGTAATCTGATCCTTCTTTGGCTCTGGAGGAGCGTATACTCTTCCACTCCGAGTTACACCTCCTACCCCAACAATATTTATGATGGACGAAGGAGAAGGGTCACTCGTTGCCGAGCTTACAACGATCACATCTGCGTTGTACTTCCAAGGGACGGCCTAAAAATTTTTGAACGCAAATGGGGTTGGTGCTTGAATAGTGATGATTGGTTGTACAGAAATAGGAGCTGCTGAAGGGTTCCTGCTATAAAAAATTGTCAAGGGCTTAGGGACTCATGCCTCTATCTGTTCCTCGACCATGTTGACCTCACCTCCATGGCGTTTACAGACCTGCACAATATGGTTGTCCATAAGGCTTTGAAGGACCTTACAGAAGTCTTGGCATTCGGCAGTTTGATCGCAATCATGTTCCATACTCCAAGTCCCTTCAATTAATCCCCTTTCAAGCAAAAGGGAATAAACTACCCTTAACGGTATTTTTATGTTAGCAATATTCTTAACGCACTCCTCCTCATTTTCCACGGCGTTGACCCCTGAATTTCCATGGTTAGGTAGGGGATTCATGGCCACATTTGGGCTGCCTTCCTTAAAGTTAATCCAGTGAGCTTTTATCAGATCCCTTACTTTATACTTCAATGCCACACGGTTTTTAGTGGAATGCCCCGGCGCTCCAGCGTGATAATCACAGTGGGCGTTGAGATCATACCCCTTGGGGTAAGGGGGTTCTACTGGCTTTAAAGGGCAGGGCGCCACTAAACCGTTGTGAATGAGGAGTGGCAAAAGTTCAGTGTATGTTATTAGGATAGGATCAAATTGCATAGGTGTGCGGTCATTGTTAGGTTTCCTTGCATTCTGATTAGGGTTGGGTGGCTGAACTGTTTGTTGTGGAGGACGATATGGCATAGGTTGTGGTATAGGTGCTCTGAAAATGGGTGGACGGAAATGAGGAGGATAAAAGATTGGGTTATGGGTGGCAGCGGCCACATATGGATTCGGTGTATAAGAATTGAGGGCATGAAAAACGGTGGAGGTGAATGGTCTTGGTTGGTCCCTTTTCTGATCATAAGAGACAAAGTTGGTCTCCCCGTCTCTTCTCCTACCATCGCCTGGCATGGGTCTTTTCACATTAGATGCCCAAGATAGGCCCCGGATAATTTTCCCTGTTCGCACCCCGCTTTCTACTCTCTCCCCGATAGTCACAATGTTAGAGAAATTTGAGGAAACACTGCCAATCATTCGGTCATATAATGGCGATTGTAGTGTATCAATGAACATCGTTACTACTTCTTTCTCAGACAGTGGGGGGTCAACCTGTGCAGCAGTTTCAGGCCACCTTTGAGCATACTCCTTAAATGTCTCATTATCCTTTTTTGTCATGTTCTGTAGTTGCACTCTGTCGGGCGCCATGTCTAAATTGTATTTGTACTGTTTCAAGAAAGCGTCTTCCAAGTCCTTCCAGCAGCGAATATGGGTTCGTTCCCAGTGGGCGTACCAGGTAAGCGTAGCCCCAGCTAGACTATCCTAGAAACAGTGGATTAACAGCTTGTCATCAGATGAATGAGACGCCATTTTCCGGCAGTACATTATGAGATGATTTCTTGGGCAAGTTATTCCCTGATATTTGTCAAAATCTAGCATTTTGAATTTAAGGGGAATAATGACATCTGGGACTAGGCAGAGTTCAGAGGCATCAATCAATCCAAAACCTTCCACTCCTTCCACAGCCCTTAATCACTCCTCCAGGATCTCTATTTTTCCTTTTTGGGAGACATCGATCGTTCTAGAATCGATAACCGGGTTTTGGGTCATGCCTTTTGAATTGGCAGTATAGGGGTTCGTATACCCATATAGATAGCCGTAAAGCTGGTGGAAAGGTGTAGATGTATGAAGCTGGTTCATCGGGCTAGTGTTTAGTGGAGGACCCTGGGGTTGGCTTGTAGGTTGTGCAGTATATACTGGTTGGGCCATCTCGGTGGCTTGGGCTGGGGTGGCCTGAGCTTGAGTGGCTTGTGCTTGGGCTATTTGTGGCTCATGGAGTGGTGGTATAGTGGGTTGAGTGGGACGTGAGGTTTGGGGATTTGCTACTTGGTGGTCGTGGGTGTCTTGTGGGTTAGTAAGCAGTAGGGGAAAGTATCCTGGTGGTAAACCATAAGGCAGAAAAGGTACCGGATTACCGTCTGGGCCAAAAAATGTATGTTGCTGCGCATAGGACATGCCGTAGTGTGGTTGGGGATCAATAGCAGGGTTATGCCTTCCGATATTGATAGTGAAAGGAGGAGCCATTGGATTGGGAAATTAATTCCTTGCCAGACCAAAACCTGGAGGATGTAGTGAGGTGGTAGGCTATTGTTGGGTGTCCTCAATACCTGTGGAGGAGCCCCTTTCTGTGATTCTCTTTTCCAGAAGCTTGGTCAACTCGGCTACCTGTTCCTTTAGTTGGTTGAATTCATTTCTGAAATCCTTGTCCCTGATTTCTGCTTCGGCCATGAGTCTTGTTTGGAGTCTGGTCTGGTAAGGACGCTTACCCGTAATGTCTAATGGAAGTCAAAACAGGAAATTGTTAAAAAAAACATTAAATAAAAGCAGTAAAAGAAAAACAAATAGTACGGTGTGCGAAGCGATCGCGGAACTTGGCTAGTATCCTCTAACCTTTTCTCAGAACGTTACGTTCAAAAGTACTAAGTATGTGATAAGTGGAAATTAACATGAGATAGTTTTGGAGACAAAAGAATCCTTCTTTTTGAATTCCACCAAAATACATTACTGCTGCCAGTCTATTTTTTTTATGTAGAAAAAGTAAATCAGCCATTCCTAGCTCGGTCAATCATGACCCTCATTTTACAAATCCTTTCTCTACAGTAATCAAGGAAGGTTATAATTTCTTCTGGGGTGATAAGGGGATTAACCATTCCCTCAGCTTGCTTAAGTAGGAGTGGAAAGTCTTCCAGAGTCCCATTAGCCAAATGTGCCAAGTGGGCGAAGCGGTTCATCCATGAATGAATGACTATGTCTTGTTATGTCATTTCAGCTTCCAAGACACGGATAGCCTCACGACAGTCTTGGTCAATATCCATCGTGCGTCACCGCTCGCCATTTATCTCATGCTGCCAAGCTTCTACCACTTTATTAAGATGGTGCTCCAATTGGCTAACTTGCGATTGTAGAAGCTCTCTTTGCACCAGGGCATTTTGCTCGTGCTCTTTGGCTTTTGCCAACATGTCCCTCAAGAGTTGCTTGTCAGCCAACATGGTTTCCCTTTGCTTGCTCTTCATTCTCAGTTGAGTATTAGCTGTTGGGAGGCATTGACTTTGCTTCCTCAAGTAATCCCTTTCGATTTTCCATTTTTTTCCAATCTTCTTAATGGTTTGCTTGCTTTCTAAGTTCTCTATTTTTTGAAGGGTGCATTCTTGTTGAGACATCAGCAAGTCTTTCTCTAGCTTCTTATTTTTGGTAATTAGCTCTTTTATCTTAGCTTTCATTGCCTCCTCTTCAAGGGTAGTTGAGGGAACATGTGTGCTTGTTGGGAGATAGGAGGGGCTTCTGAAAGGCAGCTTGACAATGGAAACCCTATTTAGGATCCATTGGTAGTATTCCTCCTTCACGGCGTGGCTTCGAGCTCCTAGTTCTTTCCCTTATCTGTGGACTCTCTTCCATGCATTTGCTATATCTCGAATGATAGAGGTACAATCTTCTTCCGAGTAGTAAACGATAAAAGGAGTAAGTGATTCTTCATCGGGTGGCCCAAGCAATGGGTAGGCTAGCTGACGTTTGGCTATGACAGGGTTGTAATTAATGCATCCCTGGGTGCCCATGAGAGGAATGTTTGGGTGGCTCCCACAATGGTGAAGAATGGAAACAATCTTCAACCACTATGGATACCACCTTATTTTTTCAGCCGTGAGCCCTATCAGGTGATTGGCCCATTCGCGCCCATTCTTTGTTACTAACTAGCATAACTTTAGGTCAGAAATAGGACATTCAACTTTGCCGACTTGGCGGAAGACATGCGATGTAAGCCACACATACAGAGCAGGTAGACAGCAAATGATTCTCTTTCCACCTTGTGTATAATAGAAGTCCATGGTGCAGTATATATTTGCCAAGATAGTAGTGACAGGGTTTTCAGATTTAAACTTGCGGGCAAGGAAAACGCCAATAGCATCATAGTCCATGTAATTGTCAATATTAGGGAACAACATAACACCATAAATGGTGAGAGCCAAGGTATCCATGAAGGCTTCCCAATCTCCTTTCTCAGCCAACAAGTGCATATGCTTCTCAAAGTATTCCCGATCAAACCCCAGGGTCTGATTTCTATTTAGTTGCACACTTCTTAACACTTCCGGGTGAATTCTTAGGACATTAGCGATGGTAACAATATTCGCTTGACGTCCAAGGTGGCGGTAAGGCATTTGTCCTTCTAGTGGCACCCCCAGAATCTGTTTGAACTCCTCAACAGATGGAGCCAATTGAAAATCTCGGAAGGTGAAACAACAGAGAGGTGGGTCATAGAACTGAATCAAAGCAGTAATTGCCTCGACTTGTACCTCTAGTTCTACCAGCTTTAAAATCCTCCCATATTTCCTTGAGAAGGTCATTTTCTGATTCATATCCAATTTCTTCCCTAATGCTTGCAAACTGGTTGTATCGACTTTCCTAGCCTTAACATGCAGTAATTTTTTCAACTCGGGTATATTTGTACCACAACTATCTGATCTCATGTTAATTTCCATATTTTCACTCAGAGGTACTGGCTAAGCTCTTGATAGCTTCCTGCAAGAACATAAAGAAAAGAGAAAATTAGTCATTGGGAACTGACATGCTTTGTATTTAGGGAGGTTACGATTTGACAAAACTTATAATAAATCAAGGGCCACGTGAGCTGAAAACTTTCTGATTATCGTCAACACAAAAAAAATGATTTCTTTCTTTTGATTTTTTTGATATATATTTTGTTTTATTTTTTTTGATGATTTAGAAAATCTATAACTCAAAGCCCACAGACTTAAGTAAATATGCATAAAAGGAAAGGACTACTTGCCCGTTAAAGGATCACTAGTTAAAAGTATGTTATTTTTGGAAAAAAAGTAATCCACTAAACAGGCAAGTGGTCCTCTAATTTGGATCAAAAAGGAAAATGAGAATGAGAAAAAGTAGAAGTAAAGCTTGCCCCTTCGTGCCTTAAGGCGGGTTTTTCTGAAGGTCTCCTAATGGTTCTAAGGTTTGTCTAACAGTGATATCTCGCATTAGGTGGCTTGTTCTAAAACTTCTAAAGGTCACTAGAGCCAAGATCCTACTCATGATGTTGACCACAACAGTAGGAAGTCTACTAGGTGTGGGCACCATGAATAAGTCGAACTCTAGCTGAGATTCTCATGGTAACCAGACAGGAAGTACATCCAAAATGGCTCCGCTATCAACCTCTCCTAATCTTAAGTTTCATTTGGGCCCGTGTATAGGGTCCCACTCAAAAGTGTGTGCAAATTGTGAGTGTAGTGTGTGAAAGAGGCATTCAATACCTGTACCTTACTCATCCTGCACATAGAACAAATACAGAGCAACAAATAAAGTCGTCTACCCTAGGGTTCAACAATCACAGACATTAATAGAACGTAAATGATAGAATACAAACAAAACAGAAACCACATACAAGCATTGATACTGTCGCGACCAGGATCGCGGCGGGAAGGTCGACCCTCAAAAATATTAAAAACAGGTTTTTCGAAATCCTTTCGAAAGGAAAACAGGGAGTCGCCACCAATATTTTTTAAGGATAAAATACCGGGAAAACCTTTCGTTAAAGCACTGGTTATGAAAGTAAAATTCTAAGTTCGGGAGTCGAATTACAGGTGAGGAAGGTATTAGCACCCCATAACTGTCTGTTATAAAACGGTTACCTCAAGATGATAGCGTGCATTATAATTAGCCCAAAAATTATTTTAACTTCTTCAGAAAAGAAACATACGAAATGACAAAGCATACAAAAATAAATAAAAGTAGACACAGAATTTTTTTAAACATGAGATTAACAGGACGTCTCATCCAAATTAACCTCGCTCCTCCTTTTTTTTAAAAAAGATGTTAAATAAATAAATAAATAAATAAATAATAAAAAATAAAAAATAAAAAATAAAAAATGAGATTAACAGGAAGTCTCGTCCAAATTAACCTCACTCCTCCTTTTTTTAAAAAAATAGATATTATAAAAATGAGATTAACAGGACGTCTCGTCCAAATTAACCTCGCTCCTCCTTTTAGTAATAAGACAAAAGTGGAAACTCTAAAAAAAATTAAATAAAGAAAGATGGGCCCGACAGGAACTGTTTCCCGCTCCTACGTATTCTCGAGCTTCCGAGAAATCAGGGTCACGTAGTTCTTTGTTGTTATTACTGGTTATAAAGCAAAATAAAGGAAATTTAATGGAATAAACTTAAACAAGAGAACAGGTTCAAGAAAATTACAAATCTGGCTGAAGAATAAGCAAAAAAACACAAAAGAGACAAAACAGAAACGGTGTGGTGTGGACTTGGGAGGAACTGGACTGCAGATTAGAGCCGATATGGAATAAACCGAAGTACAGTGTGGAGCCGGAGTAGGATTTAATGGCGAAAATGTATTTTGATGGAGAAACGGTGTAGGATTTAGTAATGTTATGAGCAATATAGGGCTTGGACGGAATTTAGAGTGACAAGGAGGTTTCGAAGTCCATAGAGCAGGAACGAGACTGGTGCTTCTGTTTCAAAGAAAATAAGAGAATGTGGGTTGGGGACAGGTTTCTTTACTTCAGATTTAGGATTCCAGAGTAGATTTTTTTTTTCAGGGGTCTTTTGATTCCAGATGTCGGATCCCCCTTACGCCTCTTCAGCTGAGGTATTTATAGAAATCCAAGTGCTGGTTGAGTGCTTGAACAGCTCAAAGACAGCCTGGCCACCAACAATCATGGGGAACAGCGGTTGGTGAGTAATTCTTTATTATTTTCATTTTTGTTTGTTGTCGGCCGTTCTCAGGATTTGAGGATCAACTTGGATGGTGTGATTCCACTTGGACAGCTCAAGCCTCCACTAGATCCATGTATGTAGTGGAGAGACAGCCTGGTCATTAACAATTATGGGGAATGGCGGCTGATGAGTAATTTTTTTTATTATTTTCATTTTTGTCTATTGTCAGCCGCCCCCAGGATTCGAGGATCAACTTGGATGGTGCGATTCCAAGTCAGCATGGGCAATCGGACTCCTTGAATGGTGTCACATGGGTCCATTATCAAGTTCATGAAAGCGCCTTCCCACGTCAGATAAGAAAGGACACCGGTCTAACTTGGATGGTCTCAGGAATGATGTCTCTTCTGTTGTCTCAGATCGGTATTCCTCAGACCTGGGCCGGTGTTCTTCTTATGGCCCGGATCGCTGTCTCTATCAGTATCCATTCTTGGTGGAAATTAGTCGGATCAAAACAGGTGCTTACATACACAAAAAGCCCGAGTCTAAAAATCGACCCTTTGACACCGTTGTGAAAGCTCGAATTCACTCAAGTAACACCGGATCCCTTTTTCGGATTGCTTCACTCGGAGGTGTTTTGTCTGGAAATGTTTGCTTGTAAGACTCATTTAGTCATAGCCTTTCTTCGAAAGTGACCCACTCGGAAATTGCTCATTCGGATATATCTGCCTAAAAACTGTTCTTTTCAAAGTCAGAACCATTGATTCACTCGGGAATTCTTTATCAAATTTTTTCTTCACTCGGAAGCACATCTCTCGGAAGTGACCCACTCGGAAATGCCTCACTCGGAGACGCCTTACTCAAAAATATCTCTCTCGGATATATCTCTGGCCGAAAAAAGCTCCTTCGAAGTCAAAACCATTGATTCACTTGGGAATTCTTTATCAAATTCTTTCTTCACTCGAAAGCACATCTCTCGAAAGTGACCCACTCGGAAATGCCTTACTCGGAGATGCCCCACTTAGAATTATATAACTTGGAAGTGTCTCTGCCCGAAAAGTGCTCCTTCGAAGTTCAGAGCCCTTCTTGTTCAGAATCAATTCACTCAGGAACTATCCACTCAGAAAAATCTCACTCGGAGACACCTCACTCGGATATATCTTTGCCCGAAAAGTACTCTTCATAGTTAGAGGCTTTCTTTGCTCAGAAGTAATTCCCTTGGAAGCAACCCACTCGGACATGCATCACTCAGAGACATCCCACTCGGAAGTATGGAACTTGAGAGAGTCTCTGGCTGAAAGAGGCTCATTCCAGGTCAGAGTCTTTCTTCGCTTGGCAATACATCTGTCAGAAGCAACCCACTCAGAAATGCATCACTCGAAAGTATGGAACTTGAGAGAGTCTGGCCGAAAGAGGCTTATTCCAGGTTAGAGCCTTTCTTCGCTCGAAAGTACATCTCTCGGAAGCAACCCACTCGGAAATGCGTCACTCAGAGACATCCCACTTGGAAGTATAGAACTTGAGAGAGTCTCTGGCCGAAAGAGGCTCATTCCAGGTCAGAGCCTTTCTTTGCTCGGAAGTACATCTCTTGAAAGCAACCCACTCAGAAATGCGTCACTCGGAGACATCCCACTTGAAAGTATGGAACTTGAGAGAGTCTGGCCGGAAGAGGCTCATTCTAGGTCAGAGCCTTTCTTCACTCGGAAGTACATCTCTCGAAAGTAACCCACTCAGAAATGCCTCACTCGAAGACATCCCACTCGGTAATTCTTCTCTCGAAAATATCTCTGTCCGAGAAGTACGCATTCAAAGTCAGACTCGGAAATTCTTCACTTATCCCCAATTTGGGCAATGGATGTCTGGTGCTTTTTTAATTAAAAATTTCCATTGATCCTTGATTTAGGTAACAGATACTTTTGATGCTTTTGACCTTGTAGTGCACCCATGTTTCATGCAACGCACTTTCTCATAGCGATGTTTCCAACTTATCACGCTTAAGCGCGCAGCTTTCACTCTCAAGCGTGAGGAGGTCTCACTTAAGCGAGAGGCCCCTAATGCTCTCAATTTTTCTTAATTCACGCTTAAGCTTACACTTTGGGCCGGACCAAAAGAGGTGTTCATAGATACCTATTTTCGTTTTGGGTGTGGTAAGCCATTTTCACCACTTTTATTTGGTTTAATGTTATGGGTATGTGTTATTATAGTTTGGGGAGGGCAATGTATATGAATGGGTGTTTATGAGAGCGTTTAATGTATGAACCCTAATATGGGTTGTCATAAATGCATGGTTTAAAAGAAATAAAAGAGGTGGATGCATTTATAGTTAGAAGGTGATGAAGATTAATGAGTATTTATGAATATTGGTGGGTTTTGGTGGAAACCCTAACCTTTAGGAATTGGGGAAAATGGAGAATGTTGGTCAAATAATATATTTGAGAAGGAATGTATAATATTGAGAATATAGATGTTGGTAAATAGACTAGTTTTAGGTGTGGTTGGCTATAGTTATTTGTAGCCTTTAGATATAATGAATGTGGCTTGATGGGAAGGAATTCCCAAAGCCTAACAAATAATGAAAATGATGTTTATAACATGTCTTAAACATGTTATGAAATTGTTGATATGCTTATAGTTGAATAGAGTTGAATTTGTGTCTTGAATAGTTGAATGATTGGGATTTTATATGTATATTAATGTAGGACCCATTCTGAATGATGAGGCGGGTGCGTCTAATCAATCGGAATTCTTCTCTTGAGGTAGGAGAGGAGTCTTATGTTCTAAATACATGAATTTGAATTGTATTTGATTGCCATATATGTTGACATGCATGCTTGCCTTGCTTGAAGTGTTATAAAGAATTGCAATGTTGTGCATGATGTTAATGATGTGTTTTGGCAACATGCTTTGATGCACTTAGAATAATCATGGTGTGTTATATGGTGGTGTTAATTGTTTGATACTATGAGGTTATACACATGTCCACCATAACTGTATAATGAGTGTTGATGATGTTTCATTGAGAATGGGTATAAATGAATAATATGCCTTGGGTGATAGTGAATAATTGAGGTCATTGTATTGATGAAGGAATTGAATGATGTGAATGAGAACTATTGAAAATGTCACATAAAAGCTTAAACTAATAATAATAACCAACAATAATAAATCCACTAAAAGCCTTATGGTGATGTTGGTGATTATGATGATGTATGATGAGTGGCATGTATAGGATGCATAGGGTGAGAAATTCATATGATTGGTATTTGTATCCATGGCATACTACATAGCTGTCGGTGTTGGAATTTTGGGGGATTCCCCTGGTTGGCCCTGTGGGAGGGCGGCTCTGTACACGAGCGATTTGTAATTTCCCCTACGACTCGGTGTGAGAGTCACGAAGCTGCCCATGTTGTGCTACGGGGAGCCACATGTGGTTGACCCTTATGGAGGGGTGGCTCTTGATGAGCAGGTGTCCCCGGTGGTCCTTGGGATCACAGCTGCCATGATATGATTCATGGTTGGCCCGCAACACCATATGTTGAATATGTTGTTTACCGCGGTCATGGTGTAAATGACCGGTGTTACAAATAGGCGATGCGGTTTTGTACCAGTAAAATAATTGGTGAAATACATGCAATTTAAGGATAAGTATACACATTTTACTACTTCAGTAGGGGTATAGCTAGATGATCACACTTGAAACCCATATTTGGTGTTTATATTCCCACAGTCAAATCTGCAATAGTTGAATTAATTCGTTGTGCATATGCATTAGCTTAAGAGCATTTGCATATAGCAAGGAAGTATGCTAAAGGTGATGAGTTATGATGATGGTTGTATTTGAGAATGAGATAATATATTAAGACAACATAAAAGATATGAATACCAAATAATAAATTGAATAAAGTGATGAGTTGTGTGATAGTCCAATTATTGAAGGACTAGATCATGTGTGTTTTTATACTTGCTTGATATACAAAAATGATTGTACAATGTGATGATAGTTGATGATGAGTTGTATGTGAATACAAGTATACATGTTGTGATACATATGCACAAGATCATATGGTATTCATATTCATCCTTTTGGAATGTAAGACTCACTCTCCCATGTTGTCCACTTTTTAGATTTGTGATGCAGGTCACTCATGGGAGGAGTGAAACTCTTTTGAAGTATATTTTCTAGAAAGAGGTAAATAGATGTATAGGAAGTGCCTTGGCTGGCAAATCTAGATTTTGTATATCATATAATGTACATGTATGATTATTTTGCTGTCTAGATTATAGTTTATGATATTTTGAGGGTCATGTAGGAAAATTGGACCTTGGTGTGTATGGCCAATTTTCATTAATGACCAAAAGGATGTAAGATAATGAATTGTGATACTTGTTGATGACCAATTCTGAGAATGAATGAAGTATTTCATAACTTGTAGCATTTTATGAAGATTTTGTAAGAATGATTTAAAGGTCATGCATTGGATGTATGGGAATTATTTTTGGTGTATAAACTGTTGGATGGACTTTCAAATGCATGATAGAATATAAGTAATGCATTGGTCTAGGTTAAATTAGCAAGAAATGAAGTTTGGTATGTTAAGTTGCATGAAATCTACATGTTTTCTCGTTTTCCTGCATAACTCGCTCAGGCGAGTGAGAATCTCGCTCAAGCGAGATTCTTGTGAATCAGTGGACTGGCCTCTGGCCCATATTCGCTCAGGCGAGCAATGATCTCGCTCAAGCGAGATCTGCTTGGAATTGGAGATTTAGCTACTGGATATTCTTCGCTTGAGTGAGCTTGTCTTTGCTCAAGCGAGTGGTGCATGGAGTGGTTCCTGGGCGAAATTTGCTTAGGCGAATTGGTGCATTGGCCAAGCGAGATGACAAAGTGGATCAGGTGGTGTTACTAGGCCATTTTTGCTCAAGCGAAATGGCCAGTGCTTGTGACTCGCTCAAGCAAGCAAAGGAAAAATGGGTTTTGGAGTGTTTTCCTCACGCTCGCTTGCCTCGCTCAAGCGAATCTTGAGGATCTCTCTCAAGCGAGATGGGGCTCGCTCAAGCAAGATGACCCATGACACTCATTCCTTCCTTTCGCTCAACATCCTCCCTGGATAGCTCAAGCGTACCACGCGGACTCGCTTAAGCGAGTGTGGCTCTTGCTTGAGCGAGTGGAGCCCTGTCTCCTCCGAATGCTTTGGCTTGAATTATTTTCACTCTTAATTGCATTAAATCTTCTTTTGTATCAATCTTAAAAATAATTTGTACACATCATGGACACTTAAACTTCATGAAATCCACACTCTCTAAATTCAATCATACAACATCCATCTAAATAATTATTTCCGCTCTTTTTAATTGAAAACATCTCATTAATAATTTTTAACTCACCCTCTCATTCTCCATATATGAGAGTGGCTTTTCATAGATCCAGGGTGTTGAATTTAAAACTTCACCACGTTTTAATATATCGATTAACTCTTTTTTTTAAAACGTGAAAAATTTAATCGTATTTTTCTGGGTCTTCTCAACCTGGTATCGGAGCATTGGTTGTTCTTGATACGAACATGATTGATGTTGTTCAAGTAGTTATTGCTTTTGATTGAATCATGTAAGCTATAAACACCTAAGTTGTGGATTATTTGATTGAATTATGACTGTGTACTCTTGAATTGAAGTCATTGTCTATGTTGTTTGAGTCCAGCCAAGAGTCTTTACACTATTTACCTTCAATAATGATTATGTTGTGATTATGTATTGAAATTGATATGATCATGTGATTTGGTGCATAATAAGCTTATAAGTGCTAAGACCTTTGAATTCATAAGTTGAAAGGTTATTGTTTGGTCTAGTTTACTCATGTGTGAGCCATGTTTTGATGTATAGGCTTAAAATATGGCTGGTAGACCTAACCGTGAGGCTGCTGCTATGGCAAATGCCTTGAATCGATTTACTGATCTCTTGGAAAGACAAGGCCAACTAAATGTGGGACAAGGCTCCCAAGGTCTTGATCTATTTCTCAAGAGGAAACCTTCAAAATTTCATGGAGGTTATAAGCCCGAGGATGCTTATGTGCGGATCAATGATTTGGAGAGAATTTATGCTAGCTTCGAGTGTTCTGAAGCACAAAAGGTGGAGTATGTGGTCTTTATGATCCGCGATGAAGCTGAAGCTTGGCGGCATCTTACTAGGGGACGCATAATATCTACTGATATTCCCTTGGATTGGGTAAATTTCAAGGTTGAGTTCTTGAAAAAGTATTTCCCGGATAGCTACAGAAGCAAGAAAGAGCTCAAGTTCATGGAGCTAAAGTAAGGTGGTATGACTGTTGAAGAGTATGCCTCCAAGTTTGAAGAACTTTGTGTATTCTATCCACCTTATCAACAAGAGGGTACTGAGGCTTCCAAATGTGTGAAGTTTGAAAATGGGTTGAGGCCCGAGATCAAGTGGGCTACTCAACATCAAGAGATAAGAAGCTTCCCTACACTTGTGAACAAGTGTCGTAGATATGAAGAAGATGATGTGGCTCATTTGAGTCATAGTAAGCACGAGCCTAAGTTGAAGGGCCAATTCTCTAGTTTCAAGAAGCAAGGTCACTTCAAGAAGAGCAAGTTCATTTGTGGTGGATCCTCCAATACAAGAGGACGTGGCACTTTTAGAGGTGGGTATGGTGGTGGTAACCAAGGCCGTGGAAATGTCCAAGGCCTAACTTGCTTCAAGTGTGGTACTAATCACTTGGCAAGGGATTGTCCACAAGATGAGGTGGTGTGCTACCAATGCAATCAACCGGGGCATATTCACCCTAATTGCCCATTGAATGCAAGGAATGCTAATGCTAATACTCCTGTATGTGTGAATCCTAATGGTAACCGTGGAGGCCATGTTGGCTTTGGAGGCCGTGGTCGTGGAAATGGAAATGGTCATAATGGTGGCCAAAATGGTGGCCGTGGTGGAAACCACAATGGTGGAAGAAATGGTAACCGCAATGGTGGTGATCAACCACAAGCTGTTGGTAGAGTCTTCGCTGTCACCGGTGAAGAAACCGCACAAATTGAAGATCTTGTCCGTGGTGAGTGTGAAATCCTTGGCACTTCATTATATGTCATATTTGATTTTGGTGTAACTCATTCATTTATTTCTGAGGACTATGTGAGGTGTAAGGGTGCCTATTTGTATGATGAGCAGTTCTATAATGGTGACTACATCGACCGGTACTTGTTTGAGATCGGTGACTCGATGTGAGGACGTCGAGAAGACTCTTGAGGGTCAAAAATTTGTTGTATCTCTCGTATGCTTACCTATGAAAGACCTGGACATTATTCTAGGCATGGATTGGTTATCCACTAACAAAGTTTTGGTGGATTGTCATAACAAGACGGTGATCTTCCCGACTTCGAATGCTGAAGGCTTTGATGTGCAAGGTATCTCTCAACTTCTTATGATGTTTTGCATGGTTGATGGGAATGGTGCTTCCCAATCTCGTGAAATCCCTATTGTTTCGAAGTTTCCCGATGTTTTTCCAGATGAAATTCTTGGATTACCTCCTCCACATGAAGTGGAATTTTCTATTGACCTTATTTCCAGCGCTGAGCCTGTTTCCAGAGCTACTTATAGGATGTCTCTTATGGAGTTGACCAAATTGAAGAAGCAAGTCGAGGAATTACTCGAGCAGGAGTTTGTTCACCCAAGTGTGTCTCCTTGGGGTGCTCATATGCTACTGGTGAAAAAGAAGGATGGAAGCATGAGATTATGCATTGACTATCGCCAACTGAACAAGCTAACTATCAAGAACAAATATCCTCTTCCTCACATTGATGATCTTTTGGATCAATTGAAGGGTGTTGTCGTATTCTCTAAAATTAACTTGCATTCTGGATATCACCAAATTCAAGTGAAGACCGAAGATATCCTAAAAACTGGTTTCCGAACGCGATATGGACACCATGAGTATGTAGTAATGCCATTTGGAGTGACAAATGCTCCTGCAATTTTCATGGATTACATGAATCGCATCTTCCACGAGTATCTTGACCAATTCGTCATGGTGTTTATCGATGATATTTTGGTATACTCTAGGAGCCATGAAGAGTATGAAAGATATCTTCGTCTTGCATTGTCTATTCTTTGAGAGAAAGAATTGTATGCTAAGCTCTCTAAATGTGAATTCTGAATGAGTGAGATTTCGTTTCTTGGTCATGTGATTTCCAGTGATGGAGTTGCCATTGATAGATTGAAAGTTGAAGCTGTTATGGCTTGGGAAAGACCGACGTCTATGACGGAGATAAGAAATTTTCTTAGTCTTACCGATTATTACTGGAGGTTTATTGAAGGATTTTCCCGCTTGGCCTTACCATTGATGAAGTTGACTCATAAGAATCAACCGTTTGTGTGGACTCGTGAATTTGAAGAAAGTTTTTAAGAGTTAAAGTTAAGCCTTACTACCGTACTAGTGTTAGCATTGCCCGATTTGATGAATGATTTTGTGGTGTATTGTGATGTGTCTAAGCTTGGTCTTCGTGCATGTTGATGCAAAAGGAGCGTGTGATAGCCTATGCGTCGAGACAATTGTGACCGCATGAAGTTAATTATCTGACATATGATCTTGAATTAGCGGTGGTGGTGTTTGCTTTGAAGTTGTGGCGACATTACTTATATGGTTCTAAGTTTATGGTCTTTAGTGACAATAATTTGACCAAAAGGAACTTAATATACGCTAACGGCGATGGATGGAGTTTCTGAAGGATTATGAGTTCGAGTTGAGGTATCATCCCGGAAAGGTAAATGTGGTTGCCGATGCTTTGAGCCGGAAGTCGTTGCATATTTCTATGATGATGGCGAAAGAGATAGAGCTAATTGAACAATTTAGGAATTTGAATGTGGGCGTAGAGACATATACTCTAAAGAAAATGACACTTGAAATGTTGAAGGTCACAAATGAATTTCTTGAATATGTGAAAGTACAACAACCAAACGATGAGAATCTGATTGAGATAAAGAAAACCCAAGAGAAAGGGAAGAATTTGTTCCTAGTGGAAGGTCAAGATGGCATTTGGCATGTGAAGGGTCGAATTTATGTTCCCTCAAGTGGTGATGTAAGGAAATGTGTACTTGAGGAAGCTTACAAAAGTGTATTGAGCATTCATCCTGGTTCCACCAAGATGTACCAAGACTTGAAGAAGAATTTTTGGTGGCCTGGTATGAAGCGTGATGTGGCGAACTTTGTTGCATCTTGCCTTGTGTGTCAATATGGTTATTTGAGACCTTTGGAGATCCCTATTTGGACATGGGATAACATTTCTATGGATTTTGTTTCTGGACTACCCAGAACCCGTGCTGAAAATGATGCCATATGGGTGATTGTAGATCGGTTGACAAAGTGTGCTCACTTCTTGCCCATGAATATGAAGAGTTCTTTGGAGAGATTGGCACAATTATACATAAAGGAGATTGTTAGGCTACATGGTGTGTCGTCTAGTATCATATCTGACCGTGATCCTCGGTTTACTTCTCGATTTTGGGGAAGTTTACATAATGAGTTGGGTTCTAAGTTGAAACTTAGTTTCGCTTATCATCCTCAAACTGACGGACAATCCAAAAGGACGATACAAAGCCTTAAAGATTTGTTAAGAACTTGTGTATTGGAGCACGGTGGATGTTGGGAGAGATTCCTACCGCTGATTGAGTTTACATACAACAACAGCTATCATAGCTCTATTGGTATGGCTCCTTATGAGGCACTTTATGGGAGAAAATGTAGAACGCCTCTATGTTGCCTGGAGACCAGTGAAAACTTGGCTTTAGGGCTAGAGATTGTTTAAGAGACTACTGAGCAAATTAAAAGAAAACAAGAGAATATGAAGATTGCTCAGGACCGACAAAAGCGTTATTATGACATGAGGCATAAACCACTCGAATTTCAAGTTGGTGATCACGTATTCCTGAAAGTCTCGCGTGATAAAGGGATTGGAAGGGCGTTGAAAAGTGGAAAGTTGAGCCCTAGATTCATTGGACCCTATGAGGTTTTGGAGTAGATTAGCGACGTTGCATATCGGATTGCACTTCCTCCACACCTCGCTAATCTACACAATGTATTCCATGCATCCCAGTTGAGGAAATATGTCCATGATCCTCTACATGTAATTACCATGGACCATGTTGATGTAAGAGATGATTTATCCATTGCTTCTGTTTCTGTTCGTGTTGTCGAGCATTCGTGAAGAGATTACGGAACAAGTTGGTGCCTTTGGTGAAGGTCGCTTGGAAGCACGGAAATGTGGAGACGTTCACATGGGAACGTGAGGATGACATCAGAGAACAATACCCCGACGTGTTCGAATCCGGTATGTTAAATTTCAAGGACGAAATTTTCTTTTTGGTGGGGTGGATTGTAACAACCCAAAATTTTAAAGTAAAGGATTAATTAAAGGAATTAATATTAAATAATTGAATGTGGATTATTTAATGTCCCAAAATATAGGAAATGATTAAATTAATATTTTTGGAGACTGTTGGTAATTTATTGGGACCGAATAAGCTGAAAACTGACCCGATTAAAATATAGGTGTCGGACCAAGTATCTCCGATTGGGATGATATTGGTCAGGGCTGTTGAGAATATTATTGGGAGTCCGAATATGTATTCAGAATAATTTTTAGATAAAGTATTGAACCCAAACAGAGATCTTGTTTGTCATAAAACGAGGAATCTTTTAATGAAGGATTAAAATTAAAACCAAAAGCCCAAATTTCTCCTCCTTATTCTCGTGAGTTTGCTGAGAGAATTGGAAAACACACTTTGCTTCTTCTTCTCTTTATTCCTTCTCCATTTCTTCTCTTCATCTCTTTTCCTCTCAAACCCTAAGCCAAAGGTGATACATTTCCTCTCTATTTCATTTTTGTTGAAGCTTGGAAGGAGGCCATTGGAGCTTGAGGTTTTCTTCCTCTTCCCTCTCATTTTCGCAGCCCCTCTCCCCCATTGATACCCATTTTCGTTTTGGGTGTGGTAAGTCATTTTCACCACTTTTATTTGGTTTAATGCTATGGGTATGTATTATTATGGTTTGGGGAGGGTAATGTATATGAATGGGTGTTTAATGAGAGCATTTAATGTATGAACCCTAATGTGGGTTGTCATAAATGCATGGTTTAAAAGAAATAAATGATGTGGGTGCATTTATGGTTGGAAGGTGATGAAGATTAATGAGTATTTATGAATATTGGTGGGTTTTGGTGGAAACCCTAACCTTTAGGAATTGGGGAAAATGGATAATGTTGGTCAAATAATATATTTGAGAAGGAATGTATAATATTGAGAATATAGATGTTGGTAAATGGACTAGTTTTAGGTGTGTTGGGCTATAGTTGTTTGTAGCCTTTAGATATAATGAATGTGGCTTCACGGGAAAGAATTCCCAAAGCCTAACAAATGATCAAAATGATGTTTATGACATGTCTTAAACATGTTAAGAGATTGAAGATATGCTTATAGTTGAATAGAGTTGAATTTGTGTCTTGAATAGTTGAATGATTGGGATTTTATATGTATATTAGTGTAGGACCCATTCTGAATGACAAGGCGGTGCGCCTTATCAATCGAAATTCTTCTCTTGAGGTAGGAGAGGAGTCTTATGTTCTAAATGCATGAATTTGAATGGTATTTGATTGCCATATGTGTTGACATGCATGTTTGCGTTGCTTGAAGTGTTATAGAGAATTGTAATGTTGTGCATGATGTTGATGATGTGTTTTGGCAACATGCTTTGATGCATTTAGAATAATCATGGTGTTTTATATGGTGGTGTGAATTGTTTGATACTATGAGGTTATACACATGTCCAGCATAAGTGTATAATGAGTGTTGATGATGTTTGATTGAGAATTGGTGTAAATGAATAACATGCCTTGGTTGATAGTGAATAATTGAGGTCATTGTATTGATGATGGAATTGACTAATGTGAATGAGAACTATTGAAATTGCCACAAAAAAGTTTCAACTAATAATAGCCAACAATAATAGATCCACTAAAAGCCTTGTGGTGATGTTGGTATGATGATGATGATGTATGATGAGTAGCATGTATAGGATGCATAGAGTGAGAAATGCATATGATTGGTAGTTGCATCCATGGCATACTGCATAGCTGCCGGTGTTGGAATTTTAGGGGATTCCCCCGGTTGGCACAGTAGGAGGGCGGCTCTGTGCATGAGCAATTTGTAATTTCCCCTGTGACTCGGTGTGAGAGTCACGAAGCTGCCCATGTTGTGCTATGGGGAGCCACATGTGGTTGACCCATGTGGGGGGTGGGTCTTGATGAGCAGGTGTCCCTGATGGTCCTTGGGATCATAGCTGCCATGATATGATTCATGGTTGGCCTGCAACACCATATGTCGAATATGTTGTTTACCGCAGTCATGGTGTAAATAACGGATGTTGCAAAATAGGTGATGTGGTTTGGTACCAGTAAAAGAATTAGTGAAATACATGCAATTTAAGGATAAGTGTACACATTTTACTACTGTAGTAGGGGTATGGTTAGATGATCATACTTGAAACCCACATTTGGTGTTTATATTCCCACAGTCAGATCTTCAATTGTTGAATTAATCCGTTGTGTATATGCATTAGCTTAAGAACATTTGCATGTAGTAAGTAAGTATGCCAAAGGTGATGAGTTATGATGATGGTTGTATTTGAGGATGAGATAATGTATTAAGACAACATAAAAGATATGAATACTAAATAATAAATTGAATAAAGTGATGAGTTGTGTGATAGTCCAATTATTGTAGGACTAGATCATATGTGTTTTTATACTTGCTTGATATATAAAAATGATTGTATAATATGATGATAGATGATGATGAGTTGTATGTGAATACAAGTATACATGTTGTGATACATATGCACATGATCACATGGTATTCATATTCATCCTTTTGGAATATAGGACTTGATGTTAAATCTCCAAGTCATTAACTTGATGTGTAATTCTCAGAGGATTTACTCTTTGGCAAGCGCACCAGTGGTTAAAATTGTATTATATTTGATTGTCCCACAGGGATTGTGGTAAGTACCTCAATCTTGGACAGATACAAGCTAAACCAACACAATGATCAAAAGATTCATTCGGTTTTTATTGTTTTTATACTTTCTATGTTTTTATATTTTTTAGAGACTGTGTTAAGGATGAAATACGATTGATAGAAGATAGGTTAGGATTGCTTCGGTTTACAACTTCATCAAGAAAATGCAATTGAGGTTCAATCGAGTTTCAAACATCAAGAGGACAATCCGCAAGTGGTTATTCCCTAATTCCTTAGGTGAAAAATGCTAACTCTTATGCATCAAACCTTAATCCCTTAAATGCTCGATTAACATACGAATCTAATGCAAAATTGGAGGTTGAACTCTAACTATTCACCTAATTGCTAGGCCTGAATTAGTTAGAAAGCTGGAAGTTACCTAAGCTTCAACCATGATTCCTCACTGGTGAAGTTCTTCATCAGATCTGGATTTGTCAATCTAGCATGGCAGATCCACTCCTCAGCTTGTTCTCCTCAGGATCTAGAAGTCAATTGCCTCAATACACCTTCAAGATTCCATCGCGAACCTTCGCAATCCCAACCTTAGGGATTTAGAAATCCATCGACATTGGTTCTATCGAAGGACTTTGGAAAGACATGGATGAGAGAGTTTAGAGAGAGAAAGGAAGTAGTGAGAGGTTGGAAATAGCAAATGAATCGTGTTCTATGTACTCTGTTTTCTGGTTCTCTGTATTACAGAGTATGTACAAGTATATATAGGCATCTAACTAACTAACTAACTTAACTAATCACTAAGAAAACTGAGTTAATAATTAAACTAACTAACTAATTACATAATTATGGAATAACTAACTAATTACAGCTCAGCACTTAACAAATTACAGTTCAGCATTAACTAATTACAGCTCAGCACTTAAATTACTAAGGTACAAAAGTAGGAGAGAAGGCAGTGGAAACAGCACTGGTGCCGAGTGTGTTTTTGGAGGGAACAGTCAGTGTTTAAATAACTTGCCCTCACGGTTGAGCGTGAAGGGTTCTCACTTGGGCATAAAAGGCTCTCGCTTGAGCGAGCTCAAAATATGCACTGCAGTGTCGCTTTCTTTCTTAAGCGTGATGGAGAAGCTTGGGCGAGGGTGATATTTTGGAGTCACGCTTGAGCGTGAGCTTGCTCGCTTGAGCATTCAGATTATCCAATCAGCATTCTGAAGTCTCGTATTTTTCAATTGGTGCTTTTAAAGTCTCGCTCGGGTTCTTCATACGGTATTCTATTCCCTGTTGCGGTCGGTGTCTTGAAGCATTTCCCAGTCAGACTTTTGGAGTTTCACTCAGATTTGTGAAATCTCACTCGGCTTTTTGGAATTTCACTCGAATTTTCCTTCTTAGCTTGAGCGCGCCCTGTTCCTGCACCAATAAACACATAACTGCCTAGCATTTGTACGCTGGATGCTTAGTGAAATTATAAATAATCATAAACTCTTAACTAATTACTGTTTTTAATCATTTTCTTACATAAATAAAGCACTTTTAAAATAAATAAATAAAATATGAATTGTTAACTATTTATTAAATAATGAAGCCAAACTAAAAAATAATTAATGAATTATGTTAAATAAAAGTTGAAATAATTAAGTCTTTTCAAGACTTATCAGGACCCACTCTCCCATGTTGTCCACTTTTTAGATTTGTGATGCAGGTCACTCATGGGAGGAGTGAAACTCTTTTGAAGTATATTTTGTGGAAGGAGGTAAATAGATGTATAGGAAGTGCCTTGGCCGACAAATCTAGATTTTTGTATAGCATATAATGTACATGTATGCTTATTTTGTTGTCTAGGTTGTAGTTGATGATTTTTTAAGGGTCATGAGGAAAATTGGATCTTGGTGTGTATGGTCAATTTTCATTAATGACCCATAGGATATAAGACAATGAATTATGATACTTGTTGATGACCAATTCTGAGAATGAATGAAGTATTTCATAACTTGTAGCATTTTATGAAGATTTTGTAAGAATGATTTAAAGGTCATGCATTGGATGTATGGGAATTATTTTTGATGTGTATAAACTGTTGGATGGACTTTCAAATGCATGATAGAATATAAGTAATGCATTGGTCTAGGTTAAATTAGCAAGAAATGAAGTTTGGTATGTTAAGTTGCATGAAATCTACATGTTTTCTCGTTTTCCTGCATAACTCGCTCAGGCGAGTGAGAATCTCGCTCAAGCGAGATTCTTGTGAATCAGTGGACTGGCCTCTGGCCCATATTCGCTCAGGCGAGCAATGATCTCGCTCAAGCGAGATCTGCTTGGAATTAGAGATTTAGCTACTGGACATTCTTCGCTTGAGCGAGCTTGTCTTCGCTCAAGCGAGTGGTGCATGGAGTGGTTCCTGGGCGAAATTCGCTTAGGCGAATTAGTGCTTTACCCAAGCGAGATGACAAAGTGGATCAGGTGGTGTTACTGGGCCATTTTCGCTCAAGCGAAATGGCCAGTGCTTGTGGCTCGCTCAAGCAAGCAAAGGAAAAATGGGTTCTGGAGCGTTTTCACTCACGCTCGCTTGCCTCGCTCAAGTGGATCCTGAGGATCTCGCTCAAGCGAGATGGGGCTCGCTCAAGAGAGATGACCCCTGACACTCTTTCCTTCCTTTCGCTCAACATCCTCCCTGGCTCGCTCAAGCGTACCACGCAGACACTCGCTTGAGCGAGTGAAGCCCTGTCTCCTCCAAATGCTTTGGCTTGAGTTATTTTCACTCTTAATTGCATTAAATCTTCTTTTGCATCAATCTTAAAAATAATTTATACACATCATGGACACTTAAACTTCATGAAATCCACACTCTCTAAATTCAATCATACAACATCCATCTAAATAATTATTTCCGCTCTTTTTAATTGAAAACATCTCATTAATAATTTTTAACTCACCCTCTCATATCTCCATATATGAGAGTGGCTTTTCATAGATCCAGGGTGTTGAATTTAAAACTTTAGCACGTTTTATTATATCGATCAACTCTTTTTTTTAAAACGTGAAAAATTTACCCATATTTTTCTTGGTCCTCTCATGGGGCACCTTTTCAATTATTTTATTCCATAAAATCATACCTCTTGAAGGCATTTCTACCCCTATAAATAGAGTTACCTTTCATTTATAAAATCACAACTGAGAACAACAATTCTTCTATTTCCTTCTTGTGATAATAATGGCCATAAAATCTTGTTAAGATTATTACCTGCTTAGTGCTTCAACTTGTTCATTTTCTCTAGAAAGAGAGAGTTCCTCATCTGTTTTTCACTTTAAATTGTGAGATAATAAGCGTGATTGGGAAGAATTCTTAAGGTGTTCACAAGAATAGTAAGTCTCATGTTTTGTAAAGAAACTTCACACAAGGGTAGGGTTATACCAAGGTATGGAAGTATCATTGTACTACTTTCTAAATAGTGGAATCCTCAAGAGTGTCTTGAAAAGACTAGACGTAGGCAGTGGTTTGGTCGAACCAGTATAAATCGCTGTTTGTAATCTCTTAACCCTACACTTTGCTTTTCATTTATTTAATTTATCCAGCATTCAGTTATATTTCCATTAAAATTAAATAAAGTGCACTTAGATTTTTAAATTAAGAAAACTCAATTCACCCCCCTTGAGTTATAAGAGGCCACTTGAATAACAAGTGGTATCAAAGTAGGCTTCTTGTATAAAGCTTAAAAACTTCAAGAAGTAGAGATAGCTTCTCCTAACCCTATCTTTCCCGAGGGAAACTCCATCCATAAACCCCCTGTATTTAATGGAGTTGGGTACCAATATTGTAAAACCCATATGCAAATCTTCATAGAAGCTATCGACCTAGACATATTTGATTTCATAGAAAATGGTTCATTCACAACATCTAAAACAGTTGGAGAAATAACCATGGCTAAGCCTAGAAGTGGGTGGAGTGAAGAAGAAAAAAAAAGGTCTAACATAACCTAAAGGCTAAAAGTATAATAACCTCTGCCTTAGGAATGGATGAGTTCTTTAGAATATCCACATGTAAATCAGTAAAGGAAATGTGGGATACTCTAGAAGTAACTCATGAAGGAACAAGTGAAGTAAAAAGGTCTAGAATAAACACCTTGACTAGAGAGTATGAGTTATTTAGAATGAATAACAATGAAAACATACAAGACATGCAAAAGAGATTCACTCATATAATTAACCATCTTGCATGCTTAGGAAAAACCTTCTTAAATGAAGATTTAATTGACTAAGTCTTGAGATGTTTGAACAGGGAGTGGCAACCAAAAGTTACTACTATATCTAAATCCAGAGATCTTGCTACAATGTCCCTTGCCACCCTGTTTGGAAAACTGCAAGAACATGAACTAGAACTCATAAGGTTAAACCAACATGAAGAAGGTGATAAAAGAAAGAGAGGTATTGCCCTCAAAACCTTCATCCAAACTTCAAATGAAAGTGATGAAGAAAATTTGGAGGAAACCAAGAGCATGGATAATATTGAAGAATTTGGAATGCTCATTTGAAGATTTAACAAATTCTTAAAAGGAAAGGAAGGACAAAGGAAGCCAAACTTCAGAAAATCCTTCAAGAAAAATGATGAGTATAACCAAGGTCCAAAATGTTTTGAATGCGGAAAACTAGTACATATGAAGATGGAGTGTCCAACCCTAAACAAAAAGACGGACAAGGAAGAGAAAAGGCATCCCAAAAACAAAGGAAGAGCCTATATTGCCTGGGATGATAATGATTTAAGCTCATCCGAGGAATCAGATCAGGAGGAAGCAAATCTCTGCCTAATGACAAACACCTATGAGGTAAATGACTCAGAACTTTCAAACCCTACTTTTGATGAACTGCAAGATGCATTTGAAGATCTTCATGATGAATACCAAAAGTTAGCTAAAAAAATTTTAAATCTTAAAAGTTCTAACCTGACGTTAGAAGAGAACATATCAAAACTCAATCAAGAATTAGGACAAATCAAAATAGATAAAGAAAACTTAGAAACAGAGTTAAAAAGTAAAACTACCAAAAGTCAAGCATGCACAACATGTCAAAAGCTTATTCAAGAGATTGATGACTTGAAAAATGCACTAGCTAAATTTACTATAGGAAGAGACAATTTGAATATACTTCTTGGTAAACAAGGTTGTCACTTCAACAAAATAGGATTAGGATTTGATCCCTCCAAACAACAAAAACTGTATAAAAATTTCTTTATTTCATAAAAGACCTATACAAGCCCATTTGTAAAATGTTATGACTGTGGGAAAAAGGGTCATACAGCATCAACATGGAATATAAGAAAAAATAGAATTCAAAACTCAAACAAAATATAGATTAGAAAGTAAACCCTATCCTATTCTAACTTTCAAGGACCCAAGAAGGTATGGGTACCTTAGACAAAAACCTAATCTATTTTGCAGGTATGCTTAGTTGGTAAACAGTCAAGTTGGTATCTTGATAATGGTTGTTCCAGGCATATGACGGGAGACATATCAAAATTATCCTCACTAGTTATGAAGGAAGAAGGATATGTCACCTATGGTGATAACAACAAAGGGAAAATCCTTGGAGTTGGAAAAGTTGGAAAGAATCCAGCAACCTCTATTGATAACGTGTTGTATGTTGAAGGACTAAAACACAATCTGCTAAGCATAAGTCAGCTATGCAACAAAGGTAACAATGTCATGATAAATCTAGATAATTTATCATCTAGTCGAGCCCAATGCTTAATATATCATGGGGAAGATCCATGGTTATGGCATGAAAGGTTAGCTCACATTCACATGGATCACTTAAATAAAATAATTACAAAAGATCTGATCATAGGTGTTCCAAAATTAAAATTTGTGAAAGACAAAATGTGTGATGCTTGTTAAAAGGGCAAACAGGTAAAAATACCTTGCAAATCAAAAATGTTGTTTCTACAACTAAGCCTCTACAATTACTACATATGGACTTATTTGGACCATCAAGAACTAGAAGTTTTGGTGGTAACTATTATGCTTTAGTAATTGTTGATGACTATTCTAGATTTACCTGGACACTTTTTCTGAAAAATAAGAATGAAGCTTATTCATCATTTAAAAGATTAGCTAAAATAGTCCAAAACGATAAAGATCTTAAAATCATTAGCATTAGAAGTGATCATGGAGGGGAATTTGAAAATAGATCATTTGAAAAATTCTGTGATAAATATGGTATCAAACATAACTTTTCTGCTCCTAAAACTTCCTAACAAAATGGAGTTGTTGAAAGAAAGAATAGATCACTAGAAGAATTAGCAAGAACTATGCTAAATGAAACTAATCTTCCTAAATATTTCTGGGCAGATGCTGTTAGTACAACATGCTATGTAATGAATAGGGTACTCACAAGACCTATCTTTAAGAAAACACCCTATGAATTATACAATGGAAAGAAACCTAATATATCTCATCTGCATGTATTTGGATGTAAATGCTTTGTACTAAATAATGGAAAAGATAACCTAGGAAAATTTGATGCTAAAGCTGATGAAGGAATTTTCCTTGGATATTCTCTATCAAGTAAAGCATTTAGAATTTATAACAAAAGGACTCTAACCATTGAAGAATTTGTTCATGTTTCCTTTGATGAAACTAACCCCATAAGTTTGGAAAGAATCATAGATGATGTTGCAGATTCACTTGAAAAAATTTAATGAGATGAAAAAAAGGAAAATCATCAAGACAATCAAGAAGAAAGCCCAACACCGTGTGATGATCTACCTAACACATGGAGAATCAACAAAAATCATCCAATTGAAAACATCACCGGTGATATCTCAAATGGGGTAACAACAAGAAAATCTCTTACAAACGCATGCAATACTATGGCATTTGTTTCATAAATCAAACCTAAAAATATTAAGGAAGCAACAAATAATGAAAATTGGATAATTGCTATACAAGATGAATTAAATTAATTTGAACAAAACCAAGTATGGGAACTAGTACCAAAACCCAATGATCATCAAATTATAGGTACTAAATGGGTATTTAGAAATAAACTAGATGGACATGGAATAATCATAAGAAACAAGGCAAGGCTAGTTGCTAAGGGTTACAATCAGGAAGAAGGTATAGACTATGAAGAAACCTATGCCCCAGTAGCTAGATTAGAAGCCATAAGAATGCTCTTAGCTTTTACAGCATACATGGACTTTAAACTGTATCAAATGGATGTTAAGAGTGAATTCTTAAATGGATAAATTAATAAAGAAATATATGTCTATCAACCTCTGGGATTTGAAAATGATAAATTTCCTGACCATGTTTATAAGTTAAAGAAAGCATTATATGGTCTTAAACAAACACCCCGAGCATGGTATGATAGACTTAGTAAATTTTTGTTAGAAAATAATTTTAGCAGAGGAAAATGGACACAACCCTATTTATCAAAAGAAAAGATACTAACATTCTCTAAGTTCAAATATATGTTGATGATATTATCTTTGGATCAACTAATGAAAGTCTATGCAAGGAATTTTCCCAAGTAATGCAAAATGCAATGATGGGAGAACTTAATTTCTTCCTTGGGCTACAAATTAAGCAATCAAAAGAAGGGATGATGAATGATGAGTGATGAATGCCAAAGACATTTCAACACCAATGAGCACAGCTTGTTATCTTGATAAAGATGAAGTCGGGAAACCTATCGACGCTAAAATGTATCGAGGTATGATTGGATCCCTGCTTTATCTATCTGTAAGTAGACCCGATATCATGTTTAGTGTCTGTCTCTACGCTAGATTTCAAGTTAATCCTAAAGAGTCTCATCTAAAAGCAGTAAAGAGAATCATGAGATACTTAATAGGAACAGGAAATCTAGGCCTATGGTACCCTAAAGGAATATTTTGCAACCTGATAGGATATTCTGATTCTGACTTTGCAAGATGTAGAACAAATAGAAAGAGTACTAGCGGTACTTGCTATCTAATAGGGTCAGCCTTAGTATCCTGGCATAGTAAAAAGGAAAATAGTGTAGCCTTATCCACTGTAGAAACAGAGTATGTCGCTGCTGGTAGTTGTTGCACTCAAATTCTTTGGATGAAACAACAACTACTAGATTATGGTGTCTATTTAGATGGCATTCCTATAGAGTGTGACAATACTAGTGCAATAAACCTTTCAAAGAATCCAGTACAACACTCTAGGACTAAGCATATTGAAATCAGACATCACTTTATTAGAGATCATGTTTAAAAAGGTGATTGTATATTAGAATTTGTTGAAACCCATAAGCAGTTAGTGGACATTTTCACTAAGCCTTTGCCTAAAGAATAATTCTTCCATATCAGAAATGAGTTAGGTATCTTAAATCCTCCATAAATAAGTGAAGTTGTCTAAAATTTCTCTCAGTAATCGATTACACAAAAGAAGTAATCGATTACCAGCTCTTAAAGAATCAGTCAGAAACAAAAGCAGCCACGTGGATTATCAACTTAACTCCAAGTAATCAATTACATACAATTCGTAATCGATTACAACACTACGAATACAGGTCAGTAACTTTCTCCTTCTCTTATCTTAACTGATCATTACATTAACTCTCCTTCTTTGACCATTCAAATTTCAAAAATAAAATATTATTCAAAATCTTGACAGTCATCCTTGTTCAATCTTAAAACACACTTACTGTTAATAAATCCTTCAAAAATAATTTTCAAAATTCAAAAATATAAGTTTATCTGTTCACTTAAAATTTCAAATTTAAAACTCAAATATTTTCAAATAAATCCTTCTAACAAGTGGTTCAAATTCTTTAAATTTAAATATCTTCATACAAATTCAAACCTTTTGATTAACACTTAAAGCATTCTATTAAAATTTTCTGATAAGTTTTTTAACTTCAAATATTATTTTCAAGAGTACTACAATTTTAAACCTTTCTTAAAAACAATTTTTTGTCATACAATTGAAAAACTTTTTTCTACCGTCACCACTCTATGCATTAAAATATCATTTTATTTCTTTCAAACAGTTTTTAATTCACGCCATGATCAGTTCAATTAATTTGTTTCTGACTACACCTCTCCTCTTCCGTTCAAATTCCCACTCTATCCACATTCACATTTGTTTTTGTTTCTCTCTCCCATAAATTCTATCCACTCTTCTCGAAATCTACCTGCACATTCTTTCAAGCCTAATCTTCCTTTCCCTCTCCCAATAACTGCACACATTCTGATTTCTTACTTTTCCATCTTCCTACTCTCTGTGTGCACGTTTCCCATATATGACAAATGATGATGCATGATTTATCCTTAATTCCTTAGTTTAAAGGTGTCTAATTTGTCATTACATATTGTGTGACTTATTGTATTTCAACACATTTTCATAATTTAAGCTTTATTTAATATTTGATTTTTAAAGGAATTAAGGATTAATTTTTAATGAAAATAATGAAATCTTGGTTCCTCTTATTTTATAGTGTATGATTGAGCCTACAATTGAAAAATAATTACCACAGGTCAAACGGTAAAAGTCACGCATCAAGAAATGGTAAAAAAATGCAAGAAAAAGCATAAGAACGGGCTTGGGAATCGATTCACCAACCTGGGAATCGATTCCTACACTAAATCATGACCCAAGAATCGATTCATCCCACCAGGAATCGATTCACCCCACCAAGAATCGATTCACCCCACCAGGAATCGATTCATATCAACCAGGAATCAATTCCCCTGCTGATTTTTACCCAAGAATCGATTCATCTATGCAGGAATCGATTCATTCGCTATGGGAATCAATTCCCCACTTCAAGAATTGATTCATGTGACATTCATGTGTAGTTCTAACTCAGAAATTAAACTAGATGAATTGATTCACGCAGGAAATCACACATGGAATCATGGAGGAAAAGCAGGAATGTTTTCAGGCACTACAAAAAATAGGAAATCATCACTACGCAATTTATGGAAGCACTACGCCGAATGAAATATTTTATTGTAACATTTTCCTTCTCCCTCGCTATAAATAGAAGGAATTGAAGCCTCAGATACCATTCCTACACACTTCTCTAAATTCCTCTTTCGTTCTTTCTTTCTTTAGAGAAGCAAAAGAAGGCTTCTGGAGGAGCTCTTCCATTCCGAGTTTGGTCTTTCTTATTTTTAGTTTGTTTTAATTATGGAGGGCTAAAACCCTTAGATTGATTTTCTTGGAGAATGTTGTAATATAATTCTGAGGTTCTTGTTTTTAATATAGTTTGCTTTTATTATTGTTAATTTCTTCATAATCTTACTCTGCTTATTTAATTCTATTCTGTTTAATTAAATTTGTATGCTTAATCGATTTAATTATACAAATGGAATAAAATAAGATTTAAATTAAAAGGGATTAAGGAAATATGCATGCTTAATGAATATTTTCATAATCAATTTTAATAATTATGGTTTGCTTAATTCCATAATTTGAGAATAGATTATGTATGTAGGCGATGTTCTTACATATGCTTAATAATTCCTAGATTTTATGATCTTGACTCCTTTTGCTTAATTAGGATGCTTGATTAAAATATTCCTTTTTAAATGAAAGTAAAGGAATTGTGAATTGAAAAAGACGCTTAGTTGATTAATTCAAATTGAGCTAAGAAATTAACAGTAATGAAAGTGTACAAATCATCTTTTGAGAACCAAGGATAAATCTAATTACAATACTCTAATAAAATCAATCGCTTGTTATTTATTGTTCTAAGTTTCATTATTTATGTTGCTTTAAATTTCTGTGACAATCAAACAAACCCCCCCCCCGAAATGTATTTATATGTTTGTTGAACTTCTGTTTGTAAAAATTATTTTAAAACTTGATTTTCCTAAATTTTTGTGTTGATCTTCGAGAGAACGACCTAGGTTGACACCCTAGTACTGCATTAATTATTTTTAATGTATTAATTTGACGGACCACGACAGTAACACATCAAATTTTGGCGCCGCAGCCGGGGATCAACGATCTTTAGAAAAATTCTTGTTTTAAAATAATTTTTTAATATAAATTTGAAAATTTAAAAAAATAATATAATAATAAAAAAATTCTTTTGTTTGTTTGTTTGTCTTATTTTATTTCTTCTGCATGATTTAGGATTCTTATGATATATTGCTCATAATCATGAAATATCTTGTTGTATGCTATGTATGGCTAGAAGAACTTTTGGGCATTTATATTCATTTGATCTTGAAATTGATAGAACTTTCATAGATTAGCTAGATTTAATAATAACTTTGTTGATATTGATAGTGATAGTATCTCATCTGAATCTGCTGAAAGTACTACTGCTAGTTTTTCTGATATGGCTGGACCTCATAAAAAACTCTTAAAGAACTAGCTGTACCCGAATTCATATACAAAAGTTTGTGTATTCAATATCCTAAAGAGGATGTCCCTTTTATGCTTAAGACCAAACTTATACACTTATTGCCTAAGTTTCATGGTCTTGCGGGTGAAGATCCGCACAAACACCTCAAAGAATTCCACATTGTGTGCTCCACAATGAAACCTCAAAATGTTCAAGAAGACCATCTCTATCTTAAAGCGTTTCCTCATTCTTTAGAGGGTGTTGCTAAGGATTGGCTCTACTACCTTGCTCCAAGATCAATCACAAGTTGGAATGACTTAAAGAAAATGTTCTTGGAAAAGTTCTTTCCTGCCTCTAGAACTGCTGCAATCCAGAAGGACATATCTAGAATTAGGCAACTCTCTGGAGAAAGTCTTTATGAGTATTGGGAAAGATTCAAGAAACTTTGTGCAAGTTGCCCTCACCAACAAATTTCTAAACAACTTCTTCTTCAGTACTTTTATGAAGGTCTGCACCACGTTGATCGCAACATGTTAGATGCGGTAAGTGGAGGAGCTTTAGGAGACATGACTACTGCTGAAGCGAGGAACTTGATTAAAAAGATGGCATCCGATTCCCAATAATTCAGTGTTAGAAATAATGCTTTCAAACCCATGTATGATTCAAATTCTAGTGCATCTGGCATTAAATTAGAAAGCAAACTTGACGCTCTCACCACTCTGGTCACACAATTGGTAGTGAATCAAAAATCCATGACTGCAAAAGTGTGTGGCATCTTCTCTTCACAAGAGCATCCCACTGATTGTTGTCCTTCTCTACAAGAAAAGAATGATAATAATCTCCAAGCCTATGCAGCCAACATCGACCATGATAGATCTCTACCACAACAGCAGCAATAAAACCATGACCTTTCCACCAACCGATACAACCCAAGTAGAAGGAAACATCCAAACCTGAGATGGGGTAACCAACAACAAAATCCTCAACCCCCATTTCAAAGCAATGCACCAACCTTCCAAAGACCTACAACTCAACCATCCACAAGTGGTCTTTCTTTGGAAGAACTGGTGAAACAAATGGCTACACAAAACTTGGAGTATCAACAAAGAAATGATGCTACCATCCAAAGCTTGAGCAATCAAATTGGGCAATTGGCATCATTATTAAACCAATTACAGTCTCAGAACTTTAACAAATTACTATCTCAACCAGCTATAAATCCAAGAAATATAAGTGTAATTCAGTTAAGATCAGGTAAGAACCTTGAAGTACCCATACCCATGGAACCTGAGAAACAAACAAATGTGCCCATAATAGTTGAGAATGATATGCCCTTTTTAGGCACAAGGAAGTCTGAGAGGCAATTGTTAAGCCAAAACTTGGTATGTAAAGAAGTGAAGTGTTCAAATAAGAGAACCAAGTTTGTATAATATGAGTTCAATGGAATATTTATGCCAAGTTTAAACACAGTGATTACAATATAGTATAGATGTCATTCCACTGAGGAGGTATTGGTTTGAAGATCTTTAGCTCTTGAATTGATTTTGACAAAAAGTTTGTTTTGATTTTTGTTGTGCAAAAGGTTGAATAAAATGGTAACAGCAATTGTTAAAAAAACTAACAGTAAAGAGTTTTGGCAGAAATCAGATTTGGAAAACTGGGATTGGTTCCATCGCATCTCACCTTTCCTAAGCTAAATAAATTTATATGTATGTAACTTGAAATGATAATTTCTACGTCATAATCAAAGTCATTTGTATCGATCCCTCGACTACAAAATTTATAAGAGTGATTTCAAACCGTTGATCCCTCAGTCACCTTGAAATCATTCCAGTATTATCGATCGATTGTTTCAACATTTGTTGCATTAGATGCCATCCCTGGTCAGCTACTCACAACAAGCATTTCATTTAGATCTGCTCTCAAAAGTTACTTCCTAGTATACTTAAGAAAACTTAAAACAAGAAAATAGTGATCAAGTACTTTCAGGCATTAATGGCAGAATGAAACACAGAAATTATCAAATCTCATTAACGTACATAAAAACTTACAGCAGCATTACTTCAGGTTTGAATTGATTATAACCAATCCCAATAAAGGAAATTAGATACTCATGCCTTGCATTTTCACTCAAGAAAATTAGAAATGAATACAGAAAGAATTTTTAAGTGAAATGAATGGTTAAGAAGGTAGGATGCAGGAGATGTGTGAGATGATATGAGATGATTCCAATCCTTTATTCTCTGCTTGATTTATAGAGGGGTTACGCTTAAGCTTTCCTTTCTCACGCTTAAGCGTAAACCCACTTGCTTAGTGCCCATGTAGGAATATTCAGAGACATACAGAAACACACAAAAGTGGTTGAGCTGGCATTGCACCATTGGGCTATAGTTAATTCAAAACTTCATACTGCATGAGTCATGCTTGAGCTCAGTGGTCACGCTCAAGCGTGAAAGGCTCTGATGCTCTTTGTTTGCTTTCCTTTCTCACACTTAGTCCATATTAGGCCATACTCAAGCGAGCTCAGGCTCACGCTTAAGCGTCTCCTTCTCTCGCTCAAGCGTGGAGGGGACCTGATGCCTGGTCTTTGTCACGCTCAAATCTCGCTCAAGCTTGGGGTTGTCTTACAATCTATCACGCTCAAGCTTCCTAGATTGCACTCAAGCGCACAACGTATTTATGCTCAAGCGTGCAATGTGCCACGCTCAAGCGTCCTTGACTTGATGCTGATGCTTCTTGGTTTCTTCAAGAATTTTGACACCTTTCTTCAAGAATTTGACAAGTTAATCTCGTTTACACAATGTATCATTTTAAAAGAGATTTCATGCTCAATTAAGTTAATTTCATTTCAAAAATAGGTTAAATTGATTCATGAAATAGCTATGTAACAGATACTTATCAGCAATCATCCCAAATTCCACCTCATATCCCTCTTCCATTCCCACCAAAAGCAATTCCAAGTAAGAAAATTGAAGAACTGGACAAAGAAATTTTGGATACTTTTAGGAATGTGGAAGTGAATATACCTCTTCTTGATGCAATCAAACAAGTCCCCAAGTATGCCAAATTTCTAAAGGAACTGTGTACTCACAAGAGGAGACTCAAGGGCAATAAAAGGATAAGCATGGGAAGAAATGTATCTGCACTGCTTGGTAAGGAAGTTCTAAATATCCCTGAGAAATGTAAAGATCTAGGTACGTTCACTATACCCTACATCATAGGCAATAACAAATTTGAAAATTACATGTTAGATTTAGGAGCTTCAATAAATGTTATGCCCATGTCTGTTTTCGAATCTTTGTCTCTTGGAACTTTACAACCTACTGGTGTAGTGATTCAACTAGCCAATAGAAGTACTGCTTACCCTGCTGGAGTCATAGAAGATGTTTTGGTTCAGGTAGAACAACTTGTTTTCCCTACTGACTTTTTCATACTTGATATGGAAGAAGGTATGCCTCAGATTCATGTTCCTATAATTTTGGGAAGACCATTTTTGAAAATAGCCCGAACCAAAATAGATATTCATTCTGGAACCCTCTCTATAAAATTTAGTGACACTAGAATTCAATTCAATATTTTTGATGCTATGAAATACCCATCTGAAGATCACTCTGTTTTTCATATTGACATTATGGATGAATTGATTTGTGAATATCTTTTTGATATCTCTCAAAATGTTGATTTGGAATGCATGGATGATTTGAACAATTGTTTTGCATGTAATGATTCTAGAAGTTATGATATTTATGCTGAAATTGATAAATACATAACTGTTGATTCAGAATCTTTTGATATACCTGTTAACCATAAGGAGCTAGAATACATTAACCTTAATACAGGATTTCAAGAAGACTCTAACAAAATTTTTGAGGTGCAAGCAGCAGAATCCAAATCTACTTTGTTAGTTCCATCTGCTTTACAGGCACCCAAATTAGAGTTAAAACCCCTACCTGAGAACCTCAAGTATGTATACTTAGGGGATGATGAGCAGTTCCTAGTTATAATTTCCACTTCTCTTGATGAAAATCAAGAAGAAATATTACTCCAGGTTTTGAAAAAGCACAAGAATGCTAGACCACTATCCAATCTGCTTCAAAAGGATGTGGCATTTGAGTTTGATCCACCTTGAGGGAGTTTTTCCTACCCATCTTTTTACTTTTTCATTCTATTGTCTATTCTATATGCTCTATCTTACATTGAGGACAATGTATGATTTAAGTGTGAGGGTGGGATTATTCTTGTATGTTGTTTTGGGATTATTCTTGTGTATTGTTTTTCATGTGTGAATTTGTGATTATTTTTGTGTGACTACCATTCTAAATAAAAAATAAAGATTTTGTGTTTTTTTTAATATGGCATGTTTTATTGGAATTTTAGGATATGCACGAGTAACAGGTAATTTCATTCATGTTTGATATGAGCTTAATGATATGTTATAATTTGAACTCAAGCATTTTTGGTATGTTGAGAATGACATGATAATTGAGAAATGATTATATGTGATAGGAATTATGCCCAATGAGATTTTTGAGCCTTAAAAATTTGATGGATCACTTTAAACCATATTAATTCTTTCATATGTGATTTATTCCTGAATGCTTACATCTCAATCTTTGTCGTGTTTCTTGATGATACTTGAAACTTATATAAATGTATTTGAAAGGACACAGGCATTTTGTTTAATTGAGCCACTAGCCATATAAGCCTACCATGAATAAATCATCCTTTGTTAACCCCTTTGAGCCTATTTAACCATTTTTTTGTTGCAGCTCAAATAAGCCAAGATGAAATATATATATATATATAAATATATATATATACATACCTACCTTAAGGAATATGTTGGAGCTCTGGAATCAAGTAAAAAATAGGCATTCAAATAAGTGTGGGGGTGCGCAAAAAGAAGTCGCAACTCTTGGTTTAAGTGTTATGCAACCACAAAAGAAAAAATAATAATAATAATAATAAATTTATATATATATATTGATGTTCGTGACCAAATATGATTGAACAAATGTTTTACCCTCACTGTTTTCTTGTTAAATTAATTGTTCCATCATTCTTTTTGGTATCTAAACTTATTTTCCAAAATTTTACCACCCAATTATACCTTGCCCATATTACAACCGTGAAAAGCCCTGTTGATCTATACATGCATTTGTGTTGATTGTGGAATTGAGAAACTTGCCAAATTCATAGGACTGTCTATTTTTTAGGAAAATATTTTGAGCGTATACACAAACCCAAAACACTTAAAAGTTAAAAGTATGTCTTGTGAGGTTCTGTCACTTATGATCTTCTTTTCAGTTTGATTTAATTCTCATAGGCCTAAGTGTTTGGATGATTTTCATACATATTTTGATGCTTTGTATCCTGCATATTGAATAACTCTTGTTTCTTTGTATGTTCCTAAGATTTCATGACAAGCAATGCCAATTCTGTGTGTTATTGTTTTTCAACTTAATGTTTTCAATAAATTATAAAACCTATTTTTATTCTGATTTTTCCTGGGAGTGTAAAAGAATAAGTGTTGGAGTATTTGATGATGCATGATTTATCCTTAATTCCTTAGTTTAAATGTGTATAATTTGCCATTACTTATTGTGTGATTTATTGCATTTCAACATATTTTCATAATTTAAGCCTTATTTAATATTTGATTTTTAAATGAATTGAGGATTAATTTTTCATGACAATAATGAAATCTTGGTTTCTCTTGTTTTTTAGTGTATGATTGAGCCTACAATTTAAAAATAATTACCATAGGTCAAACGGAAGAAGCCACGCCTCAAGAAATGGTCAAAAATACAAGAAAAATCACAAGAACAGGCCTGGGAATCGATTCACCAACCTGGGAATTGATTCCTACACTAAATCATGACCCAGGAATCGATTCATCCCACCAGGAATTGCTTCATCCAACCAGGAATTGATTCATATCAACCAGGAATCAATTCCCCTACTGATTTTTACCCAGGAATCGATTCATCTATGTAGGAATCGATTCATTCGCTATTGAAATCAATTCCCCACCTCAGGAATCGATTCATGTGACATTCATGCACATTTCTGACTCAGATTAAACTAGATGAATTGATTCACGTAGGAAATCACGCATAGAATCATTGAGGAAAAGCAGGAATGTTTTCAGGTACTACGAAAAACAAGAAAACATCACTAGGCAATTTATGGAAGCACTACGCCGAACGAAATATTTTATTGTAACATTTTCCTTCTCCCTCGCTATAAATAGAAGGAATTGAAGCCTCAGATACCATTCCTACACACTTCTCTAAATTCCTCTTTTGTTTGTTCTTTCTTTGGATAAGCAGAGGAAGGCTTTTGGAGGAGCTTTTCCATTCCGGACCTTTCTTATTTTTAGTTTGTTTTAATTATGGAGGGCTAAAACCCTTAGATTGATTTTCCTGGAAAATATTATAATATAATTTTAAGTTTCTTATTTTTAATATAGTATGCTTTTATTATTGTTAATTTCTTTATAATCTTACTCTGCTTATTTAATTCCATTTTATTTAATTAAATTTGTATGCTTAATCAGTTTAATTATACAAATGGAACAAAATAATATTTAAATTAAAATGGATTAAGGAAATATGCATGCTTAATGAATATTTTCATAATCACTTTTAATAATTATGGTTTGCTTAATTCCATAATTTGAGAATAGATTGTGTATGTAGGCGATGTTCTTACATATGCTCAATAATTCCTAGATTTTACGATCTTGACTCCTTTTGCTTAATTAGCATGCTTGATTAAAATATTTATTTTTAAATGAAAGTAAAGGAATTGTGAATTGAAAAAGACGCTTAGTTGATTAATTCAAATTGAGCTAAGAAATTAACAGTAATAAAAGTGTACAAATCATCTTTTATGAACCAAGGATAAATCTAATTACAATACTCCAAGAAAATCAATCGCTTGTTATTTATTGTTCTAAGTTTCATTATTTATGTTGTTTTAAATTTCTGTGACAATCAAACACACCCCCCAAATGTATTTGTATGTTTGTTGAACTTCTGTTTGTAAAAATTATTTTAAAACTTGATTTTCCTAAATTTTTATGTTAATCTTCGAAAGAACGACCTAGGTTGACACCCTAGTATTACATTAATTATTTTTAATGTATTAATTTGATGGACCACGACAATAACACGTCAACAAAAAAAAGGCACATCCCATCTGGTTCCTCTTTGACCCTTTGGGAGGCATAAACCATCCCCGGCAATCGATTACCATCTTCCTTGAATCTTCATGTAATCGATTACTCCAACTCTGCCTGGTTATTCCACTTCTCCTAATCGATTACACTTCTACAAGGCATTTTATGTAATCGATTACATCTTTACGAACAGGTGAAAAACTCTTCTTGCTCAATCATTTCACCACTTTCCTTCATTCTTTGCCTCACAAAATTTTTTTTATTCTCTCTGCCATGGAAGAACATTCTCCTACCTACACTCCCACTCCACTTTCGACATCTATTCCCACCAAGAAAAAGAGGACTCTTGGTCCCTCTTCCTCCTTCGAACAACCAACATGAACCCCATCTCTTCACCCTTTCATGGAATTTTTCTTCTCTTCTGCTCAACAAGATCATTTGTACTCTCTTTTCCATAGTCGAGACGTTATTGATCCTAAATATGTGGATACCCTAATTCTTGAAAATGTCGATTGCTATCAATTTTTTGACATCCAAAATTTGGTTCCATTCCTTACAATTCAAGAAGACCATTATACAGATTTAGTCCGCCTTTTCTACTCCAACATTAAAATCACTGATGGTTGTATTATTTTTGAAGTGAAGTAAATTCCTATAGTAATTGATTCTGGCTTTTTTTTCGATCTCACCGAACTTCCTTCAGTGGGTGAAATTTTTGAAAGGCACCTCTCCGATAACTGGGAACATGAATTTAATCACTTGGAAGCCCGTTGTGTTGTTTGCTCTAAGCATGCTGACTTTGCTGGACGTCTTCTTGCTGGTTCATTCTCCTTTAGTTTTCGTGTCATGCACTACATCATAGTACGCATTCTTGCTCCCCTGATGCATAAATCCTGGTGGATTATATTCTTTGGCAAGCACACCAATCGTTAAATTTGTAATATATTTGATCGTTCCCACAGGGATTGTGGTAATTACCTCGATCTTGGACTAGCACAAGCTGAACCAACATAATGCAGTATAATATTCATTCTGTTTTTGTTGTTTTTATACTTTCTATGTTTTTGTATTTTCAGAAACAATAGAAGAAATGAAGTGTGATTAATGGAAGATAGGTCAGGATTGCTTCAGCTTACAATTTCATCAAGAAACATGCAATTAAGGTTCAATCAAGCTTCAGACTCAAGAGGACAATTCACAGATGGTTAATCCCTAATCCCTTAGGTGACTAACACTAATTCCTAAGCATTAAACCCTAATCCCTTAGGTGCTCAATGCGAGAGAAATCTAATGCAAAATTGGAGGTTGAAACCTAACTATTCACCTAATTACTAGGCCTGAATTAGTTAGGAAGCCAGAAGTTACCTAAGTCTCAACCATGATTCCTCACTGGTGAGATTCTTCATCAGATCTGGATTTGTCAATCCAGCAATGGAACTCTACTCCTCAGCTTATTCTCCTCATGATTCAGAAGTTAAATTCCTTAATACACCTTCAAGAATTCATTGCAAGCCTTCGCAATCCCAACCCTAGGGGTTTAGAAACCCACAGAAATGGATTCAGACGAAGGAATGTAGAGAGACATGGATGAGAGAATTTAGAGAGAAAAGGATTAGAGAGAGATTAGAAATAGGAAAATGAATCATGTTATTGCTTCTGTGTGTGTCTCTCTCTTTTATAGAGTATGTACAAGTATATATAGGTAACTTACAGTTATCTAACTAACTAACTAATTACAAGAGACACTTAATTAATAATTAAACTTGTAACACCCTAAATTAAACAAATCATAAGCAAAAAATCAGGGAAATTTTTCATAATTAAAGGAAATCAGAATGCCTTGGCACAAGAAAATGAAAGGAAAAGAGAACAAGAGAGATAAAACCGATTCAGAGGAGATGACAGCGGAAGAAAGGGGAAATCGCTTAAGCGAACCATGCAGCTACGCATACCCGCTCAAGCGAAGGCTTCTCTCAGTATCTGCTCATTTCACTCGGCATTTCCGCACTCGGATTCCAGCGCCTAATTCACTCGGAAGAATTCGATCTCAATTCACTCGGAAACGTAATTTATTCCACGGCTTCAACAATCAGAATACATACACGAATAATACGGGAATGGTCCTCACTGGCTCTCACTCGGAATATATGGGAACCCTTTCACTCGGGACAACCTTCGCGCCCCTTTTGTCACTCGGGATATCTCGCCTAGTTTTCACTCGGTAACCATCACCTTCCTACTCTAAGCTTCCCACTAAGCTAAGATTCACTCAGATTCCTTTATTACCAATAGTTCACCACAGTGGGGTCCTCTACAGTCTAAGGTGTCACTCTCCATTCGGGAAAACCACCACTCAGCAATTCTCACTCGGGAATCATTGACTATTCTACGCTCGGGAGGGCTCCTAGCAGTTAGTCGTTGGGGCAGTCTTCCACGTCACTCCCTACTCGGAGCTATCTGATCTTCACTCACTCCGAACATCTAAATCTCTTCCACTCCGTTACAGAATCGTAAACTCACCCTCTAGACCATGAATTGGCTTTCTTCACGCTGGGACATGTTATTTCCTTTACAACCGGAGATATGGACGCACATATATATAGATCACCCAGACATTTTACAACATTAGATAGACATGCAACGTGGCGTAAGCATAGGCATAAATATATATAAGTATATATCGTGATTTTACAACCAAGAAGTCATGTTCCCGATCCAAGGAATTCAATTCTGATTTAAAGGTTAACAACAAAACACGAGCCGGCCAAGGCTTAACTCAAAACACTATATACAGCATATGCACAGTCATGATATCTCATAGTGCAGCAGCACTTCACCCGGTATTTCAGCTCCTCCTCCACTCCTCATTACGAGAGATGTTCACTGAAAATTTGCCACAGCAGGGGTGAGCATCTTAAATTTTAAATGATAGATACTGACTCAGGTTGCCTCGCCTTTATACAACAGTATATATACACACAATTATACATGGCAACAATTATAGTCGGGGCAATGCCAATCAGCCAGAACATACACAAGATCCTTACCAATCGGAATCCACAATCCTCACTCGGATATATATATATACAACTCTCCAATACATAACATACCTTCATGGAGTAGATTTCAATCAGCATTAACAGCATATACACACGGAATAGTACACTCGGTTATATACATTCACCATCTTATTAACATCTTCGCATGCATAACCAATTTCAAACAATATCAACAGTTACTAGGCACATAGCATTTCACTCGGTTCCGTATTCGTGTGTATCGGTTTAGACGTTGCAACGTAGGCTCTCAGCCCTTTTTATACCTAGCTCTCAGCTATCAAATCAGCTCCCAGCTGCTTGGCCGTTTTACAGGTACCCAACCGTTTGCCCACAGGTGACACCAACGCTCTCAGCGCCAACGGAGGTGATCACAGGCAGTCCGAGTCCCACTCAAGGATTTCATAGCGTCCCACGCTTTATAACCGATGGTAGTATCCCACACTACGTGCTCTCAGCACAACGCATCCCATGCGCCACATGCGGATTCATCACACAACATAGTATTCATGCACACAACCTTCACTCAGTTATACATATTTCCCATGCAGTCGGTAATACGCAATTCCAGGATTCCATGTATTTATTTAACACACACACACTTCCATGCAATCATCATCATAGCTCTATTAACAACATATAAGTTCAATGCAATCGGTGTCAATCAATATCAAGCTTCTATCAGTGTTCTTATCAACTCAAGCATAACATGCACTCGGTACACAGCAGTATCAGAACTTACTCAACACAGGCATCCATATGAAGATCAACAGGTTCCAACAAACATTTCAATCAGTACAACATAATATGCAATCGGTATACAATAGTTTCAAGACTCAGTCAACACTTGCATGCATACGAACATGAACGGATTCAACGAGCATTCCAGTCAACACATCATAACATGCAATTGGGTCGTAGGGTATCGGAATTCAAACAACGCATGCATCTTCAAGGACGATAATAACATGCAACACTCACTCTCACTTGTCTCACACTCGGTTACTCCACATGCAGGCATTATTATACAACAGGATACAGAACTATCACTTCAACACTCGTAACCCATTCATAACCCATGCATTTAACATATAAGGTACTCCCCATACCAACTACGAGATTCCGAGGGACTTTTCTGCTTGGGTGTTGGTTCCCTTCTTCGCTGCTTCACTAAGCGCTTCCACTCGCTTAGCCTTTATTTGAACGCTACTGCCCTCCACGAGTGGTGCAGGGTTGTTTCTACTTCTGCTTCGACGCTCGTCTTCTACTCTTGTGAGGGGGGCTCTGACTCCTCTGCAGCACCGTCACTCAGTTTCCGAAACAGGGAATGAAATAGAGAGCAGAGAAGGAGAAGAGAAGAAGAAGAAAGAAGAAGAAGGAACTCACAGGGAACTCTGAAGAACGAATGGCAAGGAGAATCATCGTCCACTTATAAACACATGCATAAAGGAAGGAATGGTGGGGTGGGAAAACGTGAGGAGCAGTCTGCTCACGTCACCCAGTCCCATCAGCACCCACTAAGGTCAATCCTCCCTTTAAATCAACACACCCTTTGATTAATTAAATTAATGGTACTTAATAAACTAATTCCCACTTCTGAAATTATTACTCTAATGGCTTATTCACTCGGTTCATTATTAAAATTTGGGATGTTATAGTTCTCCCCCACTTCAAAAGAATTTCATCCTCGAAATTCAGTCGGTAACTCACCTTGGTCAAACAACTCGGGGTACTGCTGCCTCATGGCATCCTTGCGCTCCCAGGTATAAGAGGCATGCCCGTTCTGCTGCCATTCCACTTTAACCAGTTGCATATTCTTACTCCTTAATCGCTTTACCGATCGGTCCACGATCCCAATCGGTATAGTTGCAGTGGTCAGATCTTCCTTGATTTCCACCTCATCATCAGGCATTGTGTGAGTAGAATCTGGCAGGTACTTCCATAGTTGAGACACATGAAATACGTCATGCAATCGAGATAAATGAGTCGGTAATGCTATTTGGTATGCCATGGAGCCGACTCGTTTTAACACTTCATAAGGCCCAATGTATCGAGGGCTCAGTTTCCTACTTTTCAAGGCTCGCCTGACCCCTTTACTCGGTGAAGTCCTCAAAAATACCTTGTCTCCGACTGAAAATTCCAATGGTCTGGTGCGTTTGTCATGGTAGCTCTTCTGCCTATCTTGAGACGCCTTCATCTTTTCCCTTATCACCCGGATCTGCTCTGAAGTTTGCTTCACAACCTCTGGTCCCAGTAGCAGACTCTCACCTGTTTCCGACCAGCAAAGCGGGGTTCGGCATCTTCGACCATACAGTGCTTTGTAGGGTGCCATGCCAATACTATTGTGATGGTTGTTGTTGTACGTGAATTCGATCAGGGGAAGGTATTGCTCCCAATCCCCACCGTGCTCTAACACACACGCCCTTAGTAAGTCCTCTAAGCTCTGGATTGTTCGCTCGGATTGCCCATCAGATTGGGGGTGGTAAGCAGAACTAAGCCAAAGTTTTGTACCCATTTCCTGGTGCAGACTGGTCCAAAACCAGGACATGTACCTAGGATCCCTATCTGATATGATGGAAGTCGGTATACCATGCAGTCAGACAACTTTGCGAATATAAATCTGAGCTAACCTATGCATCGGGTACTTCATGTTCACAGGCAAGAAGTGTGCACTCTTCATCAGTCGGTCAACAATGACCCAAATCGCATCATGGCCCACTCGGTTTTTGGGCAATCCCATGACAAAGTCCATGGCAATTGAGTCTCATTTCCACACGGGAATCTCCAGGGGTTGTAATACACCGTACGGCTTCTGGTGCTCCACTTTCGACTTCTGACAGGTGATGCACCGAGCCACATATTTCGCCACGTTCCTTTTCAATCCGGGCCACCAGAACTGAGTTCTCAGGTCATGGTACATCTTTGTGGTACCCGGGTGGATACTTAGCAGGCTCTTGTGAGCTTCATCAAGTACCATTCTTCTCAATTCTCCTCCACTCGGCACGTACATTCTGTTTCTTACTCGGAAGATCCCATCTGATCCTTTGGTTAAGGACAAGTCCTTACCTCGGGCCTGAGTCTCCTTCATCTCAGCCAAGTAGGAATCTGACTGCTGTTGCTCGCACACAGATTTTAGGAATTCATTGGTAATCCTCAGCGTGCCGATCATTATCTTCCGAGAAGAGGGGGTGACAACGTGTAAGTTCATGTCTTGGAACTGTTCCAATAGCTCTACCTCCTTCACCATCATCACTGCTACATGAAGGGATTTCCGACTCAATGTGTCGGCAACAACGTTTGCCTTACCGGATGGTACCTTAGCTCGAAATCATAATCTTTTAAAAATTCCATCCATCTCCTCTGCCTCATGTTTAGCTCCTTCTGGTCGAATAAGTATCTGAGGATCTTGTGATCACTGTATACTTCAAACCTGGACCCGAACAAATAATGCCTCCAGATTTTTAATGCGAACACCACAGCTGCCAATTCTAAGTCGTGAGTCGGATAATGCTGCTCGTGAGGTCTCAATTGCCGAGATGCATACGCTATCACTCGGTCTTTCTACATCAACACGCATCCTAATCCGAGTCCTGATGCATCACAGTAAACCACGAAGTTCTCTTGCAAGTCAGGTAATGCCAGTACTGGAGCAGTCGTCAACTTGTCCTTTAGCTCTCGGAAACTGTTCTCGCACTCGGGACTCCATACGAAGGGAATGTTTTTCCGAGTTAATTTAGTCAGTGGCGAGGCCAACTTAGAAAAACCTTCAATAAATCTTCTATAATAACCTGCCAGGCCCATAAAGCTCCTTATCTCCGAGACCGACTTGGGTCTCTCCCATGCCATTACAGCTGCCACCTTTGAAGGGTCCACTGAGACACCTTCCTCAGAAATCACATGTCCGAGGAAATGGATTTTATCCATCCAGAAGTCGCATTTCAAAAGTTTTGCAAACAACTGCTTCTCCTTCAATACTTGAAGTACCGCTCGGAGATGCTCCTCATGCTCCTCAGGAGTCTAGGAGTAAATTAGGATGTCATCAATGAAAACAACTACGAATTGGTCTAAATACGGGTGGAATATGCTGTTCATGTAATTCATGAAGACAGCAGGGGCGTTTGTCACACCAAACGGCATCACTACATACTCGTAGTGACCATACCGAGTCCTAAAGGCAGTTTTTGGAATATCTGACTCCTTCACTCGGATTTGGTGGTATCCCGATCGCAGGTCGATTTTTGAGAAAATTGAGGCTCCACGCAGTTGGTCAATGAGGTCATCAATTCTGGGCAACGGGTACCGATTCTTAATCGTGAGTTTGTTTAGCTGTCGGTAGTATATACAAAGCCTCATGCTGCCATCCTTCTTCTTAACGAGCAGTACAGGTGCGCCCCAAGGTGATATACTCGGCCTAATGAATTGTTTTCCGAGTAACTCATCTACTTGCTTCTTCAGCTCGGCCAATTCAGTTGAGGACATTCTATAAAGTGCACTGGAGACTGGCTCGGATCTAGGGATCAGGTCTATAGAGAATTCGACTTCTCTATTGGGAGGGACACTCGGTACGTCTTCAGGAAACACCTCTGGGAATTCACAGACAGTTGGGATTTCGTTCACTCGGGTTTTACTCTCACCCTTGGTTAGACAAAGCATCATAAACAGTTGGGTTATACCTTGTGCTGTGTCGTCCTCATTGTGCTTCCTCGGGAAGATTATCCTTCAGTTTCTGCAATCCACTAACACCTTGTTGGCTGAAAGCCAATCTATTCCGAGCACAATATCAAGATCCTTTAAAGGTATGCACACCAAATCGAAAGTGAAACTCCTATCACACAGCACAAATGTCACATCCTTACATACTGACGATGTCAACACTTTAGGGCCAGTCGGATTGGCCACTTCCAAAGTCCGATCCATAAATACAGTCGGTAACTTTAAACGCTTTACATACTCATCAGCTATAAAAGAATGGGTGGCTCCCGAATCAAAAACAACATTAAGTGTATTACTACCGACTGAGCACTTACATTGTACCAGGTCATTTGCTTGTGCAGCATTCTCTACGTTGATGGCGTAGACTCTCCCCACTGTTGGTCGGTCGGCATTCTTCTCTCGGTTACTTGAAGCAAGCATTATGTTTCCTCTGGCTTTGTTGTCTCCGCCGCCCGGTCGTTGGTTATCATTCACTCGGTTTCTCCCTTGGGAACCTCCTTGACGTACGCTGGTGTTTGCTTGACGGAGTTGGGGCAATCGGGGCGAATGTGTCCTCTTTTATTACAATGGAAGCACACCATTTCACCATTGCTGTTGCAGTCTCGGGCGTAGTGGCTTCCTCCACTCTTGAAACATTTTCCGTCTCCCACCACTGGTCGTCTTTCAGACTGATTCCGTCCTCCAAATCTAGAAAAAGACTTGTTTCTACCAACGTTGCTTGGCCTTTTGAAGCGGGATTGCTGGGGCCTCAAAGAATGGTTAGCTCTGCTGCTCTGGCCCGAATGGGCCTTGTCATCCTCCTCAAATATCCTACACTTGTTTACTAATGTAGGAAAACTCCGTATCTCTTGGTATCTACAAGCTCTCTTAATATCAGATCTTAACCCATTCTCAAACTTAAGGTACTTGGAACTTTCCGTCCCAGGCTGTTGGAAAGGTGGGTAGAATAGGCACAACTCCTCGAATCTGGTCGTATACTCCTCCACAGTCATGGAGCCTTGTTTCAACTCCATAAACTCCAACTCCTTCCGACTCCTTACTGTGTCGGGGAAGTACTTCTCCAAGAAGCATGTCTTGAAATCGTTCCATGTCAGCTGAGCATCATCATCAGGGAATCGGTTTCTAGTTATCTTCCACTAGTTTTCCGCCTCGTCTCACAGCATGTACACTGCACACTCTACCTTCTGGGCCTCGGTACAGCGAAGACCCCCAAAAATCCTTTCCAGCTCCTGAGTCCACTTAAAAGCCGTTTCAGGATTCTGTCCTCCTAGAAATTCACTCGGCTTCCTCTTCAGGAAGCGGTCCAGCGCTTGGCCCTCCTCTGCTCGAGGCTGGCCCTGCCTCTCAAACACGTCCGCAAAGCGTTGGAATGCTGTGGCTATAGCCTCCATGCTTTGGTGATGCGTCATTCCTTATCCTAAAATTAACACCCTTCAAGGATAAGTATACCAAGCCACTTACCACCGATCGGATTTCAGCCTAATATTCAGTAACTTAACACATCACACCATCTCTATATGCTACACAATCAATCAGACCAGGAGGGAACAACCTCCTATCCATAAGTCAATATCAATCAGGTTCAACTAACGTCACAATCAGGATGACCACTCGGTCAGAAGCATACCACCGCTTACACTCGGTAAGCATACCTTGGCCTTGGACCTTTCGGTCTGCTCTGATACCAAAATGTAACACCCTAAATTAAACAAATCATAAGCAAAAGATCAGGGAAATTTTTCACAATTAAAGGAAATCAGAATGCCTTGGCACAAGAAAATGAAAGGAAAAGAGAACAAGAGAGATAAAACCGATTCAGAGGAGATGACAGCGGAAGAAAGGGGAAATCGCTTAAGCAAACCACGCAGCTACGCATACCCGCTCAAGCGAAGGCTTCTCTCAGTATCTGCTCATTTCACTCGGCATTTCCGTACTTGGATTCCAGCGCCTAATTCACTCGGAAGAATTCGATCTCAATTCACTCGAAAACGTAATTTATTCCACGACTTCAATAATCAGAATACATACACGAATAATACGGGAATGGTCCTCACTGGCTCTCACTCGGAATATATGGGAACCCTTTCACTCGGGACAACCTTCGTGCCCATTTTGTCACTCGGGATATCTCACCTAGTTTTCACTCGGTAACCATCACCTTCCTACTCTAAGCTTCCCACTAAGCTAAGATTCACTCAGATTCCTTTATTACCAATAGTTCACCATAGTGGGGTCCTCTACAGTCTAAGGTGTCACTCTCCATTCGGGAAAACCACCACTCAGCAATTCTCACTCGGGAATCATTGACTATTCTACGCTCGGGAGGGCTCCTAGCAGTTAGTCGTTGGGGCAGTCTTCCACGTCACTCCCTACTCGGAGCTATCTGATCTTCACTCACTCCGAACATCTAAATCTCTTCCACTCCGTTACAGAATCGTAAACTCACCCTCTAGACCATGAATTGGCTTTCTTCACGCTGGGACATGTTATTTCCTACACAACCGGAGATATGGACGCACATATATATAGATCACCCAGACATTTTACAACATTAGATAGACATGCAACGTGGCGTAAGCATAGGCATATATATATAGAAGTATATATCGTGATTTTACAACCAAGAAGTCATGTTCCCGATCCAAGGAATTCAATTCTGATTTATAGGTTAACAACAAAACACGAGCCGGCCAAGGCTTAACTCAAAACACTATATACAGCATATGCACAGTTATGATATCTCATAGTGCAGCAGCACTTCACCCGGTATTTCAGCTCCTCCTTCACTCCTCATTACGAGAGATGTTCATTGAAAATTTGCCACAGCAGGGGTGAGCATCTTAAATTTTAAATGATAGATACTGACTCAGGTTGCCTCACCTTTATACAACAGTATATATACACACAATTATACATGGCAACAGTTATAGTCGGGGCAATGCCAATCAGCCAGAACATACACAAGATCCTTACCAATCGGAATCCACACTCCTCACTCGGATATATATATATATAACTCTCCAATACATAACATACCTTCATGGAGTAGATTTCAATCAGCATTAACAGCATATACACATGGAATAGTACACTCGGTTATATACATTCACCATCTTATTAACACCTTCGCATGCATAACCAATTTCAAACAATATCAACAGTTACTAGGCACATAGCATTTCACTCGGTTCCGCATTCGTGTGTATCGGTTTAGACGTTGCAACGTAGGCTCTCAGCCCTTTTTATACCTAGCTCTTAGCTATCAAATTAGCTCCCAGCTACTTGGCCGTTTTACAGGTACCCAACCGTTTTCCCACAGGTGACACCAACGCTCTCAGCGCTAACGGAGGTGATCACAGGCAGTCGGAGTCCCACTCAAGGATTTCATAGCGTCCCACGCTTTATAACCGATGGTAGTGTCCCACACTACGTGCTCTCAGCACAACGCATCCCATGCGCCACACGCGGATTCATCACACAACATAGTATTCATGCACACAACCTTCACTCAGTTATACATATTTCTCATGCAGTCGGTAATACGCAATTCCAGGATTCCATGTATTTATTTAACACACACACACTTCCATGCAATCATCTTCATAGCTCTATTAACAACATATAAGTTCAATGCAATCGGTGTCAATCAATATCAAGCTTCTATCAGTGTTCTTATCAACTCAAGCATAACATGCACTCGGTACACAGCAGTATCAGAACTTACTCAACACAGGCATCCATATGAAGATCAACAGGTTCCAACAAACATTTCAATCAGTACCACATAATATGCAATCGGTATACAATAGTGTCAAGACTCAGTCAACACATGCATGCATACGAACATGAACGGATTCAACGAGCATTCCAGTCAACACATCATAACATGCAATCGGGTCATAGGGTATCGGAATTCAAACAACGTATGCATCTTCATGGACGATAATAACATGCAACACTCACTCTTACTTGTCTCACACTCAGTTACTCCACATGCAGGCATTATTATACAACAGGATACAGAACTATCACTTCAATACTCGGAACCCATTCATAACCCATGCATTTAACATGTAAGGTACTCCCCCTACCAACTACGAGATTCCGAGGGACTTTTCTGCTTGGGTGTTGGTTCCCTTCTTCGCTGCTTCACTCAACGCTTCCACTCGCTTAGCCTTTATTTGAACGCTACTGCCCTCCACGAGTGGTGCAGGGTTGTTTCTGCTTCTGCTTCGACGCTCTTCTTCTACTTGTGTGAGGGGGGCTCTGACTCCTCTGCAGCACCGTCACTCGGCTTCCGAAACAGGGAATGAAATAGAGAGCAGAGAAGGAGAAGAGAGGAAGAAGAAAGAAGAAGAAGGAACTCACAGGGAACTCTGAAGAATGAATGGCAAGGAGAACCATCGTCCACTTATAAACACATGCATAAAGGAAGGAATGGTGGGGTGGGAAAACGTGAGGAGCAGTCTGCTCACGTCACCCAGTCCCATCAGCACCCACTAAGGTCAATCCTCCCTTTAAATCAGCACACCCTTTGATTAATTAAATTAATGGTACTTAATAAACTAATTCCCACTTTTGAAATTATTACTCTAATGGCTTATTCACTCGGTTCATTATTAAAATTTGGGATGTTACAAAACTAACTAAACTAATTACATGATTACAGAGAAATAATTAATTACAAGACATTACTTAAATTACTAGAGTACATCAGTAACTAACAACTTAAACGATAATTAATGGGATCACTACAGCACTTCACTTGGAGGGAAAAACAACAAATAGAATAACCATCTTCACGCTTGAGCGTGATTGGCGCGCGCTTAAGCGCGAGTGTTAATTTCCTGGATACAATGAAGTCACGCTTAAGCGTGATTATGGTCCACTTGAGCGTGATCACGTTTTGACTTCATGCTTGAGCTTGAAGCTTTCACGCTTGAGCGTGGTCGAGGTTTGCATGTTGTGACTCCCTTTTACGTGAATTGCATGATGGGCTCACGCTTGAGCGTGGAACTTGGAAGCTTGAGCGTGAGACTTTAATTTCTTACTGCACCTAATAAACAAATAAATGGCTAGTGTATGTATGCTGGTTGTCTAGTGTATGTACGCTGGGTTAGTGAATTTACAAATAAACAAATTTCCTTAACTACTTTATCTTTTTGATCATTTTCTTGCATAATTCAAATTTGAATTAAATAAATAAAACCAGAATTAATGACAATTTATTAAATAATAATACCAAACTAAACAAAATTAAATGGATTAAGTTAAATTAAAGGTGAAATTATTAAGTCTTTTCAAGACTTATCATCCCCGCACCACGGACATGGCCTAAGTCACTGAAAAGGACTTAGTTCTGATATTGTCTTTATTGACAGTTCGCCTTCTCAGCTGGACTATCCTTATTCGATACCGAATGCACAAGGCTCTTAAAGCCAATGCTCCACTTCCATATGTTAGTCTCATTACCCGTATTCTCTATCATTTCAAAGTTTCTTTTGCCGAGGAGTTATGCATCAAACCACAATGATCTTTCATTATTGGCAAAACTGCCTTGTCCTCCTTTGGATACAAGCTAAATGCTGAAGGTGAATGGATTCTAAAGCATTCTGCTCTTCCCCAAGATCCTGATCCCGTGCCTGGTTCCTTTTCCATGACTAATTTAGCCACCGAGCTTTAATCCCTCCACTCCTATGTTCGTGATCGGTTTGATCATGTTGACAGCACCATGCAGACCATCCTCTCCCGCTTACCATCACCCCATGATCCTTGAAATCTGTTTTTTGTTGTTTTGTTCGTTTAATAATTTCTATTTTTCCTTATGAAAAATAAGTCTTGTTCTTTGCTTTGTTGGTTTTCATACTTTCTATATAATAAAGATTGCACTTTCCATTTTGTTAGTTATTTAGACTTATGTGCCTTAAAGTTATTGTCTTATGTGTTTTTGATAATGGCAAAGGGGGACAAATTCATAATAATATAAATATAATTAATTGTTTAAACATATAAAAACATATAAAAATAAATTAAATATTTGATTGGCAAACTGACAAAAATTGAAAAATTAAAGAGAAGTATCAATACCAAAAATTGAAAAATTAAGGGGGAGTATCAATACTAAAATCATTATTAATTATGCCCTATAAATAAAATATTGAAAATGATTTAAAAACTTGGAAAGAATATTTGTATCAGAAATCATTTTATATGTCATTAATTGTCATCATCAAAAAGGGGGAGAATGAAGATTAATAGAAGTTTTGATAATGACAAGACAAAAGCCAAGTTCAAAAAAAGAAGATCCGAAACCATGGCTAACTTAAAGTAAGGCTTTATAAGAGAAATGGCCATTAAGATAAACAAGGTTTTAAGAAGAAAATGCATTTCTGGAACTAAGTAATCGATTACCAAAGAAGTGTAATCGATTACACAGGAACGTGTTTAATAAAAATTCATATTTTTAATGAATGTAATCAATTACCACCCCAATGTAATCGATTACCAAGTCTGTGAATTTTGAAAATCAAAACAAGAGATTTTAGCAAATGTTTTAAAAATAACTGAGTTAAGTAATCGATTACCTTTAATCTGTAATCGATTACATGCTAACGTCCATTTTTAAACTAATAGTTTTAAAAGTGAGTAATCGATTACCACGCGGTCAGAAAGGCTGAAACATTACAACTTTTCATGAAAAACTTTCTTGAAACACCATATCTTTTCGTAAAAATTTATTTATCCAAGAGGCACCTTTTCAATTATTTTATTCGATAAAATCATAGCTCTTGAAGGCATTTCTAACCCTATAAATAAAGTTACCTCTCATTTGGAAAATCACAACTTAGAACAATAATTCTTCCATTTCCTTCTTGTGATAATAATGGCCATATAATCTTATTAAGATTATTACATGCTTAGTGCTTCAACTTGTACATTTTCTCTAGAAAGAGAGAGTTCCTCATCCGTTTTTCATTTTAAATTGTGAGATGATAAGCGTGATTGGGAAGAATTCCAAAGGTGTTCACAAGAGTAGTAAGACTCTTGTTTTGTAAAGAAACTTCACACAAGGGTAAGGTTGTACCAAGTTGTGGAAGTATCACTGTACTACTTTCTAAATAGTGGAATCCTCAAGAGTGTCTTGAGAAGACTAGATGTAGGTAGTGGTTTGGCCGAACCAGTATAAATCGCTGTTTTCAATCTCTTAACCCAACACTTTGCTTTTCATTTATTTAATTTATCCAGCATTCAGTTATATTTGCATTAAAATTTAATAAAGTGCACTTAGACTTTTAAATTAAGAAAACTCAATTCACCCCCCCCCCCGAGTTATAAAAGGCCACTTGAATAACATTTTTTTCAGATTCAGTGGCTAATTTTATGGCTAATTAGTTTCATATTTTTGTGGCAAAATCGGTGGCTAATTAGCCTATGTGAAATTTTTTCAAATAATTTCAAGGTCTTTTTTATGTGTGGCCTGTTAATATATAACAATATTTCCAACTAATGATGCACATATTTTCTAGGTTAATGAGCAGAACCCCTGACTTTGATGTATATATTTCTATGGTTAACTATTGTAACTATAGAAAATGTTTGGTTTTTTTAAAGATAAATTTTTAATTTACTATCAATAAACTAATTTTTACACAATTATAAACTAGTTTTTATACTATTTTAGAAATATAGATACAATATTATCACAAAGCACCCAACCCATGACCTCTACAATATTCAACATATTAGTATACAATTCTCATTTTGAATTGGCCATCTCAATTATCATGTACATAGTTCATTAAATTAAACTACACATGAATTCTTATTGTAGATAAAAGATTGGCAATGCAAGTTTTCATCCACTAAATGGCTAGATGATAGAATATGAAATTGAATTTGATCATTTTTATAAAAACTAAAAAGGCCAACTACACATTAATTCTTAAGCACAAATACGGATTGTCGCATGTCTACTCTGAGGAGGTCAGCTCATCACAGATGGCTTTCACCATGGTCTTGCTCTTGGAATTCAGCTCACAAGATGGATTTGCCTACAATGCATTGAATGTATCAACCTAATCTAAGAATTTAATTAGCTGATATATTTATAGAAAAAGTAACATAACCCTTAAACAAAAAGGTAGTGGAAACTTACATAAGGCATGGAAGGTAAGCCTCTAATTAATGCACATCCTCAGTAAGAGTCCATACCGGGCTAAAATGTATTCAGATGAAAGAAAGGTTAACAACTTTTCCTTTGAATTAGAATAGCAGAGTTCAAACAAGAATGTACACTACTTGATCTGCTACACAAATGGACACAGGCCCCATCAGTTTTACATCCCAAAATCTGACACATTCATTCCACTTTGTTGAGTTTTGCTTCAAGAAACCAACCTTTTACAACTCCTAAATCAACACAAATGCAAATGCTCCCATCAAGAAGATTGAGAATCCTAATGACATAACATTCAATAATTTAAAATTAACAACTTTAACATTATATTAGAGAGAATGAAGTCATGGTAAGTGGACTTGAAACCCTTATTGGGATAGAATTAATTCAATTACAATTTAAATGTTGCCTTGCCTTTGTATGCCTTTGTTTCTCCACTAGTTCAATTTAAGTTTCATGTGAAATAATTAAAGAAGAATTACTTTGGCTTTTTAAAATACAGGCAAGGGAGAGAAATCAAGAATGTAAACCAATATCCAGCTATAAGATTGGTAAAGCAGAAGATTCCATGGATGACAAACTCTGGTAAGATAACCTGGTTTATCCTAAATGTTGAATCATATGGGTTGATATAATCAAACTCCAGATCCACTAACAATATAAGCTGCAAAAAAAATTCAAGGGATGTTAAATATGTTTTATGAGTCTGTGTGAAAATAGAAGAGTATCAATATCAATAACTTAGAAGTGGATACAAAAAGAGAACTTAACCAACAAACATTAGACCTGTATTCTGCAACTCAGAGAAGAACAAAATAGTAAATATCTATAGAAATACTAGATGTTCATTTTAAAAGAAATTGTATCATAGGATACACTTGTAATATTCATTAAAAACCATAGTTATCAACCTCGTATAGCAGCGCATAGTAGTAGAACCCAAAAATTTTATAGCGAGATAGTACATAGTGGGATTGTAACTGTTTATAATTTATGTACTAGTTAAATAATTTATATATACATATAAATGTTCAAAAATACATGACAGATTCGTAATCAAGTATATTCATTTTAATTTTGGACATTTTTAAATTTCTCTCCGTCTTATAAGTTCTATACCATGTTTTCTAACAAATTAGTATGCAATAATATTTTTTTTGTATTGTTTATTCTTTCTTTTCTATGCCAGGGGCCTTTTATATTCATCCAGGATATCGTTGATCATGTTTTACAAAAGCTATACCTGAGGTACCCAAATGAAATACATTCTTATGCAATATAAAAATGGACCAAATTTGAGATCTACAAAGTTCAAGAAGTACAACCATGAATCTAGTATACTTCTAATATCTGATATTTATAATTCCATATATGAAATAAAAGCATACCATTACTTCAGGGTATAAGCCAATGCTCTACAACTTAAGCAGCAGCCTATTTGGAGAGAGAGAGAGTTGCATATGAATAAACATATCTAGCAATTTAAAAGAGAGAAAAAAATTAAATAACTATTTGAAACCCTGAGCATCATAAAATTGCATCTTCAAATCAGTATTTTCCTTTTGAAGAGTAGCCCATTTTACATCCCTTTCAGCAGTTATAACCATGTTACTCCACTTGCCCTGTCACTTGATGAATTAATCCTTTGTATTTGAATTTAATGCCTCCCTATATAGCAGCATTTGATCATGAAACATATATTTCATATAACTGTCACTTAACCAACACATGATAATTGCCTATGTACTTTATTGTTTCAAAGCTTAAACCATGAAGTTACAAAAAATGAATTAACGGTTTACCTAGTATCAATAAGAAGTGTATTTACTTTACAAAATCTAATTCAAAAGACAACATCATGAATACTTGTCCTTTGACATCCACTAGAGTAATTTTTGTTAGCTCAAAATGTTTACTTACTATCCACTAAAACAAAATGAAGATTCAAGATTACATGTCCAAATTTGAAAAGCTAGTAAGAAATTAAGTTCCATATATTAAATAAAAATATTAATCTCTTTATACATAGGGAATTATCATAGCAAGTTATGGCGTGTTGATAAAATTTCACTATCTATAACATGAAGGATTATGATAAATCATAAATGACAATTCAGTAGTGCAAAATAGATTGAATCAAACATATATGAAATGCTACAGGACACTACAAATGCTAATACTCATGGAAAATTAGAAAAATAAGATATTTGGAATAGTAATCTCAAGAAGAAAAAATACTTCATAAAAAGAACACAGTAACCTGAGAACAAAATCATGACATTACAATACCACCAAAGAACAAACACTTCCCAAAATCCAGAATCAATGAGCTAATTCTAAGCTACATAACCAAAAAAGGTTCTAGAATCTAGATAGATTGGATCACGAGCTACAAAATCAGTTTAAGACTTAATCAAGCTGAGGGGGGTATTGGTTACTTTTCTATAAAAGAATAGCCATTTCCTTTTGCCATTTTATGAATAATCCAACTTATAAAATTGGATAACATAATCCTAACCAGTAAAAAGTAAGAGTGATAACTTCTATAACATTAAAATAACATCAAAATATAAAACCAAACAAAGAAAGAGATACCATACTGGAGATGCCTCACTGCTTGAGTGACTGTACGGTTGAGGGTTTAGAAGGGTGGTGGCCTTTTCCTCTCACTTCTCTCTGATGAACTTCACCACCAAATAGATAAAGAAATTCCACAACCACTCTCCTCCTCTCACTTTCTCTCCCGCGGCCTCCACCAGTAACCCATGACCCCTATCACTAACCCGTAACCACCACCCAAACCCTTCACTTACAAACCCCCACCATCAACCACCCTTCACTTTCAAAAACCCCACCTGCTTTCACCCTTATTTATCACCAATCCCTTATCGTGGCCCACATCCACAACATCACCACTAGATGCCTTGGGAAGTGGGGTTCGACTAGTGAGGGAAATGCGAGAGTCACGGTACCGAGAGATAAAGGTGGTTCCGAGAGTGAGAGGGAGTCCGAGAGAGAAGATGATCAGAGGAAGAAGGATGGCACGATGAGGGAGATGAAAGCTTGGACGGTGGTTTTGGGGGAAAATGTGCCACTGTTTTTTAGCTGTCAGGGAGAGAAAGAGAAAAGTGAGACAATGGGGGTCAGGGTAGGGAAGAGAGGGAGATGAAATTTCGAGAGGGAAACAATTTGGGAAAAGGGTTAGGATGAAATTGGTAAAAATGGGAAATTTCTGATGGAAAATATTTGTAAATTTAGGAGACTTTTAAATATAGATATTATAATATTATTATCATATTGTAATTAAATATAAATATTATTTCTACTTAATGGATCACACTATATTTGATTATCTTTTAGTTTTAAGCTTTTTCAATTTTATTTTATTTTATTTATAAATAAATTATAAAATAACTTTAAAATATATTATAATTATAATAGTATTATTAACCTATTAAAAAATTATATTATTATTATTATATTATCATTCAATATAAATATATATTTGAAATTTTTTATTATTTGAATTAGTAGATATTATATATAATATAATATATAATATGCAACAAATTTAATTTCACTTATAAAATATATATAATTTTTAGCCACCTGATCATAATTCCATGGCTAACAATTAAATAAATGATATTGTTGGCCACAGAATCCTATTTCCGTGGCTATTTAAACAAAATATATTTTTAAAATATTTAGCTACTGACAAATGGAAATAATAACGAATTCAACCATATTTTGATTTCTTTTAAAAGCTTAAATATATGTAAAATAAGAATTTTTATTGTTTGATCACTCTGAAATACTACTTGTATTGAAATTTTAGAATGTGGTATTGTTGTTATTTATGGGCTAGACTGCAAGGAGTCATACCCATCTATTGCAGCATGTATTCTTTGCCAAAGGAAAAACTGCTATAGATGGGTGGACAACATTGTGCCATAGGGTCGTGTGGGGTTTATGGGAGGAGAAACACAATAGGAGGTTTATGGGAAGGGCATCCTCTTGGATCGAAGTCTTTGACAAAGTAAAAATTGGTTTGTCTAATTAAATTAATACATGACTCCTGTCATAGTGCTATAGCTTGTAACAAAATACACATAACATTATGATAGGGGAAATAATAACAACAAAGAAAAGATTGACAGAAAGACATATAGCATGAAATAATTAATCACTAATTTTTTCTTTCATACAAAATAGAATTGAAATAGAAAGATTTGTATGTTTAACAAATGGGGTCTATGCTCAAATAAACTTGGATAACTTTGTGTGATTATAAAGAGAAATACAAGGATAATATAACTACCAGACTTAATTTTCAAATAATTGTGATCCCAAGAAATTTGTTAGATATTCCAATGGTAATAAAACCTCTATCCTGTAAACAATGACGAAACCAAAGTGCAATCCACTGAAACAATTGAAAGGAAAACATCAAAATTAAATATCATAAGAAGGAAAAGAAAAACAGTTGCCACAAAATCTACCATATTGGGTAGAGAAATAAATGATAAATAAAAACCCCCTAAAATTCCATGATGTTGAATATGAACAAGTCAAAAAGGTTAATATAGTTTTCAACATAAACCTCGGTAAACCTCCTCAAACAAAACAAAAAAAAATCAAATTATGTGCCTCAAGAAAACCATGATATTGAACATATTATTACTATGTAAAGACACACTCGTGTATTGGAAATTCTGAGTAAAAGAAAAAGTTATCCAGGTTAAGGATTGTAGAAAAGAAACGCCTTTTAATGGAGATTTCAACACCCAAATGAACCCAGAAGCCTAAGGAAACAAATAAATAAGTATACAACACAATCACTTGTCCACCATGGAAGTGGCACCGAGAGAGAGAGAGAGAGAGAGAGAGAGAGAGAGAGAAAGATTGAGAGAGGTATGAGAATACTTACAGAAAAGAAGATAACAAATTTTTTGTTGAAGAGTGGAAGCTATAAAGAAACCTTGGAGTGTGAATGAGTGAATAGAATAGAAGGAAGAAACCCCAACACCAGAACCTGTATCAACATATGACCTTCAAAAATATTTTATCTAGAGGAATCTAATGGGTACTTATTAGACGGTTAGGGAAGGAACGAAACATGAAAAGAATGAGGGGACTAGGAGAAAAAGGGAAAGGATTATGTGTTTAGGGATTTTGGAAAAGAGAGAAGCAAAATCGAAAATACGTTGAATGGAGAGGGAAACTTGAAGTCATGTGCAAGGCATGTGTGTCTTTACTTGGACTATAACGGCTGTTTAAGAAATGTGCAGGCCCAACCGCCCTTACAATATTTCTATTAATGACGGTTAAATAAAACCGCCACTAGAACTACCAGATACGTAACAACAGCGGTGGTTATTATAAAACTACCGCTATATTCCCGTAGCTAATTTCCCTCTTTCTTGTAGTGATTGAATACCTTATGGAGTCTATATAAACTCTGAGCTGTAAAAGGCAATATGAATATATGGAGATATACGATATGATCATATACAGACTCTATTAAGGTGATCAAGAAAGGAAATCGTTTCTGGTTTTAGCCAAATAAGACATTGAAATAATTTGTCTAAATAAATTGTGCCTCTCTAGTTCAGTTTTAAAAACTGAACATGGGCTCTGACGCTACACGTGGCTGGGACGCTACACGTCAGGTTAAAATTTTTACCTCCACGCTACGTGTGAGGGAGACGCTACGTGTGGGGTTCTATTTTTCAAAAATTAAAATTTTAATTCTCAAAAACCCTTTTCTTCCAGTTTAAAAACCCTTTTTATTAAAAATCTAGTTAAAATTAAATTCTATAAAACAAACATTTTAAATTTTTTTATGTTTAAAATAAATTGACAATGAAAAGAAATAATGGGTTGCCTCCCATTGAGCGCTTGATTTACTATCTCTAGCTTGACATCCTGCATATCACAAATCAGTTAAATAGCAAATGGTAGTGAGTCTGTCGATCTCACCACCCATATAGGGTTTCAATCTTTTCCCATTAACCATCCAACTTCTTTTGGAAGTTGGATCTTCAATTTTAACTGCTCCATAAGATTTAACTTCCTTAAAAACAAATGGGCTTGACCATTTAGATTTCAATTTACCAGGAAATAGTCTTAATCTTGAATTAAATAATAAAACTTGCTGACCTGGTGTGAAATGTCTATTTTTAATTTTCTTGTCATGGTAAGCTTTCACCTTATTCTTGTAACTTCTAAATGACTCATAAGCATTATTTCTCATTTCCTCCAACTCAAGTAACTACAACTTCCTTTTGTCAGCTGCTGCATTTGGATCAAAGTTAAGAAATTTTAAGTCCCAATATGCTTTATGTTCCATCCCTACTGGAAGATAACAAGCTTTTCCATAGACCATTTGGAAAGGAGAAAGGCCAATTGGAGTCTTAAATGTAGTTCTGTATGCCCAAAGTGCATCATCAAGATTTTGTGACCAATATTTTCTGGAGGAAGACACGGTCTTTTCCAAAATTCTTTTCACTTTACGATTTGAAATCTCAGCCTGTCCATTGGTTTGTGGATGATATGTTGTGGCCACTTTATGTCTTACTCCATAGTGTTGTAATACTTTCTGAAGAACTTTGTTACAAAAATGTGATCCTCCATCACTGATCAAAGTTCTTGGTGTTCCAAACCTGTAGAAAATGTTTTTCTTCAAGAAATTCACTATAGTTTTGGTGTCAGCATTAGGTGAAGCGATTGCTTTTACCCATTTTGAAACATAATCAACTACCAAAAGGATATATTGATTAAATTGAGAGTAAGGAAAGGGTCCCATGAAATCAAAACCCCAACAATCAAATACCTCAACCTCCTGAATGTTTGTGAGAGGCATTTCTTATCTTTTATTAACATTACCTATTCTTTGGCAGTTATCACAAGCTTGCACAAATAAGTGAGAATCCATAAAAATGGAAGGCCAATACAAACCTGATTGAAGAATTTTTGCAACAGTTCTTTCTCCATTAAAATGTCCTCCATAAGGTGATTTGTGACAATGCCATAACACATCTTTCTTTTCCCAATCGGTACACAATGACGTAGCAAATTATCCACACCAATTTTGAATAGATAAGGGTCATCCCAAACAAAGTATTTTGCATCTTTAAAGAATTTTTTTCTTTGCTACCAAGTTAAATCATTTGGAAGAATTCCTGCTGCTTTAAAATTGGCCATATCAGCAAACCATGGCCGTTTTGTTATTTCAAAAAGTTTTTCATCGGGAAATTCTTCCAAGATGTCTTTTTCTTTGGCAGTAACCTCATCATTCATTATTATAGAAAGATGGTCAGCGACCATATTTTCACTACTCTTTTTATCTTTGATTTCAAGATCATAATCTTGAAGGAGCAGAATCCATCGGATTAACTGAGGTTTAGAATCAGTTTTGGTCAAAAGGTACTTGATTACAGCATGATCAGTAAAAACAATTATTTTTGATCCAATCAAGTATGATCTAAATTTTTCTAAGGCATACACTATGGCTAGTAATTCTTTTTCAGTAGTTGCATAATTTATTTGATTTTCATTTAAAACTTTACTAGCATAGTGTATAACCCTAAAAACTTTTTCATATCTTTGACCTAAATTTGATCCTACAACATAATCACTTGCATCGCACATAAGTTCAAAGGGTAAGTTCTAATTAGGAGCAACAATTACAGGGGTAAAAACCAATTTTTCTTTCAAGGAATTAAAAGCTTTAAGACATGCTTCATCAAACTTGAATTCAACATCTTTATTTAGAAGATTTGTTAAATGTTTAGCAATTCATGAAAAATCTTGAATAAACCTTCTATAGAATCTAGCATGTCCTAAAAAACTTTTAATACCTTTTACATTTACAGGGGGTGGGAGTTTAGAGATTACCTCGATCTTGGCTTGGTCTACTTCAATACCTTTAGAAGAAATTTTGTGACCGAGTATAATTCCTTCTTTCACCATGAAGTGACATTTCTCCCAATTTAGCACCAAATTTGTTTCAATACACCGCCTCAGTACGGTGTCCAAGTTAGTTAGACATGATTCAAATGAATTCCCAAAGACTGAGAAATCATCCATGAAAATCTTAATGCTCTTTTCAATTAGATCTGTAAAAATAGCAAACATACATCTCTGAAAAGTAGCAGGTGCATTACATAATCCGAATGACATCTTTCTAGAAGCAAATATACCAAAAGGACATGTAAAAGCAGTCTTTTCCTGATCAAGAGGGTCAACAGCAATTTGATTATATCCAGAAAATCCATCAAGAAAACAATAGTAAGCCTATCCAGACAATCTTTCAAGCATTTGATCCATAAAAGGTAATGGAAAATGATCTTTTCTTGTTGCTTGATTTAATTTTCTATAATCAATACACATTCTCCAACTGGTGATAGTTCTTGTTGGGATTAATTCATTTTTATCATTAACAATTACTGTCATACCATCTTTTTTTTGGAATAACTTGTACAAGACTTACCCATGCACTATCAGAAATGGGATAGATAATACCTGCTTTCAGCAATTTCAAAACCTCCTCCTTGGTTACCTATTTCATGGTTGGATTGAGGCGTCTTTGAGGTTGAGTAACAGGTTTAAAATCATCCTCCAATAAAATTTTATGCATGCAGTATGATGGACTTATACCTTTCAGATCTTCAAGTGTCCATCCAATTGCTTCTTGATTCCTTTTCAACACTTCTACTAATTTTTCTTCTTTTGTTTCACTTAATAGGTTACTAATAATTACTGGTTTTAGATTACTTTCTTTTAAAAAGATATACTTTAGGTTGAAAGGTAGCACTTTCAATTCAGGCCTCTTGATTTCTTCAACAGGTACTTCTTAGATTTCTTCAATTTTTCTTAATTCAGGGGAAATTTCTTTCCATTGATCAAGATCTTCAAGGTACCTGTTTACCTATTTTTCTTTTTCTTCACTTAAACATTCCATAGAGTTAGTTAATAACATATTTAGTTGGTCAGAAATTGACATACCTTTAGATATGGAAAGGCAAACTTCGTCGAGAACATCCACCTTAAAATAGTCTTGTTTGGAGTTGGGTTGTTTCATGGCTTTGAAGACATCAAAGTTCACTTCTTCATCATATACTTTTACTGCTAGTTTCCCATTATCCATATCAATAAGCACTCTAGCAGTCTTCATAAATGGCCTTCCCAGGATCAGGGGAACTTTAACATCCTCTTCCATGTCTAAAACCACAAAGTCAATAGGGAAGTAGAACTTGTCAACTTTTACAAGTACATCTTCCACAATACCATAGGGTCTCTTGATTGATCTATCGGCCAATTGTAGAGTCATATTTATTCTCTCAGGATCAAGATCACCACTTTGCTCCATCATACTTAGAGGCATTAGATTAATGCTAGCCCCTAAGTCTAACAAGGCTTTCCCAATATTTACACCTTCAATGAAGACGGGAATGGTGAAACTTCCAGGGTCTTTTGACTTTTCTGGCATGTTATATTGCAAAATAGCACTGCAACCTGCTTCAAGTTCAACAATTTCCTCATTATACCTCCTCTTTTTGGTAAGCAATTCTTTCATAAACTTTGTATATGTTGGCATTTATTCCAATGCCTCGGAAAATAGAATGTTTATGTGTAATTGCTTAAAGATCTCAAGGAATCTTTTGTATTCCTTTTCCTTATCCTTCTTTAATGGTGCATGTGGATAAGGTCAATCCTTAACTGGAGGTGTCTGACCCAAATACTGATTTTTTTGTTTTTTATTTTTTTGATTTTTTTGATTTTCTTTTTCATCAGTTTCTTCATTTTTTTCTTCATTTTCTTTTTTATCTTCTTTTTCTTCTTTCTTTTCTTCTTTTTTTCTTCTTTTTCTCTTCTTCTTCTTTTTCTTTCTTCTCTTGTTTTTTCTCTTTCTTCTTTTTCTTTTTCTTTATAATCATTTCCTACAACTTTACCACTTCTCATAAAAATAGCATTACATTGTTCTCTTGGATTTTGAGTGTTTGTAGAAAAACTAGAGCTTTTCATGTCAGCTAGTTCTTTTGCTAACTGTCCCAATTGTATATCTGACGCTTTAGGTGTGGCTTAATTTGTTTACATATATTGTAGCAATTATTGGATAGATTCCTCTATCCTAGTTATCCTTACTGTTTGATCAAATTGTGGTTGTGGTTGTTGTTGTTTGAATTGATTATTAAGAGGTCTTTTGGAAGGTCCAACATCTTGTTTCCAGCCAATATTCTGATTCTGCCAACCTTGCGGGTAATTGTTAAGAAAAGAATTACCAAGATTGATAGGAAAAGTACCTAAAGGTATTCTTTGGTGAATCAAAAAGTTAGCTTGTTCTTGATCATTTCCATCAGGAGCACAGTAATCACATGGTTGTTCGCCCATGCAATGCATACATTGTTTCAATTGAGCGGGTGGTGGTGATGATACTTGAGCAATTTGAAGTTTTTCCAATTATTTGCTCATTGCTCCATTTGTTGTGTTAATAATTTTTGCTGAGCTAAAACTGCATCATTTACTCCCAACTCAAGCATACCTAGTTTCCTTGATGTACTACCTCTTTCATGCTTTACTTGACGGTCATTGGTTGATATGGACTCCATGATTGATATTGCCTCTTCAATAGTTTTGTTCATTAAAGAACTTCCTGCACATACATCTAACATCATCTTGAACTGAGGTAATAAACCATGATAAACGATTCTTACCTTCCCAGCATCATCCAAATTATGATTTGGACATTTCCTAAGAAGTGCTTTGAATCTTTCCCATGCTTCACCAAGTGATTCATCATGATTTTATGAAAAAGAATGTATGGCTGTCATCACTTCAAAATATTTTGAAGGTGAATAAAATATTTCCAAAAATTTTGTCTCAACATCGGACCAGTTTGTAAAACTACCGGGTGGACAAGATTTAAACCATTCTTTAGCTTTCCCAATCAAAGAAAAAGGAAACAATCTCATGTAAACAGATTCTTCTTGATTGGGTTCAAAACCAATTATGCTGCATAACTCATAAAAAATAGTTAAGTGTTCATAAGGTTCCTTATTATTTAAACTAGCAAATTAATTATTTTGAATAATGTTAAGAGAGGCTGGTTTAATTTCTACAACAGCAATAGGTCCTTGGTACATCCCTGAAACACGGGGTGGTCCATTGATAGCAGCAAATTGTCCCAATGTTCTTCTTTCAACAGCCATATTAGAATTTTCAAAATTTTCAAAAGAAGATGAAGTTGAAAAAGAAGAAGTTTTTTTTTATTTTTTTAGATTTTAATGCCTTAAGTTTTTTTACAAACTTCTCGATCTCAGGATCAAAGAACACCTTCCTGCAGAAGATCGAGTTTACATAAACAAACTAAATACAGAAAGTTAGTGTAACAATGTTAAGAAGGATGAATGAAGGAATGAATGAATAAAATAAAATTAAAACTTTTACTAAGGTAAAAAATTTACCACGGTAATTAAAAATTTACTATTTTACTGAATCAATTCAATCCCCGGCAGCGGCGCTAGAAAACTTGTTAACCCCCGTGGTACTGTTGGGTCTTTTAATAGGCAAACGCACCAATCGTTTGTAGTTTTCAAATTTAGATAGCATTCCACTAGGATTGAAAGTTCCAGTAACTCACAGTAATTCTTATCTACTATGGTAAATTTATCAAAAGTTATTAACAAAAGAATGCTTTATAAACAATTTATACAATATTCACAGAATTTGATGATTGATTTGTTCATGTAATAGAAAGATGGTAAATATAAAATTTATCTAAAAAATTGAGATGTAATTCAGAATAACTCAGATACTTGAAGTAAAAACACAGATTAACAAATTATGTTGGAATTAGGATCCTCGCACTAAAATATAATGAAGTGATTACAAACATACATATTTAATTATCAAGTTCATGTCATTGCAGCTTAAAATCATTATAACTGATTCCTCATGATATAAATTCTAAGTAGTCACTGTAAAGTCTGATTCCTCGTGAGCTTTCTCAGTAAAAACTTGCATTAAGTACAGGCCTTATGGCAACAATAATCACCAACTCTATTCCTAGTAATTGGCATATTAAGGGTATTTCAACTTTTACTTTTATTAAAACATATTTTAATACGACATGAATAATCATTCTCTCGTTTGACATTCATACTAATAAAACAAGTTTCAATATGCATGAAAATCATTCTCCCGTTTGATATTCATACTAATAAAAGATTAAAATACTGACATGTACTTGAATCATAAATATGCAGAGGTCATAATTATAACATCATATAATAGATTGATTCACCAAATTCCAACATAAACAAATTAGTTACACATGGTAAAAGTAAAAACAACACTTACAGAGTTTGACATTACGAGGACTTGGAATCACTTCACGATACAAAAGCTCACAATACTACACAACACTCTCAAGTATCTAGCAATCACTCTAACCTTACAAACTCACAAAAGAACACTCAAACTCGAGTGAAAGGAGAGAAAGGCAGTTCTGAATTAAAGATGGATGCCTTGAATGTGTAGAGAATGGCCCTATTTATAGGGCTGAAGAAGGGCCTTGAAGCTACGCGTCAAGCTCCTGACTCAGCCTTCATTAAACTCAAATTAAGTGGCATGATTAAGAATTTTTTGTTTAATAATGCCCAAACATGTGTTTCCTTGTCTCCCAATTCGGCTTGGACATTAGTTGCTGGTGGATTGGCCAATAATGGGTCAATTGGCTGAGTGCTTGTCCACCTGGAAATGGAGTCTGCATAGCTCTGACGCTACGTGTGGCTGTGACGCTATACGCCAACATCAAAAACTCCCACGTTACACATGGTGTTGATCAAGGGAAGATTATTTCCAACAACATCCATTTATTGAATTCAAAACCTAAATTTCTAACAAATTAAACTAATTTTTATTATTTTTACAAAATTTTTATTAAGGAATTTTTTGTAAATTTAAGGACTGACAGAAGTACCTCTCACACTGTCTTGTTTCGATGACAATGCCATCTATATGGAGGCTGTTGGCGGTGTGAACAAGAAAGGGAGGGTGTTCAGGTTGGGCAGCATGGGCATGCAACTCACGAAAAGGGGAAGACCTCTTCCTCATCTGGCCATCCAATGGATGTTGTTCAAGTCATCCAAAACCTGAACAATAAGCTATAGGAGAAGCGACGCCAGAGGAAACTTTTGGAGGAGCGGGCCGAGGTGGACCGACGACGGGCCGAGGAGCAGCAGGCCGAGACTCGTCGACAGCTTGCTCAGCAGCAGGAGCAAATGATGCAGTTGATGGCGAGGCTTCCTCCCCCTATTTCCAAGCCACCGCCACCACCACCACATGATCCCCCTCCCCCATGAATTTACTCTTTTTATGTTTCATTTTTTTGTATATTTAAGGACATAGTATTTTTTATATTTATATCATATTCTATTTAGTATTTATTTTATGTCATTCTCCTTTTATAATTTTTATGTCATTCGATATTTCTAATTTAAAAAAGACACTACTAAACCTATATTATTAATATTCAACACATATTAATAGTTTAAAAAAGTCAACAAAAATTAAAAAATTAATATTGGTGACAAAACAACAGATCGTCGCTAGTATATAAGAAAAATAGCGATGGCTCCCAGAGAGTCTCTAACTAGCAGCCATAGCGACGGCCGGACATAGTCGCTGTGTAGCTAATCATAGCAACAGCTACAGGTGGTTGCTATATAGCCACTAATAGCGACCGTTATAGGCTATTGCTATGATTGGCTAGACAGTGACCACCTATAGTCATCGCTATGATTGGCTAGACAGTGACCATATTCGATCGTCGTTGTATAGCCACTCATAGCGAAAGAATACGTCACCAGCATAAGGACCCCATTAGCGATGGTGTGACGTCGTCAAAACTGTTCCGACGAATGCCCTTCCTGTTGATGTAGTATTAGCGACAATTAACTTAATTAGCAATGATGTTTGGTCTATCATAAATGTCGTCACTAACAGGTTTAGCGATGGAATTATCATGACTTAGCGATGGGTTTTTGTCGTTGCTAACAGGTTTTTTTAGTAGTGGGTATTCTTGACTCCGGCCACTTCTGGCTTATCCCAAGTATTCTTAACACTAGCTAGTCCTGGCTAAAAATCCAAGTATTCTTCCAAAAGCCTTTTAAGGCCATAGTGTTTCCCAATATTAACAGATTCTGGCAACACACTAGAATGTACAACGTGATAGTAGAGAAAGTTTTTGAAATTATAACCAAATAACTCAACGTATAAAGATATGAAATGATTACAAGGTATACTGAGCTACAGACTATTATAAGTCATATTCTACACTAAGTAGAACCACAAAGAGAACTTATGTAATGAATATAAGAACTTAGAAGCTTTAAGAAAAAGTCACTCAAACTTTGGTTTCTAAGAAAGAGAATTCAAGTTTTTGAATGAACAACGTAACTGCGTAACTTGTATATCGCAACTTGTCATCCCTTGAATTCTAAAGTTTCTTGTATTTATAGTCCTTCTGAAAATATCCGTTGGTTATCTTCGAAGGATGTTGGTCTGTTGAGGATTACGTTGTCAAAGAGTGCAGGCCCATGCTTTAAAGAAGTTTCCTTACCTGGGTAACTTTGAAATTCTTCAGCAAAAGATCCCTTTTTCTTACAAACTTTAGGAAAGCACATACACTCTATAGCTGTTGACCTTAGGCTATTTATTTTGATTAGGTTCAACTTTTTTGACACCTTGAGACATGTGAGGCGGTTTTCTTGATACGCGTGAGAAAGACTTCAACTTTTTCATTGATTTCCTCTCTAATGCTAGCTTCAGAGAAAACATGAGAAAGTTCAAGCAACTTCATTTTTGGAAAGGAAAGATCCTTTCAAGAACTCGAAGAGTCATAGATCTTCTTATGGTCTGAAGACACAAAGAGAGACTTGATCAAGTGAAGCTTGAAAGAGTGTAGACTTTTTCACTTCAGAAGCAAATTAATTTTATGGACTCCTCCTTTCTTTTGCAAATAGAGCTCTACAAACTCTTGACACACTTCAATATAATTGTTAGACAAACAAATAGTACAGACTTCATTTTAGCTAAGAGTCTTGATGTGTATTATTAACAAATCACATGGGGTTTAGACTGCTCAATCATGAGTTCAGACTTTACTCTTATAATCTCCCCCTATTTTTTGATAACAAACATTAAGTCTCAAATATAGAATGAATTCTGTACTAAGTGAAGAATTGAAACATTGAATTCACGAAGCATGAAATTATTCATTCAAGGCATAAGTTCCAAATTCTTTCAAGTTTTGAAAAAGATAATTAAGTTAAATATATGCAACATACTTTAAGGGAGTTAAGACAATGAATCATTAATAAGTCTAAAGACAGAGAAACCAAACACTTTTATTTCGGAACATAAGATGTGCTACAGACTCAAAAAGACAAAAAAAATGTAACTACATTATTTGAAACTCAGACTATTCTCCAAAATATTCTCCCCCTTTTGTAATCAACAAATAAGGGTCATCACTGAGACTTAGAAGTCTTGGCAGAAGAGATACCATAACTGGTTTGAATTATTGAAGTTGGATCCTGCTTCACCTATCAACCACAAGATGTGATTCCATATGCATCTAACATCTTCCTTAGTGTTGAGATCAAATTGTAGGAGTCTGGATACTTCTTCATCAAAAAGTCTGTGAGGTCTGGGTTCATCCCATGTGGGCACGTACGGTTGAACCAAATCTGAAACATGTTCTTTTCCTTTTCTAGATAAGTGAGGCTTAGCAACAGGGCAAAGCCTGTCTAGAGTAATAAGAATCTTGGTTGACGGAAGGATGAATGCAAACTTTGCTCTTCCACTTGTAATTATAGTTAGGGATTTTCCTTGTTGTATGTCCAACAAAATGGCTCTTTATTCCTTATTGTATGTCCAATAAAATTGCTCTTTATTCCTTCCTGAGCTTATAATACATAGCAACATCAGATGTAGAGCACAAACTATCATCATGAAGTATATCTTATGTAGGCAGAGGAAGGGCTAAAGTGAGTGAAGGTGAGGTGGATGGCAAAGTTATCCTGGTTAACTGAAGTCTAGATTCTGGGTGATCAATAGGCACAAAGGTAAAGATGGATGTGTGAGTCTATAATGCTTGATCTTGAGCAGGGGCAACAAATGGAGTTTCTTGATAAGATAGAGGTTGATCCAGAGTCATCTAAGAGATAGTGTCTGAAGGTAGACGTGATAGTATAGTCTCTGGTTCAGGTGAGGTGGACTTGGAGTCTGAAGAGTCAAAGGTCATAGGATTGGCAGTAGAGAAGCCTTCTGAAATATTTTTTTCTTGTAGAGATATGCTTTAGCATTCTCCTTGTAATTCTTCCATATGATTAAAAGGGAATAGATGGTTTAGCAATCGATTGTTTTACAATCAATGGTTTAGCAATCTTCACAACAGGTTCAAACTTTGTCATGGAGAGGCCAGACTTTGTTGTTCTGGGAGAAATGCCAACAAAAGTCTTGACTTTCTTAGTAGGGGGTCCGGACTCTGGTCGATCGAAGTTTGATAAGGAATCGTCATTTGAGGATAGTGAGTATTGTAGAAAATTAAGGGCTTTGGTAGCCAGGTCACCACACATTTTTAAGTCCCTTGAGCTTTGAATGTCAATTACATGCTATTCAAAATTTGCTCAAGACACCTGGAAATGGAATCTTCTCTTGTTTTCTGATAAAAGTAGTGATTAGGCAGCACATAATCATACTAGGGAGACTGGCCTGGGTCTTTTTTCATCATAAGGATCATACAAAACTTGTTTAGTTTAGTTACTAGTCCCTTGCGTTTTTTCTTGGAGAGAAAATATATCTCATGAATGCATGCAGAAATTTTGCTTTGGGTAGTAAATCTTTTACTAAAAGTGAGGGAGAGGATTCAGAACCATAAAGACATAAGTTCGCTTCAGCTTCTAGGATTGTGGTCCCAATGTAGTCTTCAAAAAATGCAAGTCCTTCATTTGGACAGCCACATGTATGTGTAATGCCATTGATGGAGATTTCTATTCTTTTATCTTTGAGAACTCTAAAAATTGTTGAATCTTCCTTGTTGATAGTCATAGTGGCCCAGAATTCCAACACCCAAGATGGTGAATATACATAAATCATAGAGCAGAAGTGAAGCCAACCCATTCCATTCAACTCAACCAAGACATCTCTTTCTTCATCCTTATATTGGATAGAAGAGCAAAAAACAGATTCAACAATGTCTTTTGTTGAAAAGTTAATGCCAGCCATTTCATAGAAAAAGAATTTAGGAAGATGAAAAGGTTTTCAAAAATGTTTTAGAGCAAAAATAGGTTTTCAAGTGAAGTTCAAAAGAGAGAGATTTTGCAGAGAAATTTGAAAAGTTACAGAAAAGATTTTTGAAAGGGTGAAAGGACAAGTAAGAGTGAAACGCATTTATAGGCAACATGACATAATGGAGGGAAAAGTAGTTTTCAGAAAACGGTTACATTTCACATAATTAAAAGGTGCCACATGTTATAAAAGAAATTAAATGAATATTTAAGAAATTTAAATAGGGGATATAGACTGCATCTCTCAGACTAATAGAGAATAAAATAAAGAATAATTCTAAGTTACAAAGCATGTAGACTGTAAATGTACAGACACTTCAATCATTCAATATTATGCATGTTCAGACTATACTTGATAAATGCAAACCTTACTTCTACTAGGGGCTTAGTGAGAATATCTGCCCATTGATGGTCTGTATCCACATGCTGTATGTGACACCCTCGATTAACTAGGACAAATTCCCACACTGGAATGTCCTATTTAATTAAGGAGTCACTAAAAATAGGAGTATTTTTTTTTTGGTGATCATCAGCTCATGATTTAAAATAAATACATTATATAGATCGATTCTTTTAACATGAGAGTATTTAAAAGAGTACGGAGCTCACCGGCTCCTGATAACCATGATAAAATAACAACATAACAGAAATAAAATGTCGAGTCTATAATGATCTCAACATAAATAGAAAATATACAAGATGACGCTTCCAAACTGGCATCTCCTACTACAGGTATTCCAAGTCATGCCCATGCTCGCCTTGTCCTTCACATACACAAATATCAACAATAATTAGAGGGTTAGTCATATAGTAATGGCATGCTATACATGTATTAGATTCAATTATTGTAAATCATAATTCATTACCAATATATAGTGGGGCCCAACTTCCACTCATCAATCTCATATACCAATAACCATGTGCACAATCTGCCACCCTTATCTCCTCTGCCCAACTAGAGCGACCGGAGCTCTCCTCGTTCTGGTTTTCATAAATGGGTAGGGATTCATAGTCCCAATCATCAAAATGGCCAATCATATATATTACACATCACCACAGAACGGGCACTCCACGGTCATAGAAAATCCCGCTTCTTGTTGAAGTACACCAGAGTTTGCTACGGGCTATCTAGCGACGGGCACGAATCTGATGCCACTTGGAATTCCCGCCTCCGGTGATACTCCCTAGACTGCCCTCGGGTATCAAGGCGCGGCAGATTCTTCAGTGTACCCATCACTGTATGCTCTAGGAGATTTTTCCAACATCCCTCCTCAACTCCAAATGCAACATGGCATGTGTTTATCTCAATTACTAGGGTGCCCAGAGTCTAGACGGAACTTAACTCACATAGCGCATTTGTCCTTAAAACATGTAAAACATCCAAGCTATAAAATTTTCATGTAGTAGGTAATAAAGCTTGAAGATTCGAATAAGAATTCATTTCATTAGAAATACCAAGGTTATTTTCTAAACAACCTTTATACGAAAATTCTCTATTGTAAGATATTCAATTTATTTACAAGTTTATAATATATATATATATATATCTTTAAAAAGGAGTAACATAATTGCAATTATGTTTCTTGGGAATATAATCTTAAGAAAATCTAAGCTTTTCTATAAAGAGAATTTAAGGATAAGATATAAAATTTTTGATTACTAAAGTCATTTTGTCGTATTTACTTATAATGGACAATTTAATTGATTTTGTCTTTCTAAAATATTTCATAATTTAATAGATGAAATATTTCTGTATTTACAAGGTAATCCTTCTAATTCTACACTGAAAATAAAAGGCTCCTCTTTTTCTAAAGTAGGATACAAGATAGTAAGTTTTTCGTTTCTTTGTCCAAAACATTGTTTTCATCGTATTTTATCTAGAAAATTCCGATTTGAGTGATTCCAAAGCCAAAATGTTTAACTTTAAAAATAATAATTAAATATATTAAAATTAAAATAAATTCTGTCCAGAAAATAGCCACTACATGAAAGTTCACCAATTGCCAAAGTTCGTCATTCCAACGTTCGTAAAAATACATTTTAAGGAAAAATCACGCGTAAAAAATTCTTCCAACCAATTTTTATTCTTTTGGTATTTTTCTCATGCTCAAAATTCATCTTCTATGCCACAAAATAATCCTCCAAAACAGTTTTACCAATTTCTTTCGTTTGCCCATAAAAATACGTTCTATGCCGTTTCTAACGTTTCATTCACGCCTAAACTCGGGTCCCTTTTTAATTCTTTTATTATTTACCACATTCATAACATTTTCATGCTCAAAAATATTTCTCAAGTGTATAAACATACAGCAACATCAATAATTCTAAATATTCATCAAGAATTTCTTTCTAAAACTCTTATAAATTGTTTTCTTAACGTCATAAATTCATCATTTAATTACCATCACTAAAATCACTTGTTTTTTATTTTTATTTTTATCGCAAAATTTCTGAGGTCAAGTCACGTTACCAATTTTTAACCATAAAATCATTTCTTTTTAAGTTTATACGTTAGGATCTAAAATTTATTAAGTTGTTTACTAACTATTAAAAAAATTCCAGCAGCAATATTAGTTTATTGTGAGTTGTAAAACTGATTTGGAAATATTTTATATTGTCTAAAAAAATATTATTAACACTCCAAGTCACCAATTATGCATAATTAAATAAGATCATCACATGCAATATAATTTCAACCAAAAATCTACAGCAATAAAAATTCAAGTGTTAGTGACCTTCATAATATAAACTTTACATTTTTAAAGGATTTAACAAGAACCATGGTGTAGCCATAATACTTCTTAAAGATCTAAATTTTCTTACAAGAATTTTCAAAGTTAAACTGTAAAAGTTAGTTCTTTAAGAGAGAATTAGGATATAAGTGCTAAGGAACACTTATATCCCACAATGCATGTATTAAATCATGGATTTTAAATAAGCAAGGTACTCCCCCTTACCACCAAAAATTAGTCCACCAAGGAAGGATGGCAAGGACTCCAAAATTTACTTCTAGACCACCATGGATTGCTTTATCAAGGAAGGAGGAAATGGATGCTAGGAAGGTGGTGGTTTTAACATGAATGATGGTGGATGGAAGTAGGAAAATACTTGCTGTTTGGAAAAAGTTCAAGAAGAAGATATGGTCATTTGAAGGTAGGAACTTAGATTTTGAAAGCTTTGTAGGGTGGTATGATGATTTAGGATGGATGGTGATGGTTGTGTGATGGTGTTTTAGATGGAGGAAATATGAGAAAAGAGAAGAAATGGGTTGCCGAATTTTTTTCTAAGTGTAGAAGAAGAAAGAAAAGCAAAGCAAGAGAAATGAAAGGTGGATTTTTGCATGCATGTACCTTGTCCCCCTAGGTCTCACGGCCATGCATTGAGTGAGAAAGGTGTCAAGCTTGTTTCATGCAAGTGAAATGTGTCACAAGCAGCTGAAAGTGAGGTGGTGAAGTGTGTTGCATGGTTGGGACAAGTGGCCAAGTGATGGAGCAATTTAATTGGTCCATGGTGCATGCAAGCTTAGGTGTCAAGTACATGGCAGCATCTTGTTTGTGGATTTGAGTGGGCGTATGGACCAATTTTGCTAATGGGCTAAACATAAAAGTTGTAGAACTTTTTGTTATCTTTAAATGGATATAAAGCACAAAAAACGCCATGGAGAATTGAGAAATTCATGGCCCAAATACAAAAAGGGTGCAGGGTTGTGATGGGATTTTTATCCCTTGAATAGTTTATTTTTTTGGGCCAAATAGGTTGCAATTTAGGCTTTGTGTTATTCATACAAGTTGTGTATAATTGAGTTAAAAAAAATTAGGGAAGTCCTCATTCAATTTCATGATCATATGAGAGAGTTATGTGGAAAATACTGCACCTAGTGCAAACTGTTACTAGAAAAATGTGAATTGGTGTAGTGTTTTAATTTCTGGGATTTATGGGATGAGAACTGGTCTTTGTGGTCAACATAAGAGTTGTAGATAAATTTGATACAAAGATTTTGGGATAAAAACGACTTGAATCTAATATCAGTAGAATAAATTACGCCCAAAATACGTATAGACGTGCATTTTGGCTTACCCGGGGAACTTAAAATCAACGTTTTTAGGCTTGGTTGTTTAAAATTGGGTATTGGGCTCTTCACAAAAGTTGTTAGGAATAACATAAGGAACATTTTGGGATAAAAATAATTTACTCAAGTCCCAGGATTATTTCTAGGCTCAAACTGGGGAGTTACACAGTTCTATTAACTTAAAACAATTACTTAGATATTTCTATTAAATCACCTAAAGTTTTTGTTATTATTAATATTATTAGACACATTATTATTATTTTCCTAATTATTTCTATTACTCACATAATTAAAATTAGAACTTCTACCTCACACTCACAAAATCTCTTTAAAACAAAATAAGTAAACAAATTGGCCATAGCCCATTCATCAATACACATAAAATTATCATAAAATACAGACAACTGGTCTCGAGGACCTAACACAAAAATGAGGGTTGTTACACTGTTGATCCAGAATGCCTTTCTGAATGTAGTCACGTATGAAGTGATACTTCACTTTGATATGCTTTGCCTTTGAATGCCAGATTGGATTCTTTGATAAATTTATAGCACTAGTGTTGTCACAGAACACTGGAATTTCTTCTTCCTTGATTGAATAATCCTCTAGCTGGTACCTCATTTATAGAAGTTTTGAACAACAGCTGGCTGCAGATAAGTATTCTGCTTCAGCTGTGGAGAGAGCTATGGAATTCTGTTTCTTTCTACTCTAGGAAATCAAGCTAGTTCCAAGAAAGTGACATCCGCCACTCTTGCTTTTTCTATCTGTTCTATCACCAGTAAAGTCTGCATCATAGAAACCATGAAGAGAAAAAGAGTTTGTTCTCTTATAGAATAACCCAAGGTTAGTGGTACCTACAAGATACCTTAGAATCCTCTTCATTGTAGATAGGTGTGAATCCTTGGGGTCTGCTTGATATCTTGCATATACACACTAAACATTATATTTGGTCTGCTGGATGTTAAATACAATAGTGATCCAATCATTCCTCTATATAGAGTCTGATCAACTGATGCACCAGATTTATCTTTACTTATTATGCAATTTGGATGCATTGGAGTACTTATGAGTTTGGCATCAACCATTTTAAATTTTATGAGTAACTCTTTGGTGTACTTTTGTTGATGAATAAAAATTCCATCATCAGACTTTTTAATCTGCAGATCAAGAAAGAATTTGAGTTCGTTCATCATGCTCATCTCAAATTCAGCCTGTATAGTTTTTGCTAAATCTTTGCAAAGACTTTCTTTTGTAGCACCAAAGATAATGTCATCTACATAAATTTGTATTATAATGAAGTGTTTATCTGAACCTTTTCTAAATAAAGTTTTATCAACTTTTCCTCCAGTAAAGCCTTTTGATTTAAGAAAAGAGCAGAGTCGATCATACCAAGTTCTTGGTGCTTGCTTCAGACCATACAGTGCTTTACTAAGTTTAAAGACATGATTTTCTAAAGATCTGTCTTCAAACCCAGGGGGTTGTTTTATAAAAACTTATTCTTTAATAAAACCATTTAGAAAAGCACTTTTAACATCTATCTGATATAATTTAAGTCCCTTAAAGGCAGCAAAGGCAAGTAAAATCCTTATAGCTTCAAGTCTAGCCACAGGAGCAAAGGTTTCAGTAAAGTCTTATACCTTCTTGTTGGTTGTAGCCTTGTGCCACAAACCTTGCCTTGTTCCTTACGACTTTTCCATCTTCATCGAGTTTGTTTATAAACACTTATCGTCCTCTGATAATGCTTATGTTCTTCGGTCTTGGAACTAGGGTCCAGACCTTGTTTCTTTCAAACTGGTTCAATTCTTCTTGCATGGAAATAATCCAATCTGAATCCTTTAAAGCATCCTCAATGGTCTTAGGTTGAAAGTCTGAAACCAGTGCCATTGATGATTGGTTCTGGATCCTTGATTTGGTTTAGACTTCTTCACTTTGATCTCCGATGATGAGGTTTGAAGGATGATAAGTCTTAAATTTCTAATTTCTTGGTTTCTCTTCTACACATGTTGTCTGTTGATCTTGTTCTTGTTGTTGTAGAGCAGCAGAGTCTGAAGGTCTAGGTTGTTCTTCAAATTACATGATACCTACATCATCACCATCTAGATCTACCAATTCCTTGTTAGTCTTTGTTAAATCATAAGATATCACGTGCATTGATTCCTCAATGGTTTGAGTCCTTGTATTGAAGACTCTATAAGATTTTGATGTATTTGAATACCCCATGAAAATTCCTTTATCACACTTTGAGTCAAACTTTCCAAGTTGATCTTTTGTGTTTAGGATATAACATGTGCATCCAAATGGATGAAAATATGAGATGTTGAGTTTTTTTCCCTTCCACAATTCATAGGGAGTCTGATTTAGTATTGGTTTGATAAAGACTCTGTTTTGGATATAACAAGAAGTGCTTACAGCTTTAGCCTAAAAATATTTAGGCAAATCATTTTCACAAAGCATAGTTCTAGCCATCTCCAACAGACTTTTGTTTTTCCTTTCCACAACGCCATTCTGTTGAGGTGTTCTTGGATCAGAAAATGTATGAGAGATGCCAGTTTTGTTACAAAAATTTTCAAAAATTTCATTTTCAAATTCTCTACGATGATCACTTCTTATTGTACCAATACAGATTCCTTTTTCAGACTAAATTTTCTTGCAAAAAATCTTGAACACTTGTGTAGACTCATCCTTGTGGGCTAGGAAATAAACCCATTTCATTTTGGTGAAATCATCAATAATAACAAAACCATATCTTTTTCCAGCATGACTCTCGATTTGGGATGGTGTAAACAAGTCTAAATGCAATAGCTCAAGTGGTCTGGACATTGAAACTACATCTTTGTTTTTAAAAGAAGATTTATGTTGTTTTCCCCTTTGACATGCTTCTCACGGTTGGGTTTCATTGAATGAAATTCTAGGAAGTCCCTTAACTAACCCTTTTCTGTTGATTTTGGAAATATGTTTCATGCTAACATGTCCAAGTTTCTTGTGCCAGATCCATTTTTCTTCAGATGAGGAAAAGAGACAAGTTACATTTTGACTTGGCAGATTACCCAAATCAACCTTGTAAAGGTTGTTGTGTCTGTTGGCTGAGAAAAGAGTAATTCTGTCAACATTTATGATTGTACACTTTTCTTTGTCAAAAGAAACTTTATAACCATTATCGCAGAATTGACTTATGCTCAGTAAGTTATATTTCAGACCTTCAACAAAATAAATATTCTCAATTATAGGAGAAAGAATTTTACTAACTTTACCAATCCTAGTGATACGTCTGGACTGGTTTCCTTCAAAAGTAACTTTTCCTGCTTTAAATTATTCCAAGCTTAGGAACATAGACCTTTTGCCCGTCATATGATGAAAGCACCCACTATCCAGATACCAGAAGAATTACTTTGCTTTTGTCCTCAAGCACATCTCAAATTAGAACAATCATTGTTTTTGGTACCCAGAACTTTTTGGGTCCTGTAGAATTAGTTGTCTCACCACTTTTCCCTTTTCTATTTGGACAGTCTTGAATTACATGATCATATCTTTTGCAATAGTTGCATTTGGCATGTTTATGTTCAGGCACAAAGTGCGCTTTTAAACAGTCTATTGTAAAATGATTATGCTTCTTGCAACATTTGCACTTGACATGCTTACGTTTAGATTGAAAGGATGTATTCTTTTCTCTAGGATCAGTTTCTTCAACAAAACCCAGAACAGCTTTTTCAGAACTTCGCTTTGATTGTCCTATAAATTTACAGAGATTTTTAGTTTCATTAACAAATTTGGCTAGGTCTATAGTAAGTGGACTTACTTCCTATTGAAGAGACTTGATTTCCTTGCCTTGTGAGATACAATAGGAGTCTGAACTGTTGAGTTCAATTTTTGGAAAATCATTTTCCTCTTTAAGTTTGTGTATCTCCTCAAGATTCATCATTTCTTTCTCATCAAGCTCCTTGAGAAGTTCTTGGTCTGAATCCTTTTTCTTCAATTTAGATATTTTATCTTCACATGAAGAAATAATTTCAGACTATTTCTTTTTTAGCAATTTATAACTTTTCAAAAGAATTGAAAGGTCCATGAAAAGAGCTTCATAGTTTTCTTGGAGTTTAGACTGATTTACATCTTCTGTTTTAGAGTCATCTGAACATGATTCAAATCTGAATCAGTGTTAGCCATGAGACAAATCTGAGCAGTCTTAATTTCTTCTTCAGACTCACTAGAACTTGTTGAGTCTTCATCATCCCAAGTGATGAGTCCTTTTTATTTCATGAAGAACTTCTTCTTTTCTCTTCTGTCTTTTCTATCCTTATTTAGAATAGGACATTCAGCTTTCATGTGTCCTGGTTTCCTACAATTGAAACATTCTAAGGCAGATTTGTCTGTTTTAAACTTTTATTTAACCCTTAGCCATGAACTTTTACCTTTAGGTTCTTTTCTATTGAACCTTCCTCCTCCACTTTTCATATTTTTTAAAAGTGTGTGGAATCTTTTAGTCACGAGGGCCAATTCTTCATTAGTGTCCTCTTCCTCTTCATCAGTTGCAAGGTCTAAGCTAGTTGATTCTTCAGCTCTTGACTCCTTGCTTTTCCTGGGAGTCTATTCGGACTTTTGAGCAATATTCTTTAAGGATGAGAGCTTTGGCACCTCCTTCTGGTTGAGCTTCAGCTCATGAACCCTTAGAACACCAAGGAGTTCATCCAGAGTAAGAGTGTTGAGGTCTTTAGCTTCCTCCAATGCAGCACACTTTGCATCAAACTTTTCTGGCAAACAACCTTAAATTTTTACGTTGACGTCTTCGGTTGAGGGGGTGTGTCCTAGTGCTTTAAGCTCCTTGAGGAGAGTCTAGAATCTTCCAAACATCTGATCTATAGACTCATAGTCTTCCATCTTAAAGTTATCGTACTTCTTAGTCACAAGAATTTTCTTAGACCTCTTAACATTAGATATATCTTCATAGTTGCGCTGAAGAGCATCCCAGATTTCTTTTGTTGTTTTGTAGCTATATACCTTATTATACTCTAACTTTCATAAAGCATAAATTAACTCCATCTTCTTGGTGTCTGCTGTGGACCGTTTATTTTTAGGGGTTAGGTTTCCATCTTTTTCTAAAGGCTTTGGATTGTCACCTTTTGTGATTATTCCCTACAGTTCATATTGTGTAGACTTGATGAACATTTCCATCCTATCTTTCCAGTAACGATAATCTTAAAAGAAGGTAGGTGGTCTGTTTGATGATGCTCCTTCTGGAATAAGCTGATCTTGAGAAGTTGAGGCCATGAATCTTGTACCTTTTTACTTGTGAGAGTAATCAACCCAAAAGGACAAGCTCTGATACCAATTGATGGTACAGAGTTAGACTTAGAAGAGGGGTTGAATAAGTCTTAAACTCTTTTTCTAAAAAATTCTACAGACCACTTTAGCCAAATATGTAATTTTAACAGATTGAAGAAAGGGAACAGAGAAAGACACAACGGAATTTATCTTGGCTCACTTCCAACTCAGAAGCTACTCTAGTCCCTTCAGACTGAAAGATTTTTCACTATTATAAAATACCTTTACAATCTGCACTTACCCAATGCAACAGTATTCTTGACTCAAGCCACTTCTGGCTTATCCCAAGTATTCTTCACACTAGCCACTCCTGGCTAAAAACCCAAGTATTCTTTCAAAAGCCTCTTTAAGCCACAATGTTTTCCAACACTAACAGATTCTGGAAACATACCAGAATGTACAACATGATAGTAAAGAAAGTCTTTGAAATGTACAAAGATATGAAATGATTACAAGGTACACTGAGCTACAGAGTACTATAAGTCACGGTCTGCATTAAGCAGAATTACAAAAAGGACTTATGTAGTGAATACAAGAACTTAGAAACTTTAAGAAAAAGTCTCTCAGACTTTTGTTTCTAAGAGAGAGAATTTAAGTTTTTGAATGAACAGCGTAACTGCGTAACTTGTATATCACAACTTGTCAACCCTTGAATTCAGAAGTTTCTTATATTATAGTCCTTTTGAAAATATTTGTTGGTTATCTTTAAAGGATGTTTGTAACATCCTGTTTTTTAATAATAGTCCTATTTTGTAAATTATGAAGTATGGAAGGTCTATAAGTGATAATCAGTGAATAAATACCCTGTGGTGTAATATCCCAAAAATTCCATTTTTATGTATAATCATTGATTTTATATGGACCATTAGTGATATTGTCCATTTTCCGAGTGAAATATGTCTTAGATGAGACAATCCGAGTGAAGAAAGGGATCTGTTCCGAGTGAATGATGAAATTCCGAGTGACCAAGAGAAATTCTGATTGAAGGTTGGAATTCCGAGTGAGTGTCATGTTTTCCGAGTAAAACATGACCGAGAGGGACACTACCGAGTGGAGTCATGGCCTCGGAGTGAAGTGTGTTCGAGAGAACCATTTCTGGGTGAAAATTCCGAGACAAACACCCTTGAATGACTCAATTTCGAGTCAAACGCCTCCAAGTGACTCGTTTCCGAGTCAAACCTTGTGAAGTGCTTCCTTTTCCGAATGAAACTTCTTCGATTGCAGCATTCCGAGTGAAGTACATCCAATTGAAGGAAAAACTCATTTCTGAGTAATAAATATCCGAGTGGTCTATCTCCGAGTTGAACTTCCTTGACGTCGACTGAAGTATATACCGAGTGAGTCACTTCAGGTGAGTGACTCTGGAACAGAGAAAGGTTAACTCCGAATGACCTCTCAATTATAATATAACCGAGTGGAAAAATTTTGAGTGGATCCATTCGGAAAGGAGAAGTGGCCGACTGAGAACGTTTTCAGACAGATATATATATATCCGAGTGAGGTGCTTTCTGAGTGAAAACCGAGTAAGAGGAGTCAGTTTGGGGAACGACTACCTCTGGTCGGACTTCACTTAAGCAAATGAGTTCCTCGCTTAAGCGAGTGAGAGTGGAGTAAGTGAGGCTTATGTGTCTCGCTGAAGCGAGTCGGTATTCGCTTGAGCGAAACTCACACTCGCTCAAGCGAGTCGGTTTTCGCTTGGGCGAAACTCCCCTGACAGTGCAGCGTATGACACTCGCTCAAGCGAGTCGGTATTCGCTTGAGCGAGAGGGACTCGGATTCCCTTTTTCTTCATATGACTGGCAATATCCAGTCGGTTTTGATGCTGACCGAGTGGCATTTCAGTTGGCATACGTGACAGAATTAACGTTTTGACTTCAATTTTGTCCCTTTATGCAAATTTTTAATATATCTGATCCAATTACTCACCCTAGTGGGTGGACGGCCAGAAGTGGAAGACATATAACTTACTTTCTTATCTAGATCTCCATTATCAACCCACTAACAGCCCACTAGAAACCCACTCACAAAAAGTTGTTCCCCACTTGCCTTTGCATTATTAACACTGCCTTTGTTAAGACCAGAACTCTTTAGATCAATTAAGTCAGTCAATTATCTTCCTTTCATTCCTCTTCTCCATTAAGGAACCTTAAATCTAAAGCTAGGACAGTGAGGAGAACATTTTCAGTCGGCCAGAATCGTCAATCCAAGTAAGAGGGGACAGGGTTGTGAATAACTATGAAATGGGTAGAATTGTATGCTCTTCTAGGATTCTAGTTTTAATTTCGTATATTATTGCTCAGTTTTGAAATTGAAAATGTGTGAATTTGATTCTTACTTCTTCATGAAAGTTATAGATCTTTTTGTTATCTGAATTTTGAGACCTGAATCAATTAATTTGAATATGTATAGCAAACGTTATAGCCAAAATACAACAGCATGTCCGTGTGGAATATTTATCCTATGTTTTGTGTATATATTAAAATTCTGGGACTTATACATGCATAATAAGCCTTTGATGTCTTCACAAAAGTTGTAGATATTTGTGTTATGGATCTGTAGAAAGTGGTTTCAAGTCAAAATAATTTTTGTAGCTCGAGTTATGCCTAAAATATTGAAGTATATTCAAGCTATAAATCTGTTAACTTGAGATACGTATTTTATTTTTAAAACTGGGAATTTTGTGGTGAGAATTAGTGATTGGTGTCTTCATAAAAGTTGTAGATCTTCTTGTTATGTGAATTTTGAGACCTGAACCGACTGAATTGGATATGTATAGCATGAGTTATGATCAAAATACTACAGCATGTCCGATTGAAATACTTATCTTGTGTTTTGTGCATATATGAATATTCTGGGAATTATACATACATTTTTAGATTTTGATGTCTTCATGAAAGTTGTAGATATTTATCTTAGGGATCTATAGAAAGTGGTTTTGAGTTAAAAATATGCTTGTATCTCTAGATATGCTCAAAATACAGAAGTATGTTCATGATGAAAATCTGTTAACTATAAAATCCGAATCTTATTTTTAAAACTGGGAATTTTGTGGTGAGAATTAGTGGTTGGTGACTTCATGAAAGTTGTAGATATTTGTGTTAAGAATACTTTAGAACTAGTTTCATGCCAAAATTGTTTTTGTAGCTCCAGAAACACTGAAAATACTAACCTGTGTACGTTTTAAAAATCCTCTTTGAGGCAGTTTTGTATTCTGTGAATAAGTGATGTTTCTGTTTAGAATTTGAATTTATGGTCTTCAAGAAAATTGTATATATTTATTTTATTGAGCTATAGAAAGTGGAATAACATGAAAAGGGTTTGATTTGCTCATGTTATGACTGTTTTACTAACGTATGTTGCTGTTGGAAATGCTGAAATTTGCTTATAATGGTTATTATGGATAAAAATGATATTTTCCCTATGGGTAACAATTTATTATTAAATTCTTGAGTGATTATGATTTATTATTGATGTTGTTATGTGTTTAATGAGTATCATACGGTTGTATATTTTGGTGGTGAATAATTATGAATGACATAATTAATATATATGTACATGAATGCCTTGTGGTTATTGTTACATGTGGTTGAAACAGTAAATCCATGATTCTGAAAATTATTATATGTGATGTGTCATTTGAGGACTTGTGGTTTTCCAAGTGGTTTTGGAAATATTAATATCATGGTATGTTAAATGATAAAGAGAATTAAAGGCATTCATGCATCATAAGCATTTGGACGCACCATGGAATTTTAGGGGTTCCATGATTGCCTACCCTGGTGGGGGGTTACTCTATGATGAGTTAAAGCCCTATTTTTGTTATGAGGGTCATGGGGCTGTAGGGATCCATGACTGTATAAATTCCTACTGATGTTTGGGTCATGGGGCTGTAGGGATCCATGACTGTATAAATTCCTACCGAGGTCTCTATGAGATTTTTACTGCAGTATTCCCACCAAACCAAATGGATCCAGCATGACATCATTTGACTAATTAAAGACTTATTAAATGAACTTGTTTTGCATATTCATCATATCATTATGCATTATTGATCGTGTTTGTGCAATTCTATATATTTTATATTTATTCTATATTCTGTCTCACTCTTACATTAATTTTTTACAGTGAATGCTACCCAGAATGAAGAGTGATGCTATGGTTGATGCCTATGTGAATTATTGCTTGGATTTTGAATTTATTCTAATTTTATGATTTGTAATAAATACAACGGGTTATGTACTGTTCTTTTAAAAATCATTTCCGCTACGTAATTATTCCTTGAATTTTATTATTCACGACTAGTATGCATAATAATATTCCGCTATTATCGACTTTTATGTGAACTCTGAATTTAATTTATGAATTTTAAAATGATCTTTTAAAAACACAAAAAATTTATTCGGAAAATTATACGGGACGTCACAATGTTGGTCTCTTGAGGATTGCACTATCAGTCAGTGCAGACACTTACTTCAGAGAAGTTTCCTTATTTGGGCAACTTCGAAAGTCTTTAGTAAAAGATCCGTTTTGCTTATATACTTCAGGAATGCACGTACACTCTATAGCAGTTGACCTTAGGCTATCCGTTCTAATTAAGTTCAGCTTTTCTGACACCTTGAGACACGTGAGGAAGTTTTCTTGATACCGGTGAGAAAGACTTCAATTTTTCCGATGATTGCCTCTTTAATGCAAGCTTCAAAGAAGACATGGGAAAGTTCATGTAGCTTCATTTTTGGAAAGGAAAGATCCTTTTTAAGAACTCAAAGAGTCACAGATCTTCTCGTGGTCTGAAGACACAAAGAGAGACTTTAGCTAGTGAAGCTTGAAAGAGTGCAGACTTCTTCATTTCAGAAGCAAATTAATTTTACGGAGTTTCCTTTTTTTTACAAATGGAGCTATACAGACTACTAGTACACTTCAACAGAATTGTTAGACAAACAAACAGTATAGACTTCATTTTAGCTGAAAGTCTGGATGTGTATTATTGATAAATCACATGGGGTCTAGACTGCTTAATCATGAGTTTAAACTTTACTTTAACAACATATGTTTTACAAGAAAAGTTATTTATTTTATAGCATTCTTTGTCTAGCAATAGTTAATTAATTTTAATAGCACAAATTTTTTTACAAATGTAGTTTTAGACAAATTCTATTAAACACGTCTCTCACCCAGTCATAGGTCCCCTCCATAAGCACGTTCGATAATCCCCAATAGGCAAAGAAAGTCTAAAGCAGAGAGAAGCACTGACCTGGTGAGAAGAAATTCTAATGAGAGAAGAAGACAAGGGAGGGGGCAGATGCAGCAGTAGAAGTCACAGAGAAGTGTTAAGTTACTAAACCAAAGAGGTGGATGAATAAAGAAATCCTGAAAATTTTGGAATAGAGAAGGAAAGAGAACTTATAGTGGAAAAAAACCTTTTGGTTAAACCCCTTGATCCAATGGTGGGAATATAAGGGGGCGTGAGCATTCAACGGGCATGATGTATCCAAAAGATGGCACCTCTGGAGGGAGCCACGTAATCCATTATGTGATGGTTGGGGTATGAAAACCCTAAATCAACAGAGGTGACGTTTCAAGATAACTTTTGAGTAAAACGACGTATCCTTAAATGACCTTGGGATACAAAAATAGCGCAATCATGACAAGCGCGTGCTCTCACTTCCTTATAGTTGCAAATGACGGTTATTAACCCTTCGCCATGTGGCACGAAGATTCTTTTTCGGAACCAAGACACGCTTCGCTCGGAGATTCTTGCTCGGAAGCAAGACTCGCTTCGCTCGGAGATGCTTGCTCGGAACCAAGTCTCGCTTCACTCGGAGATTCTTGCTCGGAACCAAGACTTGCTTCGCTCAGAGATGCTTGCTCGGATCCAAGTCTTGCCTTGCTCAGAGATGCTTGGTTGGAACAAAGACTTGCTTTGCTCAAAGATTCTTGCTCGGAACCAAGACTCGCTTCACTCGGAGATTCTTGCTTGGATCCAAGACTCACTTCGCTTAGAGATTCTTGCTCAGAATCAAGACCATCCCCACTCAAAAATTTTCATTCAAGATTTAGGCTCTCTACACCCCACACATCACAGTAAACAACAACTCTCTCCTTAACAATTAAGGAAATCTTGTAGAAAGTGAAAACTTCGGCTCATGTTTAAGCCACTTCGATCGGCTTTACACCCAAGGCTCATGGCTGGGGGGCTCCTGTTCCCCCAAGTCTCGGAGGTGGTCCCCACCTCTTCCAGGAACGTCTCCACGTCACTAGAAGATTAGTTAGTATAATTCGTACACTAACGGGCCAAACCCATATTGTAACTTAGATATAAAAGTGCCTACGGCACACATTGTAAACCAAGTGACACATTATTGAGAATTAATAGACCTAATCCCTAGGGGAATTCTTTAGGGTTTGGTGCCTCCTACTCTTTGTGTGAACAACTTCCTTATCTTTTCTCGGTAACAAAACACAAACCACCTCCTACCACATTCACTTCTTCGTCTTCCTTTCTCTAATAAACCCACGGCCCCTTGTTCCAAAAACTCAGATTTGCTTTAATTTTTCCTCCCCAAAGACCATCATCTAAGCCATCACCGCCACATCCTAACCCACCATCATTCTTGGTCGTGATGCATTCTTGACAAGGCAAGGTAAATGGTGAACTTCAAATCATTGGTTTTGGACTTTCTTTTATGCCTTGTTAAAAATTTAAAATTTGCATGTATTTTTGGAGTTGTCTCTTTATTGTTTCAACATCAAAACCGTGACCCTTTGCCCCTCTTGATTGTCATATGTTTGATTTTTAGGTATTGTAGAAAAATCGGTAATGATCGGTGACAAACGCCGAAAGGTTTCCAGAAAATGATAAAATTTTGGCACTCGATTCCTTTGATTTTGATTAAGTTCATGGCTGTCCTTGGCTGGTTGTGACCCTTGATGACTTAAAAATTTTATGCATGTTAGTTTTTAATGACTCGGGAGTAATCGGAAGCTACCACGACGAGTTCGGTCACCATTAAAAATTTTCGCGATGTTTGGTTCCTTTTTCCTTACCAAAACCATGAGCTATCCCTAAGGTAAGGGGGTCTCGCTTCATTTTTGTTCACAATAAATTGCCCTATAATATTCCTTTAATTCCCGACGATAACCCCATTAAGTCTTGCGACAATCCAATGGTTAGATATATATATATATATATAATTTATCGTTATCGTTGGCGATTAGAAATTTATCTTTATATTTTCATGCGCTTTCGTGAGTTTGTAAAGTAAGTTTTAATATTCGTACGTCCTGTCAAAATTCTTATCCGAAATAAAGTCATTATGTAAAATATTGAAAATTTAGACCATGGTGCAGGTACAGTTAGAAATTTAATATGATTGTAATTATATATAAATATTTGAATATTTTACATAATTTATTACATTTTCCCAGTTATCCTGCTAATTTAATTAAATTTACCAACTAGAATTTTACAAGTAAATTCAGCATAACCACGCGATAATGAGACGTTTTACCGATTTAGTTACGATTACCTTCTTTTGGAATTTTATAGCATTAATAATATTTTGAGAAAAACTACCAAGGGGAAATTTTTGTAAAATAAAAAGACATTTTTATAAGGAGTATTGAATATTTTTTTATACATAGTGAAGAAATAAATACTTTAAAGCACTCTCTTAAGAAAAATATAAGGAGAATTTGACAAGAGATAATAAATTCACATTAATGACTAAAAAGAAAGGAAGAATAATGAAATTCTGATAAATGGTTAGAGAAACGATAGTATTTTTGAGAAGATTGAAATGAAAAGTTGTATGAGTAAAAATATATGTATGCGATACTAGAGTTCAATCAGAGGCAACAAATAATATCATATGTAATAACAGTTAGAATAAGTACCATGAGTTAAAATAAAATATTATTAAGAATAAGAATTTTTAAATTGGTAGAATTAAAAGGAATGGTCTGCCCTGATAGCTAAAAGGTGGATATCAAGAAAGGACATAATCTGAATGACTAGGGTTTATGAAATAGGCAAAATCGTTAAACAAGCCAGAGATGCAAATAAAATAGAATGATGATATTTAGGAAAATTTTAGAAAAAGGGTCATGATATAAATATACTCTTGAGAAAACCACTCAGAGTAGTCAACCCATTGCTCACTCGGGGTTTTACTCGTATTTTTCACTCGGCATATGTATACTCTTTCTCACGCCTAACATTATTCGGGGAATTCTACCATCGAATCCCACACAGTGTAGGTTCATCTAAGGGGTTTCACTTAGAATCTCCTTAAGTTCTCTTTATTCGAAAAAGAAGGCCAACCACCATAGTCTCAATCGGAATCATCAATCTTAACACTATTTCATACATCAACACTTCTCAACTAATTCAACAACACTTTACAACCCATATAGTGTTTGTTACCAATATAGCCACACACATATATATACGTAAACATGCACTCTGATACTTATCATCCTAACTTTATTTATTCACCAACGCTTATCATTCGATGCAATTAACACCATACCCATGTGAAGTATTTATATATATATATATGCATACGTGTACTTGTCTATAATTCTGATAAGTATTGCTCATAAACAAGGATGTTAAATTATCATATTACATAAGAGCCGGCCAAGGCTATACTGACTAAACATAATAAATACAATATAAGCACTCAGCAGTCGGAGTGCGCCTCACTCGGACTTGAGGCCACATCATCACTTCCGAGTCTGACCTGCACATACTGAAAAATGGTGTAGGGGTGAGCTTTTACATATAAAATGATAGTTATTGACTCGGATTATACTTCAATCCTCAATCATACAATTTACATGGCTCAATCCACAAATATATATACACTGCCAATTAATATAAGAGTCATACAACATCATCCAATCGGAAATTGCTCAATAACATACATTCTCAGTCATAACATCACATTGCACTCGGCAACAGCATCAATACATACATATTCATTTAGTCGGAATTCACTCATACAACATCATCTAGTCAGAATTTACTCAATCATTCAAATCCATGCAATCAGGTTAGTCTCAATAACAATACTCTCACACACATGCATGCGGATCCGACTTAAACCATGATTTCAGTTGCAGATTCCTTCTCGGGCCCTTGTCCACTAGCCCTTTCCGTGTGGTACCGGTCACCCGGTGACGTCTCGAGACTTAGCTCTAGCTCCATCGGCTACCATGGGTCCTCATGGATCTAGCCCGGAATCTGTGACTGAAAATCATCTCATATGGCTCCAGATTCCTTCCCGGCCCCTCGTCCACTAGCCCTTTCCGTGTGGTACCGGTCACCTCGTGACGTCTCGAGACCCAGCTCTAGCTCCGTCGGCTACCACGGGTCCTCATGGAACTAGCTAGGAATCTGGAAGTCATCTCATATATGCAATCTCATGCAATTCCACAACAAGCATCCAAGCTTACCAGGCGCGTCTCACACAGCCATCAATGGGTCACAACCGATTCCACACAGCATTCAGATTCACTCGGAATTCCACAGTTCCATTACAGCATCACATGCATTTATCATAGTAACTCATAACAAGCAAATCAGGGTAACCACATTACAGCACATCCACTTGACATTTTTAACGAAATCAGCACGCATTTCACCATAACATTCCAAGTGGAATTCAAGTATCAATTCACATCTCATGCATTCGAAAATCATCATGACATTCTCAATCAGATACATTCAAACATAACTGCAAACAGAACTCAACAAATATTATTTTAGCAAATCACCCCCCTTTTTAACTCATGCTTACATGCATTCAGTCAACACTCTCAGAAACATTTACATGCACTCATAGACGGAATCACACAACACAACAGTTTACAGATATCACAAAATCCGGGAGTTGCATGCACAATACTCATTCACAATACGTCTATCAACACGCTTCAAACATAACACAATACATTAAGCGAATCTCCCCGGAACCCGTCCATAAACCATACACTTGACATGCAAAGTGCCCCCTACCTGCTGTTCGGGGTTCAGAGGCTCCTCGAGTTGCAATGCTAACCGATCGCCCTTCTGTTACTCCTCCTCCAACAGCCTTCGAACTCAGCGTCCATTCTGGGCCAGGGTTGCTCCTTCCTCTAACGGATTCGTCTCCCCCACAGCTCCAAGGCACTCCCCAGCACAACCTCCCAACTGGGACACTAACAGCTCCAAGTGGAAGAAGAAGAAGGGGAAGAAGGTGACGGAGAGGAAGAAGAAGACAGGGGGTGAAACAGAGCCACGTCGCTATTCCTCCCAGAAAAGCTCTCGACTCTCTCACTGTTTAAGTGGCGACGCGAATGAGAGTGAAGAAGAAGAGAAATAGTGGAAAGAAGAGACCAGACGCACGCACAAGAAGAGTTATCCAGCGTGAATAATGAGGGAAAGAGAGAGCTGAAGTTATCTTATACCATTAAGGGCACATGCGTCCTTTCGCCTGGCATTATTATTATTATTATCATTATTTATTCAATCATTTTCTAACCAATCAGCAATTAGTTTAATTAATCATTAATCTCAATTCTACAGTTAACCCTTAATTAATGGCTTAATCTCAATTAGTAAAATCAGGATGTTACACGAGCCCATACACTCGGGTATTCCATCATTCGGGATCGGGACCACGTTCACTCGAAACGGTCCCCTTCGGGTCATGCTTCACCCGGTAAACTCTTACTTAGCCAGATCCTTATTTTTATTTTGGAAGGTCACAGTCGTATTTCATTCGGAAGTGTTTTAATCTCCACTCGAGAAATGATTCCCTCGGTTATTCCACTCAGAGTCTATAAGCCTTCCCTCACCCGGAATATTTCCCCAGTCACACATCACTCAGAGGCGCTTCAACCTCAATTCACTCGGAAGTGTCATACACATTCTTCACTTGGGAATATTTTACTAAATTAGGTCTCACTCAGAAACACTTAACCTCTCTCCCCTCGGAAGTGAGCTCCCTAATCAAGTTCCACTCGGAAATACTCCAACCTCTCTTCACTCGGAAGAATACACTAGGTTAAGTCCTGCTCGGAAATATTTGAACCTTATCCACTCGGAATAGGTTTACTAAGATGGGTTTCACTTGGAAACGTTTTGACCACTCTTCCCTCGGAAGAAATTCTCCCTCGGTACATTCTCATTCGGGAGTATTTAAATCCTTCTCCCAATCAGAGGAGATTCACTCAGTTGTTTTTCACTCGATAACATATTGACTAGCCTTCCCTCGGAAGTAGTCCACTCGAGCACATCTCACTAGGAACTATTTTAGCATTCATCACTCGGACACGCTCTTACAACTATATTCCACTCGGAAACTATTGACTTTAGCATTATTCTTACAACGCCACCTAATGGACAATTCAGGTAACTTCATAACAATGTAAATATATATACACTTGTCCACAGCCCAGTTAACTCAATTTCTTATATATATATATATATCTGAAACAATCATCATACATAAGAGCTGGCCAAGGCTACATCATATCTATATACAATAGGTACAATATGTACACTATGGCAGTATGAATGCTCATCACTCAGACTTGAGGATCTCTCGTCATTCACTCTCCCGACTGATTTCCACTAAAAATATAGCCACAGTAGGGGTGAGCATTTTACATATTAAATGACAGTTATTGACTCGGATTAATCCTCAAATTCTTAATTATGCAATGATATATCTCAATCAACAATAACATACACTGCCATTCAATATGAATATTCACATAACATCTTCCACTCGGGATTATTCAATTCATTCATTCAGAATTCACTCAAATCATTCAGGCTATATTAATCATGTTATTCTCAATAACATATACACATAAACATTCAAGACACATTGCACTCGGCAACAGTTTCAGTGTGCACACATTTATTCAGTCGGATCCAATTATTCATTATTAATTTTTATGTTGCAACATAGGCTCCAAGCCTTTTTCTCAGCTCCAAGCTGATCTGACCATTTTACTGGTACCAAACCGTTTGCCCTCTCATGTAACACCGTCACTCCAAGCGACAACAGAAGTGTTACGGGAAGCCCCGATTCTAACTCGATAGGCTTGCCTTGAGTCCAACCCAAGGTCTTTCTTTGTATCTCATACATATTCATTTGATATCCATTTCTATATTAAGCGTCCCATGCTGTATGCACTCGGTATTTCAATGGTGAATCACATGCATATGATTAAAATCATCAAGCATCCAACGTTGTATGCACTCGGCATTCTCATATTCACATCTCATACATATTCATTTGATTACCATTTCTATATTAAGCGTCCCACGCTGTATGCACTCGGCATTTCAATGGTGAATCACATGCATATGATTATAATCATCAAGCATCCAACACTGTATGCACTCGGCATTCTCATATTCACATCTCACACTTCACATGCAATTCCATATACAATCATATAGTGAGCGTTTCACGCTATAAGCACTCGGCATACACAATTTCAGCAACATGTATTTTAGTATAAAACAGACCCAACTATTTCACAGCACATACAATCAGTATTCACACAGCATTCTCATGATTATCAACATGCATCTCATGGACATAAATCAACATAAACTACACAACTCATAGTTATCACAAATTCGGGCACTTCATAGGCTATCACCCAACAGAACACATCAATCAACACATTTCATAGTTATAAAACACATAGTATAGCACTTTCACCCGGAACCCGTCCATAAACCATGCATTTGAAATGTAAAGCAGCCCCCCTACATGGAATAAAGATTCCAGAAGCTCCTCGAGCTTTCAACGCTGACCGATCATCCTTCGGTCACTCTTCCACAGCCAAACGACCTTCAAGTCCAGTCGTTAACTCTGCACTCTGCTGTGGAGAAACCAAAAGTTGTCCTCTCCCACGAGCAGCTCCGCCTCACCAACAGTGGACTATTTCCACAACTCCGAGGCACCCCACGCTGCAGACTCTCCCCACTCGAGATTCTAATCAGCTTTTGAGTGGAAGAAGAAGAAGAAGGGGAAGAAGACGAAGAGGAAGCAGAGACAGTGCTTCTGCATACACGAAGGAGAAATGCTCCACTCTCATCTCCTTTTCCCAACTCAGCGTAAATGAAGGAGTGAGAGAAAGACCAATTCACTTATACCTGCCCAGAGGGCACATGTGTAACTTTCCAAGCCACTTTTAGCCAATCAGCAATGACTCTAATTGCCCACTAACTCTCGTCAGGATGTTACATTGAATATTTATTCAAATTGAAATTTTATAATATTGTTTAATAATTATTATTTATTTAATAATGATTATTTTAATTAAGTATTAATTAGTTGATAATTATTCGTTGATAATTATTTAGTTAGTAATTATTCCCTACTAATAATATTTAGTTTAATATATAATAATGAATTAATGGTTAATAATTAATATTTAAAATTAATAATAATAAAATATATTAAATTGATTATTTTGAAAATAATAATGATAATAATAGAATAAAAAAATATAAATATTTATGACAATATTTATTTTTGAAATTATATATTTAAAATTAATTATTTGATAATTACATTATATTTATATTTAATAATAAAATATTGTCGGGTTCTTCGGATTTGAACTGTGGGACCCAGACAGAGGTCGGACTCTGACCGTTCGACCCGAGACTAGTGATCCAGTAGGAAAACTACTCCTGTTAGGATCCCTCCGTGAAGAATCAAAGGTGTCTGGGGCCTGGTCGGCCAAGGCTGGAGTTTGAGCTAGCACGCGGTTAAAAAGACGGAAAGGCTCGTGCTTCCGCTCCCGGATCAGGAGGTCTCTGTTCTCACACTCAAGCAACTGGCTATACTCCCTTTAAGAGGAAGCGTGGTCCAGCTCTTGTTTGATGTGAGCCTAGTATTCTCCCTTTGCCTTATCCAGCAGATAAGGACTATTATCCTGCTCCAGTCGTGCAATGCGATTTCGCATTGAGGACTCCAAGCTAGCATTTTTTATAACAGATCCTTGATGGGATGGCCCCGCTTCATTGTAACATCCCATTTTCAACATAAATAGAAAATAGATATTAATATATCTTTAATGAGAAATACTTACTATTAGTTAGTTCATTATTATCATTTTTTATGAAATTTTGATATTTATATTTAATTATTTATTTTTTAAAATAAAATAAAATAATAATAATAACAAAAATATTTATGTATTTTGAATGAGAATTTTAAAATTACTTAATTAGTATTCATTGATTAATGAAATTATATTAAGAATTTTTAAATATATTTATTATTCACATCTTTTATTTTATATTTTATATTTATGTTTTTACATATTTATGATTTAACTCTTATTAGAATTTTAAAATAAAATTTTGAAGGAATTAGACTATGGTTCTTTAGAACTTTTTGATCTACATAATATTTATGATTTTCTAGAATTTTTTGAATTTTTAGAAATATTTTAATAAAATAATATATTTTAAATAATTTTAAATTCATATAAAGTTACTTAAAATTAAAAATATTTACAAGAAAGTGAATTTAAATTATAAGAAAATTTTCTAAAATCCATTTCAAGTAGACTTACGTAAAAATTATTGGTTTGAATAAAATCTTGATTTTTACCAATCGTAAAAAAATCAAAAACATACAAATAAATTTTTATTAACAGAAAATTTTAGATTTTTAAAATTTAAACTTTATATTACTTATCATAAAATTAGTGAGAACTGATATAATATCGCTAAATTTCAAAAAGGACTAATTTTGAATATTTAAAATATACCAAGTGAAAGGTTACTATTTGGCTTAATAATTCAGCCGACATTTATTATGCAAAACATTGTGCATGTACGAAATTTTCAAAAGGTGCATAGTAACCAGGATTGAATTTTCAAAAAATGTACAATACTTTTATATTAAAATAATGTAATGCATAGTAATTTTCCTTCCTATAAATAGCAAAGGAATTCTTCTTTAGAATTCACAATTTCAGATTAAGTTTTCTTAATATAGTAGTGCTAGTGAGATAGTGGTAGAAGAAAGAGAGAGAAATAATTTTTTTGGAAGAAGGTTCTGCTAAAATCCTAAGGTAAGAATACCTCTCTTTTATATTTTTTTAGGGTTATTTTTATATCATTTTTAGAAATCTATTATTATACTAGAAATAATATTATTTTAAGTTATTATTCTGAATTGTAAAATACTATTTCAATAGTAAAATACTATTTTAATAGTAAATTACTATTTCAATAGTAAATTACTATTTACTATTACTATTTACTGTTACTATTTACCTTTACTATTCACGATTTACTATTTACCATTACTATTTACAATTTACTATTTATCATTACTATTCATGTTTTACTATTTACTGTTACTATTCACGATTTGCTATTTACTATTCAAAATTTACCATTTCTGCTTTAAGTAGTAATCTTAATTTTCATCTTGTAACTATATTAAAATGAAATTGGTATGTTTTAGAACTCGGAGATGAGGCGCGCACGGATTTTCAATAATGAATCAGTATACAAGAGGTAAGGGGGAGTGGGATAGAAATATAATATGAAAAGACATAAGAATAATGGAAGGAGTCCCCTACTCCTTTAATATTTAATAATATTATTATTTTAAATAATAACTGTTTAACTTAAAAAACTTTATAATAAATTTTAAATTGAGTATCTTGTGTAACTTGATCTGAATACCTATATAAATACCTGGATAACCTATGCGAACCGGACTGAACCTATGCAAGGACTTGGACTATTATGACTTGTATGGACTGAACTATACCTATGCGAAGACTAGATTATATATATGGACTTATATAAACCTGTGAGAGGAATGGACTATAAGGACTCAAAATCAACTCTACTAATTTAAATAACCATTAAAATTTGAATTATATTTATGAGTGATATTTAGTTGATTTCACTTAATTATAATTAATTATATTTGATTTTGATTAATGATATTATGATTTATAATATTAGACTGTGATTGATGATATGTAATTATGATTGATAATATTTATGATTGATGATATTTGATTGTGATTGATGACATTACAATACTTGATTGTGGTTGATGAATGATTTATGACCTTGTGATATGAAGTTTGAGCATATAGCACGCATGACGGAAAGTTAAAACTCAGTAAGAATTTTCTTACCTTACTCTTTAAAGTTTTAAGAGAAAGTATTTTATAATTATTTTAGTCTTTTATTTCTTCTTAGAAATTATTTTCATTAACTTTATTTTTAATATCTAGAATAAAATCTAGTATTAGAAAGAAGTTATTTTATGAAAATTAAAGGTTAAGATAATTAATTCTTGAATTAAAGAAAATTTTATAGTTTTAAGTATTCTTAGTTAATGATTCTAAAAAAATTATTTTCTTTTAGTAATCAGAAGTTTAAAGTAAATTATTTTAGTTTTTCCTAATGAAATAACTAAAGGATATTTTGTTATAGTTGAGATTTCTAAACTCAATCTAGTTAGCATTCAAATTGAGAAAGATTATGTAAATATGTGAAGTTTTTTAAAAGAAAGTTTTGAGATATTTAAGACTTGGAAACTCAATTTTAGTGAGATCTGAATTCAGAAACTGTACTAAATTTATATATAACAGAAGTTTAAAGAAGAACTTATGAGAATGTACAGTTTATTGAGATGATTTTGTGAACCTTTATGGTATTTAATAATTGAGTTTCTAAAAGTCTTAACCAACTAAATATGCGAGTAGTTCATGCATCATGAATCATTAAAGAGAAATGAGATGTGATATTGCCTGGGGACGAATTATAGAAACCAAGGATACATTAGAGGAGGCTTAATTGCGAGCCTTGGGATGAGAGGGTGTGAAAGGGTGCTTCAGATGACCTGGGGTCGCTCCCTAGTGTCAGGTACTTTCACAATAAAAACTTTCTCAGTTTGACTAATCTCTAAGTGTTTCCATGCCAGTTGAGCTATTCATATGCTATGAAGGCATTTATGTTATTATCCGGAATTATGGAACAGTGTAAACTCTTGGTTGGCCTAATGCAAACTAAAACTTTAAGGGCCCACGTGCATGAACTGAATGAGATAGTATTAAAAGCATTACATGTCATACATGTGATTGTGATATTCTGTGTGAATGGTTGTGAATGAAAGTATGATTGTTATGCGTATAAAAACCTTATAATTATAATTAATTGTGTATATAAGATTATGAATGATATTATTTTATTAGATTGTGAAAACCCTTATGCTTATGTCTTATCTGTAAAGTATTATATTCTGTTTCTCACTCCTTCTTGTTTGAATTTTGTGTCCAAAATATATGCTATATGATATATAGCTAGCAGTTCAAGATGAAAGGATGAAATTACAAGAGGGTAAATTGGTCTCATTCTCAATCAGATAGGAGAAGAGATGTGACAAGAGTAGGATTCAAAATCACATGGTTTGAAGATAAGGAAATGATTGGTTACAGTCGAAGTAGAGGTATTAAATCTTTAGTTCTAGTTTACCTTAATATAATATTAAGTTGGATGATTGTAATTCAAGGTAAATGTTAAACTTTAATAAACCTTATTCTTTGGATATGATATTGTAATCTTTGATCACTTATGATTTTCTGAAAGTTCATTTTATCATTCTGAATAATTTGAAACTTTTTACTTTCAAAATTCAAAAAAAATCAGATGTATATACGTCCTTGTATACACGAGATAGGAAGTGATAAATATGTATATCTTTCTAAAAATTTTAAAAGCAAGAAGAATATATATATATATATATCTCATGTATATAAGGAGGTGTTACAAAGTGGTATCAGAGCAGTTCAATCCAAATCGGCTTGGGGTATGGTCTTACTAGCTTGTTAGTGTACTCTGATGGTTAAGTTAGTCAAAAGATTTTATGATTGACGGAGGAGGAAATCTTATTATTAGAGTGAATGGCAAGAATCAGGTGAAGATAAGTTAGAAAGAAGAAAGATCTAGTTTTTTAAGATTGTAAGAAGTATAAGTTAGAACTCTATAGCCTATTACTTAAAAAATGTTATTGCAGGGATTTTTAGAGACTGACCATTTTGAAGTCTTGGTTGACATTATTTAAGTATGAGCGTTAATGTATGGTGGAATAATAAGGTAAATTAACTAATGCAGTTATTTCCTTTTATTCCAAATGTATTGTATGGTCTTTGATTCTTTGATTAATATGTGATAATGAAATATTCAAACATTTGTTTCTTTTATAATGTGATATGGGACAAGAAAGGAGATAAGACAATAGGAGATCTTTAGAAATATTTTGGCATGAATTTTAGACTGGACCTGTCATGACTTTGACTACTTAGTTATGAATTATTAGGATTGATCACCCTAAATAATTTACACTAAGCAGTGAAAGACATGTCAAATAAAGGATGTTAAGAACAATGAATCTAACCCTATATTAAAGTGTTATATAGAGAAGTGGAGACAGACTCAATAAATCCTATTAGGATATTCCTTACCATATCCTTAAATTCGTAGAGATACTTGTATGAATTAGAATCCAATGAGTAGATAACTGTTGTAATCCCAAACTAGTTTAACAAATTATTTAAGATAGAATCATAGTTTTTTTTTTGGGATTATAATTTTTCCTTCGATGATATATTTTAAATAAAAACATGTGGATGTATTCTTTATAATAGAAATATGGTAATTTTTTTCACTAATTTGTTTAGTATGACAAATGTTATACTAGTAATTATATCTCTGACTATTTGTATTGATTCTTCTTTTATATGACATATAAGATATGTTAATTGTTTAGTTTGATGAAGTTTTTCCTTTATGATGTCTGCAATTGAATAATATATGATGATTATATATATATATATATAATATATATATATATAAATTAATGAAACTTTTATGGTTGTGACATTGAACGTAATTAACTATATATTTTTGAATTTTTTTAGTGATTTATTATGATAAATATGTCAATAAATGATCAAAAATAAGTATCATAGATCTTTGGGAGATATCAATATTGGTTTAATATTGAGAAATTGTGCCATAAAATATTTCTTTGGATTCCCAACAATTTGATATATGTTTATCAAGTTATTTTCTTTTAGTCATCAATTTTGTAAAGTGAATATACATATACCCTATATAAATAATTGTTATGTAATGATAGACTTAAAATAAAGAAATATGTTTGTGAACCGTGGGTAAATAGATATGAACTCTTACTTATTAATTTAGCATAGTTCCTATGAAGTGGGTTACATAAATCTTAGCTATCCATAACAAAAATTTAAGTGAGTATTTCTAAGTCATAGTAGTGATTTTTGATTATTTAAGATTAGAGAATTTATCAAATCTATGTAATGGTTGTAGTCAATTATGATGGAATGTACAATCACTTAGTTAAGAAATATTTAATTCATTATAGAAGACAATAAGAAATGATTACATACCCTGGATTGTCATGAAGCAAAGAACACAAGGATTTAACTAGATAAACAAGTACAACATGGATTAAGACATTTTATACTTTCTCACTAGGATAATTTATTATACACGATTACATTAAGGAAAATAAAGTAGAACATCTAGTACATCATAGGTAAAGGTCTAAGAGTCTTGGCAATACAAAAATTATCCAAACTAGAGAAATTACCATAATGATTATAAGAAGTAAGGCACTTGTTACCACAAACTGTAGTCCATCTCGCCTTCGTTCGTCATCACTTCTAGGGAGGTTGGCCATCGACTAGTACAATATTACTTGAGGAAAAAGATTGAAGAAATTAGATAGAAGAGAGAAACTAGGAGACCTTGAAGTTGTGATATGAAGTAAGAATGGATTGGAAATTTATAAGCAAGCAAAGGAGAGTGATGCAACGGTCATAACGGCTAGTTTAACGGCTAGTCCAACAACTAGTTGCTAACGGCTAGTCGTCCAGTAATTAATTCTTAGTAGTATATTTTACTATGTTGCGAGTAGGAATTTTAATTTATAGATGTTACGGATCATATTAAGTGATGTTTTGATGGATTAAGAAATATAATTATTGAGGTGTTTAGAGTTAATCATCGGTTTAAAATGAGCATGGTTAACAAAATTAAGAGGGTGATATTTTTGAATTTAGGAGAAATTACCTGATAAGATTGAAAAGAAATAAGTGGCAGCATCAAGCAAAGGATACATAATTATCAATAAAATTAGAAAACATAGTAGGATAGTTCACTTAGTTTATCCTTGGTAAGATTTAACAATATCAAATTTCGAGGATGAAATTTCTTTTAGGGGAGTAGAGTTGTAACATCTTATTTTCAACACAAATAGAAAATAGATATTAATATATCTTTAATGAGAAATACTTACTATTAGTTAGTTCATTATTATCATTTTTTATGAAATTTTGGTATTTATATTTAATTATTTGTTTTTAAAATAAAATAATAATAATAATAATAATAATAATAATAATAATAATATTTATGTATTTTGAATGAGAATTTTAAAATGACTTAATTAGTATTCATTGATTAATGAAATTATATTAAGAATTTTTAAATATATTTATTATTCACAACTTTTATTTTATGTTTTTATATTTATGTTTTTATATATTTGTGATTTAACTCTTATTAGAATTTTAAAATAAAATTTTGAAGGAATTAGACTGAGACGCCCCCATCAAAAATAGGGGTAAAATTTTTCACGTTTTCAAAAATTATTAATTAGTCACGTAATTAGAGTGGTGACGCATTTAACACCATCCCCCAGATCTAAGATAAACCACTCCCATATATGAAGATATGAGAGGGCAAAATTTAAAAGATAATTTCTTAATAATTTTCCAATCAGAGACAGTGGAAGAATTAATTATTAATGAGGGATGAAATTCAAGACGCTTAAGATTTAATGTTAAATCCAGATGCTGAATTGATAAGGAAAAATGAGGCTTTAAGTACTTGAAATAAAATTCTGTGTGATATAAATTAAATGGAGTATCAGGGTGTCACTCGCTCAAGCGAGAATCAATTCGCTTGAGCGAGCCGGCGTGGGCACGCTTGGGCGACAGTGAGAAAGGCTGAGCGAATGAAGTTTTTATGCATCAGGACTCATCTCGCTTGAGCGAAACATGTCTCGCTTGAGCGAGATGCGAAAAGAAACCTTGAGCGAGCCAGCGAGGCGCTTGAACGAGGGAAGAGGATTGCATCAGGTACCAATCTCGCTTGAGCGAAACATGTCTCGCTTGAGCGAGATTGCTCCAGAAACAATGGGGACTCTCTGTCCGATTTTCGCTTGGGTGAGACATCTCTCGCCTGGGCAAAAATTGTCCAGTATCTAATCCATGTCCTCCTTGCTTGAGCTACCATCCACCCGCCTGAGCGAAAATCGTCCAGAGGCTAACCTCTCATTCCTCATCAATCTTGCTTGGGCGAGATGGCCATTCGCTTGAGCGAATTCAGGCCAGTGACGATTCCCCTGTTTCATAACAATCTCGCTCAAGCGAGATTCTCACTCGCTTGAGCGAATTATGCAGAAAACGTGGGATTTCTCAGGTTTCATGCAACCTACTATGCCAAACTCCATTCTACTCCAATTCCTTTAAAATCAACATAGATTACACATTATATGACACATTTATAACTTTCCTCATTCGTCATTATCCTCTAAGGTCCATTCTAATTCATGAAATCATAAGAAATTCAACACTCCAACTCACGTAATCACCAAAACACAAATTTTCGCATAAACATTCATTCTTTCATAAGTTTAAATATCAACAAGGATCATCATTCATCAAATTATATCCTTTGGGTCATGAATGAAAGTTGGCCATAACACAAGGATCCAATTTTCCTACATGACCCTCAAAATCATATTACCACAACTAAATTATAAAATTAAGTATATGAACATCATATACTTCCACAAAACGATTTCATGCCGGCCAAGGCTCACACATTCCTATTCCATATTTACCTTCTTCTAACTCGGCCTCTAAAGTGGTAGGATTTAAGTCATACCTACATCAATTTTAAAAATAGCAATGAGGAGGTGAGTAACATAATCCAAATGAATTAAAGTCATACATTATGAAGAAATACATGTATACTTGTTCATATAATATATCTCACACAACATCATACATCATCTATAATCGTATTTCATAATCTCAAATATACATCCACAATTTCATTCATTTGGTTCACCAAATACATGCATAGGGTTAGTATCCAACTCTCTCCCTTTTCAATTCTCATTCATCCATTTGCCACTATGGGCTTTCAACTAGGCATATCTCCATCTATATGCAAATGCTCTTAAAGCTAATGCATATGCACAAGGATTTCTCATCAAACAATGCGGATCCGACTGTGGGAAATACAACATCAAATCAACTTGTGGGACAAGCATAGGTGTGCTACTATGCCCCTACTGTAGTAGCAAATTGTGTACACATATATCTCAATTTATGCATGCTCAACATCATCATAGTTTTACTGGTACCAAACCGCTCTCGCCCATCTGTAGCACTAGTCACCCCGTGACTTGCGGATCAACAACTTGGCCTCATTTAGCACAAGTGTTACGGGCCCCTCCTGAACACACATCGAGAGAGCTGTGCCCCGTCGGACACCGAGGTAAATTGCTCACCATAGAGCCGCCCGCCCACTAGGCCCGCCACATAGGGTGCCTCGTCACCAAACTATGGACAGCTTCGTGACTCACACTCCGAGTCACAGGGGAAAACAACAATACGCTCGTGCACTAAGCCGCCCTCTAACTGGGCCCGCCTAGTGGAACCCCCCTAATATTCCACATAGACAGCAATAATATGCCATGGATGCTATGCAAATGCAAATCAAATGCATCCTCACACTGTGCATCCTAGATGCCACTCCACATTCAATCATTCACCACCACCACTTGGTGGATTTCAATACCCTCATCATTCTCATCCAATCCCAATTCTCTTTGAGACTTATTCACATTAATAGTTAGTGGCATACACATTCAATAAATCATACACACATCTTTGGGATATTCTATATTATAGATTTCAATTCATACATGGTCTCAAACCGTCAACATACTTCATCATCATAATATCATCACCACATCACAATATTATCCCAAACACAATGCCACATAACAATCATCATTCTAAATGCATTCAAATCATAACATCATCCATTCAAACAATCATCAACATAATCATATATACATATTTTCACATCATCAATGGATGAAATCATGCATTTAGAATAGTTACCCCCTCCTACCTCAAGAGAAGTAGAAATCAACACGGTCCGATGGTCCCGCCTCGTCGATGGGGTCGCTTCCTACATTATACAACATACCACACAATTACCCTCTATTCAAACCAGCAAGATTCAAGTGCTCTTAATTAACCACTTGGTGTTTTATGCCTTTTTAATTCTCAATCTTTACTTATTCATTTAATCCACCATAACCACCATGGGTTAGGTGCCCAATCACATTATTATGCATTTAAGGCTAAACCCATTCATGGGCTTCCACATTAATGAACTCCACCAACCATTTACCACCCTTAGTGGTCACTACACATCACAAATCGCATCTACCATTAATAATAAATGCTCATCTACCTACATCTCACATTGCCCCTAATTTATAAAGTTAGGGTTTCATCAAAAACCTAATAACCACCATTTGTGTTCATCATTTTCCATCATTCTCATGTCATTTTCGTGTGCCACCCAAGGCCCTCATAAAACTCAAATTAAATACACCCCCCTTAGGGTTTCCATCATAAATGTCTCTCCCAACATAACCCTTATGCATTAACTCCCTTCCAACAACCAATACCCAAAAGCTAGGGCCCAAAAGCTCATGAAAATGAAGAGAAACCCTTACCTCAAGCCAAGAGAAATAAGCTTCTAGAATGGTTGAGAAAGAACACGAAAATGGAGAGGAAGGGAGAGTGAGGGAGAGCCTCCAAGTTCTAAACTCCACACGAAAATGGAAGAGGAAGATGGCACACACCACACTTGTGGGTTTTTGAAGAGAAAGAAGAAGAAGATGTTGAGTGGAAGATGAAGAGATGAAGAAGAAAGGTTTCCTTTAGAGGGAGAGAAATCACGTAAGAATGAGGGAGAGAGGAGAAGAGTTTATGTTTTATTTTAACTCTCATTCATTAAAGCTTTATCGTTTTTCCACAAACAGGCTCTTCGTTTGGGCTCAATACTTCATCTAAAAATTATTCCGAATATATATTCAGACTCCCAATAATATTCTTAATAGCGCTGACCCACGGTACCTCAATCAGAGATACTTGGTCCGACACCCATATTCTAATCGGGTATAATTTTAAACTCTTAAAGTCCCAATAAATCATAAATAATTCTCATAAATCTCAATTTAATCGTTTCAATATTTTTGGGGCTTTTATTAACCCATTTATAATTATTTAATAATTATTTCTCCTATTTAATCATTTTTATAAAATCCGGGATGTTACAATCCACCCCCTTTAAAGAAATTTTGTCCTCGAAATTTGACATACTGGATTTAAATACGTCGGGGTATCGCTCTCTGATGTCGTCCTCACGTTCCCATGTGAACGTCCCTAAATTTCCATGTTTCTAAGCGACCTTCACCAAGGGTACCAACTTGTTCCGCAGTTTCTTCACGGATTGTTTGACAATGCGAACAGAAACAGGAGGTATAGATAAATCATCTCGTACCTCGACATCATCCACCGGGATCACATGTAGTGGATCATGAACATACTTTCTCAACTGGGATACATGGAACACGTTGTGTAGATTAGCGAGATGCGGAGGGAATGCAATCCGATAAGCAACATCACCAATCTGCTCCAACACCTCATAAGGTCCAATAAATCTAGGGCTTAACTTGCCACTCTTCAGCGCCCTTCCAATTCCTTTATCACGCGAGACCTTCAGGAATACATGATCACCAACTTGAAACTCAAGTGGTTTATGCCTCTTGTCATAATAACTCTTTTGCCTATCTTGAGCAATCTTCATATTCTCTTGTATTTTTCTAATCTGCTCAGTGGTCTCTTGAACAATCTCCGGCCCTAAGGCCAAGTTTTCACCAGTCTCCAGCCAACATAGTGGCGTTCTACATTTTCTTCCATAAAGTGCCTCATAGGGAGCCATACTAATAGAGCTATGATAGCTGTTATTGTATGTAAACTCAATCAACGGTAAGAATCTCTCCTAACATCCACCGTGCTCAAGAACACAAGCCCTCGACAAATCTTCAAGACTTTGTATCGTCCTTTCAGATTGTCCATCGGTTTGAGGATGATAGGCGGAACTAAGTTTCAACTTAGAACCCAACTCATTATGCAAACTTCCCTAAAATCGAGAAGTAAATCGAGGATCACGGTCAGATATGATACTGAATGGCACACCATGCAATCTAACAATCTCCTTTATATACAACTGGGCTAATTTCTCCAACGAACTCTTCATATTTATGGGCAAAAAGTGAGCACACTTCGTCAACCGATCTATAATCACCCATATGGCATCATTTCCAGCATGAGTTTTGGGTAATCCAGAAACAAAATCCATAGCTATGCTATCCCATTTCCAAACAGGGATCTCCAATGGTCTCAAATAACCAGATGGTCTTTGATGTTCGACCTTAGCCTTCTGACAAACAAGGCAAGATGCCACAAAGTTCACCACATCACGCTTCATACCAGGCCACCAGAAATTCTTCTTCAAATCTTGATACATCTTGGTGGAACCAGGATGAATGCATAATACACTCTTGTGAGCTTCCTCAAGTACACATTTCCTCACATCACCACTTGATGGAACATAAATTCGGCCCTTCACACGCTAAATGTCGTCCGGGCCTTCCGCTAGAAACAAATTCCTCCCTTTTTCTTGGGTTTTCTTCATCTCTATCAGGTACTCATCACTGGTTGTCATACTTTCACATATTCAAGAAATTCACTAGCGACCTTTAACATTTCAAGAGACATTTTCTTGGAAGTATACGTTTCCACACCTACATTCAAATTTCTAAACTGTTCAATCAACTCCATCTCTTTCGCCATCATCATAGAGATATGTAACGATTTCCAGCTCAACGCATCGACAACTATATTCGCCTTTCCAGGATGATATCTCAACTCAAACTTATAGTCCTTCAGAAACTCCATCCATTGTCATTGGCGCATATTAAGTTCTTTCTAGTCAAACAAATACTTAAGGCTCTTGTGATCACTAAAGACCACAAACTTAGAACCATACAAGTAATGCCGCCACAACTTCAAAGCAAATACCATCGCCGCTAATTCAAGATCATGAGTGGGGTAGTTAACCTCATGCGGTCGTAACTGTCTCGACGCATAGGCTATCACACGCTCTTTTTGCATCAATACGCAACCAAGACCGAGCTTGGAAGCATCATAATACACCACGAACTCATCTAATAAGTCTGGTAAAGCCAACGCATGAGCAAAAGTGAGTCTAACTTTTAACTCTTGGAAACTCCTTTCACAATCAAGACTCCAAACAAATGGTTGATTCTTACGGGTCAGCTTCATCAATGGTAAGGCCAAACGCGAAAATCCCTCAATAAACCTCCGGTAGTAACCGGCAAGACCAAGAAAACTTCTTATCTCCATTACAGATGTTGGTCTTTCCCAAGCCATTACAGCTTCAACTTTTGATTTATCAACAGAAACTCCATCACCCGATATCACATGACCAAGAAAAGAGATTTCATTCATCCAGAATTCACATTTAGAGAGCTTAGCATATAACTCCTTCTCTCGGAGAATGGTCAATACAAGACGAAGATGTCTTTCATGCTCTTCATGACTCTTGGAGTACACTAAAATATCATTGATAAACACCACAACGAATTGATCAAGATATTCATGAAAGATGCAATTCATGTAACTCATGAAAATCGCAGGAGCATTCGTCACTCTAAATGGCATCACCATGTACTCATAGTGTCCATATCGTGTTCGAAAAGCAGTCTTCAGAATATCTTCGTTCCTCACCCGAATTTGGTGATATCCAGGACGTAAATCGATCTTTGAAAACACAACAGCACCCTTCAATTGATCCAAAAGATCATCAATACGTGGAAGAGGATATTTGTTCTTGATAGTTAGCTTGTTGAGTTAGCGATAATCAACGCACAATCTCATGCTCCCATCCTTCTTTTTCACCAACAACACAGGAGCACCCCAAGGAGACACACTTGGGCGAATAAACTCCCGTTCAAGCACCACTAAAAAAACCCTAAACAGCTACCTCAAATTAGCGACCACTTACTTCCGTCGCTAAACAACGACCGTATTAGTGACCACTTAAACGAAAAGGGACTGAAAAATTCTTAGCGACTCATTTAGCGACCCCAAACGGATGCGGTCACTAAAAATTACAAACTACCGTCGCTAGTACGGTCGCTATCTTTCAGCTCCCCTTTTTTGGTTTCCTCCATGGTTTTTTGTTGGCGCCAAATATGTACGCCGTCGCTATGGTTTTACTTTAACAAGGGGAATATAGCGACGGCGTCAAGCCGTTATTAGTGACGGAGGAATATGGCCGTCGGTGATGCTACTTTAACATGGGGTAGGTAGCGACGATGGGGTGATGCTGTCGCTAGTATCCTTTGGATTAGTGACAGAGGTATTTGTCGTCGCTATTATTTTGGGTCTTCCCTCTATTATTTTACTTTAAGAAGAGGAAAGTAGCGATGGTATCACCCACTGTCGCTAGTGTTTGGGGGGTAGTGACAGATTATTTAGTCATCGCTATTATTCCCTCCATTATTTTACTTAATTTAGCGACGGTAGATTGATGTCGTCGCTAGTATTCTGGGTATTAGTAACGGAGGATTATGGCCGCCGCTAATATTTTAATCATACTCAGAGGGCCAGTCGGCCCTAATTATTTTCCCTAGCTCTCAATCCCCCTCCTCTGTTTCTCCCTGACTCCCCCTCCCTCCTCTGACTTCCTGCACCCGTCTCCCTCCCTCTCTCGCGACCTCCCCAAACGTCACTATTCTCTATCCGGCGAGGCTCCCTTCATTATTTCCCTAGCTCTCAATCCCCCTCCTCTGTTTCTCCCTGACTCCCCATCCCTCCTCTGACTTCCTGCACCTGTCTCCCTTCCTCTCTCGCGACCTCCCCAAATGTCACCATTCTCCATCCGGCGAGGCTCCCTTCGTCTCTTCAATCTCAACATTGTCTTCAGTTCCCGCTCGTCTCACACTCGTCGCTCTCTTCTCTATAAATCTCGTGGCCTTAGAAACCTCAAACTCTCCTTCTAATCCTAATCCTAACCCTAACGGTAACCCTAACTATAAACCCAAAATCGTATTCCTCTCCCAAACCGGTACCTCTGAATCCCTCGCTCGCCGCCTCCACCGCCTCCTCGCCTCAAACGAGGTCGCATTCGACCTCCTTAACTGGCAACACTACGACCCCGACGATCTGCCCAAGGAAGCACTCCTCCTCATCGTCACCTCCATGTGGTAGGATCACCCCGCGGTGCCCCTCTTCTCTCACTCCCTTAGTCGGCTCTTATTCTCTCTGGTAAGTTAAGTTTTCTTCTGTTTTAGGTATGATAAACTTAAATTGTGTAGGACTATAACATTATGTATACCTAGGATGACCAATTTCTATATTATGAGAAATTTTTTATAGGTTGGTTACAAGAAGAGAAAACTTTAACAATATTAGACACTGGTTGAGGAATTAAACTAATATTAGATGAATTGTATGGAAAATGATAGGGACCAAGAGATTAAATATGGAAGTTTTCATACTGGTTTTTGTTGTTCTGAATTTTATTCTTTCTATTTTAATGCAATTGATTTATGCTGCTTGTTGTTGTTGTGGTGAATGTTTTTACTTCATGGAATGACTTTATCTATGAGTTTTACTTTGAGGGAATTTAGAGGAAGTAATTTTTAACTAAGTATTTAATAGATAGTGACCTGTCAATAGAATTTTGTTTATTGATTAATCGATTTAATAAGTTGATTAAATTATTTCAGAATGTTAAAATGAATACAAAGAAAAGCATAAATGTTGTTTCTTTTTAAAGAAAAGCATAAATCTTTTGCCTGGGGATAGGCTTTGATATCTAGTTTACTTTTGTAATTTATGCATTGATTGTCATTGAAGTCATTAGAACCCAAAGAGGGATGTGTGCAATGGAACAACTGCTGGAATTGGATAGAAAAGACAATTTGTTGTTGTTTGCTTGTTTAAAAGTCTTAGCTTACATACTTGATTTCAGTACTGAAGCAAGATTGGTTTTGTTCAGCTTTGTAACTACCTTGTCAAGATTTGAACTAAAAATTACTATAAGTTAAAACAACTTACAGAATCGGTTGATCTGTATTGTCATGTCAATGCTTCAACAAAATTGGTTTAAACAATATACATATATATAATTCATATTTGGCTTAAATTAATGTATATAATTATTTCTTGTATGTACGGTTGGTATAGGCCCTCCATATTTCTATTCATGCATGAAAAACGACCACCTCCTCATTTTCAATCTGACAGTCCCTCTCCTATATAAGGCTTAGAAGTGCTTATTCTTTTTCGTTGTTTTCTTGAGCTCAACCTGATCAAAAGCTTTCCCATTTAGTTTCACTTATGTGTTTTCTATTTCTTATTTTTACTTTGAATTTATGTGTCTTGTTTTTGAAATTTTAGATTCGAAAAACTGAATAATCAATTTCTATTTTTACTTTTTTGACATCCAACTCATTTATATACAAATAATCATTTAGATGAGACTAGTTAGGAATTTATTCTCTATGACAGGATCAATTAGATGAGACTAGTTGTGTTTGCCTGCAATTCCTCATTTGAAACTTGAATATAGATTTGAATATTTCTACTAACAGTTTTAACAAGTATTAATGAATTAATACTTGCCTATTAAAAGACAGTGGTTTTAAAACAATTTAGGATATAATTCGAGTGAGAATAAAACAGAAAAGGGTTTGGCACTTGCAAAATGGGATTGCTTAATTTTTTTTCAATTTCCTTGTCATGTAATACAGTTTTTGTCTAATCATGTAACATCACCATAAGCAGTAACATAATTATATATTCAAAACTCACATCCAAAGCTAAATAATTTAGTGGTAATGTATAATCCTAAGTCCTAGGTTTTTAGTTATTCCACTCATAGTAGTTAAATAGCGGCAGAGCGGCCGCTATAGCGGTGCGACGGAGCGGAGCTGCCTCCCCCTGCGACGCTGTGCTGATCGCGGGGAAGAATCAACAGATGGTCGCTATAAATATTTAACCAATTTTAAAAAAAATAAAAAATTCTAATTAGCGACGGCAACAGATGGTCGCTATATTATAAACATAGCGACGGCAGAGAGTGGTCGCTGGTTGGCCAGTAACAGCGACGGACTATAGTAGTCACTGTATGGCTTCCCATAGCGACGCAAGTGTACGGTCGCTGGTAGGCAAGAATTAGCGACGGATTTTTTGGTCGCTATATGACTAACCATAGCGACGGCGGAGCATGGTCGCTGGAAGGCCACACTTGGCGACGGACGCGTCGGTCGCTATATGGCTAACCATAGCGACGGCATATGGTGGTCGCAGTGTGGCTGTAGTAGCGACGGCGTTGTGAGGTCGCTGTATGGCAACAGTTAGCGACGGCTGGAGTCAGTGAAGCAGAGACCATTTTAGCGATGACATTATGCCGTCAATATGTTAGCGACGGCGTGTCTGTGGTCGCTGATGTGTTTTTGACGAAGGTTTTAACGACAGCGGGTGTCCCGTCTGAGATGCCGTCGCTAAGGATTTTAGCGACGGCCTTGGCATGGATTAGCGATCAATTCATTCTTTCGCTAACAGGTGTTTTTTTAGTAGTAAAGTAATTCCTCAACTTGCTTCTTCAATTCAGTCAACTCCATAGGTGACATCTTATAAGGAGCTCTTGAAACAGGTTCAGCACCAGGAATGAGGTCAATAGAGAATTCTACTTCTCGGGATTGAGGTAATCCAGGAATCTCTTCCGAAAACACATCGGGAAACTCCAAAACGATGGGAATCCCACAAGATTGGGAAGCACTATTCCCATCAACCAAGTAGAACATCATGAGAAGTTGAGAGATACCTTGTACATCAAAGCCTTCAGCATTCGAAGTCAGGAAGATTACTGTCTTACCATGACAATCCACCAAGACCTTGTTAGCGGATAACCAATCCATGCCTAGAATAATATCCAGGTCCTTTATAGGTAGACATACGAGGGATACAACAAATTTCCTATTCTCCATAATCATCTCAACATCACTACACCGAGTGACTGCTCGCAAACAAGCGCCAGTCGACGTAGACACCATCAGTGAAACTTTCATTAAGCTTATTGGCAATTTCAGTCGCCTCACACAATCTTCAAAAATAAAGGAGTGTGTCGCACCCGAATCAAATATTACATTAACAATATTATTACCATGTATTTGGCACTCACTTTGGACAAGATCCTCAGCTTGTGCTACTTCTTCACCGGTCACGGTAAAGACTCTTCCAGCCATTTGTTGATTAGCACCACGATTGTTGCCATTCCTACCACCATTACCATTACCTCAGCCGTTCCCATTACCACGACTGTTGCCACCATTCCGGTTACCATTTCTTCCACCATTACCATTTCCACGACCACAGCCTCTAAAAGCACCATAGCCTCCACAGTTTGCATCATTACATACCACTACATCCATGGTATTCAAGGGACAATCGGGACGAATGTGCCCCGGTTGGTTGCATCTGTAGCACACCACCGTCTCTTCATGGTTACATTCTCGAGCCAAATGATTTCCACCACATCGGAAACAACGGAGTCCTTGGCCATTACTTCGGCCACCATTGGCACCATGCCTTCCACCACCTCGTCCACCTCTAAAAGAAGAGGAATCACGTACAAATTGTCTATTGTTCTTAAAATTACCTTTCTTCTTAAAGTTCGAAGATTGGCCTTTCAACTTGTAATCATGCCCTGAGTAATTCTTTGGAGCAACATCATTCTCTTCAAAGATTCTACACGTGTTCACAAGAGTAGGGAAACTCCTAATCTCTTGGTGACAAATCGCCTTCTTAATCTCTTGGCGTAGTCTGTTTTCAAATTTAACATACTTCGAAGCTTCAGTGCCTTCTTGCTTAAAGGAAGGATAAAACACACATAACTCTTCAAATTTCGAAGCATACTCCTCAACCGACATGCCTCCTTGCTTGAGCTCCATAAATTCAAGCTCTTTCTTGTTCTTATAACTCTCAGGAAAATATTTCCTAAGAAACTCCGCCTTGAAATTCTCCCAATTTAGAGGAGTGTGGGCAGCAATCATACACCCATGAGTGAGAATCCACCAGGATTCGGCCTCACTACTAACCATAAACACTGCATATTCCATTTTCTGAGCCTCGGTGCATTCCATGCTAGCGAATATCCGTTCCAAATCACGGATCCAAACATAGGCGTCTTCCGGTTTATAGCCTCCGTGGAATTCGGAAGGCTTCCATTTAAGGAATCAGTCAAGACCCTGATTCGGTTGACCAACAGGTTGTTGTTGCCGTTCAAGTATATCGGCAAAGCGATTAAAGGCTTCAGCCATAGCGGCTGCATCAACATTGTGCCTATTCGTAATCACTCAATCTATATACAACAACATAAACACAATTAGAAACATAAAGTTTCTCTACCCAGTGTATATACATATATCATTCATCACTAACCATTGTTAACACAAGTATTTCATCATAATGTATTCATAATTTGAAGGTAAATATGAGAAAGGAAATGCCTGGCCGGGCTTAATATCAACCACAATATAAAACAGTGAGCAATCAAGGCTCTAATACCAGGTTGAGACACCCCCATCAAAAATAGGGGTAAAAATTTTTTGCGTTTTCAAAAATTATTAATTAGTCACGTAATTATAGTGGTGACGCATTTAACACCATCCCCCGAATCTAAGATAAACCACTCCCATATATGAAGATATGAGAGGGTAAAATTTAAAAGATAATTTCTTAATAATTTTCCAATCAGAGACAGTGGAAGAATTAATTATTAATGAGGGATGAAATTCAAGACGCTTAAGATTTAATGTTAAATCCAGATGCTCAATTGATAAGGAAAAATGAGGCATTAAGTACTTGAAATAAAATTCTGTGTGATATAAATTAAATGGAGTATCAGGGTGCCACTCGCTCAAGCGAGAATCAATTCGCATGAGCGAGCCAGCGTGGGCAAGCTTGGGCGACGTTGAGAAAGGCTGAGCGAATGAAGTTTTTATGCATCAAGACTCATCTCGCTTGAGCGAAACATGTCTCGCTTGAGCGAGATGCGAAAAGAAACCTTGAGCGAGCCAGCGAGGCACTTGAGCGAGGGAAGAGGATTGCATCAGGTACCAATCTCGCTTGAGCAAAACATGTCTCGCTTGAGCGAGATTGCTCCAGAAACAATGGGGACTCTCTGGCCGATTTTTGCTTGGGAGAGACATCTCTCGCCTGGTTGAAAATCATCCAGTATCTAATCCATGTCCTCCTCGCTTGAGCGACCATCCACCCGCCTGAGCAAAAACCGTCCAGAGGCTAACCTCTAATTCCTCATCAATCTCGCTTGGGCGAGATGGCCATTCGCTTGAGAGAATTCAGGCCAGTGACGATTCCCCTATTTCATAACAATCTCGCTCGAGCGAGATTCTCACTCGCTTGGGTGAATTATGCAGGAAACGTGGGATTTCTCAGGTTTCATGCAACCTACTATGCCAAACTCCATTTTACTCCAATTCCTTTAAAATCAACATAGATTACACATTATATGACACATTTATAAGTTGCCTCATTCGTCATTATCCTCTAAGGTCCATTTTAATTCATGAAATCATAAGAAATTCAATACTCCAACTCACGTAATCACCAAAACATAAATTTTCGCATAAACATTCATTCTTTCATAAGTTTAAATATCAACAAGGATCATCATTCATCAAATTACATCCTTTGGGTCATGAATAAAAGTTGGCCATAACACAAGAATCCAATTTTCCTACATGACCCTCAAAATCATATTACCACAACTAAATTATATAATTAAGTATATGAACATCATATACTTCCACAAAACGATTTCATGGCGGCCAAGGCTCACACATTCCTATTCTATATTTACCTTCTTCTAACTCGGCCTCCAAAGTGGTAGGATTTAAGTCATACCTACATCAACTTTAAAAATAGCAACGAGGAGGTGAGTAACATAATCCAAATGAATTAAAGTCATACATTATGAAGAAATACATGTATACTTGTTCATATAATATATCTCACACAACATCATACATCATCTATAATCGTATTTCATAATCTCAAATATACATCCACAATTTCATTCATTTGGTTCACCAAATACATGCAAGAGTTAGTATCCAACTCTCTCCCTTTTCAATTCTCATTCATCCATTTGCCACTATGGGCTTTCAACTAGGCATATCTCCAGCTATATGCAAATGCTCTTAAAGCTAATGCATATACATAAGGATTTCTCATCAAACAATACGGATCTGACTGTGGGAAATACAACATCAAATCAAATTGTGGGACAAGCATAGGTGTGCTACTATACCCCTACTGCAGTAGTAAATTGTGTACACATATATCTCAATTTATGTATCCTCAACATCATCATAGTTTTACTGGTACCAAACCGCTCTCGCCTATTTGTAGCACTAGTCACCCCGTGACTTGCTGATCAACAATGTGGCCTCATTTACCACAAGTGCTACCGGCCCCTCCCGAACACACATCAAAAGAGCCATGCCCCGTCGGACACCGAGGTAACTCGCTCACCATAGAGCCGCCCGCCACTGGGCCTGCCACATAGGGTGCCTCATCACCAAACTATGGACAGCTTCGTGACTCACACTCCGAGTCACAGGGGAAAACAACAATACGCTCGTGCACTGAGCCGCCCTCCCACTGGGCCCGCCTAGTGGAACCCCCCTAATATTCCATATAGACAGCAATAATATGTCATGGATGCTATGCAAATACAAATCAAATGCATCCTTACACTGTGCATCCTAGATGCCACTCCACATTCAATCATTCACCACCACCACTTGGTGGATTTCAATACCCTCATCATTCTCATCCAATCCCAATTCTCTTTGAGACTTATTCACATTAATAGTTAGTGGCATACACATTCAATAAATGATACACATATCTTTGGGATATTCTATATTATAGATTTCAATTCATACATGGTCTCAAACCGTCAACATACTTCATCATCATAATATCATCACCATATCACAATATTATCCCAAACACAATGCCACATAACAATCATCATTCTAAATGCATTCAAATCATAACATCATCACATCATCCATTCAAACAATCATCAATGTAATCATATATACATATTTTCACATCATCAATGAATGAAATCATGCATTTAGAATAGTTACCCCCTTCTACCTCAAGAGAAGTAGAAATCAACGCGGTTCGATGGTCCCGCCTCATCGATGGGGTCGCTTCCTACATTATACAACATACCACACAATTACCCTCTATTCAAACCAGCAAGATTCAAGTGCTCTTAATTAACCACTTGGTGTTTTATGCCTTTTTAATTCTCAATCTTTACTTATTCATTTAATCCACCATAACCACCATGGGTTAGGTGCCCAATCACATTATTATGCATTTAAGGCTAAACCCATTCATGGGCTTCCACATTAATGAACTCCACCAACCATTTACCACCCTTAGTGGTCACTACACATCACAAATCGCATCTACCATCAATAATAAATGCTCATCTACCTACATCTCACATTTCCCCTAATTTATAAAGTTAGGGTTTCATCAAAAACCTAATAACCACCATTTGTGTTCATCATTTTCCATCATTCTCATGTCATTTTCGTGTGCCACCCAAGGTCCTCATAAAACTCAAATTAAATACACCCCTCCCTTAGGGTTTCCATCATAAATGTCTCTCCCAACATAACCCTTATGCATTAACTCCTTTCCAACAACCAATATCCAAAAGCTAGAGCCCAAAAGCTCATGAAAATAAAGAGAAACCCTTACCTCAAGCCAAGAGAAATGAGCTTCTAGAATGGTTGAGAAAGAACACGAAAATGGAGAGGAAGGGAGAGTGAGGGAGAGCCTCCAAGTTCTAAACTCTACACGAAAATGGAAGAGGAAGATGGCACACACCACACTTGTGGGTTTTTGAAGAGAAAGAAGAAGAAGATGTTGAGTGGAAGATGAAGAGATGAAGAAGGAGGGTTTGCTTTAGAGGGAGAGAAATCACGTGAGAATGAGGGGGAGAGGAGAAGAGTTTATGTTTTATTTTAACTCTCATTCATTAAAGCTTTATCATTTTTCCACAAACAGGCTCTTCGTTTGGGCTCAATACTTCATCTAAAACTTATTCCGAATACATATTCGGTCTCCCAATAATATTCTTAACAGCCCTGACCCACGGTACCTCAATCAGAGATACTTGGTCCAACACCCATATTCTAATCGGGTATAATTTTAAACTCTTGAAGTCCCAATAAATCATAAATAATTCTCATAAATCTCAATTTAATCGTTTCAATATTTTTGGGGCTTTTATTAACCCATTTATAATTATTTAATAATTATTTCTCCTATTTAATCATTTTTATAAAATCCGGGATGTTACATAGACTATGGTTCTTTAGAACTTTTTGATCTACATAATATTTATGATTTTTGGAATTTTTTTGAATTTTTTGAAATATTTTAATAAAATAATATATTTTAAATAATTTTAAATTCATATAAAGTTACTTAAAATTAAAAATATTTGCAAGAAAGTGAATTTAAATTATAAGAAAATTTTCTAAAATCCATTTCAAGTAGACTTATCTAAATATTATTGGTTTGAATAAAATCTTGATTTTTACCAATCGTAAAAAAATCGAAAACATACAAATAAATTTTTATTGATAAAAAATTTTAGATTTTTAAAATTTAAACTTTATATTACTTATCATAAAATTAGTGAGAACTAATATAATATCATTAAATTTCAAAAAGGACTGATTTTGAATATTTACAATATACCGAGTGAAATGTTACTATTTGGCTTAATAATTCAGCCGACATTTACTATGCAAAATACTATGCATGTACGAAATTTTCAAAAGGGGCATAGTAACCAGGATTGAATTTTCAAAAAATATACAGTACTTTTATATTAAAATAATAGAATGTATAGTAATTTTCCTTACTATAAATACCGAAGGAATTCTTCTTTAGAATTCACAATTTCAGATTAAGTTTTCTTAATATAGTAGTGCTAGTGAGATAGTGATGGAAGTAAGAGAGAGAAATAAATTTTTTTGGAAGAAGGTTCTGCTAAAATCCTAAGGTAAGAATACCTCTCTTTTATATTTTTAGGGTTATTTTTATATCGTTTTTAGAAATATATTATTATACTGGAAATAATATTATTTTAAGTTACTATTCTAAATAGTAAAATACTATTTCAATAGTAAATTACTATTTCAATAGTAAATTACTATTTACTATTACTATTTACTGTTACTATTTACCTTTACTATTCACGATTTACTATTTACCATTACTATTCACGATTTACTATTTACCGTTACTATTCACGTTTTACTATTTACTGTTACTATTTATAATTTACTATTCACTATTCACTATTTACTATTCAAAATTTACCATTTCTGCTTTAACTAGTAATCTTAATTTTTATCTTGTAACTATATTAAAATGAAATTGGTATGTTTTAGAACTCGGAGACAAGGCATACACGGATTTTCAATAACGAATCAGTATATAAGAGGTAAGGGGGAGTGGGATAGGAATATAATATGAAAAGACATAAGAATAATGGGAGAAGTCCCCTACTCCTTTAAAATTTATTAATATTATTATTTTAAATAATAACTGTTTAACTTAAAAAAATTTATAATAAATTTTAAATTGAGTATCTTGTGTAATTTGATCTGAATACCTATACACATACCTGGATAACCTGTGTGAACTAGACTGAACCTATGCAAGGACTTGGACTATTATGACCTGTATGGACTGAACTATACCTATGCGAAGACTGGATTATATATATGGACTTATATAAACCTGTGAGAGGAATGGACTATAAGAACTCAAAATCAACTCTACTAATTTAAATAACCATTAAAATTTGAATTATATTTATGAGTGATATTTAGTTGATTTCACTTAATTATAATTAATTATATTTGATTTTGATTAATGATATTGTGATTTATAATATTAGACTGTGATTGATGATATGTAATTATGATTGATAATATTTATGATTGATGATATTTGATTGTGATTGATGACATTACAATACTTGATTGTGGTTGATGAATGATTGATGACCTTGTGATATGAAGTTTGAGCATATAGCAAGCATGACGGAAAGTTAAAACTCAATAAGAATTTTCTTACCTTACTCTTTAAAGTTTTAAGAGAAAGTATTTTATAATTATTTTAGTCTTTTATTTCTTCTTAGAAATTATTTTCATTAACTTTATTTTTAATCTCTAGAATAAAATCTAGTATTAGAAAGAAGCTATTTTATGAAAATTAAAGGTTAAGATAATTAATTCTTGAATTAAAGAAAATTTTTATAGTTTTAAGTATTCTTAGTTAATGATTCTAAAAAAATTATTTTCTTTTAGTAATCAGAAGTTTAAAGTAAATTATTTTAGTTTTTCCTAATGAAATAACTAAAGGATATTTTGTTATAGTTGAGATTTCTAAACTCAATCTAGTTAGCATTCAAATTGAGAAAGATTATGTAAATATGTGAAGTTTTTTAAAAGAAAGTTTTGAGATATTTAAGACTTGGAAACTCAATTTTAGTGAGATCTGAATTCAGAAACTGTACTAAATTTATATATAACAGAAGTTTAAAGAAGAACTTATGAGAATGTACAGTTTATTGAGATGATTTTGTGAACCTTTATGGTATTTAATAATTGAGTTTCTAAAAGTCTTAACCAACTAAATATGCGAGTAGTTCATGCATCATGAATCATTAAAGAGAAATGAGATGTGATATTGCCTGGGGATGAATTATAGAAACCAAGGATACATTAGAGGAGGCTTAATTGCGAGCCTTGGGATGAGAGGGTGTGAAAGGGTGCTTCAGATGACCTGGGGTCGCTCCCTAGTGTCGGGTACTTTCACAATAAAAACTTTCTCAGTTTGACTAATCTCTAAGTGTTTCCATGCCAGTTGAGCTATTCATATGCTATGAAGGCATTTATGTTATTATCCGGAATTATGGAACAGTGTAAACTCTTGGTTGGCCTAATGCAAACTAAAACTTTAAGGGCCCACGTGCATGAACTGAATGAGATAGTATTAAAAGCATTACATGTCATACATGTGATTGTGATATTCTGTGTGAATGGTTGTGAATGAAAGTATGATTGTTATGCGTATAAAAACCTTATAATTATAATTAATTGTGTATATGAGATTATGAATAATATTATTTTATTAGATTGTGAAAACCCTTATGCTTATGTCTTATCTGTAAAGTATTATATTCTATTTCTCACTCCTTCTTGTTTGAATTTTGTGTCCAAAATATATGTTATATGATATATAGCTAGCAGTTCAAGATGAAAGGATGAAATTACAAGAGGGTAAATTGGTCTCATTCTCAATCAGATAGGAGAAGAAATGTGACAAGAGTAGGATTCAAAATCACATGGTTTGAAGATAAGGAAATGATTGGTTACAGTCGAAGTAGAGGTATTAAATCTTTAGTTTTAGTTTACCTTAATACAATATTAAGTTGGATGATTGTAATTCAAGGTAAAGGTTAAACTTTAATAAACCTTATTCTTTGGATATGATATTGTAATCTTTGATCACTTATGATTTTCTGAAAGTTCATTTTATCACTCTGAATAATTTGAAACTTTTTACTTTCAAAATTCAAAGAAAATCAGATGTATATACGTCCTTGTATACACGAGATAGGAAGTGATAAATATGTATATCTTTCTAAAAATTTTAAAAGCAAGAAGAATATATATATATATATCTCATGTATATAAGGAGGTGTTACAAAGTGGTATCAGAGCAGTTCAATCCAAATCGGCTTGGGGTATGGTCTTACTAGCCTGTTAGTGTACTCTGATGGTTAAGTTAGTCAAAAGATTTTATGATTGACGGAGGAGAAAATCTTATTATTGGAGTGAATGGCAAGAATCAGGTGAAGATAAGTTAGAAAGAAGAAAGAACTAGTTTTTTAAGATTGTAAGAAGTATAAGTTAGAACTCTATAGCCTATTACTTGGAAAATGTAATTGCAGGGATTTTCAGAGATTGGCCATTCTGAAGTCTTGCTTGACATTATTTAAGTATGGGCGTTAATGTATGGTGGAATAATAAGGTAAATTAACTAATGCAGTTATTTCCTTTTATTCCAAATGTATTTATGGTGTTTAATTCTTTGATTAATATGTGATAATGAAATATTCAAACATTTGTTTCTTTTATAATATGATATGGGACAACAAAGGAGATAAGACAATAGGAGATCTCTCTATTGAAAAAACCCTAAAGAGCTATCGCAATTTAGCGACCACCTATTCCCGTTGCTAACTAGCGACCGAGGTAGCGACCGTTTTAGGTAAAAAGGGACCAAAAAATGTTAGCGACGCATTTAGCGACCAAAAGAGGAAGCGGTCGCTACTAAATGTAGACACCGTCGCTAGTACGGTCGCTATATTTTCAGCTCCTCCTTTTTTGGTTTCTTTCCATGGTTTTTTGTTTACGGCAAACCTTAGCGACGGTCAACTACGTCACTAAGTTTTGTGCTAGTGACAGAGGCCTCCGTCGTCGCTATTATTAGTTTTAAGAAAGGGTATTAGTGACAGAGTTTTCCTTCCGTTGCTAATATTCAGGAGCGTAGTGACGGAATTAATGTGCCGTCGCTACTATTTTCGTCTTCCCTCCGTATTTCTACTTTCAAGAAAGGAAGGTTGCGACGGTGGTGTGTCCCCGTCGCTAATATTTAGGAGATTAGTGACAGAATCGTTTTGCCGTGGCTAATATTCAGGAGCGTAGTGACGGAATTAATGTACCGTCGCTGCTATTTTTTTGTCTTCCCTCCATATTTTTAATTTTAAGAAGGGAAGGTAGCGACGGTGATGTGTCCCCGTCGCTAATATTTAGGAGATTAGTGACGGAATTGTTTTGCCGTGGCTAATATTCAGGAGCGTAATGACGGAATTAATGTACCGTCGCTATTTTTTTCGTCTTCCCTCCATATTTTTACTTTCAAGAAGGGAAGGTAGCGACGGTGGTCTGATACCGTCGCTACTTTTTAGCAGATTAGTGACGGAGTTGTCGTGCCGTCGCTAAAGGTTTTAGTTGTAGTGACGTACTTAGCGACGGTGAGGTTGCCGTCGCTAAGTGTCAGTAATACTCGACCAGCACCTCTCCCCAAATCATTTGCCCTAACTCTCCCTCTCTCCCTCCTCTGTTTCCCTGAGCTCCTCCAAGTGCCTCCCTTTCTCCGACTTCCTCGACCGGTGTCCCTCCCTCCGTTCCTTCCCCAAACCTTCCCTCCCTCCCTCCTCTGTTTCCCTTAGCTCCTCCAAGTCCCTCCCTTTCTCTGACTTCCTCGACCGGTGTCCCTCCCTCCGTTCCTTCCCAAAACCCTCCCTCCCTCCCTCCCTTCCCCGGCTCATTCCGTCACCCTCCGTCTCTATCTCTCCTCTCTGCCTGTCGTTCCCTCCCTCCCTCTATCTCCTTCTCCGTGCGTGTTCGTCGGCACCCATTCCCTCACCGGTGGCTACGTTTTCCCTTCGTGGCCAGGTTAGTTCTCTACGCTTTTCCCTTCGTGTATGTTAATGTTGCAAGTTACTTGTAGTTGCATGAACCCTTGCTATCATGGATTTACAGTTGCAATTTTTTCATATCTTTATAGATGATATAATTTGGTTTTACGTGTATTACTTATTTGTGTGCTTACTAGGACACCTTTACTTGAATTCAGAACTTTCCATTACAGTTTTTTCTTTTCCTCTATATTTGAACTTGCCTATAGCAAGTGTGCGAGATGCATAGATAAGATTGTTTGAGTTTTTTTTGTTGTTGTTGTACTTGAAGAACGTCACAATAATAAGTAAAATCCTTATGACATTTATTTTGTTCAAGCTTATTTTGAACCTGTGTCATAACATTATATATAAACTTAAAATCATGCCCAAAAAAGTTTTTTTACAAAATTTAGGAGTCAACTTCTCCAATGATGTCCAAATGCATTAAGTTTTGGTGGTGGAGGAGGAAAGTACAAATTTCTGACAAGGAAAATATGATGAGAGTTTTATAATTAAAAATAAAAATAGACAACATTTTCACAATTTGTCAAAAACCTATTTCTTTTTTTTGGACAAAAAAATACCTATTTCTTTTTGTTCATCAAATTGATACCTATCATTGTTCATCAAATGGGCTTGCTGTTTTGGGCCATAGAAACCCCGAGTCATGGGCCTTTGTTTGGAGCCCGTAAGATTTGGCTCCACGTGGCGCAACAGAAGCAGAACTTGGAACCTGCCATATAAGGTCTCCAATTCGGAAGCTGTGACTGAGAGAAGGTAGCAGTAGAAAAGGGAAATTTCGAAAGAAACAGTAAAGAGAAAATGCGAAAGTTCGAACTATATTATAATTATAACAATGCTTATTCCACAATTTTCTTATTTCATTTTTGTTGGCTCACAATCAGCATACAACATTATTTTTCTCTTCACTCTAAATTCTAACTTCAACACTCTACTCTCCTTCCTCTATAATTTCAATTGCAAAATTTTAAGAAATTCACTTGGTAGCTCTTGATTCCTTACCCAGTACCAACCTTCCTCTTTATCACTTCATTTTTTTAAATTTAAACCTCGAATTGGCACCACTGTTCCTCTCTATTACACACTGGACAGAGGGCATCAAAGAGGCAAAGAGTTTGGAGCCATTGCCTTCTCTTGACTGTGAGGTATAGAGTGGATACTTTCTCATCTTTTGTTCTTAGTCATCATATGTAATACACTTTTGAATGATATTAACATGATTACTAATGCTGGACAGTAAGGCTTCCTTTAAATTTGAAGTGTGTATGGTTGATTGCTTAGAAAGCTTCAATTTGTAAGTTTGATTTTATCAATTGATGATGAATATTTGATGCATGATGCATGATGATGGATAATCATGGTGATGATGTTTCCTTAGTTTAGGGCAGTTTTGAATTTTTTTTAATTGCTGGAAAACCATTAGGTAAAGTTTTAAGATTATAAAAAGGATTTTTGAATGTTGATGAAATGATGTTGTGAGGTATAGCCGTAAGTTATAAATTGTTTGCTAAGTTTTTGCTCTTTCTCCATCTTTTGGTCTAAGGTTGCATATTGTTTTCCTAAAATTTTAAAACAATTTTCTAAGTTTAAGAAATGGTTTTAGTAGGATAATAATTGTTGTTTGGATTTTCCTAGGGCCATGAAGGCATTGTAGTGTGTTCTTGAACTGTTGAAAAATGATATAAGGCCTTTATAAATGCTAAGCAAATTAATTGATATTAATTATGATGAAACTAAATTGTAAAAAAGGCAAAGTACTTATTATGTTACTTGATCTAGTTTTAAAAATTTTAGTTAAGAGATTATGTTTGGCAAAATGAAATCATGGTGATGTTAAAAGTTGATTGGAAAAGGTGTTAAAGGTTTAGAATGTAGCGGTGTTATAAGTTGTAGTTTTAAGAGATTCAAAATCTGAAATTTTGAGTGGTATAAAAAGTACTTATTATGTTACTTAAATATTTGTCCATTGTTAGTCCTTAAATTTTCAATAAAAGCTTGAATAAAAATTTCATAAAAATTATAAAAATTAGTTTAATTTGTTAGAAAATTAGGATTTAAATTCAATAAATGGATGTTGTTGGAAATAATCTGCCCTTGATCAATTTTCTCTAGTTTTACAGTGAAAAAGTTAAGAAATCAAGAGAAAATTACACTGGAGGAGCTGACGCGTAGCCTCACCCCACGCGTAGCATCAACAGCTATTTTTGATGCTGACGCTACGCATCACAGCCACGCGTAGCGTCAGTGCTACGTGGTCTCTACCTCCACTTTGACCAACCACTCCACTTGGACCCAATAATGGGCACTCCACTCAGCCACAAGGGCCATCCCACTCACCATGAAAGGCCAAAAATCGGTGGAGACATGTCTATATGGCCAAGCATGATCAAATTTAATAATTTGAAGTGGCCATTATCAAGTGTTTAATGGAGGCTGAGTCAGGGGTGTGACGCGTAGCGTCACAGGGACGCGTAGCGTCAGCACCCTTGCTCAGCCCTATAAATAGGGCCATCCAACACCATTCAAATCATCCCATCCCATCCCATTCCATAGTATTTCTTTTCTCTCTTGTGCTCGACTTTGAGTACTTCTTTTGTGAGTTGTAGTTCTAGAATAGTTTTCTAGATACTTGAGTGTGTTTTGGTGTATTGTGATCATTGTATCGTGAAGTTCCCATCGTCTTCGTAATGTCAAAATCTGTAAGTGTTGTTTCTACTTTCACCATGTGTAACTAATTTGTTTATGTTGGAATTGGTGAACTAATCTATTGAGTATAATGTTGTGAATTCGACCTCTGCATGTTTATGATTCAAGTCCATGTTAGTATTTTAACCTTTTATTAATATGAACGTCAAACGGGAGAATGATTTTCATGTGTATTGAAACTTGTTTTATTAGTATGAATGTCAAACGGGAGAATGATTGTTCATGCCGTATTGAAACTTGTTTTGACGAAAGTAAAAAGTTGGAATACCCTTGGTATCTCAATTCTATAGGGGTTGTTAACCATTGTTGCCATAAGGCCAGGTCTTAATGCAAGTTTTTACTGAGAAAGCTCACGAGGGATCGGACTTTACGGTGAATTTTAGAATTTATATCATGAGGGATCGGTTATAATGATTTTAAGCTGCAATGACATGAAACTTGATGATTAAATATGCATGTCTTGAGTTCCTCATTGTTATTCTAGATTAGGGATCCAATTTCCAACATAATTTGTTTATCTGTGTTTATCTCAAGTATCTTACCTATTCTAGATTGCAACTCGTTTTTTTTTTAGATAGATTTTATTTTCTTTTATCTTATCAACCACTCAATCATGCTATCCTGTGAATATTGTATAAATTGTATATAAATTATTCTTTTGTTTATAACTTCCTTCCCATTTACCATAGTAAATAGAAAATTACTGTTATTATTGGACTTTCAATCCCAGTGGAACGATATCTAAATTTTGAAAACTACAAACGATTGGTGCGCTTGCCAATTAACAAACCCGGTGGTGGAAAAGAACTGTTGAGATGCTATCGCCAGGTTAACAAGTTTTCTGGCGCCGTCGCCGGGGATTGAATTGTTTCAGTAAAACAGTAAAATTTTAATTACCGTGGTAAATATATTTTTTTTTCCTTAGTTAATAATTTTTTTTATTATTTATTTCTTATCATTATTACACTAACTTTCTTTGTCTAGTTTGTGTATGCAAACTCGATCTACCGCAGGTAAAATTTATTTTGATCCTGAGATAGAAAAGTTTGTAAAGAAAATCAAGTCTTTGAAATCTAAAACACAAACTAATTCTTCTTCTACTTCGAAAATTTTTGAAAATTCAAATATGGCTGCTGAAAGGAGAACATTGGGACAGTTTGCTGCTATTAATGGTCCACCCCGAGTTTCGGGAATGTTTCAAGGACCAGTTTTACCAGTGGAAATTAAACCTGCCACTTTAAACATTATTCAAAACAACCAATTTGCTGGTTTAAATCATGAAGAACCATATGAACATTTAACTGTTTTTTATGAGTTATGCAGCACAATTGGTTTTGAACCCAATCAAGAAGAGTCTGTTTACATGAGACTTTTTCCTTTTTCATTGATTGGTAAAGCAAAAGAATGGTTTAAATCTTGTCCACCGGGTAGTTTTGCAAACTGGTCCGATGTTGAAAGAAAATTTTTGGAAAGATTTTATTCTTCTTCAAAATATTTTGAAGCAATGACAGCCATACATTCTTTTTCTCAAAATAATGATGAATCACTAGGAGAGACATGGGAACGATTCAAGGCACTTTTGAGAAAGTGTCCAAACCATAACCTGAATGATGCCGAAAAGGTAAGAATCGTTTACCATGGTCTATTGCCTCAGTTCAAGATGATGTTAGATGCTTGTGCAGGTGGTTCTTTAATGAACAAGACTGTGGAGGAAGCCATAGAAATATTGGAATCAATGGCTATCAGTGACCACCAAGCAAAGCATGAAAGAGGTAATATACAAAGGAAGCCAGGAATGCTCGAATTGGGAGTAAATGATGCAGTGTTGGCTCAGCAAAAATTACTGACCCAACAAATTGAAGTTATGAGCAAGCAATTGGAAAAACTCCAAATTGCTCAAGTAGCATCACCACCCACTGCTCAACTTAAAACATGTATGCACTGTATGGGAGAACAACCATGTGGTTACTGTGGAAATGAGCAAGAGCAAGCCAATTTCATGAACCATCAAAGAGCACCCTTAGGTAATTTTCCTTTTAATCATGGAAATTCTTTTCCTAACAATTACCTGCAGGGTTGGCAAAATCAGAATATTGGCTGGAGACAAGACACTGGACCTTCCAACAGACCTCCTAACAATCAATTCAAGCAACAACAAACTGACAATGCAAGATTGACAAGAATAGAGGAATCTATTCAACAGTTATTGCAGTTTGTGGAGACAAATGAAGCTGCCCGAAAAGCATCAGACATACAAATGGGTCAGCTTGCAAAAGAGATAGCCGAATTAAAGAGTTTTGGGTTTTCTGCAAACACTCAAAACCCAAGGGAACAATGTAATGTTGTTTCTTTTGATGTTGTAAAAATTGATTGTAAAGAAAAGAGTGAGAAAAAGAAAGAAGAAGAAGAGAAAGAAAGTGAAAAAATAGAAAAAAAATAAAAAAAACAAAAAAGAAAAAAATGTGCAAATAGATACAGAGCAAGAAACAAACTGTATAACCCCAAAAAAATGTAAAGATCCGGGGAGTTTCACCATTCCTGTGACAATCGGAAATATCAACATCAGGAATGCGTTATTAGATTTAGGGGCTAACATTAACTTGATGCCCTTAGATTTAATAAAGCGCATTGGTGAATATGAGCTAAAAGAAGCAAAGACAGAATTACAGTTTGCAGATCGCTCCGTCAAAAAGCCTTTTGGGATTGTGGAAGATGTGTTGGTAAAGGTTGACAAGTACCACTTCAAGGTTGACTTTATGGTACTGGATATGAAGGAGGATACTGAGATCCCCCTGATCCTAGGAAGACCTTTCATGAAGACTGCAAGGATCAGAGTATATGTTGATCTAAGTACGGTTGTAGTCAAAGTTTATGAAGAAAAGGTAAGCTTCAGTGCTCACGAACACCTCAGGATAAGTAATGAGGAAAAAGTTTATCCCTCAACTGAACCAGGTATATCTCTTCCCAATCAATTAAATTGTTTTAAATTAACCGATGCTTTGAAAGATGAAAAACAGGTAATTAAGCATCGGAAAAGAAGAAGAAGGAAGAAAAAGACAGGTGATTCCTCAACGAATATTGGGAGACCACCTGATTAATCAAAGGTAATGTCTGGCTGGAGACATTAAACCTAGCGCTCAATGGGAGGCAACCCATTCTTTTTTTTTTGATTTTTTTAAACATAAAAAAAAACCGCAAAACAAAAATTTTAAACTTGTTTAAAAGAAAAGGGGTTTTAAACTGAAAAGAAAAGGTTTTGAAAATCAAAAATCTTTGGAAAAATCAAAAACAGAAGCCCACGCGTAGCGCTACTTTGACGTGTAGCTTGGACTCTGAATTTTGGGTCTGACGCGTAGCGTCCCATCCACGCGTAGCGTCAGAGCCCATGTTCAGTTTTTAAAATTGAACCAGAGAGGCCCATCTTAGGGTTTAAAGCCTAAGATCTCCTCTCTGCCTCACTTTAGTTTTCAAAACCCTAAATTTCGAAACCTCTTTCTCTCTTCCAAGCTCTCTCAATCCTATTGCTCAAGGAACCACAAGTAAGTGTTCTAATCCGTTCTCTTTAGTTTTGTTTTTAATTTTTGATTTTTAGAAATAAATGTGGTTAGGATTAGGATTAGAAGACCATTGGGATTGATTGCTGTTAGGAATTAGGAATTGAATGGATATAATGTGGTTTGGAAAGGGGTTGCTGCTGTGCAACCCCTATTTTTTTTCTGTTCTGCGCAGCTCACGCGTAGCGTCCCACTGACGCGTAGCGTGGGGATGAACTGTGAGCCCACGCGTAGCGTCCCACAGACGCGTAGCGTGGGCAGAACAGGCTGATGCGTAGCGTCACGCCACGCGTAGCGTCAGCCTCTGTTTTTAATTTTTGTTAATTTTTGCTGTGTGTTTGTTGTTGTTGTTTTCTTTTTTATTAATAAATTTTCATATTTAGTATTTGTTATACTTTCTTGCATAAGAATAAATTTGTATGAAATTTTGAATAAATTGTATTATTTGAAAATATGTATGTTACTTTCTTTATAATTCATAAAAAAACAAAAATATGTTGTGGTGTATTTGAATTTCAATTTTAGAAAAACAAAAAAAAATATTTTTGATTTAAATGTTATGGATTGATTGTTAATGTGTGATTGTTTAATGTGTGTTTAATTTCAAATTTTTACTTTTTACAGATGGCACCTAGGAAATCCATTCCCACTACTGGTCCCTCTAAAAGACAGAGGAAGACCACGGATACCGACACCACCTCTGAGGATCCTGATCTTCAGGGACAGGAGGTGTTAGGACCGAGGGATCCCAGCAGATTTTGCACTATTGCGAAATGGGCACGGTTTCATCAAATCAAGGGTCAGAGACTTATCTGGGAGAGGGTCCTTGATTTGAGTGCAGGAGACTATCCTGAGGTTCAGGATAGAGTGCAGCAGAGGAGATGGGGACCTCTATTCTCTCTACCTACTGAGGGGGACCCCATCTTAGTGATGGAATTTTATGCAAATGCCTTCAGGACTCACCAGGACGCACCGAACATTGGGCAGCAGCGGACGAGTTGGGTGAGAGGTTGGCATATCTCATATGACCGGGACACCATCCGCACCCTATTGGGTAACCCTTGGGAGCCTACTCCCGAGGATGACACTTGTTTCTGGAAAGAAAACAGAAACAAGATTGCTGCTGAGGGAGAGTTAGGATACTCCCTCGAGGAGGTTGCTCATTTCTTGAGCAAGGATGGAATCTTTTTCAACCTGAGTAGGGTTGGAAGGAGTCCATCTAACCTCCTAAAGACCCAGCTGACCCCCATAGCTCAGGCGTGGTCCCACCTCATGCTTCATAATATCACTCCTGTCACCCACCTTTCTTCCCTTCCAGTTGATCGTTGTTGCCTTCTCTATTCTATCCTCCAGGGCCACACCATTGATATTGCTGAGCTTATATCCGAGCAGATTCACTTTTATGCCCTTGGGTATAAAGTGAATTGCCCCATTCCCTTTCCTCTCATCATATCTGCCTTACTGAGGAGGCAGGGAGTCATTGTACCTTCACCAGAGTTCACTAGTTCTTCAGGGAGAGTCCCTAAAGTTCTAGCGAACAGAGATTATTTTGTGCAGCAGTGCGAGCTTCCACCACTAGAGCAGGAGGCTCAGCCCCGACCTAGGAGGAGGAGACCACCAGTGCAGCCTCCATCTACTGATGCTGTCACACAGAGCTTTGCCCGGATATCACTTGAGCATCAGCATATGATGCAGATAATGGCTGCCACTCATAGAGCTTATATTCATCTTCACGATGAATTTTACCAGTACAGGTTACAGGGAGAGGGAGCACCTTATGTTACCCCGGCCGAGTTTGCAGCACATGTAGCTTGGCCCGGAGATTTGCCTACCTACCCTGAGACTGGTGGATCTTCTGGCGCACAGGTTGACTCTGATGGCGATGGTGATGATGAGAAGGAGGAGCAGGATGATGATCAGATGGAAGATTGATGATGTCATCTTCTTATTTACTTTGAGTACAGTTGATTCTAGTTTATATTTACATTTACACTTTATATTATGGTACTTCATTATTGTGTGGTGTGTTTATGTAGTTACTCGTTTTTGCTTATTTTTCAAAAAAATAATCCAAAAATAAAATTTTTATCTTTCAATCAAATTTTTGTTAGTTAATTTATACACTTAGAGTTTTTACACAATAAAACTTAAATTTGTAAAATCAATTATCAATTTTTTTTATATAACTTAGGAATTTTGATAAATTTAATTACAATAAGTTTATTAACCATCAAGCAAATTTCAATAACCCGGTGAGCAGAGAGATATTTTTTTTAAACACTTGAGGGTTTAATCGACATATTTTCAATTCGAATTGATTTTGCTTTAATCTCTGATTTGTGTTGTTGTACAGAGAATTCGAGAAAATGATCAAGGCACATTTATTGGTGAAACGAAACCTTGGGCCAAACAGCTTACCTTGGTAAAAAGTCTTTTATCCTTTGCAAAGCCAATTTGAGCCTAAAATAAAATTCTTTGGTACCCTTAAAACCTAAATTTGTTTTAACCATTCCCTATACTTGATTGATTAAAAGAGCAGTTGAAATAAATGAAAAATATTTTGAGTGTTCTCACAAAAATGGGGAGTGAAAATAAGCAACTTGATTCTTTTCAAAAGGAAAGTATGAAAAAGAAAAAAATCAAAAATAGTGAAAAGAATCAAGTTGGGGGTATTTATTTTTCATCAATAAAAGAAAAAGAGAAGTTTGGGTCAAGAAAAAGCCTAAGAATTATAAAATGCTCTTTTATGATTTCAGGTTTTTGAATTCCAAGAAAACCATTACTTCTTGAAAACCAAGCCTCATTACAACCCGTGAAAAGACCTTGTGATTTTCGAATTAACTCGGTATAAATAACCATTGATTAGATGACAAACAAAGTTAAATTCGTTTGATTTTATGATTGATTGAGTGAAATAGGTTACCAATTGCATAGAGATAAACACTTGTGAGGTAAGCCTGAAATTCTGCTTGATTGTTGATAGAATATTATAAACAATTTTATCATTAGACCTTTGTTATATTTGATATCAATTTTTGATTATTACAAATTAGTTAAATTGTGTAATTATTTTTTGTGGTAAATTTTTGGACTAACTTAAAAATTTGATTCCAAATTTTTATTTTTTTTTCTTTCTTATTTTTCTCTTGCTCGAGGACGAGCAATGTCTCAAGTTGGGGGTATTTGTTAGTCCTCAAATTTTCAATAAAAGCTTGAATAAAAATTTCATAAAAATTATAAAAATTAGTTTAATTTGTTAGAAAATTAGGATTTAAATTCAATAAATGGATGTTGTTGGAAATAATCTGCCCTTGATCAATTTTCTCTAGTTTTGCAGTGAAAAAGTTAAGAAATCAAGAGAAAATTACACTGGAGGAGCTGACGCGTAGCCTCACCCCACGCGTAGCATCAACAGCTATTTTTGATGCTGACGCTACGCATCACAGCCACGCGTAGCATCAGTGGTGTGTGGTCTCCACCTCCACTTTGACCAACCACTCCACTTGGACCCAATAATGGACACTCCACTCAGCCACAAGGGTCATCCCACTCACCATGAAAGGCCAAAAATCGGTGGAGACATGTCCATATGGCCAAGCATGATCAAATTTAATAATTTGAAGTGGCCATTATCAAGTGTTTAATGGAGGCTGAGTCAGGGGTGTGACGCGTAGCGTCACAGGGACGCGTAGCGTCAGCACCCTTGCTCAGCCCTATAAATAGGGCCATCCAACACCATTCAAATCATCCCATCCCATCCCATTCCATAGCATTTCTTTTCTCTCTTGTGCTCGACTTTGAGTACTTCTTTTGTGAGTTGTAGTTCTAGAATAGTTTTCTAGATACTTGAGTGTGTTTCGGTGTATTGTGATCATTGTATCGTGAAGTTCCCATCGTCTTCGTAATGTCAAAATCTGTAAGTGTTGTTTCTACTTTCACCATGTGTAACTAATTTGTTTATGTTGGAATTGGTGAACTAATCTATTGAGTATAATGTTATGAATTCGACCTCTGCATGTTTATGATTCAAGTCCATGTTAGTATTTTAACCTTTTATTAATATGAACGTCAAACGGGAGAATGATTTTCATGTGTATTGAAACTTGTTTTATTAGTATGAATGTCAAACGGGAGAATGATTGCTCATGCCGTATTGAAACTTGTTTTGACGAAAGTAAAAAGTTGGAATACCCTTGGTATCTCAATTCTATAGGGGTTGTTAACCATTGTTGCCATAAGGCCAGGTCTTAATACAAGTTTTTACTGAGAAAGCTCACGAGGGATCGGACTTTATGGTGAATTCTTAGAATTTATATCACGAGGGATCGGTTATAATGATTTTAAGCTGCAATGACATGAAACTTGATGATTAAATATGCATGTCTTGAGTTCCTCATTGTTATTCTAGATTAGGGATCCAATTTCCAACATAATTTGTTTATCTGTGTTTATCTCAAGTATCTTACCTATTCTAGATTGCAACTCGTTTTTTTTTAGATAGATTTTATTTTCTTTTATCTTATGAACCACTCAATCATGCTATCCTGTGAATATTGTATAAATTGTATATAAATTATTCTTTTGTTTATAACTTCCTTCCCATTTACCATAGTAAATAGAAAATTACTGTTATTATTGGACTTTCAATCCCAGTGGAACGATATCTAAATTTTGAAAACTACAAACGATTGGTGCGCTTGCCAATTAACAAACCCGGTGGTGGAAAAGAACTGTTGAGATGTTATCGCCGGGTTAACATCCATACACCATAACTTATGGGTACTTTTCTGGTTTGGATGGATTTTTTTCAAATAGGATTTCACTCAGTCACAAATCCCTCAAGATCAATTAAGCTCTTGATATCAAGTCAACGAGAGATAGAAATAAGGCAAATGGTAAAAACAAAGGCATGAAATCAGATTTCTTAAGACAAAAATGACATTCACATTAATTGTTTCAACATGGGTATTTATCTGATTCTCTTGTTGAAGTTTCCTTTTGCTGTCCCTTTTTTATGCCAAGAGGTTGAACAAGATAATTTATATACAATGTTAGGCTTTTTAATACAATGTTTTTAAAACAAATTTTCTCGTATAAAAATCTTAACCATAATTATACCAAGAGAGAAGGTAAAATTATTTTTTTAAAGATTACACCGGATATTAAATAGGAAAAATATCTATTTAAGTAAACTATCATTATATCAAGTATCAAATTGAAAGTTTTTTAATTGTATAATAAATTAAAGTAGATTAATCAATATGAGGATAAATATGATCTTTGAGTAAGCATGGGTTGTTTTGTGTTGATTATGTTGATGATACATTGTGTATATTCCTTTTTGGAAAAGAGAAAGGTAATGTAGTTGGGAATTTTGTTTTTTGTTTTAGTATTAAAATTTCTTTTTTTATTTTTGTTGGGAGAGTTAGTTATAGGTGTGTATTTGGTAAACTTCTCAGTTAATTTTCGGTCAATAATGTATACGGGTTTGATGATCATCTGTTGTTTCTAGAGCTACGGAATAGACTTCAAAGTGTTGTCATACATTGTATTTTTTGTTAGGGAGATAGAATCTGAAGGATTTTGGCCCAAATCAGATGATTTATAAATGAATTTTTTTTGAAAATATCTTTTGATTGTTTATTGTATGAATGGTTATTGTTTTGTGTTGTTTTGATTTTTTAAGTCTACAATGCTGATATTTGAAAATCAGTGTGCTTTCCTAGTGGTTCAACTTATGGTTTTACACCTAGCTCTTTCCTAACTCTAATTTATTCACTATGAATCCTATCAAGAGCATAGCCCCCTGTTAGCAGCCACTCTCATCAAGTTAGTTGGTAGGTTTAAATTTAACATGAGAGAAGTAACACTTTGATTGTGTATGGGCCAACCACTTCCATAAATATTTGCATCATTAATAGGCATGTCGTTACCAAGAAAAAGAGCAGTTGTCATCACGAATATGTTGTTACCATAAATATTTGTCACTCAACATGCATATTAAAATGTTATGAAGAACTTTCTACTAGAAAATGATTATTAGTTGTATCCAATTTTATGGAATTATAATTGAGCTACAGAAAAATATGAACTCTCAGTTTTGAATGGTGGAAACCAAATAATGAAAATTTAAATGTTGGGAACTTTGATTAACACTGTTAACAATCAACTTTGTCATGCAGACCAACACACTTTACGCGTGGTCTGTGTTCGGCTCTCATCAGCTTCGTCTCCACTGCTATCTCTCTTTCGACGGTAATCCCCTAACACTAACTTTCTGGCTATGTGTGTTGTATGTTTTGAAGTGTATGCATGTCAATTATTGTTTGTTAGTGGGGAGCAGAGCTCATTAGGCAATGATTTTGTGTGCTGATAACATGAATTTTTATGCATGTGTAATGTTGTTTGTTAGTGGAGAGCAGAGCTCATTAGGAATTGGTTTTATGTACTGATAACATGATTTTTTATGCATGTGTAATGTTGTTTGTTAGTGGAGAGCAGAGCTCATTAGGCATTGGTTTTGTGTGTTGATAACATGATTTAGGACTTAATACCTCTCAATATCACATACAATGCGTAGCATATATAATTATCTATACTGGGAAGTTTTCTGTATGTAACAGGCCATTTCTAATTTTGGGAAATGTCTAGTTTACAGGGGAGACTCTGCCAAAATTTTGGCAGGCTCCCTTTCTTAGGGAACTTAAAAATTCATACTCAACTTTAATAATGTAGGGTTTAGTCGTGTGTGTACCCATTAGATTCCCGTTCAAGTTTCAAAACAACCGGCTGATGTACTGTGTTGTGTTGGATCTTGAATTGTCCCGGATGGACAGTTTGGTATGAATTTGTAACCAGTAGGGTGTAACCCATCAATGTTGTATGTGGTCTACCTTGAGACGTTGAATATTCATTTGAAATTTCGGTTAAGGTGTTTCGTATTGTCCCCAGGGTGCATGACTGCGTACGGTGTTTCATACCGTACGTATCTCTGTGTACTCGGGGACCAATGCGAAATACTGCCGAAATTTCAAATAAACATCAACGACACAAGACGTAAGACCACATACAATATCGATGGGTTACGGATGATTGCATATTCATCCCGAATGGGATAGGGCCCTACCAATTTGCAACATCAAAGAGATAGAGTGATTCCCAACCGATTATCAAATCATATTTGAAAATGTAAAGTAACAGAAATCGTGCTTGTTAGATTTTGTGAATGGAGGTACCGGCAAATCGGCGATGGATGTACAACCGACTAGATCGCAGTCGGCGAGTGACTGAGGAGTTTATGATAGGGCTATTGGAGTTCATTCCGTTCGCTACGGCCAACACGCCTGGATTTGAAGCGACTCAGAAGATTCGTTGTCCGTGCTCAAGGTGCAAATGCATGAGTTTTGAATACGCGGATGATGTGATGTGCCACCTAACTGAGAAAGGGTTCATGGAAACATGCCACTGTTGGTACAACCATGGTGAGCAGTTACCGCGTAGACCATCAGACATAACTGTGTAACAATCTTACTATGAGGTTGGAGGAAACAGGGATACGTACAACAACTACGAACAAATGGTGATGGATCATGTTGGACCCTCCACCGGGCATATGCTGGAACATAATGACCAAGCAGGTCATAGAGACTCTGACAATGTAGCAGAGGATCCTAATCCGGAGGTGAAAAGATTTTATGATTTGTTAGCGGCGGCTCAGACTCCATTGTGGGACGGGTGCAACAGTCACACTGAGTTATCCGCCTCCCTAGCTGCTTTAAGCCTAAAGGCAGATTATAATCTTTCTGGAGGATGTTTTAATAGGATGGTCAATTTGATGGGTTCCACGATGCCTAGTAATCATCGAATGCCAACAAACCTGTACCATGCTAAGAAACAAGTGGCAAACTTGGGGTTGGGTTGTGTGAAGATAGAGTGTTGTGTTGGCGGATGTATGCTATTCAGAAATGAGTTTGCAGATAAAAGTGTCACAAAATGGCTGTATTGTAATGAGGAACGCTACAAAACCGTTAAAAGGAGAGGGAAGGTAACCCGGACGGCCAGGAAGAAAATGTGGTACTTCCCTATAACACCGCGGCTTCAACGCCTGTATGCCTCATTGTCTACGGTAAAACACATGCGTTGGCATGCTCTAAACCGAACACAAGAGGGGTTTCTTTGCCATCCTTCCGACGGGAAAGCATGGAAGTGTTTGGATGAGCTATATTCAGACTTTTCTGGCGAGCCGCGCAATGTAAGACTTGGCTTATGTACTGATGTGTTTAACCCGTTCGGTCAATACGGAAAAGCTTACTCTTATTGGCCAGTCATACTGACCCCATACAATCTGCCTCCTGATATGTGTATGAAGAGGGAGGTCATGTTTCTATCTATACTGGTTCTAGGACCCAAAAATCCAAAGGCAAACATAGACGTGTTTTTGCAACCGTTGGTTGCAGAGTTATCATAATTATGGGATGTCGGGGTAATGACATACGATGCGTCTTTGAAGAGCAATTTTATGATACGTGCTGTTTTGATGTGGACTATTAACGACTTCCCGGCCTATGGTATGCTTTCTGGATGGTCAACGTCTGGGAAGCTTGCTTGCCCTGTATGCATGGAACATACCGGGGGGGAATCACTCCCTATATATATCCTGAGACTAACCTTTCTTTTCATGATTTTATCCACAGATGACAGGACGTCGACTACCCTTTAGTAGGGGTGGTGGGTCCAGGACCCCGACATCCCATCTGGGGACTCCCACCCCTGGGCAGGAGACCACTCTATCACCACCACAGCGGACCACTCCATCACCAGGGCAGAAGACCACTCCATCACCACCACCCCGGACCACTCCATCACCACTTCAGCAGACCACTCCATCACCACCACTACAGCAGACCACCCTATCACCCCCACAGCTGACCACCCCAAAGCAGACTCCTGGAGTTGGTGGCTTGGAGGACCATGGCCATCAGGCCACCCCACCTCCGGTATCCCCTCTGCCCATGTTGGTACCCGTGCCGGCCGGAGACGAGTAAGTGACTAAAACTCAAATACTTTTATGTTATTTGTATGGTACTTTATATTAAACTTTAGTGGAAAGGCCCAATTGGTTTATTGTATGTTACTGTAATTAGTACTTGTATAGATTGAATTGTATTGGGAACTCTTCTGTTTGTAACAGGGTAACTATTTAAACTTGGAAATGTTACATTTACAGGGGTGACTCTGCCAGAATTTTGGAAGTCTCCCTGGATTATGTGTTGTGATACTCCTGATATAATTGTTGTCATTACAGCTTTGTTGATAGTAGTCGCACTACTAAGGCGATTACTAAGGTTTTAAAGGCCCAGTGGGATGGTCCATATATATCTTGGACAGATGCGGGGAAGGTTGTCCAAGATAGGTGGTTTGACACCTTCTCGGTAAGTTACCACATCAATTTATTGTGATTTGATTTGTAAAATAGACCTCTTATTAATTTTAATTTCTCATTTCATTTTACAGCGTGATTACCAGTGGGCAGAGGGTATGATTGATGAGATTAGGAAGGTCTTTGCCACAAAGACCTCCAAAATCATCAAGAGTACCCTTTGGAAGGTGAGGGACAAGGGTGAGCGCCCTCGTTGGATCCCGGAGGACCATTGGACGGGATGGTCCAGAAGTGGGGTGGTGCCCCGTTCCAGCAGGCGAGTGCTCGAAACAGGGCAAACAGAGCCGCTGATGCTGCAGCCTCAGTTTACACTGGGGGTAGCATTTCAACCCTCGAGCACAAGAAAAGATTTGTAAGTATATTTATGTTAAACATTTCTATTATGATTCGTCTGACATGTTTACAAATAATAATCTCAATGTTTTTTGTCCACCACAGGAGCTGAGGGAGCACCGGGAGCCTTCTTTGTTTGAGGTCATGCAAATGACCAAGAAGAACAAAGCCGGTGCATGGGTAAACCAGAAGACTATGGATCTAGCGGTATTTACTTTTAACTGACACATGCTTATAATTTACAAATCAGCTTACTAATCCTATCATTGTTTTTGAAATTACAGGAGGCGTATCAGGCCAGGAGGGCCGAGAAGGAGGCGGACCTGGTGGCTTCCACTCCTGAAGGGGAGGTTCCTCCTACCCTATCTTGTTTTGACGACAACGCCATCTATATGGAGGCTGTTGGCGGTGTGAACAAGAAAGGGAGGGTATTTGGATTGGGTGGCGTCGGCACGCAGCTGGCGAAAAAGGGGAAGACCCCTTCCTCTTCCTCTGGTCTTCCGATTGAGGTCGTTCAAGTAATTCAAAACCTGAACGATGAGCTACAGGAGGAGCGATGTCAGAGGCAGCTGTTGGAGGAGCGGGCCGAGGCGGACCGACAGTGGGCCGAGGAGCAGCACGCTGAGACTCGTCGGTAACTTGCTCAGCAGCAGGAGCTACTGATGCAGTTGATGGCGAGGCTACCTTCCCCCACTTCCCAGGCGCCCCCACCATTACCCCAGGATCCCCCACCACCATGATTGTATTTTTATTATTTATACACATTGTATATTTCATTTATAGTTTTTATATTATATTTCATTCATTATTTATTTTGTCATTCTTCATTTATTATATCAATATTTATTGGTAATTAAATTCAAATAAAAAAGCCTTATTGTAATTATCATTAATAATTCAACCTATTTGATAAATAAATTTTATCCATTATTCTATTTTTAATAATAATTTAATATTTTAAAACAAAATTTCAAATTTAATTATAAAATTTTATCAGCCAATACAAAATACAAAATATTCATTTACATTTTTAAAGTTAAATTAAAAATTAAAAAATTAAAAAAACCTATAAATATTTAACCAATTTTTAAAAAATTAAAAAATTTCAATTAGCGACGGCCACCGATGGTCGTTGTATGGCTTCCCATAGCGATGGAGGCGTGCGGTCGCTAGAGTAGTAACCATAGCGACGACGGTAGTTGGTCGCTGGATGGCCACACTTGGCGACGGATGTGTCGGTCGCTATATGTCTACCGTAGCGACGACATATGGTGGTCACTGTGTTGCTGTTATTAGCGACGGGGAACCGTGGTCGCTATATGGCAACAGTTAGCGACGGCTGGGTTCAGTGAAGCAGAGACCGTTGTAGCGACGGTGTTATGCCGTCAATATGTTAGCGACGGGTATCGTGGTCGCTATATTGCAACCGTTAGCGATGGCTGGGTTCAGTGAAGTAGAGACTGTTGTAGCGACGGTGTTATGCCGTCAATATTTTAGCGACGGCGTGTGTATGGTCGCTGATTTCTTTTCAACGAGGGTTTTAGCGACGGGTAGCCTCCCGTCTGAGAGGTCGTCGCTAAGGGTTGTAGCGACGGACTTGTGATGAATTAGCGACCAATTCGTTTCGTCGCTAACAGTAATTTTTTTAGTGGTGTCTTTAGAAATATTTTGGCATGAATTTTAGATTGGACATGTCATGACTTTGACTACTTAGTTATGAATTATCAGGATTGATCACCTCAAATAATTTACACTAAGCAGTGAAAGACGTGTCAAATAAAGGATGTTAAGAACAATGAATCTAACCCTATATTAATGTGGTATATGGAGAAGTAGAGACAGACTCAATAAATCCTATTAGGATATTCCTTACCATATCCTTAAATTCGTAGAGATACTTGTATGAATTAGAATCCAATGAGTAGATAACTGTTGTAATCCCAAACTAGTATAACAAATTGTTTAAGATAGAATCATAGTTTTTTTTCGAGATTATAATTTTTCCTTCGATGATATATTTTAAATAAAAATATGTGGATGTATTCTTTATAAAAGAAATATGGTAATTTTTTTCACTAATTTGTTTAGTATGAGAAATATTATACTAGTAATTATATCTCTGACTATTTGTATTGATTCTTCTTTTATATGACATATAAGACATGCTAATTGTTTAGTTTGATGAAGTTTTTCCTTTATGATGTCTGCAATTGAATAATATATGATGATTATATATATATATATATATATATATATACGAATTAATGAAACTTTTATGGTTGTGACATTGAATGTAATTAACCATATATTTTTGAATTTTTTTAGTGATTTATTGTGATAAATATGTCAATAAATGATCAAAAATAAGTATCATAGATCTTTGGGAGATATGGATATTGGTTTAATATTGAGAAATTGTACCATAAAATATTTCCTTTGGATTCCCAACAATTTGATACATGTTTATCAAGTTATTTTCTTTTAGTCATCAATTTTGTAAAGTGAATATACATATACCCTATATAAATAATTGTTATGTAATGATAGACTTAAAATAAAGAAATATGTTAGTGAACCGTGGGTAAATAGATATGAACCCTTACTTATTAATTTAGCATAGTTCCTATGAAGTGGGTTACATAAATCTTAGCTATCCATAACAAAAATTTAAGTGAGTATTTCTAAGTCAAAGTAGTGATTTCTGATTATTTACGATTAGAGAATTTATCAAATCTATGTAATGGTTGTAGTCAATTATGATGGAATGTGCAATCACTTAGTTAAGGAATATTTAATTCATTATAGAAGACAATAAGAAATGATTACATACCCTAGATTGTCATGAAGCAAAGAACACAAGGATTTAACTAGATAAACAAGTACAACATGGATTAAGACATATTTATCCTTTCTCACTAGGATAATTTATTATACACGATTACATTAAGGAAAATAAAGTAGAACATCTAGTACATCATAGGTAAAGGTCTAAGAGTCTTGGCAATACAAAAATTATCCAAACTAGAGAAATCACCATAATGATTATAAGAAGTAAGGCACTTGTTACCACGAACTATAGTCCATCTCGCCTTCGTTCGTCATCACTGCTAGGGAGGTTAGCCATCGAGTAATACAATATTACTTGAGGAAAAAGATTGAAGAAATTAGATAGAAGAGAGAAACTAGGAGACCTTGAAGTTGTGATATGAAGTGAGAATGGATTGGAAATTTATAAGCAAGCAAAGGAGAGTGATGCAACGGTCATAACGGCTAGTTTAACGGCTAGTCCAACAGCTAGTTGCTAACGGCTAGTCGTCCAGTAATTAATTCTTAGCAGTATATTTTACTATGTTGCGAGTAGGAATTTTAATTTATAGATGTTACGGATCATATTAAGTGATGTTTTGATGGATTAAGAAATATAATTATTGAGGTGTTTAGAGTTAATCATCGGTTTAAGATGAGCATGGTTAACAAAATTAAGAGGGTGATATTTTTGAGTTTAGGAGAAATTACCTGATAAGATTGAAAAGAAATAAGTGGCAACATCAAGCAAAGGATACATAATTATCAATAAAATTAGAAAACATAGTAGGATAGTTCACTTAGTTTATCCTTGGTAAGATTTAACAATATTAAATTTCGAGGACAAAATTTCTTTTAGGGAAGTAGAGTTGTAACATCCCATTTTCAACACAAATAGAAAATAGATATTAATATATCTTTAATGAGAAATACTTACTATTAGTTAGTTCATTATTATCATTTTTTATGAAATTTTGGTATTTATATTTAATTATTTGTTTTTTAAAATAAAATAAAATAATAATAATAATAATAAATATTTATGTATTTTGAATGAGAATTTTAAAATGACTTAATTAGTATTTATTGATTAATGAAATTATATTAAGAATTTTTAAATATATTTATTATTCACAACTTTTATTTTATGTTTTCATATTTATGTTTTTACATATTTATGATTTAACTCTTATTAGAATTTTAAAATAACATTTTGAAGAAATTAGACTATGGTTCTTTAGAACTTTTTGATCTACATAATATTTATGATTTTCTAGAATTTTTTGAATTTTTTTAAATATTTTAATAAAATAATATATTTTAAATAATTTTAAATTCATATAAAGTTACTTAAAATTAAAAATATTTACAAGAACGTGAATTTAAATTATAAGAAAATTTTCTAAAATCCATTTCAAGTAGACTTATCTAAAAATTATCGGTTTGAATAAAATCTTGATTTTTACCAATCATAAAAAAATTAAAAACATACAAATAAATTTTTATTAATAGAAAATTTTAGATTTTTAAAATTTAAACTTTATATTACTTATCATAAAATTAGTGAGAACTGATATAATATCGCTAAATTTCAAAAAGGAGTGATTTTGAATATTTAAAATATCGAGTGAAAGGTTACTATTTGGCTTAATAATTCAGCCGACATTTACTATACAAAATACTATGCATGTATGAAATTTTCAAAAGGTGCATAGTAACCAGGATTGAATTTTCAAAAAATACACAGTACTTTTATATTAAAATAATAGAATACATAGTAATTTTCCTTACTATAAATACCGAAGGAATTCTTCTTTAGAATTCACAATTTCAGATTAAGTTTTCTTAATATAGTAGTACTAGTGAGATAGTGGTGGAAGTAAGAGGGAGAAATAATTTTTTTTAGAAGAAAGTTCTGCTAAAAGCCTAAGGTAAGAATACCTCTCTTTTATATTTTTAGGGTTATTTTCATATCGTTTTTAGAAATATATTATTATACTGGAAATAATATTATTTTAAGTTACTATTCTGAATAGTAAAATACTATTTCAATAATAAATTAATATTTCAATAGTAAATTACTATTTACTATTACTATTTACTGTTATTATTTACCTTTACTATTCATGATTTACTATTTATCATTACTATTCACAATTTACTATTTACCATTACTATTCACATTTTACTACTTACTGTTACTATTCATGATTTACTATTCACTATTCACTATTTACTATTCAAAATTTACCATTTCTGCTTTAAGTAGTAATCTTAATTTTCATTTTGTAACTATATTAAAATAAAATTGGTATGTTTTAGAACTCGGAGACGAGGCACGCACGGATTTTCAATAACGAATTAGTATACAAGAGGTAAGAGAGAGTGGGATAGGAATATAATATGAAAAGACATAAGAATAATGGGAGAAGTCCCCTACTCCTTTAAAATTTAATAATATTATTATTTTAAATAATAACTGTTTAACTTAAAAAAAATTTATAATAAATTTTAAATTGAGTATCTTGTGTAACTTGATCTGAATGCCTATACAAATACCTGAATAACTTATGTGAACTGGACTGAACCTGTGCAAGGACTTGGACTATTATGACCTGTATGGACTGAACTATACCTATGCAAAGACTGGATTACATATATGGACTTATATAAACCTATGAGAGGAATAGACTATAAGGACTCAAAATCAACTCTACTAATTTAAATAACCATTAAAATTTGAATTATATTTATGAGTGATATTTAGTTGATTTCACTTAATTATAATTAATTATATTTGATTTTGATTAATGATATTGTGATTTATAATATTAGAGTGTGATTGATAATATGTAATTATGATTGATAATATTTATGATTGATGATATTTGATTATGATTGATGACATTACAATACTTGATTGTGGTTGATGAATGATTGATGACCTTGTGATATGAAGTTTGAGCATATAGCAAACATGACGGAAAGTTAAAACCCAGTAAGAATTTTCTTACCTTACTCTTTAAAGTTTTAAGAGAAAGTATTTTATAATTATTTTAGTCTTTTATTTCTTCTTAGAAATTATTTTCATTAACTTTATTTTTAATCTTTAGAATAAAATCTAGTATTAGAAAGAAGCTATTTTATGAAAATTAAAGGTTAAGATAATTAATTCTTGAATTAAAGAAAATTTTTATAGTTTTAAGTATTCTTAGTTAATGATTCTAAAAAAATTATTTTCTTTTAGTAATCAGAAGTTTAAAGTAAATTATTTTAGTTTTCCCTAATGAAATAATTAAAGGATATTTTGCTATAGTTGAGATTTCTAAACTCAATCTAGTTAGCATTCAAATTGAGAAAGATTATGTAAATATGTGAAGTTTTTAAAAGAAAGTTTTGAGATATTTAAGACTTGGAAACTCAATTTTAGTGAGATCTGAATTCAAAAACTACACTAAATTTATTTCTGTATAACAAACTTATGAGAATGTATAGTTTATTGAGATGACTTTGTGAACCTTTATGGTATTTAATAATTGAGTTTCTAAAAGTCTTAACCAACTAAATATGCGAGTAGTTCATGCATCATGAATCATTAAAGATAAATGAGATGTGATATTGCCTAGGGACGGATTATAGAAGCCGAGGATACATTAGAGTAGGCTTAATTACGAGCCTTTGGATGAGAGGGTGTGAAAGGGTGCTTCAGGTGACCTGGGGTCGCTCCCTAGTGTCGGGTACTTTCACAATAATAACTTTCTCAGTCTGACTAGTCTCTAAGTGTTTCCACGCCAGTTGAGCTGTTCATACGCTGGAAAGTCATTGATCGTGCAAATAAGCATGGCACGGAATTTGAATGACTGCCCGGTAAACCCGTCAAACACATCAACCCCATCTTCCCACAACTTTTTGAGGTCTTCAACCAATGGAGTTAAATATACATCAATGTCGTTGCCCGGTTGTCGTGGACCAGAAATCATCATCGATAACATGACATATTTCCGCTTCATGCATAACCATGGCGGCAAGTTGTAAACAAACAACAAAACAGGCCACGAACTATGGTTTGTGCTCAGGTTCCCAAACGGGTTCATGCCATCTGTGGCTAGTGCAAGCCTAACATTTCTTGGTTCATAGGCAAATTCTAGAAAAATTGTATCCATTTTCTTCCATTGCGATCCATCGGCCGGATGCCTAAGTAGTCCATCAACAACCCTTTCATCAGCATGCCATCTCATAAGTTTTGCATCATCTGCATTGGCAAACAGACGCTTTAGTCTTGGAACTATAGGCAGATACCATAACACCTTTGCAGGAGACCCTTTAGTGCATACCTCATCAGAATCCTCCTCTTTCTTCTTATACCGTGACACCCCACACCTAGGACATCGATGAAACATTTCTAACTCACCCCGGAATAATACACAATCATTTGGGCATGCATGTATTTTCTCATACTCTAAACCCATAGGACACAACACCTTTTTGGCCTTATAGTTATGATTCAGCAAGGTGTTTCCAGCTGGGAGCATTTCTTTCAACAACTTCAGTAAGTCAGTGAAACTTTTATCCGTCCACCCGTTTATGGCCTTCAAATTAAACAATCATAAAACTGCTGATAACCTCGTGAAATTTACGCAGTTTGGATACAACGGCTGCTCAGAGTCCTCACACAGAGTCGTATATACATGAGCTTTCTTAAAACCTTCTACCCCCACATCACGGATCATATCCTCGAGTCGGTCATCCATGTCGACATCGGTGTCACGCATCGAGCTTCGATTTTCAGTTTGAGAGCTGTTACTTGGCACCACCACATCTTTACCATGCCATATCCAACGTGTATAACTACGCAGAAAACCGTCACACAGTAGATGTTCTCGCACCTCTTCCAAGTCTACCCAACGCAGGTTCAAGCATTTAACACAAGGGCAAAAATACTTTCCATTCACCTCCACTGCATTCCTCGCTACGAATTCTATAAATGATTCAACTCCCCCTTGTACTCTAGACTTAGGCGTGATGTAGTTATCCAACTCCGATCCATGCCAACTGTTTACAAGGTGCTATGATCAACCTCACTTTTTCTTCAAAGGTCGTGGTCCTATACCCATTCAGGATGACAATTGTTTTTATACGTCATTCATATATACAGGTTAGGAGTTATTTTAAAATTTGATGAAATTTTGGCAGTATTTCGCATTGGTCTCTAAGTACACAAAATGAGAGTGGTCAAATCAAATTCAACCACAACCAAATATGAACCCAGAGAACAACATAAAATGCAAGTTACCGAAAGTTTATCAAATTTTAAAATAACTCCTAACTTGTACATACTAAAAATGACGTATAAAAAATAATTGTTTATCCCAAACTGTCCAAACGGACAATTCAAGATTCAACACAAACGATGAAATTAATTAATTTAATGACCATTTGTGTCGAATCTCAAATGGGGAACTACGGTTCATTCATGCACAGCAACTTTCATACTAATTAACTAGTATATGAGCCTCTGAGTTTGCAAGATTAACAACCACACACATACAACATCAATATAAATAACATATAAGAGCAACCAACAACAACAGAAATAAAATGGATAAAAATTTAGTTAACTTTTTTCCTAAATTAGTATGATGTTTTTAATTTGTGTTATTTTGAAGTAGAAGTATGGTGTTGGAGTATGAATTATGGATTATGGATTATGATGTTGGTTTATAAGACTTTTAAACTTTACACTTTTATTTAGTAATTAGTATGATGTTTTTAAATTCTATTATTTTCAAGTAGAACTATGGTGTTGGATGATGGATTATGGATTATGAGAATTTTGAAGTTTGAACTTTTATTTTATAGATTACAGCTTATGTATGGTGTTGGATGTTGGATTATGGATTATGGATTATGTATTATGGATTATGTATTATGGATTATTGTAGACACCATTCCCTTCTTTTATTATTCATGCTTTTTAGAAAGATAAAATAAAAAATTAAGAGCCCAGACCCCATTTTCCAGCAGCTCCATTCTAGGCATGGCAAGAGTAAGGAAAAATTGATTCAATAAACAACCATGGGATATAAATTAATTAGCAGATTCCAAGTTTTATTATATAGTATATGTTAAATCAAATGCACAAGATACATATACACAAGATACATAACAATCAATTAGTTTCAGATGACATTTTATGAACTACCATCTATAATAACTAAAAACAAAATGCTAATATACATAGAACCAACAAAATAGAATAGGCACATTATACACAGAACCAGTAAAATAGACACAGAAACCCCTTTCAACACAAAACAAAACCCATATAACACATCAACATAACCTAAAATAGATTTAACTCAAACAGGGACCAACATAAACAGTGATGAGTAAAACAGGGACGACTTACAAGACAATGCAACGAGCAACCAGCACAATGGGATAAGCAACGAGCAAGAAGAAGGCGACAACAGCAACGAGCACACTGGGATAAATGGAGAAGATAAGAAACAGCTCGAACAAAGAAGGAGAAATAAAAAAGCAAAAAACAAGGATGACTTACCTGACAAGGACGATGAAAGAAGAGGACAAAATGAGGTAGAGAACTTGTGCAAATACGAGAGCAACAGGGCAAAGAAAGGTGGAGGAAACAAAGAAAGACCAGCGCGAAAGAAGGAGAAGAAGCAAAAAGCTATCAGGCGTGACTTTTAAAGTTTCTAAAAATATATATATTCACGGTTCAACAAAAACCCGTGGATAAATGTTAACTATATCACCACGGTTACGACCCCAACCGTGGATAAATATTAAATCTATAATCACAGTTATAGAAACAACTGTGGACATACAGTACCCAGTGATTAAACCCCTAAAACCTGAACTATATATCCACGGTTGGAAATACAACCGTAATTATAGACATCAATATATATCCACGGTTAACATCAGAACCCTGATCATACCCATGAATATATAGTCACGGTTGTGCACACAACCGTGGATATATATTTCAGGTACTATATATCCACGGTTGACTCCTCAACCGTGAATATATATTGAGGGTATGATCACGGTTATGATGTTAACCATGGATATATAGTTTTCTTTGATTATATCGTTCAACTTATAATTTCAAAAATGCCACCGCGCATGTTTTTATCACTGATTCACTTCAACCCGTGAATATATCCCGGTGTTATATCCAATTTTTGCACTAGTGAAATGAGAATGAAAAGTTATCGACACCTTAAATAAGTTAAACTAGTACTCCTGAGAATAAGTATAATTATACAATAATATTTAAAAATTGAGTGGTTAAAATATATTTTCAAATTCATATAGCCATAAGCTTAGTAAGATCGCTTAGTAACCAAAGATAATCTATGGATAAAGAAAACTATACTAAAAATATAACTAATAATGAGGTAGAGTAGTTAAGCAGGGCAATCAGGATAACTAATCAAATACGTGTGCACTCATAAAATCTCATTACTATAGTTAACGCCATGTGTATGATAAGATGTATGGTAATTGTTGTTGGTACATATATAATGATTACTATGTGATTACATGTGTAAATAAATATGTGCCAATTATATGTTCTTTGATTAGGGTGTATGATAAATCAAATGGATATGAATGCATGAATATGGATTGTATGATATATGTGCATGATGAAGTATGTGAGAATGATGATATGATATACTGTGTAAAATATAGTGTGGTTACAAAATAGGCCTGGAATGATGCCTCTGATCAATCATATTCTGACGGAATGATGTAATAAAAGAAAAACAAGAAAGGAATAAGTAAGGATATGTCTCAGTAGGAATCCTGAGGTGACTGATTTGTGAAAAATAATATGATGAGATTGAGATCAGATCCGATATGATGCCAATATTGCCCTGAGGTCTTGTGGATAATCAGAACTCATTTCATTCCTAATAATCGAGTAGGCTATGTTGTAAATTGAGTAAATATGAAAAGAGTGATGACTAAAGAAAAATATTAATCAAGGATTTTATGAAACGAACCCGATGTTAGGAATGAAATAGAGTCTCTGAAAGGACCCTACCGATGACTAATGAATTAACGGAAGCAATGTATATTACATGCATCATGTGCATATGACTTGATGTGGACTAAAGCCAGCAGTGAGGGGTACGTTGAAGGATATAAGGGTTTGATCCCTGAGGTTGGATCTTGGGAGTGTAACGGGAGGGGACCCCCAATGGCTCAGTGGTAGTACCCCGATGCCGGGCGAAACCATGCAATCCTGGTGCACTTCGACTCAGACAAGTATCACTAGGACCGTGGAGAGCCAAGTCCCATTATAATATAACGATATGTGTTGGATCCATAATATTGGGACTGTGAGTCCATGTATACCCTGCGTTGTGATGTGGGGACTTGGTGTACTTCGGTCACTCTACTATGGAAACGTTGTGTCCAGGGGCAGTCTGCGTAGGACGGATTCTGATATGATATGATCGCGAGAATTGGCCCCACATGCATCATGATGGTTAAAAGAAGAGATTAAACTTAATGAAATGGAACTTATGCATTGCATCATCTTATCTGTGTGAGTTTGTGTTTGATTATGATTGAATTCATATCTGTGTATAACTAATTAGTGGTGAAGGGGAGAGTAGAGAGGAATATGTTCAGGGAAGATTTTGATAAGACTAAATTAGAATAGGACACTTAGAATAAAACTAAGTAGGACTCCCGAGGTGAGGATATTATTATATGAAAAACCTGGATTGTGTGAGAAAGACGTTAATAATGACGACTCTCCGATTGTTATGGAAGTGAAGACTCACCCTTACGCTATTTTTTAGATCTTCGGTTGGACCACACATTATAGAGACTAGTGCAAGCTTTATATCAAGGATCAATTAAACTTTTTGGACCAAGGACAAATAGGATAGATTATTTTATTTTCTTGTGGGAGTCTGCATGCCCCTTTACCTTCAGCATGTACAGTTACTGTTGCAACGATGTATTATATATGATTATGTTGTATATATGATGTATCTGCTCCACTAAGTTTTCTTGCAAAAAAAAACCTTCCACATTTTTCTTAAACTCGTAACCTCTTAGTTAACCAGGATAATCTAGTGGAAAGGATTGTCCTAGTTAATCGAGGGTGTTACAACTAATAGCAACGACGTGACGTGGTTGCTATCTAGCCAATAATAGCGACAGCATAACGTGGTCACTGTCTAGCCAGTTGTAGCTATGACATTGTATGGTCGCTATATAGCCACTAAAAGTGATGATGTACGTCACCAACATAGGGACCCCATTAGGGACGACGTGACCCCGTCGAAACCTTTGCGACGGGGTGCTTTCTTCGTCATTATTGTGTCAATGACAATGGTGGTAGCGACCACATCTTGTCCATCATAATTTTCATCGCTAATAGGTTTAGCAACGGAAATATCATGATTTAGTGACGAGTTTTGGGGGTCGCTAATAGGTTTTTTTTAGTAGTGAAAGGAGTCTGTTCTTTTATAGAACAACCCAAGGTTAGTGGTACTAACAAGATACCTTAGAATCCTCTTCACTATAGACAGGTGTGATTCCTTGGGGTCTGCTTGATATTTTGCACACACACACTAAACATTATATCTAGTCTGTGTTAGTCCTCAAATTTACAATAAATTTCTTCATAAAATTTTGTCAAAAATAATAAAAATTAGTTTAATTTATTAGAAATTTAGGTTTTAATTATAATAAATGGAAGTTATTGGGAATTATCTGCCTTGATCAAATTTCTCTAGTTTTGTAGTGAAAAATTAAAGAAAATCAAGAGAAAATTGAAGAACTGGAGAGCTGACGCGTAGCATCAACACCACGCGTAGCGTGAGAACTTCTGATGCTGATGCTACGCGTCACAGCCACTCGTAGCGTCAGAAGCTATGTGGAATCCATTAACAGATGGCCAAGCACTCAGCCATTGACCCATATTTTGGCCACTCCACTTCAGCTAACAACCAAGCCGAAAGAGGGAACATGTCTGGGCATTATTGAATTAAAAATTCTTTATCATGGGAACTTAATCACATGTTTAATGGAAGCTGAGTCAGGAACCTGATGCGTAGTGTCTTCCTGACACATTTCTTCAGTCCTATAAATAGGTCACTTCCAAGGCATTCAAGGTATCCAATTTTCACTTCTGAGATTCAGAGTCCCCTTCCTTTCTTTCGAGTTTGAGAGTTTGTAAGTTTAGAGTGATTTTTAGATACTTGAGTGTGTTTTGTAGTATTGTGAATTCGTGTATCGTGAAGTGTTTCCACACCTTCGTAATGTCAATCTCTGTAAGTGTTGTTTTTGCTTTTACCATATGTAACTAAGTTGTTTATGTTGGAATTTGGTAAATCAATATATTATATGATGTTGTGATTATGAACCTTGCATGTTTATGATTCAAGTACCATGTTAGTATTTCAATCTTTTATTAGTATGAATATCAAATGGGAGAATGATTTCATGCATATTGAAACTTGTTTTATTAGTGTGAATGTCAAACAGGAGAATGATTATTCATGCCGAATTAAAATCTGTTTTAATGAAAGTAAAAGTTGAAATACCTTTAATATGCCAATTACTAGGAATAGATTTGGTAATTATTGTTGCCATAAGGCCAGGACATAATGCGAGTTCTTACTAAGAAAGATCACGAGGGATCGGACTTTACGATAACTACTTAGAATTTATATCACGAGGCATCAATTATAATGACTTTAAGCTGCAATGACATGAACTTGATAATTCAATATGTATGTTTGTAATCATTTCATTATATTTTAGTGCGAGGATCCTTATTCTAACAAAATTTGTCAATCTGTGTTTTTACTTCAAGTATCTGAGATTATTCTGAATTACATCTTAACTTTATAAATAGATTTTATTTTTACAACCCTTTTACCACATGAACAAATCAATCATCAAATTCTGTGAATACTGTATAAATTATTTATAAATTATTCTTTTGCTAATAAGTTTTGATACATTTACCATTGTAAATAGAAATTACTGTAAATTACTTGAACTTTCAATCTCAGTGGAACGATATCTAAATTTGAAAACTACAAATGATTGGTACGCTTGCCAAATAAAAGACCCAATAGTATTCAGGGTTTAAAAGTCTGCTGGATATCAAATACAATAGTGATCCAATCATTCCTCTATAGAGAGTCTGATTTACCTCATCTAATTCAGACTCATCAAAACTTGCTTCAGACTATGAATCTGTGTTGGCCATAAGATAAATTTGAGCAGATTTTGTTTCTTCTTCAGATTCACTTAAGCTAGTTGAATCTTCATCATCCCAAGTGATGAGTCCCTTCTGCTTCTTAAAGAATTTCTTCTTTTCTTTTCTATCTTTTCTTTCTTTGTTTAGAAGAGGACATTTAGCTTTCATGTGTCTTGGTTTCCTATAGTTGAAACATTCTAAAACAGACTTATTAGTTTTAAACTTGAAATGACTTTTACCTTTAGGTTCTTTTATGTTGAACCTTCCTTATCCACCATTCTTCTTTTTTAGAAGTCTATGGAATCTTTTTTGTAACAAGGGCTAGCTCTTCAGCAGTGTCTTCATCTCCTTCATCAGACGCAAGATCTGAGCTAGTTGATTCTTCAACTCTAGGCTCCTTACATCTCCTAGAAGTCTCTTCAGACTTCAAGGCAATGTTCTTGGAAGATGAAGGCTTTGGCACTTCTTTCTAGCTAAGCTTCAGCTTATGAACTCTTAGAACCCCAATAAGTTCATCCAAAGTAAGAGTACTAAGGTGTTTCGCTTCCTCTAGAGCAGCACACTTGACATCAAACTTTTCTGGTAAACATCCCAGAGGCTTCACGTTGATGTCTTCAATGGAAGGCATGGATCCCAGCACTTTGAGCTCATTGAGCAAATTTTGAAGTCTCCCAAACATCTGGTCAACAGATTCATGATCCTTCATTTTGAAGTTATCATACTTCTTAGTCACAAGAATTTTCTTTGAATGCTTAACAATGGAGGTTCCTTTATAGTTGCGTTGAAGAACATCCTATATCTTCTCAGTAGTTTTGTAGCTATAAACCTTATTGTATTAAGATTTACTTAGAGCATAGATTAGAAGAAGTCTAGCTTTAGCATTTGACTCTATCTTCTTAAAGTCAGCACTGGACCATTTTTCTTCAGGTACAACCTTCCCTTCACTGTCTGTAGGAGGTAGTTCATCACCCCTGGTAATTATCCCCCATAGGGAATACTGTGTAGACTTGATGAACATCTTTATCCTATCTTTCCAGTAAGGATAATCTTCACCAAGGAAGGCGGGTGGTCTGTTCACAGATGAACCTTCTGTAATAAGTTGATCATGAGAAGATGCCATGGATCTTGATCAGTTTTACTCGAAGGAGTAATCAACCCGAAAGGACAAGCTCTGATACCAAATGATGGTACAGAGTTAGACTTAGAAAGGGGGGTTGAATAAGTCTTAAACTTTTTTTAAAAAACATACATATTGCTTAAGCAACATCATAATTCAACAGACCAAATAAAGTGATAGAGAAGCACACAACATAATTATCCTGGTTTACTTCTAATGAAAAAGCTACATCCAGTCCCTTCAGACCGAAGAATTTTCACTATTATAAAAAACACCTTTAAAATATCTCCACCAGCCTAGTGCAACAAATATTCTTGACTCCAGCCACTTCTGGCTTATAACCCAAGTATTTTTTCAAAGATCCACTCTTGGCTACAGACCCAAGTATTCTTTGAAAATCCTCTTTAGGCCACAAGTGTTTCCTAACATTAGCAGACTCTGGCAACACACCAGATCTTACACAAAGAGTGATAAAGAGTTTTTTGGTGTTACAGTAGATAACTCAACGTACAAAGAAATGAAATTATTACACAGGTACACTGAGTTACAGACTACTATAAGTCAAGGTCTACAAGAAGCAAAACTATAAAGAAGACTTAAGTAGTGAAAATACAAGAACTTAGAAACTTTCGAGAAAAGTCTTCCAGACTTTGGTTTCTGAGAGAAATCAAAGAGTTAAACAATAAGGCAACAGTCTTATAGAGAATATCTCTTTGTGATTTGAAAGTTTCTTGTATTTATATTCCTTCTTGAGATAACCGTTGGTTCATCTTGAAGGATGTTGGTCTCTTCAAGGATTGTGATGTCAGCGAGTGTAGAGACATGCTTTAGAGAAATTCTCTAAACTAGATTGCCTCAATCGTCTTTAATAAAAGATCCATTTTGCTTACGCACATTTAGAAAGCAAGTACGCTCTGTAGCAGTTGACTTTAAGCTTATCTTGATCTGAGCAGGTTCAGGTTTTCCTGACACCTTGAGATGTGTGAGGCAGTTTTCTTGATATATATGAGCGTGCCTTTTAACTTTTCCATTAATTGCCTTTCTGATGATAGGCACATAGATAATATGAGAAAGTCTATGCAGCTTCTTATTTAGAAAAGAAAGATCCCTTTTCAAATACTTGAAGAACAAGAGGAAGCTTCTCATGGTCTGTAGCTTCAGACTAGCTTGACTCAATGAAGCCTTGAGTGAGTATAGATTTCCTTACTTGAAGAACGATTTAAATTTTATGGAACCCCCTATTCTTTACAGATGGAGTTCTACGAACTTCCTGACATACTTGAACAAACTAGTTAGACAAACAAGCGTACAGACTTCATTTTAGCTAAGAATATTGATGCATATTATTAACAAATCACAAGGGGTTCAGACTTCTTAGTCATGAATTTAGACTTGATTCTAATAGCATTAATTGGGATTACAACATAACAATTAGTAGTATAAAAGCATATGAATAATGATGAGGCAACATTGCAATTTACATTAATTTTTGTTCCCCTCGAGTTGGGAGGTCCTGCAAGCACCATCTTTATTCTAGGAAAATATCCCTAGTATCCCTATCCTTCCATGATCTTAGGTGACTTTTGTTAGCTAATGATTGTTGGGCCAAAGTCAACGCCTTTTTCTTATTGTATAAATAAGGCCTCAGAGCCCCCATTATACTTTTAAGCGACATTTTGAGAAATAAAACCCTATTTTTATAGAGTAATTCTCTAGGGTTTGGTACTTTATACGCTTAAAGTAAATATTTTGGCACCCAACATGGGGCCTAGTAAAATAGTTCCCGTATCATATAGAGAAATACTAGCTTTAAGAAAGAAGAAGATTGTGACTACGCACAACAACCCCAGCCGAAAAGAATAAGGAAATCCCCTAGGAAACTAAGAAGAACACCAAGGTGGTGACAACTATTAAAGGGGGTTTTAGCCCTTATCAAAATAGCGTACTATGAAGGAGTCTAGAAAATAAAATGAAGACTTGAGGAACTACTAATCAGAGGAGAGAGAGGCTCTGGTTATTAGAATACATAAGCTACAAAGCCAAAGGAAGACAGGCCAAAACCCCTAGTTCCCTACTCGACACATCCATTCATGAAGGCAATAATGGTAGCCCCTACATTGTTGCACTACAAGCTCCCTACGATGGAAAAGTATGATAGGAGAGGCGATCCGGAGAACACCTCACTATGTTCATAACCTGTTACGCAAAACCTTCCCCACAATCCTCACCAAATTTGCTCTGCTCTGGTTCTTATATATTCCCATGAGGAATGTGTCATGTTTCATAAAACTTATGGAGAAATTCTTTACCCAATTTTCCTCTATCCGTATAGTCTAGTAGACCTCACATAGTTTGGAACTGAAGTAGGGAGGAAGAGAAATACTCAAGCAATTTATAGCGCACTTCAATGAACAAGCCATCCAAATCTAATACCTCAGCTCAGAAGTGGCCTTCCACGCAATCCAAACTGGATTGCGCCCAACTAAATATTTTGACTCCTTGGCTAAAATCCACATTCAATATGGATGATTTCAAGCAAAAGAGTGGCACGGTACATGAATATAGAGGAATAAAAAGCTAATCGGGTGGGAAATTATGAACATAGAACAATAAGGATAGATCCATGGAAGAAGATCCCCTGACCATCATCCACCATACCACTACTCCATCCACTACCCACCACCGTGCCATCCTCTTTCTCCTCCACCGTCACCATTCTCCGAACCATAAGCTTCCCTTTTAATTTCTTCTTCCTGCTTTTCTTCTTCTAAATTTATTTTCATGCATGATCCTATTCTTTTCCTCCATGGTAACTACTGTGACAACCTTATTTTTCCTCTATTGGTCATGCATGCAAGCTTTGTTTAGGCACCAAGGCCTACTTTGCATTATCCGACATCTACAAATTGAGTTTGGAGTTTTCAAAGTCCCGGATCACCCCCTCCCTCTTGGCAGCTACATAATCATGAGATAAAGGAGGGAACCCTCTACTTAAACCCATCTCAATTAAGTTTAAATGGTATTTGTGGTTTGTTTACATTTCTATGAAGTTCTGCCAATTTCTGTATGTTTTGCCAGTGATTCTGTGAGTTTCTACCACTTTCTATAAGCTTTGCCAGCGATTTTGTGATATTCTACCAATTTCTGTAAGTCCTGTCATCATGCATGTATGCTCTACCCAAGCTTTGGAGATCCTTCCATTTTTCATGTGAATTCTGCCTAGGTTCAAAAGGTTTGTTGTTAGTTCTATGTATTTTGAGAGTTCCACCGTTATTCCTACCAACACTACTACAAAAAAAACATTTAGCACCTAAAATTAACACCGGTTATTTGAGAATCCAGTGTTAAATAGTGTGCGGTGGCAATTTTGTAAATAAATAGCTTCACATACTAATATATAACAAAAGTTTTGTTATTACCCGGTGTTATAAATATTAATAAGACTAGTTAAAAAATAACGGGTGTTAAAATTATTATTGTCACCAGATTTATTTAAAGCGGTGTTAATTTATAATTTTAACACTTGTTGTTTTTTTCCCGGTGTTAATTCCCAATCGTATTAACCTACGAACTCTCTCACTCGAAACCTGACTCACTTCAAAATCCTTTGTTACTCTGACGACATCTCCGTGAAACCTTGCTCCTCCAACCTCTCTTCCCCTTGTTTGCTTCTCCTCTGCCACCGCGTCTCTCATACCACTACGCCTCTCACGCCACCGTGCCTATCATGCCACCATCGTAACTATTCAAAGACACGACGTTACTATAAATCGTAAACTCCAAACCATCTCTTAGAAATGGTACACTATAAACCCTCTCTGATTGCTCTCACCTATTTCATCCAAGCTCTTCATCGAGCACCATCACAAATCGTGAACCCTAAACCCTCTCTCTCAGAAATCTTATGATGTAGTTCTTCATTGATAGTCGTTGCGACATAGTTTGAAAGTGTGACCTCGATTGGTGCTATGATACAATCTTTCTAGCGTGAGGTCTTTTGGAGAGTGAAACCTCTATTTTCTTTTACGATTTGGATGTGGTTTTTGAGGAAAAAAATTAAATTCTAGACTCACTTTTGCATTTTCCTTTCTTTCCTAATCGGAACCCTACATTCTACAATCCTTACTCCTTTGGTAATTTATCTCTCTCTTATATTTTTTTTTTCATGGGTAAATTCTCTAGATTCTTAAATTGTTTTTGGAATCTTGATTGGACTAGAATGTGTTTGCATGCTGAGATTTTAATTTTATTATGTGTGGAAAAATTGTTGGAGTTCGAGTGTGCTGATTTTTCTTTTTCTCTCAAATATATTTAACCTTCAGTCGCTCGTACGAAAGAAGAAATATTGTGGAGGTATGCTATAATCTTTGTTTGCACAGGTGTTTTAAGGAAAGTGTGAACTGATGATGAGTGCACGAGCGGATAGATTAATGGTTGGACATCTGCGTACATTCTGTAAATGTGAATGTTATTTTTGATAGCTATCGCAAACACTCTATTTTTTATATGACTAATGATTTGTGTAGTGTAGATTGTGTGGTAGGCTGTCCTGTACATTATGTTTGTCTATGGGTGTATGTTTATGCTAAAATTGATTAATGTTTGTTTAAATTTTGTTCAAAATTTATTGCACATGGTACTAGCAGGCCAACTCACTATCATGTTCTGTTGGATGAGATTGGTTTTTCTCCAGATGATCTACAAGAGCTGGTCCATTCGTTATCATATGTGTAAGTGAAATATCTGATCTATCTATTTGATTGTGCTCTCTGGGTACGTTGAAGTTTGTTTATTGCACTGTTAACCGAAATATTTAATTTTGACAACAGTTATCAGAGGAGCACCACTGCCATTTCTGTTGGTAAGTTCTTGTGCATATTTTTTTACCGATTTTGTTTTTTAGTTTATTTTCTTGTTCGTGGATGTAATGTTTTCGGAATATATGCAGTTCCTCCAATATGCTATGCTCACTTGGCAGCAACTCAGATGGGACAATTTATGAAGTTTGAAGATAAATCTGAGACATCTTCGAGTCATGGTGGGCTGAATGCGCCTGGTGCCGCTCCTGTTCCTCAGTTACCTAAATTGCAGGACAGTGTTTGCAAGACAATTCATGGATTATTATTTTTCATTTCTAATATGCTTCAGTGAGGAAGGAAAAGGTATCACTCACTTGTATTACTTGTACAGTTGTACTTACAATTAAAAATTCATTCTGCTAGCTATTGATGTGAATGAGCAAATGTAACTAACAAATTTTCTAATTTTCAAAGGGATAAATCTCCCTCTTCTGGTATAGTCTATGTTCAAAAGAAATTACTACCTTATAGAAGTGAATTGCATATATCTAATACAGATTTTTGGTTGACTTTGATGCCTTTGTACTTGAATATCCTAATCTTACTTGATACATTTTATTTTATATTACATTCTACTTGATGGCATGTACAAGTTTTAATTCTTTTATATCGCCTGCCAGCATGCAGCATATCCATATTTGGATAAGTTTACATCTTTCTTTGGTGTTTATGATGGCCACGGAGGTTGGTATCAGCTCTTTATGCTTTCAATAGCATTTGTTTAATGTGTCTATGTTCATTTCCAATGGAAATGTTTTTCTTTTTATCGATTTCTTTACATTCAACATTATTTTGCTATATATCTTACCATTGGAATTGTCCCTATAAACTACTAATTAGGAAACTTATTTCATCACATAGAAGTTGGGTGCAATGAAGAAGGAAATTTATAATTGTAAAATAGTTTCAAAATGAGGATACTGGGGCTGGCACATATAATTTATTGGCTAACATGCAGTTTTATATTCCTGAATATGGTCTGTCATTGATTTGCAGGTAAAGCAGTTTCAAAATTCTGTGCCAAGTATCTACACTAGATGGTGCTCAAGAGTGAAGCCTACTTAGTTGGTATTATTGTTCTTATTTTTATAATTGGATAGACGTTGAATTTATAAGATAAAACTTTTGTTTCTTAGAAAGGATCGGAAATTATTGAACCTTTTTGACTAGAAGTATGTGTCTGGCTCTGACATGTTTGTTTTGTAATTCTATTGCATATTATGCACACGGATAAATTGAAATCTTTCTATTGTTTCATACAAATTGCGTATACTAATATTCCCTTTTAACGTGAATTGCCTATAGGTTTTATATGATCACATGAAGTATCAATTTTAGTTCTATTTTCTAGCTATTGCCAAAAAGGAAAGTAAATTTAACTTTTTGGCAGTTTCTTTTTATCATCAAAAACAGGTGTAAGGGGCTTCTTTTAGAAGTTGAGTAGTTTAAGAAAATGCTCGTGCTTTTTTAGCCTCTGATATTCAAATTTAGAGAATACTAAAATGTGTTAAGGTGGAGTAATTATTAAATGATTTGGGACTATATATCACTCATGGTCTCAACCAGTTATTAGTTAATAAATATAGAAATTAATAAAAATTTAACAAAAAAATATAATATTATATCTACTCATGTATGTTATATAGAATCTGTTGTCATTTGGAGGAAAAGGGACAGAGGATTAACCTTTTATTTTAAATGGATGTTTTAAATTGATAATTTTTTAAAATAAAATATATGAAATGATATATTAACATATATTTAATATATTAATCCTCTTAATTCAAACTTTAAAAATTTACACTTCAGTTATTGACTTTCTATCAATAACAAATCTTTCAATGCCTTTTTCTATGATTTTCTTCCTAAATTTGATCCAATCAGAGTTGTCATGATTTCCTTTTGGCATCGCAGGAAACCCCACCAAGAAACAACAAATCCAAGTCACTGATTTCTTGGGCGATGACGTCAAAAGCCAAGGATCTCATGTTCCTTATAACGTCACCGGTTTCTCTACACAGGTTTGTGAATTACCATTAATTTTTTTTTTTTTTTGTATAAATTGCCTTAGTCAATCAGTAAAATGAGGTGCAGGTTTGTGGTTTGCTATTCACTAATCTTATATTTTTGTTCTCTTCCCCACTGACAATTTGACTACCTTAAGGCTTCACAAGGAGCCCAGGGTGGATTCCCAGGAAACTTTCTTAACCAAAATTCCTAAGCTGGATATTCTCGTTTTGAGAAAATATTATACTTTGTTAGTAAGTAAATATAATCACTATACAATTTATATTTTGTTTTCTACTATCTTTTTATGAAATAATATTTTTCTATTCGTGGAAATAAATTATGTTCTATTGTTTGTTTGTTGCTTTGAAGCTATTTATTAAGTTAAATATGAATTAGTGTTAGAAATGACCTTTATTGTTTTATCTTATTTCAGGTGAGCTTTCCAGCCATGATGAAAAAAATACAAAGCACTTAAGCGAGCAACGGAAACGAAGATTTCTCAGAGTGCTAATGTGATTTATTTATGTTTAACTTTATGCATTTATATTTATTGATGTTTTGGATATATGTATATATCATATAGTTGATGTGAATATTAATGTTTAACCTTAAATATTATTGATGCATATATATGGATGTTTATTTTTTTATTAAATTTTCTTTTAATAAAAAAAGAATAAAACAAAGCATTCAAAATAGGAACTTTTGAAACCGGTTAAATTCTTTAATAGGTGTTAAATTTGATAAAATTAACACCGGTTATAACAAATATATAGATGTTACAAATCATATTTAACACTAGACATTCTGAAAGATTTGATGTTAAAAAATATAATTAACACCAGATATAATGGTGTAAGAACTAACTGGTGTGGAAAATAATATTTCACACACGATGTTTAAAAAAATCTGGTGTTGTAATAAATAAACAACATCGGATGTTTTACAAGTTTGATGTTAAAAATAGTAATTAACATCGGATAAATGGATAAAATATCCGGTGTTAAAAGTCTTGATTTTTATCATCTGTGCACCTAACACCCCAAAAAATCCGGTGTTAAAAGTTAATTTTACCCGGTGTTAAAAGTGTTTTTTGTAGTAGTGCAACATTTATTCTATTTTGATAACGACCGAAAAGTTTACTCTCGTGGCACCCGTTAAATTAAAAATAAATGTTATAAACGAATATTTATAAAAAGAATATATATATATATATATATATATATAAAATGATAATTAAAAAATTCTAATTTCCTTACTTATAAAGATAAACAATAAAATGAGAATTTTAACTAATGTTCGAAATATTTTTGTAATTAATTATAATAATACTAGAAATTATAGTTTTCTTAATAACAAAGGACAAATAATAAAAGGTGAAGTTTAATTGATAAAAGGAATATTTTAAAAATGGGTTAAAAGTAAAGCACATGAGAAAATAATTAATTACCAAAAGAAGGCTTAGGATACGTCTAGTAATCTCGTATACGTGAACATATTAAATGAAGTTGTGAATATAAGTTGTATATGTGATTGAGGATTGATATGATGATTGATAAAGTCATGGTATATTTGTACTGGAATGTAATATGTAAAGATAGTAATAATTGTTGACATGGGTTATGTTGTGGAAGATGTGGATCCAAGACTTAAGTATCGGTAGGGTCTATACATGATAAGTTGGTGAGATGGAAAATGTGATGAATAAGGGAGTAGAGCCACTTTGTCCTTAATCGCCAAATAATACTCGGGGTTAACTCATAAATTATATTTGATTTCGTTATAGGGCCAGTAATTGCAAAGCTCTATTTTGGGATTAAATAATAAATTTTAAAAGCTATGTATAGTCTGAACTTTATTTACAAATCGAATTGGAGTCTATAGGAAAAGTTAAATCAGTAGGTAATTTAATAAATAAATAATTATTAACAGAAGCTTCTTAAGTTCAAGTTTAGGAAATGTTTTATAAATTGTAGCTAAGGAAGGAGATTGTAAGGAAATTAATCTTCATCAAAAAAGAAAATTAGCCCAATATAGTAATTAAGATAAGTCCCTAGCGATTAGGTGAGACCCCTACAAGATTATAATTTTCCTAAATAAGGTTATATCCAAGTAAATAATAATATTCACTAAAGACGAGTTAATAATGAGTGTATAAATGCATTTGGACTATTATGATTAATAAAATGTTTCAAGAAAAATACTTAAGTTAGAATTAACATGTATTTTAGCAGCAGGCCGAGACTCGTTGACAGCTTGCTCAGTAGCAGGAGCTAATGATGCAGTTGATGGCAAGACTTCCTCCCCTACTTCCAAGCCGCCGCCACCACCACCACAGGATTCCCCTCCCCCATGATTTTACTCTTTTTATGTTTCATTTTTTTTGTATATTTAAGGACATTGTATTTTTGATGTTTATATCATATTCTATTTAGTATTTATTTTATGTCATTCTCCTTTTATAATTTTTATGCCATTGATATTTCTAGTTTAAAAAAGACACTACTAAAAACCTGTATTATTAATATTCAACACATATTAGGGACAGAACAACAGATCGTCGCTAGTATATAAGCAAAATAGTGATGGCTCCCAGAGAGTCGCTAACTAGCAGCCATAACGACGGCCGGACATGGTCGCTGTCTAGCCAATCATAGCGACAGCTACAGGTGGTCGTTATATAGCCACTAATAGCGACCGTTATAGGCCGTTGCTATGATTGGCTAGACAACGACCACCCGTAGTCGTCGCTATGATTGGCTAGACAACGACCACAACCGACCATTGCTATGATTGGCTAGACAGCGACCACATTCGGTCGTTGTTGTATAGCCACTCATAGCGACGGGATACGTCACCAACATAAGGACCCCATTAGCGATGGCCTGACGCTGTCAAAACTGTTCCGTCGGATGCCCTTCCTGTTGATGTGGTATTAGCGACGATTGACTTAATTAGTGACGACGTTCGGTCTGTCATAAATGTCATCGCTAACAGGTTTAGCGATGGAATTGTCATGACTTAGCGATGGGTTTTTGTCGTCGCTAACAAGTTTTTTTTGGTAATGGGTATTCTTGACTCTGGCCAATTCTGGCTTATCCCAAGTATTCTTAAGACTAGTCAGTCCTGGCTAAAAATCCAAGTATTCTTCCAAAAGCCTTTTCAGGCCACAGTGTTTCCCAATACACAGATTCTGGCAACACAATAGAATGTACAACGTGATAGTAGAGAAAGTTTTTGAAATTATAACCAAATAACTCAATATATAAAGATATGAAATGATTACAAGGTACACTGAGATACAAACTATTATAAGTCACAGTCTGCACTAAGTAGAACTACAAAGAGGACTTATGTAGTGAATATAAGAACTTAGAAACTTTAAGAAAAAGTCGCTCATACTTTGGTTTCTAAGAGAGAGAATTCAAGTTTTTGAATGAACAACATAACTGCGTAACTTGTATATCGCAACTTGTCATCCCTTGAATTCTAAAGTTTCTTGTATTTATAGTCCTTCTGAAAATATCCATTGGTTATCTTTGAAGGATGTTGGTCTCTTGAGGATTGCGTTGTCAGTGAATGCAGACCCATGCTTTAGAGAAGTTTCCTTACCTGGCAACTTTGAAAGTCTTCAGCAAAAGATCCCTTTTGCTTACATACTTTAGGAAAGCACATACACTCTATAGCAGTTAACCTTAGGCTATCTGTTCTGATCAGGTTTAGATTTTCTGACACCTTGAGACATGTGAGGCGGTTTTCTTAATACGTGTGAGAAAGACTTCAACTTTTCCATTGATTGCCTCTTTAATGATAGCTTCAGAGAAGACATGATAAAATTCAAGCAGCTTCATTTTTGGAAAGGAAAGATCCTTTCAAGAACTCGAAGAGTCATAGATCTTCTTATGGTCTGAAGACATAATGAAAGACTTGATCCAGTGAAGCTTGAAAGAGTGTAGACTTTTTCACTTCAGAAGTAAATTAATTCTACGGACTCCCCCTTTCTTTTTAAATAGAGCTATACAAACTCCTGGCACACTTCAATAGAATTGTTAGACAAATAAATAGTACAGACTTCATTTTAGTTGAGTCTTGATGTGTATTGTTAACAAATCACATGGGGTTCAGACTGCTCAATCACGAGTTCAGACTTTACTCTAACAATCTCCCCCTATTTTTTGATAACAAACATTAAGTCTCGAAGATAGAATGAATTTTGTACTAAGTAAAGAATTGAAACATTGAATTCACGAAGCATGAAATTATTCATTCAAGGCATAAGTTCCAAATTCTTTCAAGTTTTGCAAAAGATAATCAAGTTAAATATATGCAACAAACTTTAAGGAGTTAAGACAGTGAATCATTAATAAGTCTAAAGATAGAGAAACCGAACACTTTTGTAACATCCCAAATTTTTATGAAGATGAGCAATGTGGTAATGAGAGGTGTTTTAAAACCTTCATTTTATAGTTGACAATCAAAATTTAAAAGAGAGTGATTGATGAGTGGAAATAAAGACTTCTCGAGTATGAATGGATAGAGAGAGTGGTATATATATACCTCATGTAATGTGTATGAATGGTTGAGGCATGTTCTAAATACCTAATAAGAGGTGAATAATGTGTTGGAATTATTCAAATTGAATTGGTAGGAGTTTTGGTATGAAGAGTTGTTAAATTCCTCACGTTTCTGCACTTGAACTGATATTCTCGCTCAAGCGAGATGGATTCTCGCTTAAGCGAGAATCCCCTGCACCATTATTGTGGCCTTTGGCCTAATCTCGCCCAGGCGAGTGGGCTACTCGCTCAAGCGAGTCGAGTGTGAAGCGAGCAGGAGAGATTCTGGACGAATCTCGCTCAAGCGGATGTTGTCGCGCTTGAGCGAGCGAGAGAGGAAATGGGTTCTGAGTGTTTTTCGCTCAAGCGAGCTTGGGACGCTTGAGCGAGTGAAGGGAGTCTGATGCTGGGACTCTAGGCGAAATTTACTAAGAGGAAAATAATAATAATGATTATGATAATAAGGCCAAATGACCACACATGTGCATTGTGGTGAGTGTGTGAACTTCGGTTCTCTCTCTCTTGTCCACGTTAGAAGGGAGTGATGATTGCTGAGAGAATTAGCATTAAATGCTGATGGACTTGCATTAAATGAGGATGAGATGTTGAGATAATGAGAGTGGGACGCTGATAGGGCTGAGATGATAAGGCCTTGGTTGCATGTTTTTCTCCTCACTCTCTCTTCATTTCCTCGTTGGTGCATGTTCTGATGAGAGAAGTGCTTCTCCTTCTCTCTAGAACTCTTTGAAGCCTTGCTTCCTTTTCTCCCTGGTGCTTCTTCTTCGCTGTTCATCTTCTTCTTCCACTCATGCATGGTGTAGAACCGAGTGGAATGGTGTGGCTGTGTGAGGAACAGCATGGTGGAGGAAACAACATAGCTGTGTGTTTTGGAGGTTGGTTCCTCCTCTGTTCCTTGGTGCTTCCTCTTCGTCTTCCTTTTCTTCTCCCTTCATTCGATGGGCTGTTGGAGCCTCGGTATGTGAAGCCTGCAGGAGTTTGTTGTTGCCTCGGTTGTGGATGTATGATGGTCCACTGTGATGAGGTTGTATTACTCTTGGGGGGGATGAAGACATGCATGATGCATGGAGGCATGGTGGTCCTCCACTGTTGTTGAAGGTGTATGGTGTTGCTCGTGTAGAGGAAGGCATGGTTGTGTGCCTTAGGAGCTTGGTGGTTGCTGTTCAAGGGTGGAGTAGCGTTTGAAGTCAGAGTTGTGCTTGGTGGCTGTAACTTCCCGAATTTTATAAAAATGAGTAATTAATGAGAATGGCAATTGGATGATTATAAGGATGATATATGAGAATAGGTGATGATTGTTATTGAAATGTATGTCTATATGTGTGATTATGATAAGCCTAATTTTAATGAGGTGAATGAATTAGAGTGGGAATTGTTGTATATGAACATTTGGGACAAGTTTTAAATATCTATTGTAAGGTATATGAAGTATGGAATTTGGTTAGTTTGGCTTTGAATAGATTTGGTATGTTGAGTTGTGAAATTTTCATGTTTTCTACGCATGTACTGATAATTTTGCTCAGGCGAAGTGGATTCTCGCCCGAGCGAGAGACTCACCTGTTTAGAAATTAGCTTCTGGGAAATTCTCGCTCAGGCGAGAGTGAATCTCGCTCAAGCGAACTTGCCCAGTATCAGTGTTTGCTCTCTGGAAGAAATTTGCAAGTATCAGTGTTTGCTCTCTGGAGGAATTTCGCCCAGGCGAATGGAGCTTCGCCCAAGCGAGGGCGAAGGGAATTAGCTACTGGATGAAACCCGCCCGAGCGAAGGGCCTTGAAGGATGGCATTCGCTCAGGCGAGATAATTGAATGATGAGTGGATGAGTTCGTGGATGAACCCTGCCCAAGTGGGAGGTTTAGAAATAAACTAAGTGGTGGTAAAACTTCTGAGTGATATACCGAGTGACGTTTGATTGGGTGATATCCCGAGTGAGGTGTTTGTGGAACCCGAGTGGGATAACCCTCATTTCCAGAGTGGAGTAATCGTGGAACCATTTCCGAGTGGAGATTATGATGTTTCCGAATGAAGCATGTGTGTGGGTTTCTTGAATGAATTAAGTGTTTAGTTAAGTGTGGAGTGGACATAATTCCGAGTGAGTGATCAATTAGGCGAAAAGTCGGTCTCTGGAATATTTACCGAGTGGAATCTCATGTGAGTGAAGACTCGGTCTGGAATATTTTTCCGAGTGAGGACCGAATGAGTGATGAGTCAATTTTAGAGAAATTACCGAGTGTAAGATTGATTGTGATTACTCGGAATTGGAATGCATTGCCGAGTGAAAGGTTGGTTAAGAGTTGACTCAGATCTAGAACAATTTACCGAGTGAAAGGCCAAGTGAGAGACAAGTCGGCTTTGATTGATTTTCCGAGTAGAAAACCAAGTAAGTTGAGTCGGTGTTGAGATGAATGGCCGAGTGATAGCCGATCAGGTGTTGAGTCAGTTTTGGGAATGAAGTGCTGAGTGAATGATGTTATATACATTCCGAGTGAATGAGGTTCAGATTCCGAGTGAATGTTATGTATAAATTCCGAGTGAAGAAGATTTCATGTATTTTGAGTGGCTAAGTGTTAAGTAATTCCGAGTGGAATTTGATTAAGGAGTTTATTCTTGAGGAATGAATGGTTAAGGTATTCTCCGAGTGAGAAGAGGTATGAATTACCGAGTGAGCGGTCAAACAAGAGATGAGTCAGTTTTGGAAGTAATTAGCCAAGTGATATGTGAGTGTGAGTCGACCCTGGTATGATTTGGTTGATTGAAAAATGGGTCGGTCTAGATTGTTATGCCAAGTGAGAACCGAGTGTGAGATGACTCGGATTCAAATAAATTTTACCGAGTAACAGCCGAAAGAATGTGGGTCGGTTTTGGGGTATTCCGTCAACAGGAACCCGAGTGCTGGGAAGGACGACTTCTTGTCGGATTCGCCTAAGCGAATGGATACCTCGCTCAGGCGAGCGAGTGTGGAAATGGTTACTGGCTTGATTTCGCTTGAGCGAGTTGTGGCGCTCAAGCGAGATGGGCATTCTCGCTCAAGCGGATTGGGACTCACTTGAGCGAGCTACTCCCCTGATGGAATTCCCTTCCTTTTCTCTCGATTCTGTTTGTATTTTTCATTTTTTTCTCGGATCTAATGGCTTGGGCCCTTTTCCCCTATTTTATTAGATACCAAGGAGATATATAAGGATATTAGTGTAAATATAACATGGCATGATGGATTATTGGGCTGCCATTTTAATTATTATGTAACAGTGAGATTTTTTGTAAGGAGAAGAAAATATTAAAATAAAAACTCTCACTTTCTTTCCACTCTCACATCACTTCTTCCTCTCCTTTCTACACTCTTCTTCTTCGTCTTCTTCCCTCTCCATCTTCTCTTTTCTTCTCTCCAAAAACCAAAACCGTGTGGAGCTTTCTTACCCTCTCCCATATTTGTTTTCATGGAGGCTCAAAGGAGAAGCTCATAGTTGGATCCTCTTCCACTCTTCTTCTTTATTCTCGTGTGGATCTCTCTTCTCCTTGGGAGCTCATGGCCAACTCTTGGGTGAGGTAAGTTCCTCACCATTCTTTATGAGTTTATGCCCTAGATTTTGGGTTCTTGGTTTTGGGGGAGTATTTATTGTGTATATGGGTTGTTGGGAGAAGCTTAAAGTGAGGAAACCCTAGGTGGGGTATTGTTATTATGGCTTTTATAGTGGGTTATTATAGATGCATGAATTAATACTTGGATGAGTGGAAAATAAATGAGCAATTATGATGTTAAAGGGTATTAATGAGTGTTGTTGGGTTTTAATGAAACACTAACTTTAATAAATTGGGGGAAAAGTGTGAAATATGAATAGAATGTGGGTTTAATGACATTGGAGAATAATATTAATGATGAGGGATGGCCATTGGTGGTGATTCATGAACATGGGCTTATGTTGTTTAAGTTTGGATGAAAAACCCTAAGTGGAGTGATTTGGGGGTTTTGCTTAAATAAGTGATTTTGGTGATTTTGATGTTTTAGAAGGAATTGTAAGAAGGGAATGAACCTTTAGAATTATTGGGATTGATTAATGAGGTTAATAATGTTTTGAACTATGTTCATGAGGTTGTGTAAAATAATAAATGCTATAAGGATTTGTTAATTGATGATAGTCTTAATTGGAGCCAAGAGGCTTGTAATGAATTTGAATGATTAATTGTGGTTATTGAAGGATATGAGAGCTAAGTTGAATATTGGATAACAATGATGATGTTGTTGGATTAGTTGGTATTTATGATCTAAAGGATCTTGGCCTTGGGAAAGGAATTCCCGAAGCCTAATACAATTATATAACTTGGTGTTTAACAAGTCTAGGACTTGATAATAAGCTAGAAAATGTCTAAAAACTATGAGGAATGCCTTGTGATGGCTTATTAATTGTATGAGTGCATATGTATAATATGTAGATCGTATTCCGAATGGTGCAAAGGAGCTTTTGGAGCATTGGAATGGTTCGGCTCTTCCCTCAAGGTAGGAGAGGAGTTAACATTTAAATTGCATGAGTAAATTTAATAGTGATTGTTATATGTGTTGGATACTCATGCTTGCCTTGCCATGTATATATATTGAATTAATTGAAATGGCAATTTGATAATTATTGAGAATTATTATGATACTCTTGTGATGGGTGCAAGTAATTGACTTGCATGAGTGTGAGGCAATTATGATTGTTATATATGTATATGTAATTTGAAATACCTTGTTGCCACATGTGTGGATTAATATTATGTTTGTTGCTATGCCTATTTGATATCCATGTATGGATTGTTATGGATGATGGTTGTGGCCATTGGATGCCAATTATTTAAACAATGTGCCTTGAGGGGCTTTGTAAATGATTATGAATAATTATTAAGATGCCAAATTAAAATATATACCCTAATTGAGAGGGTGAGAAATCCTTGTGAGATTGTTGGGCACATGCATTATTGCATTGTTGCATTTATGGCATAGCATGGCATTGATATTCATTATTATTGAATGAATCACCTTGCGGGGTGCCACGAAGGGTATATCCCTGAGTGAAGAGGACATTATCCTATTGTTATTGAATAATGTTGAAATGAATCACCTTGCGGGGTGCCACGAAGGGTATATCCCTGAGTGAAGAGGACGTTATCCTGTTATTGTTGAATAATATAGAATATATCACCTTGCGGGGTGCCACGACGGGTAAACCCCAGAGTGAAGATGATGTTGATCATAATGTTGAGTATATCACCTTGCGGGGTGCCACCAGGGGTGTATCCCTGAGTGATGATGGTATTGTGATAATTATTGTGAAGAAAATCACCTTGCGGGGTGCCACCAGGGGTGTATCCCTGAGTGATGATGGTATTGTGATAATTATTGTGAAGAAAATCACCTTGCGGGGTGCCACCAGGGGTGTATCCCTGAGTGATTATGGTATTGTGATAATTATTGTGAAAAAAATCACCTTGCGGGGTGCCATGAAGGGCGTATCCCTGAGTGAAGATGCTATTGCATGAATTATTATTGTGAAATGAAACACCTTGCGGGGTGCCACGAAGGGTGTAGCCCTGAGTGATGATGATATTATGATATTTATCGAAATGAATCACCTTATGGGGTGCCACGAAGGGTGAATTCCTGAGTGATGATATTATTATTAGAATTATTGAGAAATGAATGGTATGGTGGTTGTGATCATCCGTTGATATGGAATCGGATCCATTGTATAATTGAGATAGGATGACCACGAGTGTTGAGAAACCCCTTGCGAGGAGGTATTGAGTGAGACTTTAATGAATTAATGATGATAATGATTGTGAATGCCCTTGTTGATAAGTGGCAAAGTGATAGTGTTTGTGATTGTGTATATGTTGTGCTTATTTATGATATGAATTGCGATTTATGAGGCTTGTATGCCTATTATGATAATGAGACAATGAATGAATGATAATATGATATTTTGATAGCAAAGCACACATGATGTTTGTATGCATATACACATGGTCACAATATATATATTATTCGTCATTTTGAATGTATAACTCACTCTCCCATGTGGTCTCCTTTTTAGCATTGTGATGCAGGTTACCATGGGACGCATTGGATGAAGGTAAATAACGGTAAAGGAACTGCCTTGGCCGGCATCATTTATGGATTCTTGAGTAATGAATAAATTGTATATGATTGTATAGATGATTTAGAGATTTTGAGTATGTATAAGATAATCCTTTGGATTAATGGATGATGAATATATATATATGTAGAATATAAGAGATGATTTGATGCGTATTAGGGGGATTGAAAATGAATGATATTCATCGATGATTGAGATAGTCGGGAGTACATTCCCGAACGTATATAATATTAGTTATATCTTAGGCATTGCATGCTTATGTAATTATGTAAAATAATGATGGTTGTCTTTTAGGCTTATGATATGCCATTGCATGCTTGCCGAGCCTTCTCCCATATCGTCATATATGGGACTAGGCGTGTGCCCGGTATACACATTCTTCCGCTGTATACTCTATTACCTTTGTATACCTTTATGGGCAATTTACCTATCGATCCAGTTATAGGTTATTGAATCGCACTCTTGGGTTTTCTGTGATTTGGGTCTTGATGTGGTCATGATGGTGTATAGGGAATATCTCCAAACGTGAAAAATTTATTAGCAATTTTATTAATTATGACGATCACATCGGGATTCGAGTACAGAAAATTAGGGGTGTTATAGTGGCTGTGGTGCCTTGGAAGCTTAGCATGGGTGTGAGAGCTGCTTCAGAGGAAGTTGTGTTTGGCTCTCCTGTGGTTTGGAGCCGAGCAGGGTGCTGCTGCGGCTGAGCCGAGTGGCCTATGTGACTTCTGGAACGTCATTCCAGGTAAGGGGGGCTTTGCATCTCAAATTCATGGCTTATGGACAGATTTCTGGGTGACATAATTGCACTGTGTTGTGTTTGATGTGTATTGTATGCTGTTGTTGAGTTGAACCCAGATGTATGATATTTATTACTGTATGGTGTATGATTATCCGTTCAAGAGCTGTATGACACTATTTGTGATGATATGAGTTAATATATGAGATGCATGATAATTGTAATATGAATGCCGAGTGAATTGTGTAGTTTGTTATTGGTCCTATTTGAGTAATGGTATGATTGTATGCATGCGATGCATGATATTAAATTTATGTATGTTGAGTGCATAGGATGGGGACTGGCAAGATAATTCCGAGTGGAATGTATATGAGAAAACATGGGATGATTACTAGTGTTGAACATCGAGTGGAATTCTATATAAAATGGTGTGTGAGGCTTAGAAATGCTAAGGCCGAGTGGATCCCATGAAATAGCATGTGAGGCTCGTGGATGATGATAATCCGAGTGAATGGCATAGTGATTGCCCTGTGGATGTGATACAGGCTGAGTCATCTGATTTGCTGTGAAAATGCCGAGTGCATAGAGTGTTGAACGTAGATTTCCAAGTGGGCAATCGAATGAATATGAGTTGAATGTATATGCATACGTGTTGAGTATATCACCTTGCGGGGTGCCACGAAGGGTATAATCCCGAGTGAAGAGGACGTGGTCCTAATGTTGAATGTGATGAAAGACCTCGAGTTGGACTCGGGGCAGTGCCTAGGGCACTAAGCGTGAAATGAGACGCTTGATGAAATGCTGAGTGCATTGGCGTTGGACGCCGAGTGAATGAAACTGTATGCATCCGATTCGCCACTGGAATGCGTTGGACTTCTATTACCGATTGGCAATCAGATGACAACATATGAATATGATTAAGTCCTGGAGCTGGGCTCAGGCACACTCCTTGAGCAAGGCTCGGAGTTGAGTGAATTCCGATTGGATTATTATACTTGTTACTGAGTAAGTTGAGCTTTATAGCCGAGTGAAATGGGTGAATTCCCGAGCGGAAGATGATTGTGATTGTTCATATTGAATGACAGTGTTTGATGCGCTGATTGATGTTATATGTTATTGTATGTTGAGGATTCTATGATTAATCGGAGCCAATATCTGTCATTTAATATGTAAAGCTCACCCCTACACCATTTTTCAGTATGTGCAGGTCGGATTGGATGATGTGATGGCCTTAAACCCGAGTGTTAGGTGTTTATGATGAGGCTGTGTACATAGTGTAATGTACCGAGTGTATATTGATGTATTATAGCCTTGGCCGGCTCTTAATAACAATGTTGTATAATGAATACAAATATATATATTGAATCTGAGTTATTAGAATCCGAGTGTATGCCTATACTATATGTGTTTTACATGGGCAGTATGTATTGGAGACGGCTAGGACTTGATGTTGAATGAATAATGATAAGATAATTGAATAATCTGAGTGCATGTTTATATATACATGGATTACTTTGATATCATATACTTGTATCGGATGATAAGAGTTGGTGAATGAATAATATAAAGACAATGAGTATTCGAGTGTGTCATATGTGCATGAGTGTGGTGATATGGGTTACTTCCATTGTTTTGACTAAAAAGTGTTGTTAAATTACTTGGTGAAGTATTGATGGTTAGGATGATACCAAGTCTATGAATTCTGATTAGAATATTGTGGTGAGAATCCATTTCGAGTGAAATATAAGTGGCTTAGATGCTTTTCCGAGTAGGTCTTATGTATATGACTCCACATCCGAGTGTGACTCATGTGTGAGCCTTTTTCTGAGTGGTGGTAGCTCTATTGGATTCTGAGTTAAAGATGTTATTTATATATCGAATGAAAGGTGAGTATCTGTCCCGATGGAATAACATAATATGAATTCCGAGTGAATAAATGGATATATATATATACAAGTATTTATGTTGATTTGATGCTTCTCACCGATTGGAATGTGTTTTTGAATTATGTGAGGAGTCTTGATGGATTGAAATAATGCTAAGTTAATGAATCCCGAGAGGAATATAGTAGGCTTAGATCCATTTCCGAGTGAGACTCGTATGTATGTGCTTTCTTTCCGAGAGGATGAGACTTAAAGAGATTCTGAGAGAAATCCCTTTGATGAATTTATACTGTGTAAGATTTGAGAAGATAATTTCAAGTGATTTACAGGCCTGAGTATTACGGAGTGGAAAATATGAGTAAACCCGAGTGGGGTAGAGTTTAAGTATTTCCGAGTGGAAATCCGAGTGATCCTCTTCCGAGAGGAGAGTTGTTGTAATGGATTGAGATTAAAATATACTCTAAGTATGTGATTCATGTATAATCCGAGTGAGAGAGATTCTATATCCTGAGTGGTTAGGATCTGAGCAAGTCCGAGTGGGACTTAACTTAATGGTTTCTCCGATTGAATAAGATATCAATTGCCGAGTGAGAGACTGATTGAGATGACTCGGTTTTGGAGTGAGATTACCGAGTGGAACCTTGTGTGAGTGGAGACTCGGATTCAGACTGAATATTCCGAGTGGAGTATAATTGTAGAGACCCCTTCTGAGTGAAGGAAGGTCTATGTGTTCTCCGAGTGAGAGATGTGAGTTTATGCCGAGTGACGAATGTGAAGTACATTCCCGATTGAATTGTGGTTAAATACACCGAGTGGTGTTTGGTTGAGAAATAACCCGAGTGAGGAAGTTTTATGGAATCCGAGTGGGATGACCATCATTTTCCCGAAAGGATCATGTGTGTACCTTGGTGGATAAAATGTGGAACTAAGTTATGGGGTGTATGTGCGTGGAGTTATTTCCGAGCGATTGAAACCCCTGACTCCGAGTGAATGGAACCCCGATTTCGAGTGTTTGGATAGCCGAGTATGGCTTCTCGCTTCAGCGAATGTGGGATTCGCTCCAGCGAGTGTGGTTCTGAGGGAAGGCTTTCAGGTAGTTTCACCTAAGCGACTGAGTGCTCGCCCGAGCGGGTTGAGCTGTCTCGCCCAAGCGGAGTCGGATCCCGCTTAAGCGAGTGGGTGCTGCTGTGTGGGTTTCGCTTGAGCGCTGTTGCCCTTCTGCTGGCTTATTCCGATCGGATTTTCTTTCTTCTGCCTTCCATTCCCTTATTATTTTTAATTGGACCCGGTTCTTCATGGTCTATGGACCTGGCTCTCATATCTTTATATATGAGAGTGGCTTTTTATAGATCCAGGTATTTTTCTAAATTAGGAAAAAATTTCCCCTATTTTGGGTGGTAATTATTTGTAAAAATAAGGGTGTTATAACTTTTATTTAGGAACACAAGATGTGTTACAGACACAAAAAGACAAAAAAAAATGCAACTACACTCTTTGAAACTCAGACTATTCTCCAAAATATCACTGAGACTTAGGAGTCTTGGCAGAAGAGATATCATGACTGGTTTGAATTGTTGAAGCTGGATCCTGCTTCACCTATCAACCACAAGATGTGATTCCACATGCGTCTAACATCTTTCTCAGTGTTAAAATCAGATTATAGGAGTCTGGATACTTCTTCATCAAAAAGTCTGTATGGTCTGGGTTCATCCCATGCGGGCATGTACAGTTGAACCAAATCTGAAACAGGTTCTTTTCCATTTCTAGATAAGTGAGGCTTAGCAACAGGACAAAGCCTGTCTAGAGTAATAAGAATCTTGGTTGTAAATGCAAACTTTACTCTTCCACTTGTAATTATAGTTAGGGATTTTCCTTGTTGTATGTCCAACAAAATGGTTCTTTATTCCTCGTTGTATGTCTAATAAAATGGCACTTTATTCCTTCCTGAGCTTATAATACATAGCAACATCAGATGCAGAGCACAAACTATCATCATGAAGTATATCTTATGTAGGAAGAGGAAGGGCAAAAGTAAGTGAAGGTGAGGTGGATGGCAAAGTGATCCCGATTGACTGAAGTTTAGATTCTGGGTGATCAATAGGCACAAAGGTAAAGATGGATGTGTGAGTCTACAATGCTTGATCTTGAGCAGGGGCAACAAATAGAGTTTCTTGATGAGATAGAGGTTGATCCAGAGTCATCTGAGAGATAGTGTCTGAAGGTAGACATGATGGTATAGTCTCTTGTTCAGGTGAGGTGGACTTGGAGTCTAAAGAGTCAAAGGTCACGGGATTGGTAGTAGAGAAGCCTTCTGAAACATTTTTTTCTTGTAGAGATATGCTTCAACATTCTCCTTGTAATTCTTTCATATGATTGAAAGGGAATAGATGGTTTAGCAATCAATTGTTTTGCAATCAATGGTTTAGCAATCTTCACACCAGGTTCAAACTTTGTCATGAAGGGGCCACACTTTGTTGTTTTGGGAGAAATGCCAACAAAAGTCTTGACTTTCTTAGTAGGGGGTCCGGACTCTGGTCGATCTGAGTTTGATGAGGAATCGTCATTTGAGGATTCCTTCTCATCCTTCAAAGGCAATTTAGGTGGAACTTGTTGAGGGGCTCTAGGAGGAATGAGTATTGTAGAAAATTAAGGGCTTTGGTAGCCAGGCCACCGTACATTTTTAAGTCCCTTGAGCTTTGAATGTCAATTCCACGCTGTTCAAAAATTTTGCTCAGGACATGTAACAACCTTGATTTTTGACAATAGGAAACGAGACTCTCCAGAGTCTGAGGATACTCTGTTGAGCTTCTGGTAAGAAGCTCAAGGCTTTTGGCCTGTTCCCTGAGCAGTTTAGAATGAGGAAAATAGTGAAAAGCAAAGTTTAACATGAAATATGGGGATATCGAGAGAATGTAATGAGTGAGAAAAACAGAAATAAGAAAATAATAAATAACTTTCGACAACGTTGTTTAATTAGAAACAACGATTATTTCGAATACAAATTAATTTATAATTATATTTATTCAATAATTATTTTCTGTCGACAATATTTAATAGATAAATAATTATAATAATTTATTTTGAAATTATATATATATATATATATTAAACTGTTTATTTACTTGATAATTATATTTAATATAATATCGCTCGGTTCATCAGATTTGAACTGTGGGACCCAGCCTGAGGTTAGACTCTGACCGTTCAAACCTAGACTAGTGATCCAGTAGGGATACTAGTCCTATTAGAATCTCTCTGTGAAGAATCAAGGGTGTCTGACTTAGCTTGATAAGCTCAATCAGAACCTTTGGCTTCTTCTACGTTTGACCGTTCATATACCTCGGGATATCCGATGGTCACACGGTCAGTCTCTGGTGACTCATTTCGATGTTTTGGGAACTTTTCTTGAAAGGACCAAAGCTTGATTTGGACTCTATCATCCCTATTTTTTCATTAAGTTGATCTCCTTAGAAATCGCTTTCAAAACTCGACCCGAATACCTTTGGTGTTTTGGACCCAGATTTTTCATACGATCTTAGAATTGAATAATTTTGGTGCCAATCTCTTTGTTTTGAAAATATCTTCAATTTCCATTTCTAGCCCGAACTTGAATTCTTACTCTGTCAACCCCAAAATCAAAGATTAAGTATATTCATCTCCAAATTCCAACGTTTGGATTTTTTTTCTGCGCATGGTTCAGAAAAAAATTCATACCTTTCTCATACGACCTTTGATTTATGCAAACTTGGTGTCAAAATGTCCGTAAAGAAATTATCTATGTTTTTGCAAAGACATCAAAAGCTAAATCCTTCTATATTGGTACATTTTAATAAATCTTTTGACCCTTTGGCTATTTCATTTCAATGCTGGCAGCCTTTGATAAAATTTACGTATCTCCCTCTTCCGGTGCTTGAATCACTCCGTTCTTTTTTCTATGGATCCTTATCATAGGTATGTATAATTTTCATGAAGGGCATGAAATCAAATTCCTAAGGGAGAATTAATGGTGAATTTCTTTCGAAGGCCCTAGCTGATCCATGAAGCTTCTAGAGCACCCTGTCGTAAATCGGGTATATCTCGGGCTACAAAACTTGGATCATTGCAAATGATATATAAAATTAAAGAGGAAAGGAATATATAAAAACTTCATGCAGAGCTAGAAATCAAATTCCCACTCCATAAATCCCAAAATTTAAAACACTACACCAATTCACGTTTCTCTAGTAATAACTTGCACTAGGTGCAGTATTTTTTCACATATCTCTCTCATTGGACCATTAAATTTAATAAGGCCTTCACCAAATGTTTCCTAACTTAATTCTTCATAACTTTTATGAAGGATGACAAGCCCAAATCATTACCCATTTGGCCCAAAAAATTAATCTATGACATGGACAAAAATCCCCGTTATAATCCTGCACTCTTTTAGTATTTGGGCCATATCTCACTCAATTATTGATGGATTTTTCTGTGATTTATAGGGATTTACAGAGAACAAATAGTTCTACAACTTTTATGTTCAGCTCATTTTCTAATTCAGCATAGAAAGGCCCCAAAAGGTCCGCATAAAGTGACGCCCAACACCATCAGCTCCCATGCAACATGAGCCAATCAACTTGCAACACCAATGGACACTTGTCTCCTTCACCTTGAACCCTTCCTACATGCATTTACACAGCTTGATACATGTCCTCCTATGTGTCCAGCAATGGTTCACTCCTTCTTCAACAAGCTCTTGTAGCTTCTCATGAGGAGGCACCATGTGTCATGCTATCATCCTATGACTATGCCACCATAATTTTACATACCATGCCATCATATCATGTGCCTAAAGAAACATTATCACAATGTGTCTTATCCCATCTAGACATTCACGTTACTATCTAATTCAAGCTGTCCCTTTTTTTATCATTATATGTCATACTATAACACACCATACCAAGATACCATGAACCATCATCATCATTTCACCTAGGCCTAACTTCATCACTTCATCCTAATCACCTATTGTCCTTACCATTCTTTAACTCCCTCTTCACGGCAGCAACAACACCTTCTCCTTGTATCCATTTTCCTCTCTTAGACACCACTCCAACCACCACAATAACCACCCTTAACCACCAAAAATTACGGTCACACCACCACCTTTCACTTCCAACCACCCAAAATTCATTCTTTTTCCTCATCACCTTTCTAAACCATGATCACCTCACCCAAACAGCCACTCTTCTTCAAGAATCTCTTACATGTCATGGCTTCAAAAAGATCAACCTAATCCCTTTGTCTTAGACTCTCAAAACCGTCACTCAAGGTGAGAATTTTTGATGTTTTCCCTTGAATCTTGCTCTTGATTTTCTTGGCTCAAAAATCAGTTTTTATTTTGAGTTTTGTGATGATATTCCTTGCTATTTTGAGGGCCAAACCGTGGCTGTCCCCTTGCTATAACCATGCATGCGTAATTTTTCTAAGGACCAGAAGCTTAGACGGTGATCGGAGGACGTTTGGAGCGTTTGGTGAAATTTTTAGCAAAATCTTCTAGTTTCTTCTCTGGACAGCGATAATAATATAAGGTAAAGGGGGTCTCTTCCTCGTTTGTTTGTATATTTGGCTGTCCCATATTGTTGGTTATTAGTTGATATTTAAAATAAAGAAAAAATTATTTAGCGTAACTCGACGCCTACGTACTCAAAGGATTTTGTCATGATCAAATAAACGAAAAGAAATTTAGAAAATTTAGCGTTTAGGCAGGCACGGTTTTATTCGATATGGTTGTATTAATTATTTTTAATTTGTGATGTTATTATGTAATTTGTAACTTAATTCCCCGATAAGCCCCGCCATTAAAAATTTAATTGGTCGTGTAAGCGTCGCCGGAGTTGTTTGAGAATATTGCGCATCACAAAAGGAATTATCGATCGGATGATTCAACGTATTTTCTCTTACTAAGTTATAAAACGTAATGTATTTTTTTAGAAAATATAATGAAGGAGTTAAATAAAGAAATTAAATTTTTAGAAGGTTACTCAAAATGATATATTTGAGAAGTGTTTTAAAGATTAAAGAAAAAGAGAACATGGTAAGTTAATTAAATAAATTGAACTTTTACTTGTGAGGACCTTTTAAAAATTTTGGTACTAAGGCCCAATAAAGTTTCATAAGTAAAAAAAAATGGAGTTTTAGTGTTAGAAACTATAAAAGAATTTTAGTAACCACATTTAGTGACCATTTTTAGTAACCACTGTTAGTGACCACTTAGAAGGAAATAAATGGTAGCCTTAGAAATTTAAGAAAAGAGATGAATTTAATAAAAAGAGACATAAATAAAAAGAATGGACTTTGAGATTAATTATTCTTGTAGATTAAAGATACTTAGAACAAAGAAATAATGATCTAGAATTTTAAAATTTGACTAAGGTTCTAAAAAGAATCCTAATAAATTAATAGGATTATTTACATAAATTCAGTTTAGAATTTGAAACCTTTAAAAAGGGGTATACTAGTTTTTTTTTTAAAACTCACAAATAAAACAAATAGAACTCATTGAATCAATTAGCAAACTTCGGATGACTAAACAACATTAGGCCAATTTAAGATATCTCAAACTGAATAGGTTTCTAAATAGTGAGTGGGTAATTGAAAAATTTAAAAAGATTAATCATAGTTAAATAAATCAATTAATTAGTCACTAAAGAAATGAATTATCGAATCTAGTAAAGTCACGTTTAAGAAAGATATTACTATTGAGATGTAAGAGATTAAGTTGGGACAAAAGGAGTCTCATCCTGAAATACTAAGAAAAGGTTTCATAACTAAATCTTAAACTTATTGTAAAAAGAAACTAGACTTATTATTTAAATAGTAATTTTTAGTAATTAAGGAATAGTAGACTTAGCTGTGATATTAAGATCAAGGTAGTACCTAGATTGCTAAACAGCTAATGGACACTCATAAAGGGAATAAATTTAGTCAATCAAAAGAACACAGTTAGGGGAATAAGTTAGATAATGTAGTTAAAAAATAATAAAGTAAGAGTTACACAATTTGATAATCTTAAGTTGAAGAAGAATATCGCTAAAGTGCTACGAGAACGTAAAGGATTAATGACTCGTTTAGTGATCAAGAAAAATGAGTTATTCAAATAAATAAAGTTCAACTAGATTGATAAAATAGAATAGACAATAAGGTCACTTGAAAATAGCCTAGAAATTCATAATTGGACATTAGGGAATGAAATAATGAAATAAATCAATTCTAAAGGAACATGAATAGTTCAAGAGAACTCAAACCTCTCAAGAAGAAACCTTAACTTATGTATAACTTAAAACTCTAGTAATAATCTGACGTAAAGGTTAGCACGTCAAATTTAACACCAATAAATATGTTGTTCTCATCATGCTCATAAGCAGTAAGATTCAAGGCACTTGTTATTGTACATGTCATGGTATTCCTGTATAATTATTGATGTGGTATGTTGATGAATATTTAAGTAAAGTTTCTCATGAGTATGATGTCTTGGATAATGTGATACATTTAAATGGTTGTTGATGTATGATTATGAATATGTTGATTGGGTGGAATATTTCATAAATATCTTATGCTGATGTATGTTGTGTGACACATAGATAACTAGATAAGAAAAATTGTGAATAAGAGATATGGAAGATGGTATTGGTAGAGGTCCCGAAATAATCAAAATATGAAAGTATGTGAGACTCGGATCCGAGATGAAATATGGGCGTTGAAGCGCCAATGTTCCCAAATTGTTGAGAAAGTGTAAAACCTCACTTCATTCCTAAGTGTCGAGCACGTTACTAAAATAAAGAAAATGAGAAAATTTGGTTACACTGAGTAAAGAAAAGGACTCGACATTAGCAATGGAGGGGAGTCATTTGGGGGACCCTACCGAGGACCATTGAACAAAAATGAATTATTGAATTATACATCATGAATCGGAGTTAAGGAGGGATGTTGGAAAAATCCCCTAGAGCATACAGTGATGGGTACACTGAAGAATCTTCCGTGCCTTGATACCCGAGGGCAGTCTAGGGAGTATCACCAGAGGCGGGAATTCCAAGTGGCATCGGATTCGCACCTATCATCGGACAGCCCGTAGCAAACTCTGGTATACTTCGACAAGAGGCAGGATTTTCTATGACCGTGGAGTCTTGTTTTGTGGTGATGTGTGATATGTGTGATTGGCCATTTTGATGTTGGGACTGAGAGTCCTTACCCATTTGTGAAAACCAGAACGAGGAGAGCTCTGGTAGCTCTAGGCAGGGGATATAAAGGTGAGGGATTGAGCACAGGATTGATGAGATTGTTGAGGAGGAGATGGGCCCACATGCATCATAATGACTAATAAAGAGAATTGAATATCGAAATGGACTCATGCATTGCATTATCATACTAAGATTGTGATTGTGTATTGATTGTATAGATACTAGCAACCTAAGAGGAAGTTGGGGAGCTGAATGGTTAAAATAATAAAAGTAGTGAGATAACTTAGAATTATACTAGGGCCCCAAAAGAGAGTCAAAAGGGTTGACTATAATTCATTGAATTGTATGGGGCAAGCGTCAATGATGACACTTCTCGACTGATGTGGAGGTAGAGACTCACCTTTACAGCTATTTTTTCAGACTTCCGGGTTAGACCATACACCACAGAGGATCATACAGACTTCGTATCAAGGATCACACGAGCTCATCTTGGATTAAGGACGGGAAGATTAGGATAGATTATTTTATTTTCATTTATGGGAGCCTACGCGCCCCTTCACTTTTAGTATGTACAGTTACTGTTACGACCATGTATTATATATGATATGTCGTATATAAGGTGTATCTGTTCCACCAAGTTTCCTTGTATAAAAAAAAAAACTTCCACATTTTTCTAAAACTCGTAACCTCTCAGTCGACGAGGATAATCTAGTGGAAGGGGTTGTCCTAGTTAACCGAGGGTGTTACAAGACACTTGGAAATGGAAACTTCTTCTGTTTTCTGGTAATAGTAGTGATTAGGCAGCACATAATCACACTAAGGAGACTAGCCTGGGTCTTTTTTATCATAAGGACCATGCAAAACTTGTCTAGTTTAGTTACTACGTCCCTTGCGCTTTTTCTTGGAGAGAAAATATGTCTCATGAGTGCATGAAGATATTTTACTTTGGGTAGCAAATCTTTTACTAGGAGTGAGGGAGGGGATTCATAACCATAAAGACACATGTTCGCTTCAGAAAACGTAAGTCCTTCATTTGGACAGCCACATGCAAGTGCAATGCCATTGATGGAGTTTCTATTCTTTTATCTTTGAGAACTCTAGAAATTGTTGAATCTTCCTTGTTGATAGTCACAATGGCCCAGAATTCCAACATCCAAGATGGTGAATATACATAAATCGTAGAGCAGAAGTGAAGCCAACCCATTCCATTCAACTCAACCAAGATATCTCTTCCTTCATCCTTATATTGAATAGAAGAGCAAAATACAGATTCAACAATGTCTTTTGTTGAAAGGTTAATGCCAGCCATTTCATTGAAAAAGAATTTAGGAAGATGAAAAGGTTTTCAAAAACGTTTTAGAGCAAAAATAGGTTTTCAAGTAAAGTTCAAAAGAGAGAGATTTTCTAGAAAAATTTGAAATATTGCAGAGATGGTTTTTGAAAGGGTGAAAGGACAAGTAAGAGTGAAACGCATTTATAGGCAACGTAACATAATGGAGGGAAAAGTAGTTTTCAGAAAGTGGTTGCGTTTCACACAATGAAAAGTGCCACGTGTTATAAAAGAAATTAAATGAATATTTAAGAAATTTAAATAGGGGATACAGACTGCGCCTCTCAGACTAACAGAGAATAAAGTAAAGAATAATTCTAAGTTACAAAGCATGCAGACTGTAAATGTATAGACACTTCAATCATTCAACATTATGCATGTTCAGACTATACTTGATAAACGCAAACCTTGCTTCTACTAGGGGCTTAGTGAGAATATCTGCCCATTGATGGTCTATATCCATATGCTGTATGTGACACCCTCGATAACTAGGACAAATTCCCATACTAGAACGTCCTATTTAATTAAGGAGTCACTAAAAATAGGAGTATTTTTTTATTGGTGATCATCAACCCACGATTTAAAATAAATACATTATATAGATCGATTCTTTTAATGTGAGAGTATTTAAAAGAGTACGGAGCTCACCGGCTCCTGACAACTATGATAAAATAATAACATAACAGAAATAAAATGTCGAGTCTATAACGATCTCAACACAAATAGAAAATATACACAGATGATGCTTCCAAACTGGCATCTCCTACTGCAGGTATTCCAAGCCCTGCCCACGCTTGCCTTGTCCTTTAGCTGACGATCACAGAAAAGGAGAAACAACACACAATAACAAAAGGGGTGAGTACAAAGCTCTCAACCCATAACATATGCATACAAGGGTGACTTAATATTTTAAATTACAAAAAATTTACATACAGCATACCTTAGCATAGACATATAAAACTTCACATACAAAAATATCAACAATAATCAGAGGGTTAGTCATATAGTAATGGCATGCTATGCTAAGGTATGCTGTAAATCATAATTCATTACCAATATGCAATGGGGCCTAACTTACACTCATCAATCTCATATACCAATAACCATGTGCACAAATCCGCCACCCTTATCTCCCCTGCCCAACTAGAGCAACCGGAGCTCTCCTCGTTTTGGTTTTCACAAATGGGTAGGGATTCATAGTCCTAATCATCAAAATGGCCAATCATATATATTACACATCACCACAGAACGGGCACTCCACGGTCTTAGAAAATCCCACCTCTTGTTGAAGTACACCAGAGTTTGCTTCAGGCTGTCCGGTGACGGGTGTGAATCCGATGCCACTTGGAATTCCCGCCTCCGGTGATACTCCCTAGACTGCCCTCGGGTATCAAGGCATGGAAGATTCTTCAGTGTACCCATCATTGTATACTCTAGGGGATTTTTCCAACATCCCTCCTCAACTCCAAATGCAACATGCCATGTGCTTATCTCAATTACTAGGGTGCCCAGAGTCTATATGGAACTTAACTCACATAGCGCATTTGTCCTTAAAACATGTAAATTATCCAAGCTATAAAATTTTCATGTAGTAGGTAATAAAGCTTGAAGATTCAAATAAGAATTCATTTCATTAGAAATACAAAGGTTATTTTCTAAACAACCTTTATATGAAAATTCTCTGTTGTAAGATATTCAATTTATTTACAAGTTTATAATATATATATATATATATCTTTAAAAGGGAGTAACATAATTGCAATTATGTTTCTTGGGAATATAATCTTAAGAAAATCTAAGCTTTTCTATAAAGAGAATTTAAGGATAAGATATAAAATTTTTGATTACTAAAGTCGTTTTGTCGTATTTACTTATAATGGACAATTTAATTGATTTTGTCTTTCTAAAATTTTTCATAATTTAATAGATAAAATATTTCCTTATTTACAAGGTAATCCTCCTAATTCTACATTGAGAATAAAAGGCTCCTATTTTTCTAAAGTAGGATACAAGATAGTAAGTTTTTCGTTTCTTTGTCCAAAACATTATTTTCATCGTATTTTATCTAGAAAATTCCAATTTGAGTGATTCCAAAGCAAAAAGTTTTTAAATTTAAAAATACTAATTAAATATAGTAAAATTAAAATAAATTCTATCTAGAAAACAGCCACTACATGAAAATTCACCAATTGCCAAAGTTCGTCATTCCAATGTTCGTAAAAATGAGTTTTAAGGACAAATCGCGCGTCAAAAATTCTTCCAACCAATTTTTCTTCTTTGGGTATTTTTATCATGCTCAAAATTCATCTTTCATGCCACAAAATAATCCTCCAAAACAGTTTTACCAATTTCTTTCGTTTGCCCATAAAAATACGTTCTATACCGTTTCTAACGTTTCGTTCACGCCTAAATTCGGGTCCCTTTTTAATTCCTTTATTATTTACCACATTCATAACATTTTCATGCTCAAAAATATTTCTCAAATGTATAAACATACAGCGGCATCAATAATTCCAAATATTCATCAAAAATTTCTTTCTAAAACTCTTATAAATTGTTTTCTTAACGTCATTAATTCATCATTTAATTACCATCACTAAAATCACTTGTTTTTTATTTTTTTAATAAAATTTCCAGAATTAATATATTATACTAAAATTTATTTTTATCATAAAATTTCTGAGATCAAGTCACGTTACCAATGTTTAACCATAAAATCATTTCTTTTTAAGTTTATATGTTAGGATCTAAAATTTATTAAGTTGTTTACTAACTATTAACAAAATTCCAGCAGCAATATTAGTTTATTGTGAGTTATAAAACTGGTTTGGAAATATTTTATATTGTCTAAAAAAATATTATTAACACTCCAAGTCACCAATTAAGCCAAGAACACATAATTAAACAAGATCATCACATGCAATATAATTTCAACCAAAAATCTGTAGCAATAAAAATTCAAATGTTAGTTACCTTCATAATTAAAACTTTAAATTTTTAAAAGATTTAACAAGAACCATGGTGTAGCCATAATACTTCTTAAAGATCTAAATTTTCTTACAAGAATTTTTAAGATTAAACCATAAAAGTTAGATCTTTATGAGAACATTAGGATATAAGTGCTAAGGAACACTTATATCCCACAATGCATGTATTAAATCATGGATTTTAAACAAGCAAGGTACTCTCCCTTACCACCCAAAATTCATCCACCAAGGAAGGATGGCAAGGACTCTAAAATTTTCTTCTAGACCACCATGGATTGCTTCATCAAGGAAGGAGGAAATAGATGCTAGAAAGGTGGTGGTTTTAATGTGAATAATGGTGGATGGAAGTAGGAAAATACTTACTGTTTGGAAAAAGTTCAAGAAGAAGATATGGTCATTGGAAGGTAGGAACTTAGATTTTGGAAGCTTTGTAGGGTGGTATGATGATTTAGGATGGATGGTGATGGTGTTTTAGATGGAGGAAATATGAGAAAAGAGGAGAAATAGGTTGTCGAATTTTTTTCTAAGTGTAGAAGAAGAAAGAAAAGCAAAGCAAGAGAAATAAAAGGTGGATTTTTGCATGCATGTACCTTGTCCCCCTAGGTCTCACAACCATGCATTGAGTGAGAGAGGTGTCAAGCTTGTTTCATGCAAGTGAAATGTGTCACAAGCAGCTGAAAGTGAAGTGGTGAAGTGTGTTGCATTGCTGGGACAAGTGGCCAAGTGATGGAGCAATTTAATTGGTCCATGGTGCATACAAGCTTAGGAGTCAAGTGCAGGGCAGTAGCTTGCTCGTGGGTTTGAATGGGCTTATGGACCGATTTTGCAAATGGGCTGAACATAAAAGTTGTATCACTTTTTGTTCTCTTTAAATTGATACAAATCATAAAAAAGCCATTGAGAATTGAGAAATTTATGGCCCAAATACAAAAGGGGTGCAAGGTTATGATGGGATTTTTGTCCCTTGCATAGTTTATTTTTCTAGGCCAAATGTTGCCATTTGGGCTTTATGTTCTTCATAAAAGTTATGTATAATTGAGTTAAAAAAAATTTGGGGAAGGCCTCATTCAATTTCATGATTATATGAGAGAGTTATGTTGAAAATACTGCACCTAGTGCAAACTGTTGCTAGAAAAACGTGAATTGGTGTAGTTTTTTAATTTCCGGGATTTATGGGATTAGCACTGGTCATTTGTGGTCAACATAAAAGTTGTAGATAAGTTTGATACGGAGATTTTGGGACAACAATGACTTGAATCCAATATCAGGAGAATAAATTACGCCCAAAGTACGTACAGACGCGCATTTTGACTTACCCGGGTAACTTAAAATCAACGTTTTTAAGCTTGGTTGTTTAAAATTGGGTATTGGGCTCTTCACGAAAGTTGTTAGGAATAACATGATGGAAATTTAGGGATAAAAATAATTTACTCAAGTCCCATGGATTATTTCTAGGCTCAAACCAGGGAGTTACATAGTTTTATTAACTTAAAACAATTACTTAGATATTTCTATTAAATCACCTAAAGTTTTTTTTATTATTAATGTTATTAGACACATTATTATTATTTTCCAAATTATTTCTATTACTCACATAATTAAAATCAAAACCTCTACCTCACACTCATAAAATCTCTTTAAAACAAAACAAATAAACAAATTGGCCATAGCGCATTCATCAATACACATAAAATTATCATAAAATACAAACAACTGGTCTCAAGGACCTAACACAAAAACGTGGGTTGTTACACTGTAGATCCAAAATGCCTTTCTGAATGTAGTCACGTATGAAGTGTGTCGTGACCTGGATCGCGGCGGCACGGCCGACCCTCAAAACGATCTTTTTCGAAAAGAAAAAACAGGGAGTCGCCACCAATATTTTTAGGATAAAATACTGGAAAAACCTTTCGTTAAAGCACTGGTTATAAAAAATGAAATTCCATGATTTGGGAGTCTGATTATAGGTGAGGAAGGTATTAGCACCTCACAACTGTCCGTTATAAAAACGGTTACCTCAATATGATAGCGCGCATTATAATTAGCCCAGTAATTATTTTAACTTCTTCATGAAAAAAAAGTATACGAGATGACAGAATATACAAAAAAACATGGAATATTTACATGAGATTAACAGGACGTCTCGTCCAAATTAAACTCGCTCCACCTTTCCAAAAAATGATATTAACAGGACGTCTCGTCCAATTTAAACTCGCTCCACCTTTTTAAGAAAACAAATAAAATGTATGAAGCACTCATTCTTGTTAATATTTAATGTGAGTCTCGGTGGGGATTAATTCAAAAATTAATTAACAATTAAAAGGAAATGGATTCATCAATTAACAGTTAATTAATTTTGGTGGAAAAATAAATAATAACAAGCACTAATAATGAAGGAACAAATTTTTGATAAAGGAATAATCCGATCAACAAAAATTAATTACTTATTGAAAAGGAAACAATTCCATCGAACAGCAATTAATTTTAACAAGAAAAGAAATAAATAATACAAGCATAAAAAATGAGGGTCAGATAGGGACCAGTGTAACGAGAGGAACTGGACAGTGTGACAAAAGAAAGAGAACTGAACGGTGTGGTGTGGATTTAAGGGGGCTGGACGGTGTTGGGAATTTAAGGAGGAGCTGGACAGCGTTGTGGTTTAGGAAGGGTCGGTGCTGGAAAGTTAAGGAGCAGGTCGGTTTTGGGGAGGAGAAGGACGGTGTTGGGGAGTAGGTCAGTTTTGGGGAGGAGAAGGACGGTGTTGGGAAGGGTGCTGGGACGGTGTTTGAGAGGTTTGAGGGACGGTGTGGAGAAGAGAGAGGGGCTGTACGGTTGGAAGGTGGGGGCTGTATGGTGAAGAGAAATGATAGTATGGAGTTGGGGTGTTGAGAGGACGGAGTGGTGAGAGGGAGAATGAGGACGGTGTGGAGAGGGGCTGTATGGTTGGTGTGGGTATAAAGGAGAAGGACGGTTAGGAGTATTTGAAGGAAGTTGGGACAGTTGAGAGAGGAAGAGGGATAGTGTTGAGGGAAGGGCTGTATGGTGAGGACGGTGTGGAGGAGAAGGAGACGGTGTTTTAGGGGGCTGTGAGGAGTGAGGGACGGTGGAGGGAGGAAGAGGGACAGTGTTGTACGGTGAGGTGGAGAGGGAATGACCGTGTTTTTGGAGAGAGGTGAAAGCTTTTGAGTTCTCTTCTCTTTTATGCTTCTCTGTGCTTTTTTTTCTCTTAAGTGAAAGCTTCTCGACCCTTTCTTCTCTTTCGTTGGGAGTATTTATAGAACATTTCAGGAGCATGTTGATTGCCTGAACAGTTCCGAGACAGCCTGGCTGCCAATTGGTGAGGATTTTTTATTATTTCTTCTTTGTCTTCTTACCAGCCACCCTTTGAAATTCAAGCATCCACTTGAATGGTGTGTTGGAAACAGCCTGGATCTTAACAAAGGAGGCTGGTGGGAATTCTTTAGCATTTTCTTCCTTCGTCTGGTAGTGAGCCGCCTCCCTTAATTCATGGATCCACTTGGATAGTGGAAATCCAAGTCAACATGGTTGAAATCTGAGAGAAAATGATGGAAATCTGAGAGAGCATGGTAGAATTCCGAGTGAAAATGACTCGGATTAGCCTCTCAGTCAGTATTCATCCATAGTTGGAGTCAATTCCGAGTGGAATAAAGGTTTTCCAATAGAAAACCGAGTGAAAATAGTCCTTTCCGAGTGAGAATTCTTCTGGGAGGAGCTCTCCTATGGAAGGCCGAGTGGAAGTTTTGCTCGGTATTGGGTCGCTGTGAGGAGAATCCGAGTGAAAAAGTGTGCAATTGGATTGAGGGGACAAACAAGGCAATTCTAATTGGAACAATCAATCAGACCGAGTGAAAATTGACTCAGAACCGATTAAAGAGGACTCGGTGCTGATTAAAAAGTATCACTCGGAATTGGTGAAAAGTGTCTCAGAATTGGTGAAAATGGGGGCTCAGAATTGGTTTGAGGAGGGATGACACGGAATTGGTTTAAAGAGGGCTGACTGACTGAAGTGTCACTCGGTTCTGACTAAAAATTGGCTCGGGAATGGGTGAAAGGATAGCTCGGATTTGAGTGAGAGTACTCACTCGGGAATGGGTGAGAAAGGAATGACTCAGGACCGACTAAAGATTCTTCACTCGGTGCTGACTGGAGATTCTTCACTTAGTGCTGACCTTGGAGATTCTTCACCTGGAAAGAGCCTTCTCACTCAGAATTTAGGATCTTGGCAATTTTCACTCGGAAAGAGCCTTTCTTCTTACTCAGAAATTAGACTCTTGGACATTTTCACTCGGAAAGAGCCTTCTCCTCACTCAGAATTTTCATTCAGTCATCAATTGTTCAGTGCACTCACTTGCCCTTATTTTCCAATCAGGAATGGCTTTCACTCGGCAATCAGCTGCTCGGTGCACTCACTTGGGAGTCGTCTTCAGAAGGATTTCACACGGATTTTCCTTTCTTCAGTCCAATCGGACATATTTATTCAGAAATCCTTTCATTCAGTCGTTGTCACTCGGAAACCGATTGAAGATTGACAACGAAACTGATTGAAGAATGGCTCAGTCAGCAAATATTCACTCGGAGTTGTCACTCAGATTTGTCACTTGGAGTTGACCTTCTTTGCAATCAGGGCTTGGAAACTTTTACATTTTCACTCAGAATCGGTTTTCTTCCCATCAAAATCTGACTACCCAGATATACTCACAAGCGGACTTCTGTTCCAATCGGAATCTGACCACCCAGATTCACTGAGAGTCGGACTTCAAACTTCAATCAGAAGGTTTTAATCAACATTTCTCCTTCGGATGTGCTTACTTGGATGTTGGGATTATTTCACTCGGACTCAGCCTTCACCCAGAAAAACATTCCCCAATCAGATTCACTTCAATCAGCACTTCTTCACTCGGATTAGATGCAATCAGAAAGTAATCCTTCTCAGCATTCATCCTCCAACAGAGTCAGCTATTCATCACTCGGAATGGCTCTAACAGGGAGTCATTCCACTCCTATTCACCTTCATCAGTGAAGCATTCCACTCGGAACTGACTCATTCTGAGTAATTCTACTCGGATTTGATCCTTTTTGAGTCATTCCACTCTGATTCACTCTAACAGGAGCATATTCCACTCGGATTTGATCCATTCTGAGTCATTTCACTCGGATTTGATCATTCCTTAAGTCACTTCACTCGGATTTATCCCAAAAGGGCAATATTTCACTAGGAAATGCTTCAATCTGAGTCATCCTGTTCAGATTTGATCATTTTTGAACCATTCTACTTGGATTCATCTCCAACAGGGCTATATTTTACTCGAAAATGCTTCAATCTGAGTCATCCTGCTCGGATCTGATTATTTTTGAGCCATTCTACTTGGATTTGACCATTCTGAGTCGGAATTCAGTATAAAAAAAAGATTCGTTCCACTTGGACCGGACCGAAAGAGGTGTTCACAAAGTGATACTTCACTTTGATATGCTTTGCCTTTGAGTGCCAGATTGGATTCTTTGATAGATTTATAACACTAGTGTTGTCACAGAACACTGGAATTTCTTCTTCCTTAATTGAATAATCCTCTACCTGGTACCTCATCCATAGAAGTTTTGAACAACAGCTGGCTACAGACAAGTATTCTGCTTTAGGTGTGGAGAGAGCTATGGAATTCTGTTTCTTTCTACTCTAGGAAATCAAGCTAGTTTCGAGAAAGTGACATCCACCACTCTTGCTTTTTCTATCTATTCTATCGCCAGCAAAGTCTACATCATAGAAATCATGAAGAGAAAAAAAGTTTGTTCTCTTATAGAACAACCCAAGGTTAGTGGTACCTACAAGATACCTTTGAATCCTCTTCACTGTAGATAGGTGTGAATGGGTCTGCTTGATATCTTACACATACATACTAAACATTATATTTGGTCTGCTGAATGTTAAATACAACAGTGATCCAATCATCCCACTATACAGAGTTTGATCAACTGATGCACCAGATTCATCTTTACTTATTATACAATTTTGATGCATTAGAGTATTCATGAGTTTGACATCAACCATTTTAAATTTTATGAGTAACTCTTTGGTTTACTTTTGTTGATGAATAAAAATTCCATCATTAGTCTTTTTAATCTACAGACCAAGAAAGAATTTGAGTTCGCCCATCATGCTCATCTTAAATTCAGCCTGTATAGTTTTTACAAAATCTTTGCACAGACTTTCTTTTGTAGCACCAAAGACAATGTCATCTACATAAATTTGTATTATAATAAAGTGTTTACCTAAAACTTTTCTAAATAAAGTTTATCAACTTTTCCTCCAGTAAAGCCTTTTGATTTGAGAAAAGAGCTGAGTCAATCATACCAAGTTCTTGGTGCTTGTTTCAGACCATACAGTGCTTTGCTAAGTTTAAAGACATGATTTTCTAAAGATTTATCTTCAAACCCAGAGGGTTGTTTTACAAAAACTTATTCTTTAATAAAACCATTTAGAAAAGTGCTTTTAATATCTATCTGATATAATTTAAGTCCCTTAAAGGCAGCAAAGGCAAGTAAAATCCTTATAGCTTCAAGTCTAGCTACAGGAGAAAAGGTTTCAGTAAAGTCTATACCTTCTTGTTGGTTGTAGCCTTGTGCCACAAGCCTTGCCTTATTCCTTACGACTTTTCCATCTTCATCCAGTTTGTTTCTAAACACCCATTATGTTCCAATGATGCTCGTGTTCTTCGGTCTTGGAACCAGGGTCTAGACTTTATTTCTTTCAAACTAGTTCAATTCTTCTTGCATAGAAATGATCCAATCCAGATCCTCGAAAGCTTCCTTAATGGTCTTAGGTTGAAAGTCTAAAACCAGTGCCATTGATGATTGGTTCTGGATCCTTGATTTGGTTCAGACTCCTTCAGTTTGATCTCCGATAATAAGGTTCCAAGGATGATAAGTCTTGAATTTCTAATTTCTTGGTTTCTCTTCTACACATGCTGTCTGTTGATCTGGTTCTTATTGTTGCAGAGCAGCAGAGTCTGAAGGTTCAAGTTGTTCTTCAAATTGTATGATACCTGCATCATTACCATCTAGATCTGCTAATTTCTTGTTAGTCTTTGTTAGATCATAAAATATCACGTGCATTGATTCCTCAATGGTTTGAGTCCTTGTATTGAAGACTCTATAAGATTTTGACGTATTTGAATAGCCCATGAAAATTCCTTTATCACACTTTAAGTCAAACTTTCCAAGTTAATCTTTTGTGTTTAGGATATAACATGTGCATCTAAATGGATGAAAATATGAGATGTTGAGTTTTTTCCCTTCCACAATTCATAGGTGTAACACCCTACTTTTTAATTTAATAAATAAAACCAACAGGGAAATTTTTCCCAAAAATAAACCAATGGTTTCGGGTTCAAAAAGAGAAGGAAAGGAAGGCCAGAAATAAAATAAAAGCCGGCCAAAGCATTCATAATCTGACTCAAAATGGTGGTTGGAGTAGTTAGCAAACAACGTAAGGGCAGAGAGGAAAAAAGCTGACCAAGGAAGGGGAAACTAAACCGAGAGACCAAGAGAAGGGGGAAAGGAAAGCAGTGAAAGAACTCGATTAGAAACGACTGAGCGGAAGAGCAAACAGCGCTTAAGCGAAGTCAAAACGAGAGCCTTCCAGCACACACACTCGCTGGAGCGGACACCTGAATCGCTGAGGCGAGCAACACACTCGATAATTCCCATCGCTCGGTATCAAACATCCATTCACTCGGAGTCAGGGGGTTCTCACTCGCTCGGAGATGACCATAGCACACTTACCTCCCATAGCTTAGCCCCTTATGTTTTTATACACAAGGCCACGCCATAAACTACTCGGGAAACGTGGGTTATCCCACTCGGTACACATCAAACTTGGTTACAGTCGGAATTCCCTTACACACTCATCACTCGGCATATTTTCGCTTCTCACTCGGAGAACACGTAGACCCTCCTTCGTTTAGAAGGGGTCCCACAATCATTTATCGCTCGGAATGTCTCAGCCAGGTTCACTCGGGTTTAGGTATCATACGCTTAGGGTTCATTCCTCTCTAAACCACTATACTGACTCTTCTCTCAGGAGAGGGTCACTCAAGGTTTTTACTCGGGAATACAACTCTTCCTCACTCGGGTTTCACTTATATTTTTCACTCGGTAATGACCGCTCTCAATATCACTCGGGGGTTCTCCCATTAGATCTTACACAGTATAGGTTCATCCAAGATATTTTACTCAGAATCCATTGAAGTACCATCACTCGAACAAGAAAGCATAGCCATTTGCAGCCCCACTCGAGGTTGACTTCCCCAATTACGTCTACTCAGAAAATCATTAACTGAGCAATATTCTATCCATCATATATTTCATTCTACCCAGACACAAGTCACCCGAAAAACGACAGATGTGAACATTCATAATCATGCACTCGGAATACCCATTACCTTAACATCATTCATTCCTCAGCACCTGTTATCTGATGCAAGCGCTAGCTATTAACGTGAACTATATACGTATAAAACATGCACTCGGGACACAATAGCTCAGATTACTTATATGTATATATATATTCATATTCGTTACACAACACTGTTATCGTGAGCCGGCCAAGGCTACAACTAACGAACCATGACAAATACAAAATAAGCACTCAACAGTCGGAGTGCACCTCACTCGGTCCTGAGACTTTATCATCACTTCAGAGTCCAAACTGCACACACTGAAAATGGTGTAGGGGTGAGCTTTTATATATAAAATGATAGCTATTGACTCGGATTTTACCTCAATCCTCAATTATATAATTTACCGGGTTCGATCCATAACGATATATGTATATTGCCAATTAATATAAGAGTCAGACCATGTCATCCAATCGGAATTCGCACAATAACATACATTCTCAATCATAGCATCACACTGCACTCAGCAACAGCATCAATACATGCATATTCATTCAGTCAGAATTCACTCATGCGATATCATCTAGTCGCAGTTCACTCAATTCATTTAATCCATGCAAATCATAATAATCTCAATAACAATGCTCATAGACTCATGCATGCGGATCCGACTTAAACAGTGATTTCAGTGCAGATTCCTTCCTGGCCCCTCGTCCACTAGCCCTTTCCGTGTGGCACCGGTCACCCCGTGACGTCTCGAGACCCAGCTCTAGCTCCATCGGCTACCACGGGTCCTCATGGATCTAACCAAGAATCTGACTGGAAATCATCTTATACGACTCCAAATGCCTTTCCGACCCCCCGTCCACTAGCCCTTTCCGTGTGGCACCGGTCACCCCGTGACGTCTCGAGACCCAGCTCTAGCTCCATCGGCTACCACGGGTCCTCATGGAACTGATCAGGAATCTGGGAGTCATCCATATGTGCAATCTCACGCAATTCCACAACAAGCATCCAAGCTTACCAGACGCGTCTCACACAGCCCTCAATGGGTCACAACCGATCCCCCACACAGCATTCAGATTCATTCGGAATCCCACATTTCCATTACAGCATCACACGCATCGATCATAGTAATTCACAACAAGCAAACCAAGGTAACCACATCACAGCACATCACTCGACATTTTAACGGAGTTAGCATGCATTTCAACACATTCAAAATGGAAATCATGTATCAATTCACATCTCATGCATTCGGGAATAATGGTAACACACACATGTATTCACTCAGCAGTCTCATATTTCAACAACATGCATCACAGACATATTAACAAGCACTTAAGGATGGAGTTACACAACCCTCAACCATTCACAAATACCCCTATCCTAGAGTTGCATGCACAATCGCTCAATCATAACACATCGATCTACACATTTCACACAACATATTACATTAAAGCATGCACCCGGGACCCGGTCATAAACCATACACTTGACATGCAAAGCGCCCCCTACCTGCTGTCGGGGTTCAGAGACTCCTCGTGTTGCAATGCTGACCGATCACCCTTCTATTACTTTTCCTCCACCAGCCTTCGAACTCAGCGTTGATCTTGGGCCAGAGTTGCTCTTTCCTCCAACGGGTTCGTCTCCCCCACGGCTCCGAGGCACTTCCCAGCACAGCCTTCCAACTGAGACACTAACAGCTCCAAGTGGAAGAAGAAGGAGGGGGAAAAAGGAGACGGAGAGGAAGAAGAGGACAGGGAGTGGAACAGAGCCGCGTTGATGTTCCTCCAGAAGCTCTCGACTCTCTCACTGTTCAACGTGAATGAGAGGGATAGGAGAAAACAGGGGAGGGGAAACCAGACGTACGCACAAGAAGAGCTGACCAACGTGAATTAATGAAGGAAAGAGAGAGCTGAGGTTGTCTTATACCCTTAGGGACACATGCGTCCTTTCGCTTGGCATTATTATTATTATTATCATTCTTTATTCAACCATTTTCTAACCAATCAGCAATTAGCTTACTTATTCATTAATCCCAATTTTGCAGTTAACCCTTAATTAATGGCTTAGTCTCAATCGGTAATTAAATTAAAAATTGGGATGTTATAGTTTTCCCCCTCTCAAAAGAATTTCGTCCTCGAAATTCAAACACATGCTTAGCCTCAATGAACCACTCGGAAAATCACTGTCATACCACCATAAGCAATTACACATCTATGTACCTCAAGTATTCATCCATTGCTTAAGTTCCAGTCGGTATAATTGGCTTCCAAAGCAATTTACCGACCGCTTCACCCAGAAAACCGAGACATCATTCTTAACACATTTCCACTCGGAAGTGTCACCATTGACTCGGAATAACATTCCTTTCTTTCACTGAGACTTTCCTCAACAAACAGATCGGAATACCACAGTCATGCTCCGACTGCAATTCTTTGTTTCTCAACGTTTCCGACTGCTTCGCAATTCCAATCAGCATAGGTGAAGCAACTCTTCATAGTCTTCATTACATTCGGGGTTCCATTCCCCACGTGGTTACCCCCATTCAACCCTGCCAGTTCACCCTAGCCATTGGCACTTTCCAGTTCTTTGGCCGCTCGGCCTTACATTCTCAACACCGACCGACATATTTACACCATCGGGTTCTCCGAGTCAATGAGTCACTCGGCACGACCATGAGCTCACACAAAGCATAGGCTCAACATTGGGTCACATGGGACACATTCTAGATGTTATTCGACCAGTTGGGAAGAATCTAGTCGCTAAACAACATTACCGATTCCCTATAATACCCACTACCGACCGATTCATTTCAGATTAAGGTCTCGGATTTTCAACATTCGACCACAGAATTTCCTTCTTGACCAAAATGAACACTCAAATGAGTTCCCATGGGCTTCAATTATCATAATTCGCCTGGATTTACCTCGTACAGGCACCACACTCGGTTCTAACATCTCGGATTTCTAATCATTCCTTCGGCTATCTTCATGCCTATAACCCGAGAATGTCACTCAGACCTCTCACTCAAAAATATCAATCGGGTTTTAAAGGTAGTCCTCATCCGGAAATCCTTCCACTTGCAAAATTCACTCAACATTCAAGCCTACCAATCTTGAGTTCAAGCCCAGCTGTCCCAATCACTGACCTGAGTACGATTTACATAAATCCTTCTCTTGGGTATCTACTCCCTTTGGAGACCCTTCACGCGGAAACTTCCTATTTACCAAATTTCCACTCGGAATTCAGGCCTACTCCAATTATAAATCTAAGTTCAAGCTCAGCAGCTTAACATCACCCGAACACTGCTATGAATAAGTTTACCGCTCAACATCTATTCCCCCTTGGGTAATTCACTCGAAAACTTGCATACTCGAAGTTTCATTTTCCGACCAGAAGTACTTTTCTTCAGGATAAAGATCACTTGGTGGAACATCACACGGGCATTAGGAGTTCTACACTCAATATTTTTCTACTCAGAACCGCTCCACACGGTACCATCCACACGGAAGTGGTACACTCCGAGACACTTCACCCGAAATTCACACGACTCGGATATTTCACTTTGATTTTGCCCAACACAGAAGTGTCATTCAGACACAACTCCTTATTGTTGACCAAAACGATGTTTCACTCAGAACATCATAACTTTCACTCAGCAATTCTTTCTCCCAGAAAGATTTCACTCGGAACTATCTCCACTTTCACACACTCGGATTATAGTAATCTTTCCTGAGCAAATCCTCACCTTATAATTTATCTTGGCTCAAGATCCAGGTTTCCTTATTAAACTTACAGTATAACTCGATTAGATTCACAAGACTTCTAATTCCTGAGACAGACTGCATCACCCATTTATTTCAACGTCCATTCGTTACTTTAATAACCAGTTCATCCCCAATAACTTCTGATCTTCTCGGAGGTAAATATATCAAGGTTAAACAACCTTCGATCCCTATTTGATAAACTAACAATTACTTCCACTCAATACAGTTCTCATTTTCACTCGGAACAGTCCGATAGACTCACCTTCACCATAAGCAGCTACAACCTTGCTTGCCCGACTCATGAATTGCTGCATCCAACTTATAGTCTCATTCCTATAGGGTTACAACAATTACATAGAGCCATTGCAACGCATATGCTGCCACAATACCTACGGGTTGAGGAGTCGTATCGGGACAAGATTCATCACACTCCTTTTACTCTTACTGACCAAATTCAATTAGTCAACACTAATTCACAAAAATTAGTGATAAATCATACACACATATATATAAGCAATACATTTATGTCAGCATCATCATTACGCATCACCCATAACACATCACACAACATCAATCACGCAACATAGATTACTACTACTGTAAAACGGTGCAATGGGGTAGATTTCCGACCCCACAAGTATACACCTAGTTATAAAATGACATATTAACAATCAGCCCCTAAACCATTACCGAGTAACTATCATACAACGATAATCTTCGAATAGCAGTTGCCATTACCCAGGACAGTATAATAAAAACCGGCTTCCAGAATTGTTTACCCTTACCTTGCACCTAGTCGTTCGCTCGTACAACTTTCTTAGTACTGATGGCTTAAACTCTGTCTGCAGCTGGTCGATCCGCGCTCCTCCCACGGTTATTTGGGGTAAACCTCCTGTTATCCCTAGTTCCATTGCCTCTGCCACCATTCCCTCGACCATTATTTCCGCGGTCTCTCTCTCGAAAACCCCCACGGTGTGTATCAGCATCTGATCGTCACAACAGTGGGCAGTTGGGGCGAATATGCCCTCTCCCATTGCAATGGAAGCATACGACATCATCTCCTTCTCCACAATCTTGGGCAAAGTGATCACCACCACATATAAAACACTTGCCGTACTTTAGGCGACTACCAGCACGACCATCTTGATTACCCCGACCTCCAAGCCTAGAAGGAAATCTGCTCCTACCAGAGTCATCCTGCCTCTTGAAGCGAGATGGCTGAGGCTTCAAGGAGGTGTTGGCTTTGCTGCTCTGGCCCGAGTGGGCCTTGTCGTCCTCTTCAAAAATCCTACACTTGTTCACCAACATGGAAAAGCTCCTAATCTCTTGATATCTGCAGGCTCTTTTAATATCTGATCTCAGTTCGTTCTCAAATTTAAGGCATTTAGAGCTCTTCGTTCCAGGTTGTTGGAAGGGTGGGTAGAACAGGCATAGTTCTTCGAATCTTGCCGCGTATTCCTCTACAGTCATGGATCCTTGCTTCAATTCCATGAATTCTAGTTCTTTCCGACTCCTGATTGTGTCGGGGAAATACTTTTCTAAAAAGCATGTCTTGAAATTTTCCCAAGTCAGCTGGGTACCACCGTCAGTCAGTCAGTTTCTGGCTATCTTCCACCAGTTTTCCGCCTCGTCTCGCAGCATATACACTGCACATTCTACCTTCTGGGCCTCGGTGCAGTGAAGGCCCCCAAAAATCCTCTCCAATTCTTGAGTCCATTTATAAGCTGCCTCAGGGTTACGTCCTCCCTGAAATTCACTCGGCTTCCTCTTCAGGAAGCGGTCCAACACTTGGCCATCTTCAGATCGAGGCTGGCCTTGCCTCTCGAACACGTCAGCAAAATGTTGGAAGGCCGTGGCTATGGCCTCCATGCTTTGACAATTCACCATGACTTATCCTGAAATTCACACCCCTTTCAGGGATAAGTTTACGAAGTTACTTACTACCGATCGGATCTCAGTCCAACATTCAGTAACTTTAGCACATTATACCATTTTTATATGTTATACAATCAATCAGACCAGGAGGGAAGCGACCTCCTATCTACAAATCAATATTACAATATCAATCAGGTTCAACAATTATCACAACAATGATGACCACTCGGTCACAATGCACACAACCGCTTACACTCGGTAAGCATACCTTGGCCTTGGACCTTTCAGTCTGCTCTGATACCAAAATGTAACACCCTACTTTTTAATTTAATAAATAAAACCAACAGGGAAATTTTTCCCAAAAATAAACCAATGGTTCCGGGTTCAAAAAGAGAAGGAAAGGAAGGCCAAAAATAAAATAAAAGCCGGCCAAAGCATTCATAATCTGACTCAAAATGGTGGTTAGAGTAGTTAGCAAACAACGTAAGGGCAGAGAGGCAAAAAGCCAACCAAGGAAGGGGAAACTAAACCGAGAGACCAAGAGAAGGGGGAAAGGAAAGCAGTGAAAGAACTCGATTAGAAACGCCCGAGCGGAAGAGCAAACAGGGCTTAAGCGAAGTCAAAACGAGAGCCTTCCAGCACACACACTCACTGGAGCGGACACCTGAATCACTGAGGCGAGCAACACACTCGATAATTCCCATCACTCGGTATCAAACATCCATTCACTCAGAGTCAGGGGGTTCTCACTCGTTCGGAGATGATCATAGCACACTTACCTCCTATAGCTTAGCCCCTTATGTTTTTATACACAAGGGCAAGCCATAATCTACTTGGGAAACGTGGGTTATCCCACTCGGTATACATCAAACTTGGGTACAGTCGGAATTCCCTTACACACTCATCACTCGGCATATTTTTGCTTCTCACTCGGAGAACACGTAGACCGTCCTTCGCTTAGAAGGGGTCCCATAATCATTTATCGCTTAGAATGTCTCAGCCAGGTTCACTCGGGTTTAGGTATCATACGCTTAGAGTTTATTCCTCTCTAAACCACTATACTGACTCTTCTCTCGGGAGAGGGTCACTCGAGGTTTTCACTCGGGAATACAACTCTTCCTCACTCGGGTTTCACTTATATTTTTCACTCGGTAATGACCGCTCTCAATATCACTCGGGGGTTCTCCCATTAGATCTTACACAGTATAGGTTCATCCAAGATATTTTACTCAGAATCCATTGAAGTACCATCACTCGAACAAGAAAGCATAGCCATTTGCAGCCCCACTCGAGGTTGACTTCCCCAATTACGTCTACTCAGAAAATCATTAACTGAGCAATATTCTATCCATCATATATTTCATTCTACCCAGACACAAGTCACCCGAAAAACGACAGATGTGAACATTCATAATCATGCACTCGAAATACCCATTACCTTAACATCATTCATTCCTCAGCACCTGTTATCTGATGCAATCGCTAGCTATTAACGTGAACTATATACGTATAAAACATGCACTCGGGACACAATAGCTCAGATTACTTATATATATATATATTCATATTCGTTACACAACACTGTTATCGTAAGCCGGCCAAGGCTACAACTGACGAACCATGACAAATACAAAATAAGCACTCAACGGTCAGAGTGCACCTCACTCGGTCCTGAGACCTTATCATCACTTCAGAGTCCAACCTGCACACACTGAAAATGGTGTAGGGGTGAGCTTTTACATATAAAATGACAGCTATTGACTCGGATTTTACCTTAATCCTCAATTATATAATTTACCAGGTTCGATCCATAACGATATATGTATATTGCCAATTAATATAAGAGTCAGACCACGTCATCCAATCAGAATTCGCACAATAACATACATTCTCAATCATAGCATCACACTGCACTCAGCAACGGCATCAATACATGCATATTCATTCAGTCGGAATTCACTCATGCGACATCATCTAGTCAGAGTTCACTCAATTCATTCAATCCACGCAAATCATAATAATCTCAATAACAATGCTCATAGACTCATGCATGCGGATCCGACTTAAACAGTGATTTCAGTGCAGATTCCTTCCCGGCCCCTCGTCCACTAGCCCTTTCCGTGTGGCACCAGTCACCCCGTGACGTCTCGAGACCCAGCTCTAGCTCCATTGGCTACCACGGGTCCTCATGGATCTAACCGGGAATCTGACTGGAAATCATCTTATACGACTCCAAATGCCTTTCTGACCCCCCGTCCACTAGCCCTTTCCGTGTGGCACCGGTCACCCCGTGACGTCTCGAGACCCAGCTCTAGCTCCATCAGCTACCACGGGTCCTCATGGAACTGATCAGGAATCTGGGAGTCATCCATATGTGCAATCTCATGCAATTCCACAACAAGCATCCAAGCTTACCAGACGCGTCTCACACAGCCCTCAATGGGTCACAACCGATCCCCCACACAGCATTCAGATTCATTCGGAATCCCACATTTCCATTACAGCATCACACGTATCGATCATAGTAATTCACAACAAGCAAACCAAGGTAACCACATCATAGCACATCACTCGACATTTTAACGGAGTTAGCATGCATTTTAACACAATATTCAAAATGGAAATCACGTATCAATTCACATCTCATGCATTCGGGAATAATGGTAACGCACACATGTATTCACTCAGCAGTCTCATATTTCAACAACATGCATCACAGACATATTAACAAGCACTCAAGGACGGAGTTACACAACCCTCAACCATTCACAGATACCCCCATCCTGGAGTTGCATGCACAATCGCTCAATCACAACACATCAATCTACACATTTCACACAACATATCACATTAAAGCAAGCATCCGGGACCCGATCATAAACCATACAATTGACATGCAAAGCGCCCCCTACCTGCTGTCGGGGTTCAGAGACTCCTCGTGTTTCAATGCTGACCGATCACCCTTCTGTTACTTTTCCTCCACCAGCCTTCGAACTCAGCGTTGATCTTGGGCCAGAGTTGCTCTTTCCTCCAACGGGTTCGTCTCCCCCATGGCTCTAAGGCACTTCCCAGCACAGCCTTCCAACTGAGACACTAACAGCTCCAAGTGGAAGAAGAAGGAGGTGGAAGAAGGCGACGGAGAGGAAGAAGAGGACAGGGAGTGGAACAGAGCCGCATTGATGTTCCTCCAGAAGCTCTCGACTCTCTCACTGTTTAACGTGAATGAGAGGGAAAGGAGAAAACAGGGGAGGGGAAACCAGACGCACGTACAAGAAGAGCTGATCAACGTGAATTAATGAAGGAAAGAGAGAGCTAAGGTTGTCTTATACCCTTAGGGACACATGCGTCCTTTCGCTTGACATTATTATTATTATTATCATTCTTTATTCAACCATTTTCTAACCAATCAGCAATTAGCTTACTTATTCATTAATCCTAATTCTGTAGTTAACCCTTAATTAATGGCTTAGTCTCAATCGATAATTAAATTAAAAATCGGGATGTTACAATAGGGAGTCTAATTTATATTGGTTTGATAAAGACTCTGTTCTGGATATAACAAGAAATGCTTACGGCTTCAGCCCAAAAATATTTGGGCAAATCATTTTCACAGAGCATAGTTCTAGCCATCTCCAACAGACTTTTGTTTTTCCTTTCCATAACACCATTTTGTTGAGGTGTTCTTAGAGCAGAAAATGTATGAGAGATGCCAGTTTTGTTATAAAAATTTTCAAAAATTTCATTTTCAATTTATCTATGATGATCACTTCTTATTGTACCAACACATTCCTTTTTCAGACTAAATTTTCTTGCAAAAAATCTTGAACACTTGTGCAGACTCATCCTTGTGGGCTAGGAAATAAACCCATGTCATTTTGGTGAAATCATCAACAATAACTAAATCATATCTTTTTCCAGCAAGACTCTCGATTTAGGATGGTGTGAATAAGTCTAAATGCAATAGCTCAAGTGGTCTGGACGTTGAAACTACATCTTTGTTTTTAAGAGAAGATTTATGTTGTTTTCTTTTTTGACATGCTTCTCATGGTTGGGTTCCATAATTTTAGGAAGTCCCTTAACTAACCCTTTTCTGTTGATTTTGGAAATATGTTTCATGCTAACATGTCCAAGTTTCTTGTGCTAGATCCATTTTTCTTTAGATGAAGAAAAGAGACAAGTTACATTTTGACTGTGCAGATTACCCAAATTAACCTTGTAAATGTTGTTGTGTTTATTAGCTGAGAAAAGAGTAGTTTCGTCAGCATTTATGATTGTACACTTTTCTTTATCAAAAGAAACTTTATAACCACTATCATAGAATTGACTTATGCTCAGTAAGTTATGTTTCAGACCTTAAACAAAATAAATATTCTCAATTACAAGAGAAAGAATTTTTCTAACTTTACCAATCCCAGTGATGCGTCTGGACAGGTTTCCTCCAAAAGTAACTTTCCCTCCTTCAAACTATTCCAAGTTTAGGAACATAGACCTTTTGCCTGTCATGTGATACAAGCACCCACTGTCCAGATACCAGAAGAATTGCTTTGCTTTTGTCCTCAAAACATCTGAAATAGGAACAATCATTATTTTTGGTACCCAGAAATTTTTGGGTCTTGTAGAATTAGTTGTCTCACCACTTTTCCCTTTTCTCTTTGGACAGTCTTGAATTACATGACCATGTCTTTTGTAATAGTTGAATTTGGCATGTTTATGTTCAGGCACAAAGTGCGCTTTTAAACAGTCTTTAGTAACATGACCATGCTTCTTGCAACATTTGCACTTGACATGCTTACGTTTAGATTGAAAGGATGTAGAGGGAGTATTCTTTACTCTAGGATCAGTTTCTTCAACAAAACCCATAACAACCTTTTTGGAACTTCGTTTTGATTGTCCTAAAAGTTTATAGAGATTTTTAGTTCCATTAAAAAATTTGGCTAGGTCTATAGTAAGTGAACTTACTTTCAGTTGAAGAGACTTGATTTCCTTGCCTTGTGAGATACAACAAGAGTCTGAACTGTTAAGTTCAATTTTTGGAAAATCATTTTCCTCTTTAAGTTTGTGTATCTCCTCAAGATTCATCATTTCTTTCTCATCAAGCTCCTTGAGAAGTTCTTGGTCTGAATCCTTTTTCTTTAGTTTAGATTATTTATCTTCACATGAAGAAATAGTTTTAGACTATTTCTTTTTCAGCAATTTATAACTTTTCAAAAGAATTGAATGATCCATGAAAAGAGCTTTATAGTTTTCTTGGAGTTCAGATTGATTTACATCTTCTATTTTAGAGTCATCTAAACATGATTCAAATATGAATCAGTGTTATCCATGAGACAGATCTGAGTAGTCTCAATTTCTTCTTCAGACTCACTAGTACTGGTTGAGTCTTCATCATCCCAAGTGATGAGTCCTTTTTGTTTCTTGAAGAACTTCTTCTTTTCTCTTTTGTCTTTTCTATCCTTATTTAGAAGAGGACATTAAACTTTCATGTGTCCTGGTTTCCTATAATTGAAACATTCTATGGCAGATTTGTCACTTTTAAACTTTTATTTAACCCTTAGCCATGAATTTTTACCTTTAGGTTCTCTTCTATTGAACCTTCCTCCTCTACTTTTCTTATTTTTAAGAAGCGTGTGGAATCTTTTAGTCATGAGGGCCAATTCTTCATTAGTGTCTTCTTTCTCTTTATCAGTTGCAAGGTCTAAGCTAGTTGATTCTTTAGCTTTTGACTCCTTGCTTTTCCTGGGAGTCTATTCAGACTTTTAAGCAATATTCTTTAAGGATGAGAGCTTTGACACCTCCTTCTGGTTGAGCTTTAGCTCATGAACCCTTAGAACACCAAGGAGTTCATCCAGAGTAATAGTGTTGAGGTCTTTAGCTTCCTCCAATGCGACACACACACTTTGCATCAAACTTTTCTGGAAAACAGCCTTAAATTTTTACGTTGATGTCATCGGTTGAGGAGGTGGATCCTAGTGCTTTAAGCTCGTTGAGGAGAATCTAGAATCTTCCAAACATCTGATCTATAGACTCATAGTCTTCTATCTTGAAGTTATCGTACTTCTTAGTCATAAGAATTTTCTTAGACCTCTTAACATTAGAAGTATCTTCATAGCTGCGCTGAAGAGCATCCCAGATTTCTTTTGTTGTTTTGTAGCTATACACCTTATTATACTCTAACTTACTTAAAGCATAAATTAACTTCATCTTCTTGGTGTCTGCTATGGACCATTTATTTTCAGGGGTTGGGTTTCCATCTTTTTTTATAAGCTCTGGATTGTCACTTTTTGTGATTATTCCCTACAGTTCATATTGTGTAGACTTGATGAACATTTCCATCCTATCTTTCCAGTAACAATAATCTTCACAAAAGAAGGTAAATGGTCTATTTGATGATGCTCCTTCTGGAATGAGCTGATCTTGAGAAGTTGAGGCCATGAATTTTGTACCTTTTACTCATGAGAATAATCAACCCAAAAGGGCAACCTCTGATACCAATTAATGGTACAGAGTTAGACTTAGAAGAGGGGTTGAATAAGTCTTAAACTTTTTTTCTAAAAAATTCTATAGACCCTTTTAGCAAAATATGCAATTTTAACAGATTAGAGAAAGGGAACAGAGAAACACACAGCGGAATTTATTCTGGCTCACTTCCAACTCAGAAGCTATGTCTAGTCCCTTCAGACCGAAGGATTTTTCAGTATTATAAAATACCTTTGTAATCTGCACCAACCTAATGCAACAGTATTCTTGACTCAAGCCACTTCTGGCTTATCTCAAGTATTCTTGACACTAGCCACTCCTCGCTGAAAACCTAAGTATTCTTCCAAAAGCCTCTTTAGGCCATAGTGTTTCCCAACACTAATAGATTCTGACAACATACCAGAATGTACAACATGATAGTAGAGAAAGTGTTTGAAACTATAACCAAATAACTTAGTGTATAAAGATATGAAATGATTACAAGGTACACTAAGCTACAGACTACCATAAGTCATGGTCTGCACTAAGCAGAATTATAAAAAGGACTTATGTAGTGAATATAAGAACTTAGAAACTTTAAGAAAAAGTCTCTCAGACTTTTGTTTCTAAGAGAGAGAATTTAAGTTTTTGAATGAACAGTGTAACTGTGTAACTTGTATATCGTAACTTGTCAACCCTTGAATTCAAAAGTTTCTTGTATTTATTGTCCTTTTGAAAATATCCGTTGGTTATCCTTAAAGGATATTGGTCTCTTGAGGATTGCAGTATCAGTGAGTATAGACACTTACTTCAGAGAAGTTTCCTTATTTAGGCAACTTTGAAAGTCTTTAGCAAAAGATCCGTTTTGCTTATATACTTTTGGAATGCACGTACACTCTATAGCAGTTGACCTTAGGCTATCTGTTCTGATCAAGTTCAGCTTTTCTGACACCTTGAGACATGTGAGGATGTTATCTTGATACCCGTCAGAAAGACTTTAATTTTTCCATTGATTGCCTCTTTAATGCTAGCTTAAGAGAAGACATGGGAAAGTTCATGTAGCTTCATTTTTGGAAAGGAAAGATCCTTTTCAAGAACTCAAAGAGTCACAGATTTTCTCATGGTCTGAAGACACAAAGAGAGACTTGAGCTAGTGAAGCTTGAAAGAGTGCAGACTTATTCATTTAGAAGCAAATTAATTTTACGGAGTTTCCGTTTTTTTACAAATGGAGCTATACGGACTCCTAGTACACTCCAATAGAATTGTTAGACAAACAAACAGTATAGACTTCATTTTAGCTGAAAGTCTTGATGTGTATTATTGATAAATCACATGGGGTCCAGACTGCTTAATCATGAGTTCAAACTTTACTCTAACAATATATTTTTTACAAGAAAAGTTATTTATTTTATAGCATTATTTGTCTAGCAATAGTTAATTATGTTTGAAAATTGTTTCAGGATTTTGATAATGACAAAGAAAACAAATTGAAGAATCATGACATGACAATGAAGTTCATAGAGACTTAAAATGCCAAGGACAATGCGTAATAAACTTCCCAGAAATTTAAAACAAAGAAATACAAGAGTCTACACTGAATCAAGACCAGACTTAAGCTCTCTGCAAAAGCATAATCGATTACAAAGACTAAGCTAATTGATTACTGTTAGTCCTCAAATTTACAATAAAATCTTTAATAAAAATTTCATAAAAATAATAAAAATTAGTCTAAATTGTTAGAAAATTAGGTTTTAAATTCAATAAATAGAAGTTGTTAGAAATAATCTGCCCTTGATCAATTTTCTCTAGTTTTATAGTGAAAAAGTGAAGAATTTAAAGAGAAAATTGAAGATCAGGAACTTGACGCATAGCATCAACACCACGCGTAGCGTGGGGACTTTAGATGTTAACGCTACGCATCACATTCACGTGTAGCGTCAGAGCTACGTGGACTCCACAGCCAGGTTGGCCAAGCACTCACCTTTTGACCCACTTTTGGCCACTCCACTACTCATAAACGTCCACACCGAAGTGGAGACAGGGCCAAGTGGCAGGGCATGATTCATTAAATAATTCCATCATGGCCACTTCAAGCTATTTAATGAAGGCTGAGTCAAGGAACTGACGAGTAGCGTCATGTTGACGTGTAGCATCAGGACCCTTCCTCAGCCCTATAAATAGGGCTATTTCCAACACTTCTAGGCATCCCATTCTGAGTATCTCACTCTTATCTTCTCTTATACACTCGAGTTTGAGTGTTTCTTTTGTGAGTTTGTAGCTCTAGAATAGTTTTCTAGATACTTGAGAGTGTTGTGTAGTATTGTGATCGTTGTATTGTGAAGTTTCCATCGCCTTTGTAATGTCAACCACTGTAAGTGTTGTTTTTACTTCCACCATGTGTAACTAATCTATTTATGTTGGAATTGGTGAACTAATCTATTGAGTATAATGTTATGAATTCGACCTCTGCATGTTTATGATTCAAGTCCATATTAGTATTTCAATCTTTTATTAATATGAACGTCAAACGGGAGAATGATTTTCATGTGTATTGAAATTTGTTTTATTAGTGTGAATGTCAAACGGGAGAATGATTATTCATGCCGCATTAAAACTTGTTTTGATGAAAGTAAAAATTGGAATACCCTTGGTATCTCAATTCTATAGGGGTTGTTAACTATTGTTGCCATAAGGCCAAGACTTAATGCAAGTTTTTACTGAGAAAGCTCACGAGGGATCGGACTTTACGGTGAATTCTTAGAATTTATATCACGAGGGATCGGTTATAATGAATTTAAGCTGCAATGACATGAAACTTGATGATTAAATATGTATGTCTTGAGTTCCTCATTGTTATTCTAGATTAGGGATCTAATTTCCAACATAATTTGTTTATCTGTGTTTTATCTCAAGTATCTTGCCTATTCTAAAATTGCAACTCAACTTTTTAGATAGAATTTATTTTTCTTTTTATCACATGAACAACTTAATTATGAAATCTTGTGAATATTGTATGAATTGTATATAAACATTCTTTGTATATAAGTTTCTTTAAATTTACCATAGTGACTAGAAAATTACTGTTATTATTGGACTTTTAATCCTAGTGGAATGATATCTAAATTTTGAAAACTATAAACGATTGGTGCGCTTGCCAATTAATAGACCTAACAGTAAAACAAAGTAACAAGCTTTCTGCAACATTATATTTTCCAGGTCTAACAAGTTTTCTGGCACCGTCGTCGGGGATTGAATTAATTCAGTAAACAGTAAATTTTTAATTACCATGGTAAAAATATTTTACCTTAGTAAAATTTTTTAATTTATTCATTAATTTATTTATTTTAACATTATTTTACTAATCTTTCTTTATTTAGTGTGTTTATGCAAACTCGATCTTCTGTAGGAAAGATGGTCTTTGATCCTGAGGTCGAGAAGTTTGTAAAGAAACTTAAAGCATTAAAATCTAAAAAAACAAAAACTTCTTCTTCAACTTCATCTTCTTTTGAAAAATCTGAAAATTTTGAAAATTCTAACATGGCTGCTAAAAGGAGAACATTGGGATAGTTTGTTGCTATTAATGGACCACCTAGTATTTCGGGGATGTATCAAGGACCTATTGCTGCTGTAGAAATCAAACCAGCTACTTTAAACATTATTCAAAATAATCAATTTGCTAGTTTAAATAATGAGGAACCTTATGAACACTTAATTGTTTTTTATGAGTTATGCAGCACAATTGGTTTTGAACCTAATCAAGAAGAATCAGTTTACATGAGATTGTTTCCTTTTTCTTTGATTGGGAAAGCTAAAGAATGGTTTAAATCTTGTCCACCCGGTAGTTTTTCAAATTGGTCCAATGTCAAGAGAAAATTTTTAGAAAGATTTTATTCTCCTTCAAAATATTTTGAAGCAATGACAGCCATACATTCTTTTTCGCAAAACAATGATGAATCATTAGGAGAAACATGGGAACGATTCAAGGCACTTTTGAGAAAATGTCTGAACCACAACTTAAATGTTGCTAAAAAGGTAAGGATCGTTTACCATGGTTTATTGCCTCAGTTTAAAATGATGTTAGATACTTGTGTAGGAGGTTCTTTAATGAACAAAACTATGGAAGAAGTAATAGAAATATTGGAATCAATGTCCATTAGTGACCGACAAGCAAAACAAGAAAGAGGTAATGTACAAAGAAAGCCAGTTATGCTTGAATTGGTGGTTAATGATGCAGTATTAGCTCAACAAAAATTTCTAACTCAACAAATTGAGGCTATGAGCAAATAATTTGAGAAACTTTAAATTGCTCAAATATCATCACCACCTCCTGCTCAATTAAAACAATGTATGCATTGCATGGGAGAGCAACCATGTGGTTACTGTGCCCCTGAAAGAAATGAGCAAGAGCAAGCCAATTTTCTGAACCATCAAAGAATACCTTTAGGTAATTTTCCTTTCAATCTTGGTAATTCTTTTCCTAACAATTACCAACAGGGTTGGCAGAATCAGAATATTGGCTGGAAACAAGACGTTGGACCTTCTAACCAACCTCCAAATAATCAATTTAAACAACAACCACAATCCGATCAAACAACAAGGCTAACACGGATAGAAGAGTCTATCCAACAGTTGCTTCAATACATGTAAACAAATGAAGCCGTACGTAAAGTGTCAGACATACAATTGGGACAGTTAGTAAAAGAAGTAGCTGACATGAAAAGCTCTGGTTTTTCTGCAAACACTCAGAATCCAAGAGAATAATGTAATGCTATTTTTACAAGAAGTGGTAAAGTTGTAGGAAGTGATAGTGAAAAAGAAAAAGAAGAAAAAGAGAAAGAGGAAGAAAAAGAGAAAGAAAAAGAAAAAGAAGAAAAAGAGAAAGAAGAAAAGAAAGATAGAAGAAGAGAAAAAAGATGAAGAAAAGAATGATGAAAAAGAAAAACAAAAAAATCAAAAAATTAAAAAAAAAAATCAGTATTTGGGTCAGACACCTCCAGTTAAAGATTTACCTTATCCACATGCACCATCAAAGAAGGATAAGGAAAAGGAATACAAGAGATTCCTTGAAATCTTTAAGCAATTACACATAAACATTCCATTTTCTGAGGCATTGGAATAGATGCCAACATATGCAAAGTTTATGAAAGAATTGCTCACCAAAAAGAGGAGGTATGATAAAGAAATTGTTGAACTGGAAGCAGGTTGCAGTGCCATTTTGCAATATAATATGCCAATAAAGTCGAAAGACCCTAGAAGTTTCACCATTCCTGTTTCCATTGGAGGGATGAACATTGGAAAAGCCTTGTTAGACTTAGGGGCTAGCATTAATCTAATGCCTCTAAGTATGATGAAGCGAATTGGTGACCTTGATCCTCAAAGAACAAAGATGACTCTACAGCTGGCTGATAGATCAATTAAAAGACCCTATGGTAGTGTGGAAGATGTACTTGTGAAAGTGGACAAGTTCTACTTCCCTGTTGACTTTGTGGTATTAGACATGGAAGAAGATGTTGAAGTTCCCCTAATTCTGGGAAGACCATTCATGAAGACTGCTAGAGTGCTCATTGATGTAGATAATGGAAAGCTGGCAGTAAGAGTTCACGATGAAGAAGTAAACTTTGATGTTTTCAAAGCCATGAAACATCCCAATTCAAAACAAGATTATTTTAAGGTGGATGTTCTCGACAAGGTCTGCTTCTCCATATCCACAGGTATGTTGAACTCTGATCCTTTAAATAAGTTATTAACTAACTCTGTGGAATTTTTGAGTGAAGAAGAAGAAAAACAGGTAGACAAATATCTTGAAGATCTTGATCAAGGGAAAGAAATTTTCCCTAAATCAAGAGAAATTGAAGAAATTCAAGAAGTACTTGTTGAAGAAATCAAGAGGCCTGAATTGAAAGTGCTGCCTTCCAACTTAAAGTATATCTTTTTGAAAAAAGGTAATTTAAAACCAGTTATTATTAATAATTTGTTAAGTGAAACAGAAGAAGAAAAACTGGTTGAAATCTTAAAAAGGAATCAAGAAGCAATTGGATGGACGCTTGAAGATCTGAAAGGTATAAGCCCATCATATTGCATGCATAAGATTTTACTGGAAGATAATTTTAAACCTGTTGCTCAACCCCAAAGACGCCTCAATCCAACCATGAAAGAGGTAACTAAGAAGGAGGTTTTGAAATTGCTGAAAGCAGGTATTATCTATCCCATTTCTGATAGTGCATGGGTAAGTCCGATACAAGTTATTCCAAAAAAGGGTGGTATGACAGTAATTGTTAATGATAAAAATGAATTAATTCCAACAAGAACTGTCACTAGTTGGAGAATGTGCATTGATTATAGAAAACTAAATCAAGCAACAAGAAAAGATCATTTTCCACTTCCTTTTATGGATCAAATGCTTGAAAGATTGTCTAGACAAGCTTACTATTGTTTTCTTGATGGATATTCTGGATACAACCAAATTGCTGTTGACCCTCTTGATCAGGAGAAAACTACTTTTACATTTCCCTTTGGTGTATTTGCATATAGGAAAATGCCATTTGGATTGTGTAATGCACCTGCCACTTTTCAAAGATGCATGTTTGCTATTTTTGCAGATCTAATTGAAAAGAGCATTGAGATTTTCATGGATGATTTTTCATTCTTTGGAAATTCATTTGAAACATGTCTAACCAATTTGGACACCGTACTGAAGCGGTGTAGTGAAACAAATTTGGTGCTCAATTGGGAGAAATGTCACTTTATGGTGAAAGAAGGAATTGTACTTGGTCACAAAATTTCCTCCAAAGGTATTGAAGTAGACCAAGCCAAAATAGAGGTAATCTCTAAACTCCTACCTCTTGTGAATGTGAAAGGTATTAGAAGTTTTTTAGGACATGCTGGATTCTATAGAAGATTTATTCAAGATTTTTCAAAAATTGCTAAACCTTTAACAAATCTTCTAAATAAAGATGTTGAATTCAAGTTTGATGAAGCATGTCTTAAAGCTTTTAATTCCTTCAAAGAAAAATTGGTTTCTGCCCCTGTAATTGTTGCTCTTAATTGGAATTTACCCTTTGAACTTATGTGTGATGCAAGTGATTATACTGTAGGAGCAGTTTTAGGTCAAAGATATGAAAAAGTTTTTAGGGTTATACACTATGCTAGCAAAGTTTTAAATGAAAATCAAATAAATTATGCAACTCCTGAAAAAGAATTACTAGCTATAGTGTATGCCTTGGAAAAATTTAGATCATACTTGATTGGATCAAAAATAATTATTTTTACTGATCATGCTGCAATCAAGTATCTTTTGACCAAAACTGATTCTAAACCTCGGTTAATCTGATAGATTTTACTCCTTCAAGAATATGATCTTGAAATCAAAGATAAAAAGGGTAGTGAAAATATTGTCGCTGACCATCTTTCCAGATTAATGAATGATGAGGTCACTGCCAAAGAAAAAGACATCTTGGAAGAATTTCCTGATGAAAAGCTTTTTGAAATAACAAAACAGCCATGGTTTGCTGATATGGCCAATTTTAAAGCAGCAGGAATTCTTCCAAATGATCTAACTTGGCAACAAAGATAAAAATTTTTCAAAGATTCAAAATACTTTGTTTGGGAAGACCCTCATCTATTTAAAATTGGTGTGGATAATTTGTTACGTCGTTGTGTACCCGACTGGGAAAAGAAAGATTTGTTATGGCATTGTCATAAGTCCCCTTATGGAGGACATTTTAATGGAGAAAGAACTGCTATAAAATTTTGCAATCAGGTTTATATTGGCCCTCCATTTTTAAAGATTCTCACTCATTTATTCAAGCTTGTGATAACTGTCAAAGAACAGGTAATGTTAACAAAAGACAAGAAATGCCTCTTACTAATATTCAGGAGGTTGAGGTATTTGATTGTTGGGGTATTGATTTGATAGGACCTTTTCCTTATTCTCAATTCAATCAATACATTCTTTTGGCAGTTGATTATATTTCAAAGTGGGTAGAAGCAATTGCTTCACCTAATGCTGACACCAAAACTGTAGTGAATTTCTTGAAGAAAAATATTTTCTGCAGGTTTAGAACACCAAGAACTTTGTTCAGTGATGGAGGATCACATTTTTGTAACAAAATCCTTCAAAAAGTGTTACAACATTATGGAGTGAGACATAAAGCGGCCACAGCATATCATCCACAAACCAATGGACAGGCTGAGTTTTCAAATCGAGAAGTGAAAAGGATTTTGGAAAAGACTGTGTCTTCTTCTAGAAAAGATTGGTCACAAAAGCTTGATGATGCACTCTGGGCATACAGAATTGCATTTAAAACTCCAATTGGCCTTTCTCCTTTTCAAATGGTCTATGGAAAAGCTTGTCATCTTCCAGTAGAGATGGAACATAAAGCATATTGGGCTTTAAAATTTCTCAATTTTGATCTAAATGCAGCAGCTGACAAAAGAAAGTTGCAGTTATTTGAATTGGAAGAAATGAGAAACAATGCTTATGAGACATCTAGAAGTTACAAAAACAAGGTGAAAACTTAACATGATAAGAAAATTAAAAATATACATTTTATACCAGGTCAGCAAGTTTTATTGTTTAATTCAAGATTAAGACTGTTTCCTGATAAATTGAAATCTAAATGGTCAGGTCCTTTTGTAATCAAGGAAGTTAAATCTTATGGAGCAGTTGAGATTGAAGATCCAACTTCCAAAAGAAGTTGGATGGTTAATGGACAGAGATTGAAACCATATCTGGGTGGTGAGATCTACAGACTCACTATCATTTGTTATTTGACTGATTTGTGATATGTAGGATGTCTAGCTAGAGACTATAAATCAAGCGCTCAATGGGAGGCAACCCATTATTTCTTTTCTTTATTTTAAGCTTACTTTTACATAAAAAAAGAGTTTTTTCAAATTTTTAGATAGAAATTTAATTTTGAAAATAAAAAGGGTTTTAAAATTTTAAAAGAAAAGGTTTTTGAAAATTAAATTTTGAAATTTAAAAATCAGAACCCCACGCGTAGCGTCCCATTGACGCGTAGCGAGGAGGTTAAAATTTCAACCTGACACGTAGCGTCCCACCCACGCGTAGCGTCAGGGCCTACATTCAGTTTTTAAAACTGAACTAGAGAGGCCCAATCTTAGGTTTTAAAACCTAAAATTCCCTCTCTGCCTCACTTTAATTTTCAGAAACCTAATTTTCAAACCTTCTTTTTCTCTCAACCCTTCAATCCTCTTCGATTTCTCAATCACTCAAAGGATTCCAAGTAAGTTCTCTAAATCCTTTAGTTTAATTTCAATTTCAATTTTTAGAATACATGTGGTTAGGATTAGGATTAGAGAACCATTGGGAATTGATTGCTGTTAGAAATAGGGATTTGAATGGATTGAATGTGGTTTGGAGGGGTTGCTACTGCGTAACCCCTGTTTCTGTGTTTGAAACTGCGCACCTCACGTGTAGCATCCCATTGACGCGTAGCGTGAGGCATGAACTGTAAGCCCACGTGTAGCGTCCTACTGACGCGTAGCGTGGGAAGAACAGAGCTGACGTGTAGCGTCCCACCCACGCGTAGCGTCAATCTCTGTTCCTGATTTTTTTTAAATTTTTGTATTTTATTTTCCTTTATTTGTTTTCTGTTTTAATAAAATCTGTCCAGTATGCTTCTTTTTGTTGTTTGTTTATTTTTCTTTTAATAAATTTTCTGGAATTGTATATTTGTTATACTTTCTTGCATAAAAATAAAAAAAATAAATTTGCATAATTTTGTAAATATACATGTTGTATGATTTTGCATGTTTGTGAAATTTATGCATGTTGATTTTTGTTTGTGACAAATTGTAAAAATCCAAAAATATGCACATTAATAAAATTACAAAAATTCAAAAATATGTTGTTGTGGATTTTATGTGAGTTTTACGTTTTGTGTAAATATTTAATAAAATTGTTTTTTTTACAAAATCCAAAAACATGTATGTTTAAAATTTTTGTAAATATTTTATTATTGTGAATGTTTTGTATAAAATATATAAACCAAAAATAATTGTTAAATGTTTGATATGTTTTTCAATATTGTAATATGTGTTTGATTTTTAATTTTTGTTTTTGTAGATGGCACCAAAGAATCCATCCCTACTACTGGTCCTAAAAGACAAAGAAGGACCACGGATACTGACACCACCTCTGAGGATCCAGATCTTCAAGGTGAGGAGGTGTTGGGACCGAAAGATCCCGCCAGATTTCGCACTGATGTGAAATGGGCCCGGTTTCACCAAATAAAGGGCCAAAGACTCATCTAGGAGAGAGTCTTAGATTTGAGTGCTGGGGACTATCCTAAGCTGCAGGATGAGGTCCAGAGGAGGAGACGGGGACCACTATTTTCCCTACCTACTGATGGGGATCCCATCTTAGTGATGGAATTCTATGCCAATGCTTACAGGACTCGCCAGGACGCGCCAGACATTGGACATCAGAGGATGAGCTGGGTTAGGGGCCGACATATTGCTTATGACCGGGACACTATTAGTACCCTACTGGGTAACCCTTGGGAGCCTACTCCCGAGAGCGATATTTGTTTTTCGAAGGAAAATAGAAACAAGATCGCGACTGAGGATGGTGATCTAGGATACTTCCTAGATCAGGTTGCTCACTTCTTGAGCAAGGATGGAATCTTCTTCAACCTGAGTAAGGTTAGGAGGACTCCATCTAACCTCCTCAAGACCCAGCTGACCCCTATAGCTCAGGCATGGTCTCATCTCATGTTGTATAACATTACTCCTGTCACCCACCTTTCTTCTATCCCAGTTGATCGATGCTGCCTTCTTTACTCCATTCTCCAGGGCCATATTATTGATATTGCAGAGCTGATTTCTGAGCAGATTCACCTTTATGCCCTTGGGTATAAGGTGAACCGTCCTATCCCATTCCCTCTCATCATATCTGCCTTACTGAGGAAGCAGGGAGTTGTTGTGCCATCACCTGAGTTCACTAGTTCTTCGGGGAGAGTCCCTAAAGTTCTAGTGAACAGAGATTACTTCATCCAGTAGTGCGAGCTTCCACCACTGAAGCAGGAGGCTCAGCCCAGATAGAGGAGGAGGAGACCACCAGTTCAGCCACCACCTGCTGATGTTGTGACAGAGGGATTTGCCAGGATGACACTTGAGCATCAGCATATGATGTAGATGATGGCTGCCACACACAGAGCTTACATGCATCTTCATGATTCATACTATAAGTACAGACTTCAGGGTGAGGGAGCACCCTATGTTACACCAGCTGAGTTTGCAGCCTATATGGCTTGGCCTGGTGATCTGCCGACATACCCTGAGACTGGTGGACCGTCTGGAGCACATACTGAGTCAGAGGGTGATGCACATGAGGAGGGAGATGATGAGATGGAAGACTGATTGGTGTTATCTTATTTCTGTTACATACATTCTAGTTTACTTTTAGTTTTCTATTTACATTGGTATTTTTACTTTTTGGATATTATATTATAGTTTATTTTTATGTGGTGTGTGTTTTTACGTATTTTCTTCATAAATAATAATAATAATAATAATAATAAATATATATTTTATCTTTTTAATAAATAAATCAAATTTTTAAAAGTAAGATAATTTATACACTTAAAGTTTTTACACAATAAAACTAATTTTGTAAAATCAATTATTGATTCTTTTGTAACTTAGGAATTTTGATAAAATCAGTTACAATAAGTTTATTAACTATCAAGCTAAATTTTGATAACCCCGTGAGCTGAGAGATCTTTTAAACACTTGAGGGTTTATTCAACATAACTTTATTCGAATTTATTTTGCTTTAATCTTTGACTTGTGTTGTTGTATAGAGAATTCAAGAAAATGATCAAGGCACATTTTTGATGAAAAGAAAACCTTAGGCCAAACAGCTTACCTTGGTAAAATTATTTTATCCCTTAAAATCCAATTTTGAGCCTGAAAAATAAATTCTTTGGTACCCTTAACCTATATCAGTTTTAACCATTCCCTATCTTTGATTGATTAAAAGAGCAATTGAGTAAAATAAAAATATTTTAAGTGTTCTTACAAGAAATGGGGAGTGAAAATAAGCAACTTGATTCTTTTCAAAGAAAAAGGAAATAATAATAAAATATGAAAAATAAAAATCAAAAATAGTGAAAAGAATCAAGTTGGGGGTATTTATTTTTCATCAATAAAAGAATTGAGACTTGGGCCAAGAGAAAGGCTAAAAAATTGCTCTTTTATGATTTTAAGCTTTTGAATTCCAAAGAAAAACCATCATTTCTTGTAGACAAGCCTCATTACAACCTTTGAAAAGACCTTGTGATTTTTGAAAATATCTCTGTACACTACTAGAAAAATGACTAGTAGCTACACTCCAATAGCGTCCGCCAAAAGCCGTCGCTAATCAGTGACCGAATTAGTGACGGCAACAAGGAAGGGACCTTGAATACAAAAAATAGTGACCACATCAGCGACCAACACTATACCGTCGCTGAATTTGGCAAAGAACCGTCGCTACTACCGTCGCTAACTCATACCCCGTCCTTGATACGGTCGCTAAAGTTATTTCCCTCCATTTTTTGGTTTCCCTCCAACGTATATATGGTGCCAGCTGATAGCGACGGTGATACTACAGTCGCTATGGCTTTTGAGAAATCAGCGACGCAGATACGCCGTCGTTATAAACAATCTAGTGACGGCAGCGTATTGTCGTCGCTAGGTTTGGATACTTAAGTGACGGAGTGTGGCCGTCGCTAAGATTCACTACTAGAAAAACCCTTAATAGCCATTGCAGGTTAGCGACCACGTTTATGCCGTCGCTATATTTAGAATATCAGCGACGCAGTTGTGTCGTCACTATATTAAATCCTGGAGGGAATTATAGAGACGGTGTGAGTTGACCGTCGCTAAATATCATTTTTTATAGTAGACACGGTGGTAGCGACGCTTTGTGCCGTCGCTATGTCAATATAATGTTGCTGACCGAGTAAAGCCTTTCCCCTTCATCATTCTCTATTTGCCTAAACCCTAAATCCTTTCCCTCTAATCCCTCTTCTTCCCTTCTCTCAGGCGTGCTTCCCCTTCCCCTCTGTCCGACGAGCTCTTTCGACCGACGACCCCCTCCATTATTCTCCAATTTCATAAACCCTAAATCCTCTTCCGCTAATCCCTCTTCTTCCCTGTAACATCCCTAATATTTTGGAAAAACTTTAATTAGCAGAAAAATATTAATAATTGCCCAACTGGATTTATTGAGATTTTAGGAATTTTTATTATTAAAAATTGCAATTATAAATGATTAAATGTTGTGGAAATAAGTAAATTAATTTGATTGGCTAATTACAAAAGGTTAGATGAAGTGTAATTAGAAGAAAGTAAAAATTAGAAGTTACCGATGAGGTAAAAAGGTAAAGCTTAATTAAAACTTTAAAGGAATTATAAAAGAACGGGGGAAATGACTATTTTGCCCTTGTGCCTTAAAATTTTATTACATTTCCTTCTTCTTTCTCACCTTCACGCGAGCTACTTCTTCTCCTTCTTTTTCCTCAAGCTGGCCGTGGTTTGCATGCCCCAAGAGGAAGACCATTTCGCGCCAAAACTTCAAAATAATTACGTTTTTGAGATCGTGGCTTCGAGGTGAGTTCAATGGACCCATTAAAATTGAGTTATCTTCCCCTTTTCATTTTCTCTCTCTAGACAATGGCCATGCATGGATGTGGGAGCTTCGATTTCCTACTCTTCTAGTGCGTGGGAGCTTGAAAATGGTCTTTAGAGTAACGAGGGTGGTTAAACATTGTTGGGTTATACGTTTCGACCTCCGTAGGTAGCGGAACGGACGTCGGAGGACCGAACGGTGAAACGAATATTGGATTCGGAGGTGGAACCTTGAACGCAGCGTCTAGAGGGCGTCATCAACACCAAGAACGAACCGTCGAAACTCGGAATCGAGGTAAGGGGGTGTTCGGGTTATAATTAATTAGAATAGGTAAACATAATTAAATTGAGTAAGTGAATTAAATGCGGAACTAACGAGAACTTACAAGAAAATGATAATCGTATGTGTATGAATGTAAATTGTGTATGATTTGTGATGATTATGAGTACGATATGAATTGAATAGTGATGAGTTGATGAGTATGGTGGCATTGCGGTGATGGGCTTGACAAGTAAGTCGCCCAATTGATGAGTATGCGTTGTGTTGCAGGCCACTTGCAGTATGATATGTGAAATATGAATATCCATGTGTGATTATGTGGTGTAGGACGGCCGACGGTATATGCAGCCCCTCGTTTCTGGCTCCCGTGGTGTTTATGCCCAGTTGAGCTACCCAGTGGTCAAGTAGGACCCAGTGGTTGAGGAGGAGAGTCAAGTAGGACTCAGTGGACCAAGCAGGGTTCACGGGGTGTCAAGCAGGACCCCCAGCTGAAGGCCGATCCTTTTAGTATCCGGATACTAGGCGTCGATTTGATATGAGAGTCAGTTGTGTTATTCGATGTATTGTTAACATTGTGTAATGATATGAATGTGTTTTATGATGATTGTTCATTGTGATTGACAAATTGGAGATAAAGAATTGGAATTGAATCCTTGATTGGTAAGTAGAAATTGAGGACAAGATGTAAGATGAATAGTACAAACAAAAACTAGTTAATATGTTCCTTGTTCTTAAATTGTTATTCTACATTAATTATGATACCAAACACTCACCCTTGCTGTTGTTTCTTTAATTTTAGTAACCAATGACAGGGAGGAGGTTGAAGCCCCGGAGATGCGTCAAGCGGAGAATTGATGCCAAGAAGCGAAGGGAATTTATGAAATGAACTATGTGTGTAATGGGTGTTGTGATTTATGTATGTTGAATCTAGATGTTGTTTATGTGTGTTAAATTAATTTGGTATATTGTCACCATGATTATGAAGTGTTGAGGGTTATGCTAATTTCCTTGGGTTGGATGTATAATGGAATGGAGCCAATATTATTGTTATGGCCAGGTCTTGTCTACATATGTGAAGAGTGAAAGATAAAATCATACATATGCGCTGTTAGTAGTTAGATAATGTGCCAAATGAATGATGAATTTATCCATGGTGTGTTTGGTGAACTAGAAACATGATTGAAGGGTATGCTTAGTCAAAATTAGTCTCATGTGCATATTTGATTGTATGGAAATGGATGAACTAGGCTAAATAATGCATGTGAATGCTTAGGTTGCTGGTTGGTATGAGAATCTCCAGTGTTAATGTATAAACTGCATAATTCGTTCGAGCCAACTGTATGTTCGCTCAAGCGAACGTGTCCTGTATCCCCAATATAGTCACTGGTGTAAATTCGCTCAAGCGGATTAAATCTCGCTTGAGCGAAGGGTAGAGTAAATGGTTACTGAAGTCATCTCGCTCCAGCGGGTAAGGTTCCCGCTCAAGCGAGAGATATTTGAGGTATCAGAGGTAGTCACTGGAGGATTTTCGCTCAAGCGGGTGGAGCCTTGCTTGAGCGAAAGGCAGAGGGACTGGTTCTGTGTCTAACTCGCTTGAGCGAATACAACTCGCTCGAGCGAAGGAAGAAAGTTTAGTTACTGGAGTTAATTCGCCCAAGCGAGACATTCTCGCTCAAGCGAAGTAAGGACTGATAGGTATGAATGTTTTCGCCCAAGCGTGAGTGTGGCTTGCCCAAGCATGAAATGTAAACCTCGCTCAAGCGAGTGGGCACTTGCTCAGGCGAAGATTCATGATCTCGCTTAAGCGAGTTGGGGCCTCGCTCAAGCGAGGTGCCCCTGATTCCCTTTTTCCTCCTTTCGTTCCATTTAACTAGTTTTTCTCCTCTTTCTTCAATTGTTTGATTTAATTGAGACTATTTACTATTTTAAATATGTTTAGTGAAACATAAATATTATTTTGAATCATGACTTAATTATAATTGTTGATCGTGAAAATTTATTGTAAAATTTAATCGAATGAATAAAAATAAATGTAAAATGACTTAGGATGTCATAGGTGGTATCAGAGCGGTTCTTTCTAGAGCCGGGTGAATGGGCAGTGTTAGAGGATAGTTGAGTCCCATGTTGGACTATTTTTGCATTGTATGGAAATTGTTGTGTTATAATTGAGTTGTAACAGGTTCACTTGGCATCATTTCCCTTGGCACTCTGGTGGCATTATGTTATGTATATGTATAAGGTAAATGCCCTATCCCTGATCGATCATTGGTTATTAATGGTGATGTGTTTGGTTATTGTAGAACTACTTTATGGCTGAAGAAACTAGTTCAGGAGGAGGAGATGATTTCTTCTCAAAATTTTCCCAACTGTTGAGTAGGACTGAATCTGGTCCCACTCTTGATAAATTCCTGAAGAGGAATCCACCTGTTTATAGAGGAGGCCATGATTATGATGGGGCTCATGTCTGGATGCGAGAAATTGAGCAAACATTTGAATACTTTGAATGCTCTGAAGAACAGAAAGTTCAATTTGCTACTTATCAATTGAAGGATGAGGCTCGTGTGTGGTGGTCAAGGACTAAGATTCAGATGAATGCTGCGAGTGAACCATTAATGTGGATGAATTTCAAACAGAGATGTCTTGCTAAATACTTCCCAGATAATTACAAAATTCGCAAGGAGATGGAATTCTTAAAACTTGAGCAAGGCAAAATGTCAGTGGCAGAATACACGTCACAGTTTGATAAACTATGTGACTTCTATCATCCTTTTTCTCTTGAAGGAACCGAAGGTAGTAAGTGTGCAAAGTATGAATCTGGGCTGAGAATTGAACTCCGAAGTGTCATTGTTCCTATGGAGATCCGTGACTATCCTACTCTGGTAAACAAGGCCAGACTTGCTGAGGAAGTGCAGTTACAGAGAGCGTCTCAATCAAGGGACAAAAGACCCTTGAAGGTTAAAGGTTTCAGTTTTAAAAAGATGGGTCAGTTTTTCCGTGGAGACAAGTCTTCCACTACATCTTCTTCTTCGGGCCGTAGTTCTGCGGGCCATTCTGGTGGTCATTCTGGTAGCCGTGCCTGTTATAATTGTGGCCGGGAGGGCCATATTGCAAAACATTGTCCGGCCAGCCAAATTGTTTGCTTCCAATGTGGACAACCGGGACATCTTAGGCCAGATTGCCCACAGAGGCAGCAACAAGATGAACATAGCAGTCGAGCTAATACTTCTGTGGCCCGTGGTGGTAATTTTCAAAGAGGAGGTAGAAATAGCAGTGGTCGTGGAGGCCAACGCCCAAGGAGGACTGATGCCCAATCTAGCGGTGCTCAAAATGTTACGACTGGGCGAGTGTTCGCTTTTGATGCTTCAGAGGCTGCAAGAACTGATAATTTGGTGCAGGGTAAGTGCATTATTCATGACTGTTTGGTAAATGTAATTTATGATTCGGGTGCAACACATTCTTTTATTTCTGAAAGTTGTGTGAGGTGGCTTGGGTTACCAGTGGTGTTAATGGAGAATGCCCTTAATGTCTCCACCCCTACTGGTTCTACATTCCGTGCCACCACCATGTGTGGAGGATTACCAATGCAAATTGAAGACCGTTCATTTTGGGTAAATTTAATATGTATGCCGTTGAAGGATTTAGATGTTATTCTGGGTCTTGACTGGTTGTCTGCAAACCATGTTATGGTAGATTGTTACCGCAAGACTATAGTATTCTCTCAGGAATGGGACACTAAGAATGTGGTAAGTAATGTCTCCGCAACTTATGCTATTCTATTTACTTCAGAAGGACGGTATACTCTTAATCCCAATGATATTCCTGTAGTGTGTGATTTTCCTGATATATTTCCGGGAGAAATTCCGGGGTTACCTCCCAATCGGGAGATTGACTTTGCCATTGACTTGATTCCCGGGGCCGAGCCTGTGTCCCGTGCACCCTATAGAATGTCTTCAGTGGAATTGACGGAAGTGAAGAGGCAAGTGAATGAGCTGTTAGAAAAAGGGTTTATCCGACCGAGTGCTTCACCTTGGGGCGCTCCGGTGTTGTTGGTGAAAAAGAAGGATGGCAGCATGCGAATGTGTATCGATTATCGGCAGCTGAATAAGTTGACAGTTAAGAACAAATACCCTTTACCACGAATCGATGATCTGTTGGATCAGTTGAGAGGCGCTGAGGTATTTTCCAAGATTGACTTGAGGTCCGGATATCACCAAATAAGAGTGAAATCAGAAGATATTCCCAAGACGGCATTCCGGACTCGATATGGACACTTTGAGTATGTTGTAATGCCCTTTGGGGTGACGAATGCTCCTGCTATCTTCATGAATTACATGAATAGGATCTTCCAACCTTACTTGGATCAATTTGTAGTAGTATTCATTGATGATATATTGGTGTATTCAAAGTCCATTGAGGAACATGCACAACATCTTCGAATTGTTTTGCAGATATTGCGGGAGAAAGGGCTGTATGCCAAACTGTCTAAATGTGATTTCTGGGAAGGAAGTGTGCAATTCTTGGGCCATGTAATTTCCAGGGATGGAGTATCTGTTGATCCATCCAAAATTAAAGCAGTTATGGGCTGGGAGAGACCTAAATCAGTGACGGAAATTAGGAGTTTCCTAGGATTGGCTGGTTACTATCACCGTTTTATTGAAGGATTTTCTCGTATTGCTCTTCCTTTGACTCGATTGACAAGAAAGGATAACCCATTTGTATGGTCAGATAAGTGTGAATTGAGTTTTCAAACTCTGAAGCGATGTTTAACTACTGCACCTGTGCTTGCACTACCAGATGTGACAAAAGAATTTGTGGTATATTGTGACGCATCTAAGTTTGGTTTAGGATGTGTATTGATGCAGGACGACAGGGTGATTGCCTATGCTTCAAGGCAATTGAGACCCCATGAGCAGAATTACCCTACCCACGACTTAGAGCTTGTAGCAGTGGTGTTTGCATTAAAAATCTGGCGTCATTATTTATATGGTTCTCGTTTTGTGGTATTCAGTGACCACAAAAGCTTGAAATACTTGTTCGATCAGAAAGAGTTAAACATGAGACAAAGGAGATGGGTAGAATACCTAAAAGACTATGATTTTGATTTGAAGTACCACCCTGGAAAAGCCAATGTTGTGGCGGATGCTTTAAGTATAAAAGTACTACATACAGCCTTCTTGATGGGCAAGGAGCAAGAATTGTTAGAAGACTTTCGTGATATGAACCTTGGGGTTGTTGTGCAAGCTCCGAATCAAATGATAATTGGAATGCTGAAGATCTCTAATGAATTCTTAGAATCTTTAGCTGTGGCTCAGGAGGAAGATAAAGAGTTACTAGAATTGCTCGATACTCAAGCAAGAGGAAAAGATATGGAGCTAACCAAAGGTACTGATGGAATTTGGAGATTCAGAAACCGAGTTGTAGTGCCTACAAAAGGTGACTTTAGGCAGGCCGTGTTAGCTGAAGCCCATAAAAGTTCTTTTAGCATTCATCCTGGTGTTACAAAAATATACCATGATTTGAAGAGAGAGTTCTGGTGGCCAGGCATGAAACAAGCAATCATAGAGTATGTAAGATCTTGTGTGGTATGTCAGAAGTGTAAGGTCGAACACCAGAGACCCCCAGGTCTACTTCAACCTCTAGAGATTCCAATGTGGAAATGGGAAGGCATTACTATGGATTTCGTATCCGGGTTACCCCGTACCCGTTCTGGTTGTAATGCAATATGGGTGATTGTGGATAGGCTAACAAAGAGTGCTCACTTCTTAGCTATGAATATGAAATGGTCATTGGACCGGTTGGCTAGATTATACATTGCAGAAATTGTAAGATTACATGGTGTACCTGCGAGTATTATTTCAGATCGTGATCCTCGGTTTACTTCCAGATTCTGGGGAAGTTTACAACAGGAATTGGGTACTGAACTGAGGTTGAGTTCTGCTTATCATCCCCAGACTGATGGCCAATCTGAGCGTACAATCCAGACCTTGGAAGACATGCTTAGAGCTTGTGTACTGGAGCAAGGTAGTTCATGGGAGAAATACCTACCATTAGTAGAATTTGCTTATAATAACAGTTACCATAGTAGCATTGGAATGGCTCCTTATGAAGCATTATACGGAAGGCGGTGTCGTACGCCCTTATGCTGGAATGAAGACAGAGATGCAATCCATTTAGGCCCGAGTTAATTCAGGAAATGAATGATCAGGTGATAATGATTCGTGAAAAGATGAAGGTTGCACAAGACCGTCAGAAGAGTTACTATGACAATCGTCATAGGCCCCTTGAGTTTCAGGTGGGAGACTGGGTGTTCCTGAAGGTTTCACCTACCAAAGGTGTAGGTCGGATACTAAAGAGCCGTAAGCTCAACCCACGGTATATTGGGCCGTATCAGATTCTGGAAAAAGTTGGTGATATTGCTTACCGATTGAATCTTCCCCAATCATTAACTAATATTCACAATGTGTTTCATGTGTCACAACTTCGAGCATACATTCCTTGTGACTCCATGACCGCACCTGAAGATTCTATTGAGCTGAAAGAAGATTTGACGGTAGAGGTGGCACCTATTGGCATTGAAGGATATCAAGCTAAACGCTTGAGAAACAAAGAGGTATCATTGGTGAAAGTGAAGTGGTGGAATATAAATGGAGTATCTTATACATGGGAGTTGGAGGCGGACATGAGACGATTGTACCCCGATCTTTTCAGATAAGGTACGTTGATTTCGGGGACGAAATCCCTTTTTAGGGGGGGTGGATGTAACATCCCTAATATTTTGGAAAAACTTTAATTAGCAGAAAAATATTAATAATTGCCCAACTGGATTTATTGAGATTTTGGGAATTTTTATTATTAAAAATTGCAATTATAAATGATTAAATGTTGTGGAAATAAGTAAATTAATTTGATTGGCTAATTACAAAAGGTTAGATGAAGTGTAATTAGAAGAAAGTAAAAATTAGAAGTTACCGATGAGGTAAAAAGGTAAAGCTTAATTAAAACTTTAAAGGAATTATAAAAGAACGGGGGAAATGACTATTTTGCCCTTGTGCCTTAAAATTTTATTACATTTCCTTCTTCTTTCTCACCTTCACGCGAGCTACTTCTTCTCCTTCTTTTTCCTCAAGCTGGCCGTGGTTTGCATGCCCCAAGAGGAAGACCATTTCGCGCCAAAACTTCAAAATAATTACGTTTTTGAGATCGTGGCTTCGAGGTGAGTTCAATGGACCCATTAAAATTGAGTTATCTTCCCCTTTTCATTTTCTCTCTCTAGACAATGGCCATGCATGGAGGTGGGAGCTTCGATTTCCTACTCCTCTAGTGCGTGGGAGCTTGAAAATGGTCTTTAGAGTAACGAGGGTGGTTAAACATTGTTGGGTTATACGTTTCGACCTCCGTAGGTAGCGGAACGGACGTCGGAGGACCGAACGGTGAAACGAATATTGGATTCGGAGGTGGAACCTTGAACGCAGCGTCTAGAGGGCGTCATCAACACCAAGAACGAACCGTCGAAACTCGGAATCGAGGTAAGGGGGGTGTTCGGGTTATAATTAATTAGAATAGGTAAACATAATTAAATTGAGTAAGTGAATTAAATGCGGAACTAACGAGAACTTACAAGAAAATGATAATCGTATGTGTATGAATGTAAATTGTGTATGATTTGTGATGATTATGAGTACGATATGAATTGAATAGTGATGAGTTGATGAGTATGGTGGCATTGCGGTGATGGGCTTGACAAGTAGGTCGCCCAATTGATGAGTATGCGTTGTGTTGCAGGCCACTTGCAGTATGATATGTGAAATATGAATATCCATGTGTGATTATGTGGTGTAGGATGGCCGACGGTATATGCAGCCCCTCGTTTCTGGCTCCCGTGGTGTTTATGCCCAGTTGAGCTACCCAGTGGTCAAGTAGGACCCAGTGGTTGAGGAGGAGAGTCAAGTAGGACTCAGTGGACCAAGCAGGGTTCACGGGGTGTCAAGCAGGACCCCCAGCTGAAGGCCGATCCTTTTAGTATCCGGATACTAGGCGTCGATTTGATATGAGAGTCAGTTGTGTTATTCGATGTATTGTTAACATTGTGTAATGATATGAATGTGTTTTATGATGATTGTTCATTGTGATTGACAAATTGGAGATAAAGAATTGGAATTGAATCCTTGATTGGTAAGTAGAAATTGAGGACAAGATGTAAGATGAATAGTACAAACAAAAACTAGTTAATATGTTCCTTGTTCTTAAATTGTTATTCTACATTAATTATGATACCAAACACTCACCCTTGCTGTTGTTTCTTTAATTTTAGTAACCAATGACAGGGAGGAGGTTGAAGCCCCAGAGATGCGTCAAGCGGAGAATTGATGCCAAGAAGCGAAGGGAATTTATGAAATGAACTATGTGTGTAATGGGTGTTGTGATTTATGTATGTTGAATCTAGATGTTGTTTATGTGTGTTAAATTAATTTGGTATATTGTCACCATGATTATGAAGTGTTGAGGGTTATGCTAATTTCCTTGGGTTGGATGTATAATGGAATGGAGCCAATATTATTGTTATGGCCAGGTCTTGTCTACATATGTGAAGAGTGAAAGATAAAATCATACATATGCGCTGTTAGTAGTTAGATAATGTGCCAAATGAATGATGAATTTATCCATGGTGTGTTTGGTGAACTAGAAACATGATTGGAGGGTATGCTTAGTCAAAATTAGTCTCATGTGCATATTTGATTGTATGGAAATGGATGAACTAGGCTAAATAATGCATGTGAATGCTTAGGTTGCTGGTTGGTATGAGAATCTCCAGTGTTAATGTATAAACTGCATAATTCGTTCGAGCCAACTGTATGTTCGCTCAAGCGAACGTGTCCTGTATCCCCAATATAGTCACTGGTGTAAATTCGCTCAAGCGGATTAAATCTCGCTTGAGCGAAGGGTAGAGTAAATGGTTACTGAAGTCATCTCACTCCAGCGGGTAAGGTTCCCGCTCAAGCGAGAGATATTTGAGGTATCAGAGGTAGTCACTGGAGGATTTTCGCTCAAGCGGGTGGAGCCTTGCTTGAGCGAAAGGCAGAGGGACTGGTTCTGTGTCTAACTCGCTTGAGCGAATACAACTCGCTCGAGCGAAGGAAGAAAGTTTAGTTACTGGAGTTAATTCACCCAAGCGAGACATTCTCGCTCAAGCGAAGTAAGGACTGATAGGTATGAATGTTTTCGCCCAAGCGTGAGTGTGGCTTGCCCAAGCATGAAATGTAAACCTCGCTCAAGCGAGTGGGCACTTGCTCAGGCGAAGATTCATGATCTCGCTTAAGCGAGTTGGGGCCTCGCTCAAGCGAGGTGCCCCTGATTCCCTTTTTCCTCCTTTCGTTCCATTTAACTAGTTTTTCTCCTCTTTCTTCAATTGTTTGATTTAATTGAGACTATTTACTATTTTAAATATGTTTAGTGAAACATAAATATTATTTTGAATCATGACTTAATTATAATTGTTGATCGTGAAAATTTATTGTAAAATTTAATCGAATGAATAAAAATAAATGTAAAATGACTTAGGATGTCACATTCCCCCTCTCTCAGGCCTCTTTCCCCTTCCCCTCTGTCCGACCGCTAATCCTTCTTCTTCCCTCTCTCTCAGGCCTCTTTCGCCTTCCCCTCTGTCCAACGAGCTCATCTATCCGATGAGTTCTGGCCTCCAGGCCCCTCACCTCTTTCACCTCTTTTGCTCTTGTTCCCTTCTCTTAGGCGTCTTCCCCTCTGTTTCCCTCACCTCTTTTGCTTACGGGTGCTTCACAAGAAGGGGAACAGAACCTCTCATCCGAATCTCAACAATAAGGTATGTTTCTTATATCTCTGTCTCTTGAATGTATGTTCTTGTTGTTGGGGTATTAAGTGGTTGTTGCGTTTTGTATTTTACTTACTGAAGGTGGTGTTTGTGTGGATGATGATTGTTCTCATTTTGGTTGCAGGCCTACTGTGGATCTCTTGCTTCAGCTTGTTTGTGTTTCCTCTACTTTTTGAGTTTGTAAACTACTTCCTCTCTTTCAGGTTCCATATTATACAATAATTATTCAGCTTCATTTTTCACTTATTCTGTATGTTAATACTTAAGAGTTCATTTGTGTTAGAGTTAGTAAAATTAAATTTTAATGTTGGTAAAATTAAATATTGGGTTTGTTGTTGAGTGTAGTTGGAAACTTGGGAGTGGAAATATAAAGTTCCACATTATACTAAAATAATTTATTTCTGGTTAAACTGTTTGCAAAGTATGATAAAATTATCACTAATCCATCATATTCATCATTCAAATGAGATAAGATGTGTGATTCTGGGCCATAAATCAATTTGTTCTATATTTTCAAAAGCAAAAGCATATTTTTCTTCTTATTCTGTTCAGTTTTCATTTTTTTGTGGGTTTTCTTGGTAATTGGTCAAATCATTCTTATTAGAACTTACAATAGATGCTTCTTTTTGACAAACAAGTTTTGGGAAGACTACAAATTACTTAGGAAGTAATCAAAACCAGGGAAGGTTGTATTTGTATATAGATTCTTTAGTTTAATTAATTGTGGATAGAAGGAGAGCAGAACATGTCATGAAAAGCGGAAAGGTAGTAGTTGAATGTTGGGAGTGGATGGGTTACAAGCAAGATGGTATTTTCTTGTAGAAGTAGAAAGGTAGCCAATAATTTTTGGTTCTAGTCCAACTATCATTTTTGGTTCTAGTCCAACTATCTCTTAGTCTCGACAATGACTAGTGCCACGTCAACCTCTGTGCCCTCTCCGACTAAGTTCTGACAAGGGCAAACTTGATTCTGAAATAAGTACGTCAATGTTAGGGTTTTAAAGTCATTGGAACGTTGCATATGCAGAAAAACTTACAAACTTTTGTGAACATGGTCATTATGGTGAAGTCTGGTTTGGAGATTATATGATGGAAGTAGTGGCACCTTAGACAAAAGCCTTATGCATTTATATTTCTTAAGCTCACATCCTAAATCATGTTGATGATGTCAAGACTGAAGATTGTGAACTAGGTGATGAACTTTTGTCTAGTTGGAGTGTACTTGACATTAGGACTAGCAATGGTTTGTTTCTCCAAGAATTAGCTAAACTGGGTGAAAACGCCATCAGCCTTACCTAAATCCTTTCTGAGCGTGATGATTTTCTAATCCTTCTCGTTTCCACTCTCAAGCACATGTCATTGCGGGTGCACTGGCTATTTCATTTAGCGGTAAATTGTTGTTTTTTGGGGTTGCATCAAATAATGGATGGGTTGGTTCTAGAAATAGATCCTCATTGTGGATTTCCAGAGCTATTACCCTTCCTCTTGTAGCTTATATGTTCCAAGATCAGGAGGTGCATGTTGTTAAGTTGGAGTGTACTTTCATTACAATCAAATCAGACTGAGTGCAGAGAGGGCTAATTTCAGAGATTATATCTCGTTTTGAGCATAAAGGGTTCAAGCTTGTGGGAACTAAAGTGGTGGTCCCTTCAAGGGAATTTGCTCAAAAGCATTATCGTGACTTGAAAGAGAGATCTTTCTTCAGCAAATTATGTGAATTCCTAAGCTCTAACCCTGATTTTTTTGTCCTAGACACCTCCAATGAATAATGATGGTTTTTTAGATGATACTAGTGGGTTGCAGTTAGATATACCAAGTCTCCATTTCACACAAACACATGGAATCTGATTGTACATAGTTGCACATAGCTGAACAGTTATTATCCTGTACATAGCTACACAGTTAGATAAATCCTTTCCCAATTTACTTTATTTCACACAAACACATGGAATCTAATTGTATGAATATCAGGCCTGTGTATGACAATAATGTCCAGGGTGACCACTTTTGTATCAAACTAGAGCAGAGCATTATGACCTTGTTGATATATAGGGGTAATGCATGAAATTCATAAGATAACCCAATTAAAGCTAAATTGTCTTTAGAATCCTCTGTCACTTTAAAACTTTTAGTGTGGTTTTACTCATAGTAGTCAATTGCGGCCCTGAAGCCTGAGTTCCAGGCCAGAGAAAGACCTGGATAAATGGCCAAAAATTCTGCTGGCACAGTTCGTAGCATGTCGTAGGTTCTCCATGAATCCAATGATCCATTCTCCATTCTAATTTCTAATAAGTCCCCCATTGCTGGTCCTGGATTATTCTTAGCGCAACCATCAACATTCACTTTCACAAAAGGATGTGACAGTTTATGTTATTTTAAAAAACTCTAAGATACATTTGCAAAAAGAAAAGAAAAGAAGTCTGTAGTATGAATTATTTTTTTCGTATGAATACCTTTTTATACATAAAACTTGTAGTTAGAGCTTTATTGGTAGTTAAATTTAGATGCAGAAGACGTACCAGTTAGTGAAATTAGACCGTGGGAGTTTAATTAAAACATTTTTTTAACTAATTAAAACATTTTAAGATGATAGAAGATTTAATTGATTAAACAAAATATTAGACATTTAATTTAAAATTTATTGAAAAGATAACCTTTATATAAATAAAATAAAATATGGCATTTACAAATACGTACCTTCACCTTCTATTTGTTAAAACTGCCACCATTCACCATCCCAAGTTCCTAACACCCAACCCTCGCCTCCTCTCCCAGGATGTCTGTCTTCTCCGTCAAACCTTAGCACCCTCTTCACTTTGCCTTCTTCGACTCTTCCCATTGTCTAGCATCCTCGCATCCCCTCCCAAGGATGCATCATCATATCAGCTTCAACTTACAGGTATATCTTCGGGTAGCCTTTGTATGATAGTTCTTTTATATTTGTTCTGAAACCCTTGATTGAATCTTGCTTTTGTTTCTTATAGGTGTGTTATAGTTGTTTTAAAATCGCCTCAATTACTAATTAGTAACTATAATTGAATCACTGCATTTTTATGTAAAATTGGTGATTAAAAGCTTTACTTATTAGGTGCAAATTTATAGTATAGTTTCGGTGCAAATTTAATATAGCGGACAAACCCTTATTTGAATACTGAGAAAGCTACAACTTGGTCCTTAAAAGTTTTAGTATATTCAATTTACAAACCCTTAATTGAATATTGAGAAAGGTACCAATTTGAAAACATTAAGAATTTAAGACTGCAAAGTTTTTAATATGCATCTAAGTAGAATTTTGTATATCCTAATTAGTGTTGGATCTGTGGTAATGTTTTAACTTGCATTGAAAACTTAATTCACCATACTGTAAACAAAAGTAATATTTATCCATTCATTGAATTTTCTTTTCTTATTTAACATTTATTGCATTTTTCATTTTTTTCCCATATCTTTCTTTTCACCCTCAAGGAAATTACCCCCAAAACACATAATACACTCTATTCCCTATAAATACATGTGTATATAGAAGGCACATTTTGTCCTGTATTAATTATTTTTAACTTACATTGGATTCCTTTTGTTCGACATCAGTAACTTTGAGCATGATAGGTGTCTTAGAAACACATTTCCATCCTGACCCTTTCCAACATTTATGGAAGTTCATGTATGAAGACTCACACCAGACCTCAACTGATGTTAATCCAGTACTCAAGACCTGTCCATTACATACCGGACATCATCTTTATATGTGTTGGCCAGCTCTTTTGCTTCAGTTGTGCTACTGTTAATTTGCTTTCCAAATCCCTCTTGTGCTTTTGCAGTGAGTGTAGTTCTAGCTCTAGGTTTGAGGATTCTGTCTGATATGTTTGTCTTGGTGAGTTAGAAATGAGTAAAGCTGAAGGGAATTTTTTGTGTTAAGAAGTTCAAAAGCATTCCTAGACCCTAATGTTAGAGATTGTGTGAAATATATATAATTGTTTTGAGCCTTCACCTAACAATAGTTTAAGCTTAAAGGAGAATTACCTTGACATCGATCATAGAATCAAATCAACATCCCTCGACAATCCACCCTATTTAATTTGTTTTTAATTTTTTTTATCATAATGCTGACATCTATCTCACGAAATTCATAATCCAAGTTCGTATTTTAAGTTTTAAACTTTCTCCCCTTACCTAGATTAAGACCGTTCATGATCATATAATATTAAGTAATTAGTAATCAATTTTCCAATTGAACGCTTTATCCAATGCCACCTTAGCTGCAATTTGCTTTGAGTGTCTCTGCTTGTGTAGTTTCCTTGCGATCTACTTAAATCTACTTTACGTGTTTGTCTTTGTTTAGTTTCCTTGTTACTTGTAACTGTCCAACCACTTATTGGTTTGTCATGCAAACTAGCATAAGTTACGCGTGGTCTCTGATAGTCTGTTGATAGCTTCATATTCATCCCTGACTTTTTTCCCTAGGTAATCCCCTAACACTGACTTTCTCATTATGTGTATGCATGTCGATTGTTGTTTGTTAGTGGAGAGAAGAGCTCATTGGGCAATGGTTTTGTGTGCTGATAACATGATTTTTTATGCATGTGTAATGTTGTTTGTTAATGGAGAGCAGAGCTCATTAGGCATTGGTTTTGTGTGCTGATAACATGATTTTTTATGCATGTGTAATGTTGTTTGTTAGTGGAGAGCAGAGCTCATTAGGCATTGATTTTGTGTGTTGATAACATGATTTAGGACTTAATACCTCTCAATATCACATACAATGCATAGCATATATAATTATCTATACTGGGAAGTTTTCTGTATGTAACAAGCCGTTTCTAATTTTGGGAAATGTCTAGTTTACAGGGGAGACTCTGCCAAAATTTCGGCAGGCTCCCTTTCTTAGGGAACTTAAAAAATGAAACTCAACTTTAATAATGTAGGGTTTAGTCGTGTGTATACCCATTAGATTCCCGTTCAAGTTTCAAAACAACCGGCTGATGTACCGTGTTATGTTGGATCTTGAATTATCCCGGTTGGACAGTTTGGTATGAATTTGTAACCAGTAGGGCGTAACCCATCAATGTTGTATGTGGTCTATCTTGAGACGTTGAATGTTCATTTGAAATTTCGGTTATGGTGTTTCGTATTGTCCCCAGGGTGCATGACTGCGTGCGGTGTTTCATACCATATGTATCTCTGTGTACTCGGGGACCAATACGAAATGCTGCCGAAATTTCAAATGAACATCAACGTCACAAGATAGACCACATACAACATCGATGGGTTATGGATGGTTGTATATTCATCCCGAATGGGATAGGGCCCTACCAATTTGCAACATCAAAGAGATAGAGTGATTCACAACCGATAGTCAAATAAAAATTTAAAAATGTAAAGTAACAGAAATCATGCTTGTTAGATATTGTAAATGGAGGTACCGGCAAATCGGCGATGGATGTACAACTGACTAGATCACAGTAGACGAGTGACTGAGGAGTTTATGATGGGGCTATTGGAGTTCATTCCATTCACTATGGCAAACACGCCTAGATTTGAAGTGACTCAGAAGATTCGTTGTCCGTGCTTAAGGTGCAAATGCATGAGTTTTGAATACGCGGATGATGTGATGTGCCACCTAACTGAGAAAGGGTTCATGGAAATATACCACTGTTGGTACAACCATGGTGAGCAGTTACCGCGAAGACCATCAGACGTAACCGTGCAACAATCTTACTATGAGGTTAGAGGAAACAGGGATACGTACAACAACATAGAACAAATGGTGATGGATCATGTTGGACCCTCCACTGGGCGTATGCTGGAACATGATGACCAAGGAGCTCATGGAGACTCTGACAATGTAGAGGAGGATCCTAATCCGGAGGTAAAGAGATTTTATGATTTGTTAGCGGCGGCTTAGACTCCATTGTGGGACGGGTGCAACAGTCACACTGAGTTATCTGCCTCTCTAGCTGCTTTAAGCCTAAAGGCAGATTATAATCTTTCTGGAGGTTATTTTAATAGGATGGTCAATCTGATGGGTTCCACTATGCCTAGTAATCATCGAATGCCAACAAACCTGTACCATGCTAAGAAACAAGTGGCAAACTTGGGGTTGGGTTGTGTGAAGATAGAGTGTTGTGTTGGCGGATGTATGCTGTTCAGAAATGAATTTACAGATAAGAGTGTCACAAAATGTCTACATTGTAATGAGGAACGCTACAAAACCGTTAAAAGGAGAGGAAAGGTAACCCGGACGGCCAGGAAGAAAATGTGGTACTTCCCTGTAACACCGCGTCTTCAACGCCTGTATGCCTCATTGTCCACGGCAAAACACATGCGTTGGCATGCTCTGAACCAAACACAAGAGGGGTTTCTTTGCCATCCTTCCGACGGGAAAGCATGGAAGTGTTTGGATGAGCTATATCCAGACTTTTCTGGCGAGCCGCGCAATGTAAGACTTGGCTTATACACTGATGGGTTTAACCCGTTCGGTCAATACGGAAGAGCTTACTCTTGTTGGCCAGTCATACTGACCCCATACAATCTGCCTCCTGATATGTGTATGAAGAGGGAGGTCATGTTTCTATCTATACTGGTTCCAGGACCCAAAAATCCAAAGGCGAACATAGTCGTGTTTTTGCAACCATTGGTTGAAGAGTTATCACAATTATGGGATGTCGGGGTAATGACATACGATGCATCTTTGAAGAACAATTTCATGATGCGTGCTGTTTTGATGTGGACTATTAACGACTTCCCGGCCTATGGTATGCTTTCTGGATGGTCAACGTCTGGAAAGCTTGCTTGCCCTATATGCATGGAACATACCGGGGGGGAATCACTCCCTGTTAGTGGCAAGACAAGTTTCTTTGACTGTCATAGAAAGTTTCTACCGTTGGATCACCCGTTTAGGAGAAACAAAACCGCTTTTAAGAAGAACAAGGTTGTTAATGGACCTCCACCCCGTAGGTTATCTGGTGCACGGGTTTGGCAGAGGGTCGAAGAGTATCCTTACATCTGGGACAAGAGTGTTAAGGAGTTTGCGGGTTATGGTAAGGAACACCACTGGGTGAAGCAGAGTGTCTTGTGGGATTTGCCATATTGGAAAGACTTGTTGTTAAGACACAACATTGATGTCATGCACACTGAACGTAATGTTTTCATGAATATTTTTGACACTGTTATAGACATCAAAGGGAGAACAAAGGACAACGAGAAGAGTCGTCTAGACCTTCCGATTTGGTGTTCTAGGAAGGAGTTGGAGTTGAGGGATGCGGGACGTGGAAGAATGTTTAAACCCCATGCAAAATATGCTTTAACTAGACCACAACAGATTCCTGTGTGTATTTGGATGAATGGGTTGACCCTGCCTGACGGATTCGCTTCTAACTTGAGTAGATGTGTCGACGTGAAGGAGGGCAGGGTGTTTGGCATGAAAAGTCATGATTGCCATGTGTTTATGCAACAAATACTCCCGTACGCATTTCATGCCTTACCGAAGCCTATTTGGAAATCGTTGGTGAAGTTGAGTCACTTCTTTAAGGAGTTGACGGCTACTTCGTCGACTGTGGAGAAACTTGAGATGATGGAAGAAACTATCCCGGTATTGATTTGTAAGTTGGAGCAGATTTTCCCACCAAGTTTTTTTGACTCGATGGAGCATTTTCCTATCCATTTACCGTACGAGGCCTTGGTTGGTGGTCCGATGCAGTATCGTTGGATGTATCCATTCGAAAGGTGAACGCCAGAACTCTTTAATTTCCTTGCAAACACTTCTTATAATAGTATTTTCTAACTTAACATTTGTTAATGATGTTGAAGCATCAATTTGTGAGGCATACTTAGTCGAAGAAATGACAACCTTTGCTTCTTTCTATTTTCCGACGGAGATAGAAACTAGAATGAGTAGAATTCCCCGCAATCTTGGGGTAGCCAGCCGCACAGGGTTTGATGAACAAATATCGATTTTCAACTATCCTGGTCATCCGGGGGGCAAGCTCACAAAATGTTACATTGATGAGAAAGATCGAAAGGCGGCTCACTTGTACATTCTTCTAAATTGCCCAGAAGTGGAACCCTTTCTTGAGTAAGTCATAGAATTTATATGTTACATTCTAAACGTAGCTTTTATAGTATCTAAATTTGTTTCCTTTGAATAGCTTATATACAGATATGCTAAAACTTGAGCAAAATGATTTAACTGATAACCAAATTCATAGTGAGGTGTCATCCAAGTTCGTTGGTTGGTTCGCATAACACGTAAGACCCGTATACCGAGTGTTTTTTATCTTTGCTTCTAACTCCCGGTATCTAACGATGACCTATTTGTTATGTTGTACATAGATACAAGACCCTAACAACCATATTGAAGATTCTTTACTCCAAGCCCTTTCTTGGGGGCCCGTGAAAACTGTTAAAAAATGGCCTATTTACTACGTAAATGGCTACAAGTTTAATAATCTTCAATGGAGTGAAGGGATGCGTACCCATAACTATGGGGTTTGTGTTAGAGGCACCGTCGGACAGTTGGAAGAAGACTTTTATGGAGTGCTGACGGAGATTATTGAAGTTTCGTTCTCTGGACGACTAAGAAGAGATATTGTTCTATTCAAATGTGATTGGTTCGACAACACAATCGGTGTTGGAACAAAGGTTGACAACAACTACGACTTAGTTGAGGTCAAGAAGAATGGTAGATATAAAGGGTTTGATGCCTTCATTTTTGCCCAACAAGCTGAGCAGGTTTATTACACAGACTTCCCGGGAGGACATCGGGACTGGTATGCAGTAATCAAGGCCAAGGCCCGAAGTCAGATCACTGACAATGTCTCCGAGGAGGTCGATGACGCTTATCAGCTTGCACCACACGAGCTCAACGATGCCAATTTGTTGTTCAACATTGATCCAGTCATAATGGATGAGACACTCGCCACTACGGGGGATGAACACATTGACAAAGACCTTATCTCTCGATCAAAATGGTCTAGGGCTGATCTGGATACTGACGAAGTTGTTCAAACAGATAACCACAGTGACATTGAAAGTGAGGGGGAATTTGAAACTGAAACAGACACAAAGTATGTAGTTGTTAAACATATATACATAGGTTTATATATATCCTGAGACTAACCTTTCTTTTCATGATTTTATCCACAGATGACGGGACGTCGACTGCCCTTCAGTAGGGGTGGTGGGTCCAAGACCCTGGCATCCCGTCTGGGGACTCCCACCCCAGGGCAAGAGACCACTCCATCACCACCACAGCGGATGTTAGTCCTCAAATTTTCAATAAAATCTTAAATAAAAATTTCATAAAAATTATAAAAATTAGTTTAATTTGTTAGAAAATTAGGATTTAAATTCAATAAATGAATGTTGTTGGAAATAATCTGCCCTTGATCAATTTTCTCTAGTTTTGCAGTGAAAAAGTTAAGAAATCAAGAGAAAATTACACTGGAGGAGCTGACGCGTAGCCTCACCCCACGCGTAGCATCAAGAGATATTTTTGATGCTGACGCTACGCATCAAAGCCACGCGTAGCGTCAGTGCTGCGTGGTCTCCACTCCTACTTTTGGCCAACCACCCCACTTGGACCCAATAATGGGCACCCCACTCAGCCCAAGGGCCACCCCACTCATCACAAATGGCCAAATTACAGTGGAAACACGTCCAAGTGGCCAAGCATGATTGATTTTAATTATTTGAAGTGGCCATTATCAGCTGCTTAATGGAAGCTGAGTCAGGGGTCTGACGCGTAGCGTCACAGGGACGCGTAGCGTCAGCACCCTTGCTCAGCCCTATAAATAGGGCCATCCAACACCATTCATAGCATCCCATTCCATACACTTCTCTTTTCTTCTCTCTTGTGCTCGACTCTGAGTACTTTCTTTTGTGAGTTGTAGTTCTAGAATAGTTTTCTAGATACTTGAGTGTGTTTCGGTGTATTGTGATCGTTGTATCGTGAAGTTTCCATCGTCTTCTTCGTAATGTCAAACTCTGTAAGTGTTGTCTTTACTTTTACCATGTGTAACTAATTTGTTTATGTTGGAATTGGTGAACTAATCTATCGAGTATAATGTTGTGAATTCGACCTCTGCATGTTTATGATTCAAGTCCATGTTAGTATTTCAACCTTTTATTAATATGAACGTCAAACGGGAGAATGATTTTCATGTGTATCGAAACTGGTTTTATTAGTGTAAATGTCAAACGGGAGAATGATTATTTATGCCGTATTGAAACTAGTTTTGACGAAAGTAAAAAGTTGGAATACCCTTGGTATCTCTATTCTATAGGGGTTGTTAACCATTGTTGCCATAAGGCCAGGTCTTAATGCAAGTTTTTACTGAGAAAGCTCACGAGGGATCGGACTTTACGGTTAATTCTTAGAATTTATATCACGAGGGATCGGTTATAATGATTTTAAGCTGCAATGACATGAAACTTGATGATTAAATATGCATGTCTTGAGTTCCTCATTGTTATTCTAGATTAGGGATCCAATTTCCAACATAATTTGTTTATCTGTGTTTATCTCAAGTATCTTACCTATTCTAGATTGCAACTCAACTTTTTAGATAGATTTTATTTTCTTTTTATCTCATGAATCACTCCACCATGCTATCTTGTGAATACTGTATAAATTGTGTATAAATCATTCTTTTGTTTATAATTTCCTTCACATTTACCATAGTAAGTAGAAAATTACTGTTGTTATTGGACTTTCAATCCCAGTGGAACGATATCTAAATTTCGAAAACTACAAACGATTGGTGCGCTTGCCAATTGACAAAGCCCGGTCTTACAACGGGGTCAACAAGTTTTCTGGCGCCGTCGCCGGGGATTGAATTGTTTCAGTAAAACAGTAAAATTTTAATTACCGTGGTAAATATTTTTTTTACCTTAGATAATTTTTTTTATTTCTTATCATTATCACACTAACTTTCTTTGTCTAGTTTGTGTATGCAAACTCGATCTACCGCAGGTAAAATTTATTTTGATCCTGAGATAGAAAAGTTTGTAAAGAAAATCAAGTCTTTGAAATCTAAAACACAAACTAATTCTTCTTCTACTTCAAAAATTTTTGAAAATTCAAATATGGCTGCTGAAAGGAGAACATTGGGACAGTTTGCTGCTATAAATGGTCCACCCCGAGTTTTGGGAATGTTTCAAGGACCAGTTTTACCAGTGGAAATTAAACCTGCCACTTTAAACATTATTCAAAACAACCAATTTGCTGGTTTAAATCATGAAGAACCATATGAACATTTAACTGTTTTTTATGAGTTATGCAGCACAATTGGTTTTGAACCCAATCAAGAAGAGTCTGTTTACATGAGACTCTTTCCTTTTTCATTGATTGGGAAAGCAAAAGAATGGTTTAAATCTTGTCCACCGGGTAGTTTTGCAAACTGGTCCGATGTTGAAAGAAAATTTTTGGAAAGATTTTATTCTCCTTCAAAATATTTTGAAGCAATGACAGCCATACACTCTTTTTCCCAAAATAATGATGAATCATTAGGAGAAACATGGGAACGATTCAAGGCACTCTTGAGAAAATGCCCAAACCACAACCTGAATGATGCCGAAAAGGTAAGAATCGTTTACCATGGTTTATTGCCTCAGTTCAAGATGATGTTAGATGCTTGTGCAGGTGGTTCTTTAATGAACAAGACTGTGGAAGAAGCCATAGAAATATTGGAATCAATGGCTATTAGTGACCGACAAGCAAAGCATGAAAGAGGTAATATGCAAAGGAAGCCAGGAATGCTCGAATTGGGAGTAAATGATGCAGTGTTGGCTCAGCAAAAATTACTGACCCAACAAATTGAAGTTATGAGCAAGCAATTGGAAAAACTTCAAATTGCTCAAGTAGCATCACCACCCCCTGCTCAACTTAAAGCATGTACGCACTGCATGGGAGAACAACCATGTGGTTACTGTGGAAATAAGCAAGAGCAAGCCAATTTCATGAACCATCAAAGAGCACCCTTAGGTAATTATCCTTTCAATCATGGAAACTCTTTTCCTAACAATTGCCTACAGGGTTGGCAAAATCAGAATATTGGCTGGAGACAGGAAACTGGACCTTCCAACAGACCTCCTAACAATCAATTCAAGCAACAACAAACTGACAATGCAAGGTTGACAAGAATAGAGGAAGCTATTCAACAGTTATTGCAGTTTGTGGAGACAAATGAAGCTGCCCGAAAAGCATCAGACATACAAATGGGTCAGCTTGCAAAGGAGATAGCCGAATTAAAGAGTTCTGGATTTTCTGCAAACACTCAAAACCCAAGGGAACAATGTAATGCTGTTTCTATTGATGTTGTAAAAATTGATTGTAAAGAAAAGAGTGAGAAAGAAGAAGAAGAAAAAGAAAGTGAAAAAATAAAAAAAATGAAAAAGAAAAAAATATGCAAAGAGATACAGAGCAAGAAACAAACTGTATAACCCCGAAAAAATGTAAAGATCCGGGGAGTTTCACTATTCCTGTAACAATTGGAAATATCAACATCAGGAATGCGCTATTAGATTTAGGGGCTAACATTAACTTGATGCCCTTAGATTTAATAAAACGCATTGGTGAATATGAGCTAAAAGAAGCAAAGACAGAATTACAGTTTGCGGATCGCTCTGTCAAAAAGCCTGTTGGGATTGTGGAAGATGTATTGGTAAAGGTTGACAAGTACCACTTCAAAGTTGACTTTGTGGTACTAGATATGAAGGAGGATACTGAGATCCCCCTGATCCTAGGAAGACCTTTCATGAAGACTGCAAAAATCAAAGTAGATGTTGATCAAAGTATGGTTGCAGTCAAAGTTTATGGAGAAGAAGTAAGCTTCAGTGCTCATGAACACCTCAGGATAAGAAATGAGGAAAAAGTTTACCCTTTAACCAAACCAGGTATATCTCTTCCCAATCAATTAAATTGTTTTGAATTAACCGATGCTTTGAAAGATGAAAAACAGGTAATTAGGCATCGGAAAAGAAGAAAAAGGAAGAAAAAGACAGGTGATTCCTCAAAGAATATTGGGAAACCACCTGATTAATCAGAGGTAATGTCTGGCTGGAGACATTAAACCTAGCGCTCAATGGGAGGCAACCCATTCTTTTCTTTTTGTCTTTATGGTTGTTTTACATAAAAAAAAAAAATATTTCAAAAATAATTAGATAGAATTTTATTTTTAAAAGAAAAGGAGTTTAAGATTGAAAAGAAAAGGTTTTTGAAAATCAAAATTTTGGAAAATCAAAAACAGAAGCCCACGCGTAGCGCCACCTTGACGCGTAGCGTGGACTCTGCATTTTGGGTATCACGCGTAGCGTCACATACACGCGTAGCGTCAGAGCCCACGTTCAGTTTTTAAAACTGAACCAGAGAGGCCCATCTTAGGTTTTAAAACCTAAAATTCCCTCTCTGCTTCACTTTAGTTCTCTTTCAAAAACCCTAAAATTTAGAAACTCCCTTTTTCTCTCTTCCCAAGCTTCTCAATCCCATTGCTCAAGGAATCACAAGTAAGTATTCTAATCCCTTCTCTTTAGTTTTGTTTTTGATTTTAATTTGTAGAAATAAATGTGGTTAGGATTAGGATTAGAAGACCATTGGGATTGATTGCTGTTAGGAGTTAGGGATTGAATGGATGTAGTGTAGGTTGAAAAGGGGTTGCTGCTGTGCAACCCCTGTTTTTCTTTTCTTTTCTGCGCATCCCACGCGTAGCGTCCCACTGACGCGTAGCGTGAGGATGAACTGTAAGCCCATGCGTAGCGTCCCACTGACGCGTAGCGTGGGAAGAACAGGCTGATGCGTAGCGTCACACCACGCGTAGCGTCAGTCTCTGTTTTTAATTCTTGATGTTTGTTTATTGTTTGCTGTTTTCTTTTGAATTAATAAATTTTCTTAGTTTATATTTATACTTTCTTGCAACTTTGTATGAATTTTGAATAAATTGTATTTTGTTTGAATATATGTATGTTAATTCAAAAATATGTTGTTGAATTGTAATTTTTTTGTGAAAAATTTTTAGAAAAACCCAAAAATATTTTACAAATAATTGTTTGCTTGTGTGTGGTTTATGTTTTAATGTGTGTTTAATTTTAAATATTTTCTTTTTGCAGATGGCACCTAAGAAATCCATTCCCACAGCCGGTCCCTCTAAAAGACAGAGGAAGTCCACAGACACCGACACCACTTCTGAGGATCCTGATTCTCAGAGACAGGAGGTATTAGGACCGAGGGATCCTACTAGATTTTGCACGGATGCGAAATGGGCACGGTTTCATCAGATCAAGGGCCAGAGACTTATCTGGGAGAGGGTCCTTGACCTGAGTGCAGGAGACTATCCTGAGCTGCAGGATAGAGTGCAGCAGAGGAGATGGGGACCTCTATTCTCCCTACCTACTGAGGGGGACCCCATCTTAGTGATGGAGTTTTACGCAAATGCTTACAGGACCTGCCAGGACGCACCGAATCTTGGGCAGCAGCGGACGAGTTGGGTTAGAGGCCGGCATATCTCTTATGACCGGGACACCATCAGTACCCTATTGGGTAACCCTTGGGAGCCTACTCCCGAGGATGATACTTGTTTCTGGAAAGAAAACAGAAACAAGATTCTTGCTGAGGGAGAGTTAGGATACTCCCTCGAGGAGGTTGCTCATTTTCTGAGCAAGGATGGAATCTTTTTCAACCTGAGTAGGGTTGGAAGGAGTCCATCTAACCTCCTCAAGACCCAGCTTACCCCCATAGCCCAGGCGTGGTCCCACCTCATGCTCCATAATATCACTCCTGTCACCCATCTTTCTTCCCTTCCAGTGGAGCGTTGTTGCCTCCTTTATTCTATCCTCCAGGGCCACACCATTGATATCGCGGAGCTTATCTCCGAGCAGATTCACTTTTATGCCCTTGGGTATAAAGTGAATCGCCCCATACCCTTTCCTCTCATCATATCTGCCTTACTGAGGAGGCAGGGAGTCATTGTACCTTCACCAGAGTTTACTAGTTCTTCAGGGAGAGTCCCTAAAGTTCTAGTAAACAGAGATTATTTTATGCAGCAGTGCGAGCTTCCACCACTAGAGCAGGAGGCTCAGCCCCGACCTCGGAGGAGGAGACCACCAGTGCAGCCTCCATCTGCTGATGCTGTTACACAGGGCTTTGCCCGGATGTCACTTGAGCATCAGCATATGATGCAGATGATGGCTGCCACTCACAGAGCTTATATTCATCTTCACGATGAATTTTATCAGTACAGGTTACAGGGAGAGGGAGCACCTTATGTTACTCCAGCCGAGTTTTCAGCACATGTAGCTTGGCCCGGAGATTTACCCACCTACCCTGAGACTGGTGGATCTTCTAGTACACATCATGACTCTGATGGTGATGATGAGGAGGAGGAGGAGGAGGAGGATGATGATGATCAGATGGAGGATTGAGGATGCCATCTTCATTTATTTTGAGTACATTTGGATTTACATTTACATTTATATTTACATTTTATATTATGGTATTTTATCATTGTGTGGTGTGTTTATTTGTTTTTGCTCATTTTTTCGAAAAATAATTCTTCTTTTTAAATAAAAATAATCAAATTTTTGTTAGTAAGCTAGTTTATACACTTAGAATTTTTACACAATAAAACCAATTTTGTATAATTAATTATTTGATTCTTTATAACTTAGGAATTTTGATAAATTTAATTACAATAAGTTTATTAACCAACAAGCAAATTTCAATAACCCGGTAAGTTGAGAGATCTTTTTAAACACTTGAGGGTTTAAATCGACATATTTTCAATTCGAATTGATTTTGCTTTAATCTCTGATGTGTGTTGTTGTACAGAGAATTCGGGAAAATGATCAAGGCACATTTATTGGTGAAACAAAACCTTGGGCCAAACAGCTTACCTTGGTAAAAAAATCTTTTATCCTTTGCAAGCCCATTTGAGCCTAAAATAAAATTCTTTGGTACCCTTAAAGCCTAAATTTGTTTTTACCATTCCCTATACTTGATTGATTAAAAGAGCAGTTGAAATAAAGGAAAAATATTTTGAGTGTTCTCACAAAAATGGGGAGTGAAAATAAGCAACTTGATTCTTTTCAAAAAGAAAATATGGAAAAGAAAAGTCAAAAATAGTGAAAAGAATCAAGTTGGGGGTATTTATTTTTCATCAATAAAAGAAAATGAGAAGTTTGGATCAAGAGAAAGCCTAAGGATTGTAAAATGCTCTTTTATGATTTCAGGTTTTGAATTCCAAGAAAAACCATTGATTCTTGTAAACCAAGCCTCATTACAACCTGTAAAAAGACCTCGTGATTTCCGAATTAACTCTGTATAAATAACCATTGATTAGATGACAAACAAAGTTAAATTCGTTTGATTTTATGATTGATTGAGTGAAACAGGTTACCAATTGCATAGAGATAAACACTTGTGAGGTAAGCCTGAAATTCTGCTTGGTTGTTAATAGAATATTGTAAATAATTTTATCATTAAACCTTTGTTATATTTGAATCAGTTTTTGATTATTACAAAATAGTTGAAATTGTGTAATTATTTTTTGTGGTAAATTTTCGGACTAACTTAAAAATTTGATTTCAAATTTTTATTCTTCTTATTTTTCTCTCTTGCTCGAGGACGAGCAATGTCTCAAGTTGGGGGTATTTGTTAGTCCTCAAATTTTCAATAAAATCTTAAATAAAAATTTCATAAAAATTATAAAAATTAGTTTAATTTGTTAGAAAATTAGGATTTAAATTCAATAAATGAATGTTGTTGGAAATAATCTGCCCTTGATCAATTTTCTCTAGTTTTGCAGTGAAAAAGTTAAGAAATCAAGAGAAAATTACACTGGAGGAGCTGACGCGTAGCCTCACCCCACGCGTAGCATCAAGAGCTATTTTTGATGCTGACGCTACGCATCAAAGCCACGCGTAGCGTCAGTGCTGCGTGGTCTCCACTCCTACTTTTGGCCAACCACCCCACTTGGACCCAATAATGGGCACCCCACTCAGCCCAAGGGCCACCCCACTCATCACAAATGGCCAAATTACAGTGGAAACACGTCCAAGTGGCCAAGCATGATTGATTTTAATTATTTGAAGTGGCCATTATCAGCTGCTTAATGGAAGCTGAGTTAGGGGTCTGACGCGTAGCGTCACAGGGACGCGTAGCGTCAGCACCCTTGCTCAGCCCTATAAATAGGGCCATCCAACACCATTCATAGCATCCCATTCCATACACTTCTCTTCTCTTCTCTCTTGTGCTCGACTCTGAGTACTTTCTTTTGTGAGTTGTAGTTCTAGAATAGTTTTCTAGATACTTGAGTGTGTTTCGGTGTATTGTGATCGTTGTATCGTGAAGTTTCCATCGTCTTCTTCGTAATGTCAAACTCTATAAGTGTTGTCTTTACTTTTACCATGTGTAACTAATTTGTTTATGTTGGAATTGGTGAACTAATCTATCGAGTATAATGTTGTGAATTCGACCTCTGCATGTTTATGATTCAAGTCCATGTTAGTATTTCAACCTTTTATTAATATGAACGTCAAACGGGAGAATGATTTTCATGTGTATCGAAACTGGTTTTATTAGTGTAAATGTCAAATGGGAGAATGATTATTTATGCCGTATTGAAACTAGTTTTGACGAAAGTAAAAAAGTTGGAATACCCTTGGTATCTCAATTCTATAGGGGTTGTTAACCATTGTTGCCATAAGGCCAGGTCTTAATGCAAGTTTTTACTGAGAAAGCTCACGAGGGATCGGACTTTACGGTTAATTCTTAGAATTTATATCACGAGGGATCGGTTATAATGATTTTAAGCTGCAATGACATGAAACTTGATGATTAAATATGCATGTCTTGAGTTCCTCATTGTTATTCTAGATTAGGGATCCAATTTCCAACATAATTTGTTTATCTGTGTTTATCTCAAGTATCTTACCTATTCTAGATTGCAACTCAACTTTTTAGATAGATTTTATTTTCTTTTTATCTCATGAATTACTCCACCATGCTATCTTGTGAATACTGTATAAATTGTGTATAAATCATTCTTTTGTTTATAATTTCCTTCACATTTACCATAGTAAGTAGAAAATTACTGTTGTTATTGGACTTTCAATCCCAGTGGAACGATATCTAAATTTCGAAAACTACAAACGATTGGTGCGCTTGCCAATTGACAAAGCCCGGTCTTACAACGGGGTCAACAGCGGACCACTCCATCACCACTACAGAAGACCACTCCATCACCACCACAACGGACCACTCCACCACCACTACAGCAGACCACTCCATCACCACCACTACAGCAGACTACCCCATCACCCCCACAGCTGACCACCCCAGAGCAGACTCCTGGAGTTAGTGGCTTGGAGGACCATGGCCATCAGGCCACCCCACCTCTGGCATCCCCTCTGCCCATGTTTGTACCCGTGCCGGCCGGAGACGAGTAAGTGACTAAAACTCAAATACTTTTATGTTATTTGTATGGTACTTTATATTAAACTTTAGTGGAAAGACTTGTTGGTTTATTGTATGTTACTTTAATTAGTACTTATATAAATTGAATTGTACTGGGCACTCTTCTGTTTGTAACAGGGTAACTATTTAAACTTGGAAATGTTACATTTATAGGGGAGACTCTGCCAAAATTTTGGGAGTCTCCCTAGATTGTCTGTTGTTATACTCCTGATATAATTGTTGTCATTACAGCTTTGTTGATAGTAGTCGCACTACCAAAGCGATTACTAAGGTATTAAAGGCCCAGTGGGATGGTCCATATATATCTTGGACAGATGCTGGGAAGGTTGTCCAAGATAGATGGTTTGACACCTTCTCGGTAAGTTTCTAGCTCATTTATTGTGATTTGATTTATAAAATAGACCTCTTATTAATTTTTATTTCTCATTTCATTTTATAGCGTGATTACTAGTGGGCAGAGGGTATGATTGATGAGATTAGGAAGGTCTTTGCCACAAAGACCTCCAAAATCATCAAGAGTACCCTTTGGAAGGTGAGGGACAAGGGTGAGCGCCCTCGTTGGATCCCGGAGGACCATTGGGATGGGATGGTCCAGAAGTGGGGCGGTGTCCCGTTCCAGCAGGCGAGTGCTCGGAACAGGGCAAACAGAGCCGCCGATGCTGCAGCCTCAGTTTACACTGGGGGTAGCATTTCAACCCTTGAGCACAAGAAAATATTTGTAAGTATATTTATGTTAAACATTTCTATTATGATTCGTCTGACATGTTTACAAATAATAATCTCAATGTTTTTTGTCCACCACAGGAGCTGAGGGAGCACCGGGAGCCTTCTTTGTTTGAGGTCATGCAAATGACCAAGAAGAACAAAGCCGGTGTATGGATAAACCAGAAGACTATGGATCTAGCGGTATTTACTTTTAACTGACACATGCTTATAATTTACAAATCAGCTTACTAATCCTATCATTGTTTTTGAATTTACAGGAGGCGTATCAGGCCAGGAGGGCCGAGAAGGAGGCGGACCTGGTGGCTTCCACTCCTGAAGGGGAGGTTCCTCCCACCCTATCTTGTTCTGATGACAACGCCATCTATATGGAGGCTGTTGGCGGTGTGAACAAGAAAGGGAGGGTATTTGGATTGGGTGGCGTCGGCACGCAGCTGGCGAAAAAGGGGAAGACCCCTTCATCTTCCTCTTCCTCTGGTCTTCCGACTGAGGTTATTCAGGTAATTCAAAACCTAAACGATGAGCTACAGGAGGAGCAACGTCAAAGGCAGCTGTTGGAGGACCAGGCCGAGGCGGACCGATAGCGGGCTGAGGCGGACCGACGGCGGGCCGAGGAGCAGCACACTGAGACTCGTCGGTAACTTGCTCAGCAACAGGAGCTACTGATGCAGTTGATGGCGAGGCTACCTCCCCCCACTTCCCAGGCGCCCCCACTACCACCCCAGGATCCCCCACCACCATGATTGTATTTTTATTATTTATACACATTTTATATTTGATTTATAGTTTTTATATTATATTCCATTCAGTATTTATTTTGTCATTCTTCATTTATTATGTCAATATTTATTGGTAATTAAATTTAAATAAAAAAGCCTTATTGTAATTATCATTAATAATTCAACCTATTTGATAAATAAATTTAATCCATTATTTTGTTTTTAATAATAATATAATATTTTAAAAAAATTATTCAAATTTAATTATAAAATTTTATCAGCCAATACAAAATACAAAATATTAATCTACATTTTTAAAGTTAAATTAACAAAACCTATAAATTTTTAACCAATTTTTAAAAAAATAAAAAATTCCAATTAGCGATGGCCCTAGATGGTCGCTATATTGAAAAAATAGCGACGGTGTAGAGTAGTCGCTGGTTGGCCAGACACAGTGACGGACTATAGTAGTCGCTGTATGGCTTCCCACAGCGACGGAAGTTTACGGTCGCTGGTAGGCAAGAATTAGCGACGGTGGAGCGTGGTCGCTGGAAGGCCACACGTGGCGACGGACGCGTCGGTCGTTATATGTTAACCCTTAGCGACGACATATGGTTGTCGCAGTATGGCTCTAGTAGCGACGGCTGTAGTCAGTGATGCAGAGACCATTTTAGCGACGGCATTATGCCGTCAATATGTTAGCGACGGCGTACGTATGGTCGCCGATGTGTTTTTGATGAAGGTTATAGCGACGACATGTGTCCCGTCTGAGATGCCGTCGCTAAGGGTTGTAGCGACGACATTGGGATGGATTAGCGACCAATTATTTCCGTCGCTAACAGGTTTTTTTTTAGTAGTGGTATGATCAACCATTGATTAGATGAAAATCAAAATTAAATTTGTTTGATTTTATGATTGAAAGAGTGAAATAGGTTACCCTTGGCACAGAGATAAACACTTGTGAGGTAAGCCTAAATTTATGCTTGATTTGTTAATAAAATATTGTAAAGGATTTTATCAATAAACCTTTGTTACATAAGATTTCTATAATTGATTATTTCAAAATGGTAAATTGTGAAATTACTTTTTGTGGTAAATTCTCGGACTAACTCAAAAAATTGATTTCAAATTTTTATTTTTTATTTTATTTTTCTCTCTTGCTCGAGGACAAGCAATGTCTCAAGTTGGGGGTATTTGTTAGTCCTCAAATTTACAATAAAATCTTTAATAAAAATTTTATAAAAATAATAAAATTCAATCTAAATTGTTAGAAAATTAGGTTTTAAACTCAATAAATAGAAGTTGTTAGAAATAATCTGCCCTTGATCAATTTTCTCTAGTTTTGCAATGAAATAGTAAAGAATTTAAAAAGAAAATTGAAGATCAGGAACCTGACGCGTAGCATCAACACCACGTGTAGCGTGGGGACTTTAGATGCTGACGCTACGCATCACATTCATGTGTAGCGTCAGAGCTGCGTGGACTCCACAACCAGGTTGGCCAAGCACTCACCTTTTGACCCACTTTTGGCCACTCCACTACTCACAAACGTCCACACCGAAGTGGAGACAGGGCCAAGTTGCAAGGCATGATTCATTAAATAATTCTATCATGGCCACTTCGAGCTGTTTAATGAAGGCTGAGTCAGGGAACTGACGCGTAGCGTCAGGTTGACGCGTAGCGTCAGGACCCTTCCTTAGCCCTATAAATAGGGCCATTTCCAACACTTCTAGGCATCCCATTCTGAGTATCTCACTCTTATCTTCTCTTATACACTCAAGTTTGAGTGTTTCTTTTGTGAGTTTGTAGCTCTAGAATAGTTTTCTAGATACTTGAGAGTGTTGTGTAGTATTGTGATCATTGTATTGTGAAGTTTCCATCGCCTTTGTAATGTCAACCACTGTAAGTGTTGTTTTTACTTCCACCATGTGTAACTAATCTATTTATGTTGGAATTGGTGAACTAATCTATTGAGTATGATGTTGTGAATTCGACCTCTGTATGTTTATGATTCAAGTCCATGTTAGTATTTCAATCTTTTATTAATATGAACATCAAACGGGAGAATAATTTTCATGTGTATAGAAATTTGTTTTATTAGTGTGAATGTCAAATGGGAAAATGATTATTCATGCCGTATTAAAACTTATTTTGATGAAAGTAAAAATTGGAATACCCTTGGTATCTCAATTCTACAGGGGTTGTTAACTATTGTTGCCATAAGGCCAGGACTTAATGTAAGTTTTTACTGAGAAAGCTCATGAGGGATCGAACTTTACGGTGAATTCTTAAAGTTTATATCACGAGGGATCGGTTATAATGAATTTAAGTTGCAATGACATGAAACTTGATGATTAAATATGCATGTCTTGAGTTCCTCATTGTTATTCTAGATTAGGGATCCAATTTCTAACATAATATATTTATCTGTGTTTTATCTCAAGTATCTTGCCTATTCTAAAATTGCAACTCAACTTTTTAGAAAGAATTTATTTTTCTTTTTATCACATGACCAACTCAATTATGAAATCTTGTGAATATTGTATGAATTGTATATAAACATTCTTTGTATATAAGTTTCTTTAAATTTACCATAGTGACTAGAAAATTACTGTTATTATTTGACTTTCAATCCCAGTGGAACGATATCTAAATTTTGAAAACTACAAACGATTGGTGCGCTTGCCAATTAATAGACCCAACAGTAAAACAAAGTAACAAGCTTTCTGCAACATTATATTTTCCGGGTCTAACAATTATAGAGCTATGAAACAGAAAATAAATGCATCAAGTATATGTCATAATCGATTATAGCACTGGGACAATCGATTACATTGATTCTGGAATGAACCTAATCGATTAAAAGAAAGAGGATAATCGATTACACTATTGCAATAAAAGGGATAATGTATCATGTATTTTGCCTAATCGATTACAAGGCATGACTAATCGATTACAGAGGTTCTGTTTGATGTATAATCAATTATATGAGTTACATAATCGATTACATTAACATAATCGATTACAGGAAAAGACATAATCGATTACACAGGCACTGGACACTTAAACTAATGGAATACAGTGAAGCATAATCGATTACAGCTCGAGGAGTAATCGATTACATTAGTGGCAGAATGTGGGGAAATATTTTTAAAGTTCAGATCCAGCTCATTTCTCCATTTCCCACTACATGCCCATGCCGTGCAACAGCTCTGAAGCCTCCAAAGCTCCTCTCTAAGGCCTATAAAAGCACCATCCATTCAAGCTACTCAAGCAATCAAGGAGAAAATCATTCATAGCTTGTATTTGTGCCTTGTGAGTTTATCTTCTGTGTATAGCTTCATTATTCTGAAACTTAGGTTCTAAATTTGCATATCCTCTCTTATTGAGAGTTAGAATTTGTGAGAGCCTTTCAATTGTATATCTACTCTATTGAGAGAGTTATTTGCTTGTAAGCACAAACACCAATCATAAAGTTTCACTATAGTTTTGAGTGGTCACAAAGGTTGGGGTTCAACCTTTGGGTATTAAGAGTTTGAGAGATTAGGTGGGGTGCCCTTGTACTAGTGAGGATTGAGTTCTTGAGTATGGGACACTAGGAAGCTGTAATTGCTCATAGCTTGTATCTCTAAAATTCAATAGTGGAAATCCTTCAAGTGGGTTGCTTGAAGGTGAGACGTACACCGGGGTGGTGGAACTCGTTATATTGGTTTACAAGCTTCTTTTCCTTAGTCTCTTGTATTTACATATTGCATCTGGCTGGTGTATTGTTTTGATTATGATTGCATTGCTTGAACTTGATTAATTTGGCTAAGCTAAGATCCTGCACACCAAGTATTTGATAAATTGCCAAAGTGAATTTTGCACTTCTTTCCTATCTTATTTCTTGCATTATACTTGTTGTCTCTTGCATATTATTATCTTGTGTTAAAGGGGAATCAATTTCAAAGGTTTTCAAGCAAAAGTTTTAAAACTCAATTCACCCATCTCTTAAGTATTGAGGCCACTTGACTAATAAGTGGTATCAAAGCTTGACTCTTGGTAGATCAAGCTTAACAGCTTTAAGAGAACAAGATGGCCTCTATCTCTTATAACATGATTCCCGAGGGTGGTGGTACAAATAGACCTAATGGAGAAGGTTATGCTTTTTGGAAAAAAAGAATGAAAATCTTTGTACAGTCTATTGATTTAAAAATTTTGAATGCAATTGAAAATGGTCCCTTCATACCTATGCATATTGTTGATGGAAAAGAAGTAGAAAAATTAATGGATGATTGGACTAGTGATGAGGAGAAAAAGGTCCAACACAATTACAAAGCTAAAAATCTCATCACCCTTGCTTTAGGTCCGGATGAGTTCTTTAGAGTTATAACTTGTAAAACTGCTAAAGAAATGTGGGACACTCTCCAAATTAACCATGAGGGAACTAGTGATGTAAAAGATTCAAAAATTAGTACACTCACTAGTCAATATGAGAGTTTTAGGTTGAACTCCGGAGAAACCATTCTTGAAATGCAAAAGAGTTTCATATTAATCATAAATCATCTTATTACCCTTGTCAAGTCTTATACTAACAAAGAACTTATTTATAAAGTGTTGAAAAGTCTTATTAGGGAATGGCAACCTCTTGTCACCGCAATCAAGCAATCTCCAATCAATGATATGTCTCTTGCAAAATTGTTTGGAAAGCTTTAAGAACAAAAGCAAGAGCTCAAGGACTTGAAGAATGCGGAGGAAGAAGAAAAGTCTTCCAAGAAGAAAGGGCTAGCTCTCAAGGCCACTTCAATTGATGAAGAAGAATCTGAAAGTGACCTTGATGAGGATGAAGAGTTTGGGTTGTTTGTGAAGAGATTCGGCAAGCTCATGAAAAGCAAGAAGTTTCAAAGAAATTTCACAAACCAAGGTAAGAAACCTATGCTCAAAGATAATACATCCTCACCCTCTTGTTTCGAATGTGGCAAGGAAGGACATTTCAAAGTTGATTGTCCAAATATAAAGAAGAAAAACAAAGAAAGAAAAGGTAGAAGAAGAGCCTATATAGCATGGGATGAAAATGATGTGAGTAGTTCCGATGATTCAGATAATGAATAAGCAAATTTATGCTTAATGGCCAACCACCAAGAAGAGCAAGATGAGGTAAATAATCTTGAACTTGATAAAGAGGAATTATTTGATGCTTTTTAAGAATTATATGATAAATATATTAAACTATCTAGTAAATATAAGTTGTCAAGAAAAACCATAGAAACTCTTGAGATGCATCTACTTGAGCAAGTAAAAGAAAATGAAATTTTGAAAAAGAAAGTTGTTCAAAATCAAACTTGCTCAAAACCATGTGAACATATCAAGAAATATGATCACCTAGAAAAGAGAATCTTAGACTTGAATAAAACTCTTGAGAAATTCACAAATGGTAGAGATAATCTAGATGCATTACTTGGCAAACAAAGATGCATGTTTAACAAATACGGTTTAGGATTTAATCCTACTAAGAAAGAAAAGCATTACAAGAATTTCTTTATGCCTCCTAGAAAATTATCATCTCCTTTTATGAAATGTAATCATTATGGTATTAAAGGTCATAATGCCTCATATTGCCATGTTAGAAAATTTGGACCAAAGGTTATAAGAAAGATGTGGGTTCCCAAAGGGACATTACCATAAACTAACCAAAAAGGACCCAATATAAAATATGTATCAAGTTCTCTAACTTGACTTGTTTTATAGGTATGCTTCAAGGCAAGCAACACCCATTGGTACCTAGATAGTGGGTGTTCAAAGCATATGACGGGTAATATGAGCAAATTCACAACATTTACACCTAAAAGAAAAGGAAGAGTCACTTATGGAGACAATACTAAAGGAAGAATCCTTAGAGTTGGAAACATTGGTAAAAACTCTTCCACTTCAATTAGTGATGTATTATATGTAGAAGGACTCAAAAATAATTTACTTAGTATAAGTCAACTATGTGACAAAGGATATAGAGTGATATTTGAATCAAATGGTTGCATAATTAAAAACAAGCAAAATAAAGAAGTAACATTTGTTGGTCAAAGAATAGATAATGTTTACATCATTGATGTTGATTGTTTGTCTTCAAATGATGTGCAACGCTTCATAACTAGAGAGGATGAATCATGGTTATGGCATAGAAGAATAACACACATCCATATAGACCATTTAAATAAACTTGTTTCAAAAGAATTAGTAATTGGTTTGCCAAAGCTAAAGTTTGAAAATAAATTTTGTGATGCATGTCAAAAGGGGAAACAAGTAAAGACATCATTTCAAGCTAAAAATGTTGTTTCAACTCAAAGGCCTTTACAACTTTTGCACATGGATTTGTTTGGACCCTCTAAGGTCAAAAGCTTTAGTAGCAATTATTATGATCTAGTGATTGTAGATGATTATTCTAGATATACATGGACATTATTTCTTACTCATAAAAATGAAGCATATCAAGCATTCAAGAAACTAGCCAAGGTTATCTAAAATGAACAAGACTCAAAGATTGTATCAATTAGAATTGATCATGGGGGAGAATTTGAAAATCAACTATTTGAAAAACATGGCATTGAACATAATTTTTCAGCTCCTAGAACTCCACAATAAAATGGAGTTGTTAAAAGGAAAAATAGATCTTTGGCGGAGCTTGCTAGAACTATGTTGAATGAAAACAATATTGCTAAACATTTTTGGGCCAATGCGGTAAATATCGCTTGTCATGTTATGAATAGATGTTTAATAAGGCCAATTTTGAAGAAAACCCCCTATGAACTTTACAAAGGTAGAAAACCAAATATATCTTACTTTCATGTATTTGGATGCAAATTCTTTATGCTTAACAATAGAAAGGATAATCTAGGAAAGTTTGATGCAAAATCTGATGAAGCAATCTTTCTTAGATATTCATCATCTAGTAAATCTTATTGAGTCTTTAACAAACAAACAAACACCATTGAAGAGTCCATTCATGTGAAATTTGATGAAAATGACCATAATTCCCTGAGAAAGGAAGATGTTAATGATCTTGTAGGTACACTTCAAGAGATGACCCTAGAAAACAAGGAAGAAGAAGGAATCAATAATTAAGTAGCTTCTCAAAATGAACAACAACAACAAACCTCTCAAAAAGAGTGGATCACATCAAAACACCATCCCATGGATAACATTATAGGTGATATCACTAAGGGTGTAAGTACTAGACACTCATTCAATACTTATAATCATTTCGCATTTGTTTCACAAATTGAGCCTAAAACCATTGATGAAGCTATTATTGATGAACATTGGATGTTGACCATGCAAGAAGAATTGAACCAATTTGAAAGAAATGAAGTTTGGGAACTTGTGCCAAAACCTAATGACAACCAAATAATAGGAACCAAATAGGTATTTAGGAACAAGCTTGACGAGAACGGCATAATCACTAGAAACAAAGCAAGGCTAGTTGCTAAGGGATATAATCAAGAAGAAGGAATCGATTATGAAGAAACGTATGCTCCCGTAGCTAGGTTAAAAGCTATTAGACTTTTACTAGCTTTTGCATGTTGTAAGGATTTCAAATTGTATCAACTGGATGTCAAAAGTGCCTTTTTGAATGGATATATTCAAGAAGAAGTATATGTTGATCAACCTCCTGGTTTTGAAAATTATCAACTTCCAAATCATGTTTTCAAACTAAGAAAAGCTTTGTATGGTTTAAAACAAGCTCCAAGAGCTTGGTATGAAAGATTGAGCAAATTCCTTTTAGAGAACAATTTTGAAAGAGGAAAAGTTGATACAACATTGTTCATTAAGCACAAAAAGAATGACATACTTTTGGTGCAAGTTTATGTGGATGATATCATTTTTGGTGCCACTAATGAGTTGCTTTGCAAAGAATTTGTTAAGATAATGCAGAATGAATTTGAGATGTCCATGATGGGAGAACTTACATTCTTCCTCGGATTTCAAATCAAGCAAACTAGAGAAGAAACCTTCATTAGCCAATCCAAATATTGTAAAGAGTTGCTCAAAAAGTTCAACATGGACAAAGCAAATGAAATTGCCACACCCATGAGCACTTGATGTTATTTGGACAAGGATGAGAGAGGTAAGGATGTAGAACTCATAAAATATCAAGGTATGATTAGATCTTTACTTTACTTAACCGCTAGTAGACCGGATATCATGTTTGCTATGTGTATGTGTGCAAGATATCAAGCATGTCCAAAAGAATCACACCTAACTACTGTAAAACATATAATGAAATATCTTGTTGGAACTCTAGATGTTGGTCTTTGGTATCCTAAAGGTGATGAATACATTCTTGTAGGATATTCTGACTCTGATTTTGCAGGATGTAAACTTGATAGAAAAAGCACAAGTGGCACTTGTCACTTGCTTGGTGGCTCACTTGTTTCATGGCATAGCAACAAGCAAGTTAGCGTGGCATTATCAACAACTGAGATAGAATATATTGCTGCTGGGAATTGTTATGCTCAAATTTTATGGATTAAACAATAACTTCTAGATTTTGGTGTTATTTTAGACCATGTGCCTTAGATATGATAATACTAGTGCTATTAATATATCTAAGAATCCTGTCATGCATTCAAGGACCAAACATATAGAAATAAGACATCATTTCATTAAAGATCATGTATTGAAAGGTGATTGTGTGCTTGAACATGTTGAAACCACTAAGCAACTAGTTGATATCTTCACTAAACCACCTACAAAAGAACAATTCATTAATATAAAGAGAGAGTTAGGAATATTAAATATTTCTAATTGTATTTGAAAAACTTTGATTGATGACTCATATTGATATCTTTGATTTACAATGTGTTTGATGATTAACAATGATGATTAATTGATGAAATAAACAAGTCTAAATCCATGTAAATTAAGTTGTTAATGTTGATTGTTCAGAAAACATGTGTTTGTACAATTCTGGGCATACTATAATCGATTATATACACAATATAATCAATTAGGAGCTTTCTGAGTGGTACATAATCGATTACACATCTATGTATAATTGATTATGGGGTTTCTATGTTGTACATAATCGATTACATATCTCTGTATAATTGATTATGGGCATTCTGTTATACATAAAATCGATTTTAGCCTCACACTAATCGATTACTGAGCTTCTGTGAAAAATTCAATCTTGATCTAATCAATTATACACATGGTCTAATCGATTGTTGAGTCTGACATTTCAAATTCTTCAGAGGAGTAATCGATTACACCCTAACCTGTAATTGATTACAGAGTCACCAGGATTGCAGATTTTAATGCTCAATCCATGTACAGGTTGGCCTAACCAATCCTAAACCTCTCCAAAACCCTAAATCCCTCCTCTAATCCCTATAAATACCTCCTCCCTCACCCTTCTCATCTCACACCACAACCCTCCTCTCTTCTATACTTCCTACCCTTCTCAAACCCCAAATCCTCCACATCTTCTTTTCTTAACAATGTATTACTCTAGAAATGTCAAAAGGGCAAGATCCTTTATTACCCAAACCAACAACCCTCTTGATTTCTCAAGGTTCTTCTCCAATCCTAAAGATCTCCATAATTTCATCAAGAAATTTTTTGAAAAGGACATCATTGCTCCTCATTTTATCAATGCTGAATTTTTTGATCACCCAAGTTTTTCTTTCACTCAATTTCTTAACACTACAATCTCATCCCCTTCCTCTCTCTCAAAGAAGAAGTTTATTACCCGGAGCTTGTTCGAGTCTTATTTTTCAATCTGAAACTTGTTGATGGTTTGAGACAAGAGTCAAGAATGTGAATCTCAAAATCACCAATTAATGACTTGTTGAAATAAGTCTCCTCCCTCTCTCTGATGCTAATTTTTCTGGTGGTCATCCTAAAGATGAATGGGATTTCAACAACATCACTGCACGACAATCCTTATAGAAAGCCGACTGACCCTGCAACAATCACAAATTACTAGGTCACCTTACTCTAAGCAATCGTCTTCTTCACTTTATTTTAGTCAAGCTCTTGGTTCCTTGTGGAGGCGACTACCCCCTTGTTGAGGAAGAAGATATAGTGCTAATATGGGCAATACAAAACCACAAGGAAATCAACTAGATTCAGCTTCTTAAGCTTCACATGCTTAAAGCCAAGGATCAATAAAAGCTACCCTATGTCATTCTTCTAACAAAGATTTTCAAAGCCTATGGTGTTAATCTTAGTGGGGAACTTCCAGAGCAGATACCCTCTAAAGCTTGCATTGGTACTCATCATCTCACCAAGATGGGGATAATTTTTGTCAATGGAGCTTCGGTCTCTAAGATGGAAGGAATTCATGCCAATATCCCATTTGAAGCACCTGCTGATGCTCCTGCTTCTGCTACCCCTGCTACCCAAGGAGAATCCTCTGCTCCTGTTGATTCCTTCACATCTCTTTATGCCTATCTTGATCGACGATTTGATAAACTTGAAACCTCACTTCAAGAATTTCAAATCATCGACCAACAACACTTTGAGATCATGGAGCAAAAATATAAGGATCTATCCAACCAACTCACCGATCTCCATTTCTTTTCTCCTAATAATTGAATTGATTTCTATGTTTTATCTTAGGATGCTTTTCTGCTTTGCCTTTATTTCTGTAATTTGCTTCAGTAATTTGCTTTAGTAATAAAGTTCTTTTCTTTTATCTCTTTCCCTTACTCGTATTATTTATTTTTGATGATTACAAAAGGGGAGAAAGATATTAGTTCATCATATTATAAGCTTATTAGAGAATCTGTAAATGGTTAATAAATGGTTAATAACAAGTGGTTCATCATAGAACCCACCAATAGTTAGTAAAAAGCTCTAAGAACTATCATTGTTAAAATAGAAATTAAGTATCTTTATGATTCTTAAAATTATGCATGAACTCCTTAAGAAAGGGGGAGAAATTTTATATGGAATAACACCCTCATGAGATGAACATAGTTTGTGATCATCAAAAATGGGGAGAATGTGATTGAAAATTGTTTCAGAATTTTGATAATGACAAAGAAAACAAATTGAAGGATCATGACATGACAATGAAGTTCATAGAGACTCAAAATGCCAAGGACAATACGCAATAAACTTCCCATAAGTTTAAAACAAAGAAATACAAGAGTCTACACTGAATCAAGACCAGACTTAAGCTTTCTGCAAAAGCATAATCAATTACAAAGACTAAGCTAATTGATTACAGAGCTGCGAAACATAAAATAAATGCATCAGGTATATGTCATAATCGATTATAGCACTGGGACAATCGATTACATTGATTCTGGAATAAACCTAATCGATTAAAACAAAGAGAATAATTGATTACACTATTGCAATAAAAGGGATAATGTATCAAGTATTTTGCCTAATCAATTACAAGGCATGACTAGTTGATTACAGAGGTTCTGTTTGATGTACAATCGATTATATGAGTTACATAATCCATTACAGTGTTGCGTATAGGAATTAAATGCATCAGGTATAATGCATAATCGATTGCAAGGATATGACATAATCAATTACATTGACATAATCGATTACAGGAAAAGACATAATCGATTACACATCCACTGGACACTTAAACTAATGGAATACACCGAAGCATAATCGCTTACAACTCAAGGAGTAATCGATTACACTAGTGTCAGAATGTAGGCAAATATTTTTAAAGTTCAAATCCAATTTATTTCTCCATTTCCCAATCCATTTCCATGTTGTGCAACAGCTCTGAAGCCCTGGTATACATGTCCAATTTATTTCTCTCCTTGCCCCATTTGAAAATGATGCCCTGGTATACATATTGCTGCTTCAAGATCACTAGTAGCAATAAACTCATTTCTCAATTTCATAGCAGCATATTCACATGTCTCTCCTTCCCCTAACTCCATAATGTTGCCTAGGTAAAAGTTGATCTCATCTCTATCATATGAAAGCCAATGGCTTCCCACGTATGTCCTACGATCACCTTCACCATCCTTAGGCCATGCATTGGCATAGAATTCCTTGACGATTTTTAGATCATATTTCTCCCTTGGATAGCATATCTTCAACCAGTTCCTCCTTCTAATAACCTGCAGAAAGGCATCGCACTCTCCCAAAGCTAAATCCATATTTCTTTCTGGAATAAAGGTCCAGAATTGTCCTGAATTTTGTTCCTGAATTTTGGAGCATTGTCCTGGTCATCGGTGCATGGCCTCTTTCCCTTATTCCTTCTAGAACTTCTTGTTGGAGAAATGGTTGTAGGGGAAACAGGTTTAACGTGCTTTGTTCCAGCCATCTGTAATGTACTTAGCAATCATCATATCAAATGGCAAGATAAAGGGTAAGTCTCTAACAATTTCAGTAGCAATTTCAGTGAGCTTAGAGATTTCTTACTCAATGTATCAGGATGCATCTATTTCCAAATAAAGCATGCCTATTAGTGACTAAGGAAAACAACAGTGATTTTATTTAGCAAGACAATATCAGTTCAATCCGTTAACATCAAGCATGTATGACACATTCTAAACTTTTATCGGATAGTTAGTGTGCACCCTTAAAATAGAAGAAAGTTTTCACAATGTTCACTTGAAAATAATTAATCAAATCAAGATTGAATGAACAAATTCAGGTGAAGTAGACCATTCTATCATATAAGTAGGAAAAACAGAGAAATTGAATATGGCAATTGAAACACAAGTAACGTGCTAAATAGAAACCGACGAAGAAGTGCTAAATAGAAATTGAAAAGGAGGAGAAAATAGGGTTATAGGAGTTAAAATAGGGTGCGGTTACAGATTCTGCAATAATGGCTTATTTTAAAATTTGAAAACTTGTATTAGGTGGTAGTTTAAAAGTTCCTCGCTTGAGCGAGCATATCACGCTTAAGCGTGATCATGTTCATTAGTTTCGCTCGGATGCTCTATTGCCACGCTTGAGCGTGGTTACTACCTGATGCTTATTTTTCTCGCGTTTGAGCGAGGCAAGTCACGCTTGGGCATGAAAACAACCCTGATGCTGTTTTAAATCTCACGCTTAAGCATCCCTTTGAGCGTGGTACCCTCCTAACACTTGGTTTCTTTTTGCTTAAGCGAGGTAAGTCACCTTAAGCGTGATCGGGTGGGTTTTGAAAACTTTCATTTGGCAGACTTTATTTTTTTGTCTTCACGCCTGAGCATGGCTTGTGCGTTGGAACAGAATGCCTCTTACCTTGCCACGCTTGAGCGTGGCTTGCTTCAGCTTAGGCGAGAATTTGGACAGTATGTAACTTGCATTGACTCGCTTAAATATGGAGACTCACGCTTAAGCATGTATAAACCTGATACTTTTATTTTCTTTCCTTTCTCAAGCTTTGAAATCATTCGCTTGAGCGAATTTAAGATGGAATTAAAAGTGAATTTCCTAGCTAGAGTGTGGCAAGTTACGCTTGAGCGTGACGCTTGACATTGGCTGAAACTTGTCCTCTCCTTTGAAGTTTGCATTTGGAATATGAAGTTGGTTAATGAATGTGATAAGTTGATCTGAAAAGAAAGGAAAGAAAACTTCAAACACAACATACAGACTAATTAAAATCAAATCAACAAAATGAATAGAAAATATAAATGATTAGGTTGCCTTCCAAAAAGCGTTTTGTTTAACGTCATTAGCTTGACGCCTGGCTGCTTGCTCATGGATCCTTCAAATGAATGATGGTGGTGACCTTTTCCACTTCTTCTAGATAAGGTTTAAGTCTTTGACCATTTACCACCCAGGTTTTCTCTGATTTAGGGTCTTGCAACTTAATGACCCCATAAAACCTTACTTCTTTCATTGTGAATAGCCCTAACCATTTAGACTTCAGTTTTCCTGGGAACAATTTTAGCCTTGAATTAAACAGAAGCATGGATTATCCTAGATAAAAACTCTTCTTTACAATTTTCTTGTCATGGTATGCCTTCATTCTTTCCTTATAAATCCTTGAAGATTCATAGGCTTCCAACCTCCACTCTTCCAACTTCTACATCTGAATTTTTCTTTCTTGAGCTGATGCCTTGGGATTATAGCTGAGTACTTTCATTGCCCAAAATTCCTTGTGTTCAAGCTCCACATGAGGATGGCAACTTTTTCCATACACCAACTGGTAAGGTGAAAATCCAGTTGGTGCTTTGTAGGCTGTCCTATATGCACACAAAGCGTCATCAAGCTTTAAGGACCAATCTTTCTTGTTTTGGCCAATTGTCTTTTCTAATATCCTCTTGATTTCTCTATTGGACATCTCTACTTGGCCATTGGGTAGAGGGTGATATGGAGATGTTACCTTGTTCTTTACTCCATAATGTTCTAGACACCTTTGAAGTTGCATATTGCAAAAATGAGATCCTCCATCACTTATAAGCACACGAGGGGTACCAAACCTGCTAAAAATGTTTCCCTTGAGAAACTTGATCACAACTTTGGCATCAGCTTTAGCACAGGCCATTGCTTCTACCCACTTTGTCATATGATCCACTACTACAACAATGTATTCATTTGAAAATGAAGTAAGTAAGGGTCCAATGAAGTCTATACCCTACCAGTCAAATACTTCTACTTCAAGAATGGTGGTTAATGGCATCTCGTTCCTTTTTGATATGCTTCCTATCTTCTGACATGCATCACAATGTTGTACAAAAACATTAGCATCCTTAAACAGTGAAGGCCAATAAAAACCTGGTTGAAGAATCTTAGTTGTTGTCCTCTCTCCATTGAAGTGTCCTCCATAAGGTGAGCTGTTGATAAGTCTTGAAAAGACTTAATTATTTCATCTTTTATTTGACTCAATTCATTAAATATTTAGTTTAGCACTATTATTTAATAAATTGTTAATAATTCTTATTTTATTTATTTATTTCAAAAGTGTTTAATTTATGCAAGAAAATGATTAAAAATAATAATTAGATAAAGAAATTTGTTTATTTATAATTTCACTAAGCCAACGTACAAACGCTAGGCAATTGTTTGTTTTTATGTGCAGGAGCAGTTCATGCTCAAGCTTGAAGGATGCAAGCTCAAGTGAGAGATCCCATGCAAAGTACATGAAAAGAAAGAAAGGAAAGCACGATCTCGCTCAAACGAGAAAGCTCACGCTCAAGCGTGAGTCCAAAATAGCTCTTCACGCTCAAGCTTCTTCATCACGCTCAAGCGTCTCTCCCATAGTGCAGTGTATATTTCGAGCTCGCTCAAGCGCGAGTACATCACGCTCAAGCGTGATTCTGTTGCGTAGTTAGTTATTTTTCCCTCTAAAAGAAGCTCTGCACCGTTTCTGATGTATTGCTACTATACTTTAGTAATTTAAGTATTGAGTTGTAATTATTTATTTATTTGTAATTATGTAATTAGTTTAGTTAGTTTAATTATTAATTAAGGTTTCTTTGTAATTAATTAAGTTAGTTAGTTAGTTATTTGCATATATATACTTATACATACTCTCTGTGAAGACACACGGAGACAGTAGACAAAAAAATACGATTCCTTTTCCCATTTTCAATCTCTCTAATTTTTTTCTCTCTCTAAATTCTCTCATCCATGTCTCTCCACATTCCTTCGACAGAATCCATTTCCATGGATTTCTAAGTCCCTAGGGTTGGGATTGTGAAGGTTTGCAATGAATTCTTGAAAGTGTATTGAGGAAGTCAACTTCTAATTCACGAGGAGAACAAGCTGAGGAGTGGATCTACTTGCTGGATTGACAAATCCAGATCTGATGAAGAATCTCACCAGTGAGAAATCATGGTTGAGACTTAGGTAACTTCCAGCTTCCTAACTAATTCAGGCCTAGTAATTAGGTGAATAGTTAGGGTTCAACCCCCAATTTCGCATTAGATTTCTCTATTAATTGAGCACCTAAGGGATTAGGGTTTAATGCTTAGGAATCAGTGTTATTCACCTAAGGAATTAGGGAGTAACCATCTGTGGATTGTCCTCTTGAGTCTGAAGATTGATTAAACCTTAATTGCATGTTTCTTGATGAAATTGTAAGCTAAAGCAATCTTAACCTATCTTCCATTAATCACATTTCATCTTTCATACTGTCTCTAAAAATACAAAAATATAGAAAGCATAAAAACAACAAAAATAGAATGAACTCTATCTGCATTGTGTTGGTTCAGCTTGTATCAGTCTAAGATTGAGGTAATTACCACAATCCCTGTAGGAACGATCAAATATATTACAAATTTAACGATTGGTGCGCTTGCCAAAAGAATAAATCCTCCGAGAATTATGCATCAAGTTAATAGCTCTGGATTTACACACTAAGTTAATGGCGCCATTGCCGGGGATTGTTGAGTAATATCAACAATCCTTGGACCGGTACTAGACTGAACCGTTTAATTTTGTTTTTGCATTTAGTAAGTAGTTTAATTCTTGTTTTTAGTATAGTAGTAGTTTGTTTTTGTGTAGTTATAGCAGTAGCTTTAATAGTGTTTGTGTCTAACATTTAGTGTATGCAGTCAAGGAACAGAGGAGAGCCTTTCTTCTTTGATCCTGATATTGATTTGTTGGAGCGTAAGCTTAGAAAGGAAAAAAAGCAAAAAGAGCAGAAAGAAATGGAACAGAGGAGAGTTACACTAGGTGACTACTCCAGGCCTACTGAAGAAGGATCGCAATCTAGCATCCTTAGGCCTCCGATTGCAGCCAATAATTTTGAACTCAAACCGGCTTTGCTGCAGTTGGTTAGAAATGATCAATTCGGAGGAAGTGAGGTTGAGGATCCAAATTTGCATCTAGCAACCTTCCTCCAAATTTGTGATACTGTGAAAATGAATGGCGTCCCTAAAGAGGCAATAAGACTGAGATTATTTCCTTTTTCTTTAAGGGACAGAGCAAAAGCCTGGTTGCAGAGCCAACCAAGAGGTAGTATCTCTACTTGGGAGGATTTACAAAGAAAATTTTTGATTAAGTATTTCCCTCCTTCCAAGTATGCTAAGTTGCGCACTGAAATCACTTGTTTCCAACAGAGAGAGGGTGAATCTCTAATGGAAGCATGGGATAGATATAAAGAGAGTTTAAGGAAATGCCCTCATCATCAAATCACTGATGTGCAGCAAGTTACTATATTCTATAATGGTGTAAGACCAGCTACTAGGGTCTTGATTAATGCCTCAGCTGGAGGTTCATTAACCACCAAAACTATAGAAGAAGCTATAGAACTGATAGATGTTATGGCTTCTAATGAATGTCTGGTTAGCAAAAGGAGCCAAATCCCTAAGAGAGGGATACTAGAATTGGAAGTACAAGATGCTTATTTGGCTCAAAGTAAGTTGATGACTCAGGCTTTAGAGAAATTTGTTAGGAAATCCCTAAGCATGAGCAGCGGAAAAATTAAAGGGATTCCATAGGATTTGCAAGGTTCCGTGTTTCAAAGCACAAAAAAAAACAATTTCGAAATTATTTAGGTTACCTCTTGAAGAACTCCGAAGCAGTCGTAGCCTCGTCCTTTAGGAGTCCACACGAGCACTCCCACCAGAATCGCAACACTTGCCAACTGCTAGGTTGACGGCGTGTAGCTCTTGCAACTTTTTGCGAATTTTGTGTCTCACTTGAGTGAACGGCCTATGAGCATCTTATGCTCTATTTATAGGCTTAGGTTTGACCTAATTTGTTCTCTCTAAAAGTGGGCTCCTTACTCATTCCAAATGAGTTAGGCCCAATAGCTTTATTTTAGTCCAACTAAAATAAGACAACATTTTCTGATGGGCTTACTCTATGTGTGTGACCCTATAGGTAAAATACCCGGTCATATTAATAATAAACTATTTTATTATTAATATAAAATAAGAGCGGCATCTAGCAATGCATCATTATGTCCGAATATTATTAACATAACCTATAAGTGATAATTATTTAATACGTTTATTCCTTTTGTCACGATATCCTAATTGGGCCCAAGGCATGGTCGCGTCATCCTTGTACGGCCCAATTTATTTTACTTGATACCGGAGTAGACTGGATCCGAATAAATATCTAATATTTATTCTTTCTAGCATGGCCATGCGTTTTCTTAGTCTTACTCCATCAAGTGGCCTATGGATATCACTCCTGTCACATAGGAGAGACAAATCCCATCTACATCACTCACATCCCTCTGCATAATTTGTTCATTGCCTAATCACAACCTTTATAGTCCTCTTGTTACAGAAGACGTTTAATTGTATTAAAACAATAAACTCCTCATGTAGGAATCGTAGTGACTTCAGGTCGAAGGACTACATATACCATTATCACATTGAGAATCGTTTATGACAATCATGTAACGATCCATGCAACGTTCTCATGGTGGGTCTGTCCAGTACATCATTACTCTTAATGTGTACCCGTGTGAAGACTCGATATCATCTATATCTATGATCTGTGAGATCAGGTCATCAGTACACTCACACACTAGTCTCAGTGTATTTACATGTCCCCATGTAAATACTTAACTAGGGACATTTTAGGAATAATTTTTATATGACCTATTACTCCAAGGATAAATATGTTTAAAACAACTTTAAACTGAAATATTTATTCAATTGATAAGTAGAAAAATGATACAAATGAAAAAGCATAAAGGCTCATAGTGCATACACCAACAATCTCCCACTTGCACTAGAGCCAATCAGACATTTGCCTAATGCCTAATGATCTAGTGTGCCCCTCATGTTTTTGTTGTGTAAGAGGTTTTGTGAGTGGGTCAGCAATATTCTCATCAGTATGCACCTTACATATCTTTACATCTCCTCGGTCAAGGATCTCTCGAATGAGATGAAATCGCCTAAGTATATGCTTGGATCGTTGATGTGATCTAGGTTCCTTAGCTTGTGCGATTGCTCCACTATTATCACAGTAGAGACTTATAGGGTCCACAATGCTAGGAATAATCCCAAGTTCTGTTATGAACTTCTTGATCCATACTGCCTCTTTTGCAGCATTTGAGGCAGCAATATACTCAGACTCTGTAGTAGAATCAGCAACTGTCTCTTGCTTTGAACTCTTCCAGCTTACAGCGCCACCATTTAGACAAAACACGTACCCAGATTGCGATCTTGAGTCATCCTTATCAGTTTGGAAGCTAGCATCAGTGTAACCTTTTACAATGAGCTCTTCTTCCCCTCCATATATCAAGAATGCATCCTTAGTTTTTCTTAAGTACTTCAGGATATTCTTGACAGTAGTCCAGTGACTTTCACCGGGATCAGACTGGTATCTGCTCGTCATGCTTAAAGCGTACGAGACATCTGGTCGGGTACATATCATGGCATACATGATTGATCCAATAGCAGATGCATATGGAATCTTATTCATTCGTTCTCTTTCTTCTTTAGTGGAAGGAGATTGAGCTTTTGATAAGCTTATGCCATGAGCCATAGGCAAAGTTCCTTTCTTGGAATCTTGCATGTTAAACCTTTTTAACACTTTGTCTATGTATGTATTCTGACTTAGGCCAAGAAGTTTTCTTGATCTATCTCTATAGATCTTAATTCCCAACACGTAGGTTGCTTCACCTAAGTCTTTCATAGAAAAACAGCTTCCCAACCAACTCTTCACAGATTGAAGAGTAGGAACGTCATTTCCAATAAGTAGTATGTCATCAACATACAGGACCAGAAAAACAATTGTGCAGTCACTAACCTTCTTGTAGACACAAGGTTCATCCTCATTTTTAGTAAAGCCAAATTGTTTAACAGCTTCATCAAAACGAAGATTCCAGCTTCTGGAAGCTTGCTTAAGTCCATATATAGAACGTTGTAGCTTGCACACCTTCCTGGATGCTTCAGGCTTAACAAAGCCTTCAGGTTGTGTCATGTACACTTCCTCAAGAAGATTTCCATTAAGGAAAGCAGTCTTGACATCCATTTGCCATATCTCATAATCATGGTATGCAGCAATAGCAAGCAGAATCCGAACAGACTTTAGCATAGCAACTGGGGAAAAAGTTTCATCATAGTCTATACCATGTATTTGCTTGAAACCTTTAGCCACCAACCTTGCTTTAAAGGTACTTATATTACCATCCATGTCAGTTTTCTTTTTGAAAACCCACTTGCATCCTATAGGTTTTACCCCTTCAGGTGCATCAACCAAGTTCCAAACTTGATTAGTGTACATGGAGTCCATTTCAGATTCCATGGCTTCTAGCCATTTCTCAGATTCTGAACTTGCAATGGCCTCTTCATAAGATGTTGGCTCATTTTGATCCATTAGGAATACATCTCCTTCCTGAGTTACAAGAAATCCATATCTTTCAGGTTGTTGACGTATTCTACCTGATCTACGCAAGTCTTGTGCTACTGGAGCTGGTGTTATCACAACATTTTGTGGGTCCTGCTCCACTTCCACCATTGGCTCTTCAATGCCTTGTGAGTCTTGAATTTCTTCAAGTTCTACTTTCCTCCCACTGATTCTTGTAGAGATGAATTCCCTTTCTAAGAATACAGCATTCCGAGCAACAAACACTTTGCCCTCAGTAGGATTGTAAAAATAATAACCCTTAGTTTCTTTTGGGTATCCCACAAAAAGACATTTATCTGACTTGGGCCCAAGTTTATCAGAACTTTGGCGTTTAACATAAGCTTCACAGCCCCAAATCTTAAGAAAAGACATACTAGGTCGTTTCCCAGTCCATATCTCATATGGTGTCTTTATGACAGCCTTTGATGGAACACGGTTAAGTGTGAAAGTTGCTGTCAACAAAGCATGTCCCCAGAATGAGTTAGGGAGGTCAGTTTGACTCATCATTGATCGAACCATGTCCAACAAGGTTCTATTTCTCCGCTCAGAAACCCCATTCCATTCTGGTGTTCCAGGGGGAGTAAGTTGAGATATAATCCCACACTCTTTAAGATATTCATCAAACTCTAGGCTCAAATATTCACCACCTCGATCAGATCGAAGTGCTTTAATTGTCTTGCCAAGTTGGTTCTCTACTTCATGTTTAAACTCCTTGAACTTTTCAAAGGATTCTGATTTATGTTTCATGAGAAACACAAATCCATATCTACTAAAATCATCAGTAAAAGTGATGAAGTAACTAAAACCTCCCCTAGCCATTGTCCCTATGGGCCCACATACATCACTATGTATCAAGCCAAGAAGATCACTCGCCCTTTCACCTTTTCCGGTAAAAGGGGTCTTGGTCATCTTCCCTAATAAACAAGATTCACATGTATCTATTGATTCAAAATCAAAAGATTCTAAATATCCATCTTGATGGAGTTTAGAAATGCGTTTCTCATTTATATGTCCTAGGCGACAATGCCAAAGATAAGTTGGGTTTAAATCATTTGTTTTAACCCTTTTAGTATTAATGTTATAGATAGGGGTTTCGAGATCTAGAACATAAAGTCCATTACTCAAATTTGCACAACAATAAAACATGTCTTTTAAATAAACTGAACAACTATTGTTCTTTATTGTAAAGGAAAATCCTTTCTTATCAAGACAAGAAACAGAAATAATGTTTCTCCTTATTGCCGGAACAAAATAACAATTGTCCAATTCAAGGACTAACCCTGAGGGCAAGGATAAAAAATAAGTCCCTACAGCTAATGCAGCAACTCTTGCTCCATTTCCAACGCGTAGGTCTACCTCACCCTTCATCAACTGCCTACTCCTTCTTAGATCCTGCACATTAAGACAAATGTGAGATCCACATCCAGTATCTAATACCCATGATGTTGAAGTTGACATGTTAATTTCTATAACAAAAATACCTGAAGTGGAAGTCTCACTTCCTTTCTTCTTAAGCTCTTCTAGGTACTTTGGACAGTTTCTCTTCCAGTGTCCCTTTTGTCCACAATGGTGACATTTACCTTCCTTAGCCACCCCGCCCACAGGTTTTAAGGCTGATGTACTTGGCTTATCCTTGCCTTTCCAAATCTTCTTGCCATTTCCTACAATACCCTTTCCTTTGCCTTTATACATGCCCTTTCCTTTACCTTTGCCAGAATTGACCATCATTATGGCCTTGCCCTTTCCTTTAGAAATATTGGGCTCAGCAGTCCTCAACATATTGAGTAGCTCTGGCAATGTTTTGTCCAATGCATTCATGTTGTAATTCATGATGACTGGCTTAAAACTGTCAGGTAATGATTTCAAAATGAGATCGGTAGCCAACTTCTGAGGGAAGGGGAATCCTAGCCTAGCTAGATTCTCCAAGTACCCAATCATTTTGAGCACATGAGGTCCTACAGAACCTCCCTCTTCAAGTCTGCAGCTAAATAGGGCTGAAGAAACTTCATATCTTTCTTGGTCAGCTTGACCTTGATATAGTTTCCTTAGGTTTTCGATCATATCGAAAACCTCCATATGCTCATGTTGCTTCTGAAGCTCAGGAGACATAGTTGCCAGCATAAGGCATTGGACATCTAAAGCGTCATCCTGATGCTTCTTGTAAGCATCCTTGTCAGCTTTAGAGGCATTGTTCGCGGGTGGTTCCGGAATCGGACCTTCCAGGACATACTGCTTTTTCTCTTGTTTGAGGACAATCCTCAAATTTCTATACCAGTCAAGGAAGTTAGAACCAGACAATTTTTCTTTGTCTAGGATTGATCGCAACGAAAGGTTTGAAGGTGTGTTTGACGTCATGGTTATCTAAAACAGAAAATATGTAGTAAGTATCATTTTCAAAACATATTTAAATTATGGTCATTTAAATTAAATATGTCTCCCACTATTTTGATTCAAAACAAAAATACCCTCCACGAATCAGAAAATCCCGTTGGAAGATTTTCTAGTGGGCTAAGATCCATATTTTGCCAAGCGTTAAGTCAGCTTTGGCTGATCACCTAATACTTGGTTATTTAGGTAGGAAACTTTTTCCAATTGTATCTTTATACAACTCTTAGTCATTGGGTTAAGTAACCATTACTTATTATTCATCTTATGAATATTTAGCCCAATGTTTACGCCTCTAAGTTATATTCAATCCAATTGAAAACTTAGTTAAGTTAAAGCCCAATAAAACAGTTTGGATACTACCATTATCCCATCGCGTCTTACTAATATAAATAATAGTGCCCTGCTTTGGCAGACCCACTATTTATTGACATTAGTGTTGACGAGTGTACTTATTGGAAGGCGTTTATAACTTAATATTATTTTGAGGGATTTTAATTTATTTTAAAATTACCGTCTTTGTTAAACGCTTTAACGTAATAAAATTATCCCCAAAACATGCAAACGAAATTGTGAGATGGTTATGGTCTTCCTAGAAGAAAAAAAATAAAAAAAAATGAATAAACCTAGAGGAACTATATAGCCAAGGCTTCATGAAGTCCTACTTCTTGAACCCACCATCCTCTTGGAGTCACCACTCCTTGGTTCCTTTCAAAGACAAAAGCGCTTAGAGTCACCACTCTAGTTTTCTTCTAGATCTCTACTTTGTTGCCTCGATCAAGATTACAAGATTTTTAAAGAAACTCGCTTTACATACGAGTGAAGGGTTGAGAAAAGAAATACAACAGAATGAAGAGAGGCACAGCACGCAGGCTGTATTTAAATAAAATAACTAAGACCATAACCATTCACCATGCAACGTGTTAATTAATTAATTATAACCCATTTGAAATAATTTTAAAAAAAAATAAATTTTAAACGGGCCATTAAACACGTGGGTCGGTAATAAGGCGCTACGCAGAGAATGTACGGGGGTCCCGCTACCCGGTTAGCGGGCGGGGGTCAAGGGGGGGCCGCCCCTTGCGGGGTGCGGGGCAGCGCCCCGGCCCAAAATTTTAGTACTGTAGTCAGGTTGGTTCCCAGGAAAGAGAGGTGGGTCCGGTGTGACCGCTTAAGTACCAAATCTTTCCTAGCCAGAACGTCCCACTGACCATTAACAGCTCTAAAATTTCGGCTAGGGTTTCAACCACTTTGAAACCCTAATTCCTTGTTGCGAACACTTCACAACGCAGCCGTCAAGGCACATGGAGGCAGCGCCGTCTAGGGTTTCAAAACCTAGAATTCAATTTGCGCTAATGCCAACATGCAATGCCTTTCCATGACGGCCGTCTAGGTTTCAACTCTTGAACCCTAGATTAAGGAACGGCCATGGTTTAACACTTAAACCTTATCACTTAACGCCCCATAACATGAACCATTCATGTTCGAAGATCAACTCAATTGATTCAAAGTTTGTACGATGACAATCATATGAGTAAAACACATATCAAAATTGCATAAACTCATACATCATACAAATTTAAACGGCAACAACATACATACTAAAATTAAGAAACTTTATAACATGCATCATATACAATTTATAAAGAATAACTCAAAATTATATGTATCATGCCAAAACAGAGGTCATACCATATACATGATTAATCATTGTAATAATATGCATCATATGCGATAACTCAAAATAGCAACATAATCATGCATGTTTATTTTCGAATCCTAGTTTCACAAAACATTTTCGCAAAACAAAATTGCAAAGCTTTAAACAACGAAACGATTTCGCAAATCATATTTTCCAAAAGCTCTTGCAAACGAAAACATATCATCATAAAATATAAACAAATGCCCAAAACACGGTTTTGCAACCAGGCTCTGATACCACTGTTAGGAAATCCCTAAGCATGAGCAGCGGAAAAATTAAAGGGATTCCATAGGATTTGCAAGGTTCCGTGTTTCAAAGCACAAAAAAAAACAATTTCGAAATTATTTAGGTTACCTCTTGAAGAACTCCGAAGCAGTCGTAGCCTCGTCCTTTAGGAGTCCACACGAGCACTCCCACCAGAATCGCAACACTTGCCAACTGCTAGGTTGACGGCGTGTAGCTCTTGCAACTTTTTGCGAATTTTGTGTCTCACTTGAGTGAACGGCCTATGAGCATCTTATGCTCTATTTATAGGCTTAGGTTTGACCTAATTTGTTCTCTCTAAAAGTGGGCTCCTTACTCATTCCAAATGAGTTAGGCCCAATAGCTTTATTTTAGTCCAACTAAAATAAGACAACATTTTCTGATGGGCTTACTCTATGTGTGTGACCCTATAGGTAAAATACCCGGTCATATTAATAATAAACTATTTTATTATTAATATAAAATAAGAGCGGCATCTAGCAATGCATCATTATGTCCGAATATTATTAACATAACCTATAAGTGATAATTATTTAATACGTTTATTCCTTTTGTCACGATATCCTAATTGGGCCCAAGGCATGGTCGCGTCATCCTTGTACGGCCCAATTTATTTTACTTGATACCGGAGTAGACTGGATCCGAATAAATATCTAATATTTATTCTTTCTAGCATGGCCATGCGTTTTCTTAGTCTTACTCCATCAAGTGGCCTATGGATATCACTCCTGTCACATAGGAGAGACAAATCCCATCTACATCACTCACATCCCTCTGCATAATTTGTTCATTGCCTAATCACAACCTTTATAGTCCTCTTGTTACAGAAGACGTTTAATTGTATTAAAACAATAAACTCCTCATGTAGGAATCGTAGTGACTTCAGGTCGAAGGACTACATATACCATTATCACATTGAGAATCGTTTATGACAATCATGTAACGATCCATGCAACGTTCTCATGGTGGGTCTGTCCAGTACATCATTACTCTTAATGTGTACCCGTGTGAAGACTCGATATCATCTATATCTATGATCTGTGAGATCAGGTCATCAGTACACTCACACACTAGTCTCAGTGTATTTACATGTCCCCATGTAAATACTTAACTAGGGACATTTTAGGAATAATTTTTATATGACCTATTACTCCAAGGATAAATATGTTTAAAACAACTTTAAACTGAAATATTTATTCAATTGATAAGTAGAAAAATGATACAAATGAAAAAGCATAAAGGCTCATAGTGCATACACCAACAAAATTAAGTGTACAGATTTCAGAACTTCAAAAGCCTAGTCAAGTTTGTATGATAAGCTGTGATTTCTGTGGTGGAGATCATGAAAATGGCATGTGTGATCCAAATATGCCTACTGAGCAAGTGAATTATATGGGGCAGCAACAATTTCAAAGGAATTATCCCTCTAATTCCTTTAATCCGAACTATAGGAATCACCCCAATTTTTCATGGCAGAAAGGTCCACATTTGAATCAGAACATGCCACAAAATCAAACCATAAATAGATCACAACAATCTCTCCCCCCTCCTTCTAAAGAAAAATCAGAACTTGAGAATGTGCTGTCTCAGTTCATTCAGGCCACTCAGGCCAGTTTTAAAAATCAAGAAGTGTCCATTCAAAATTTAGAAAATCAGGTTGGACAGCTATCAAAACAATTAGCTGAGAGATAGTCTGGCAACTTTCCTAGAGATACTGAGGTAAATCCTAGGGAACATTGCAAGGCGATAACCACCAGGAGTGGGAAAGTTCTTATTCCTACTCCAAGTCAGGAAAATAGTTTAGAAAAAGATGAAGAAAAAGAAAAAGAGTAGGAAAGTGAGCAAGTTAATAATGAAACTGAAAATAAAGTTGAAACAGAAAAAGAAAAAGAAAACCAAGTTCATCAGAAGAAAAAGAAAAAGGCTGATTTGATCTTGGAAGAAGCTTCTAAGATAACTCCTAAAAAATTAAAGAATGCTCTATTTCCTTATAGATTTAAAAAATAAATAGAGGAGCAAGAGTTTGCTAAGTTCTTGGATGTGTTTAAAAAGCTTCATATAAATATTCCTTTTGCTGAGGCATTGCAGGAGATGCCTTCATATGCTAAATTTTTAAAAGAACTTCTGTCTAAGAAGAGAAAGCTTAAAGGAGATGAGATGATTGCTCTCACTCAAGAGTGCAGTGCAATTATTCAAAAGAAACTCCATCAGAAGCTGGAAGATCCTGGATCTTTTACAATACCTTGTGCAATAGGGGATGTTCATGTAGGAAGTGCCTTATGTGATCTAGGAGCTAGCATAAACTTGATGCCTTTATCCTTAATGAAGAAGTTAGGAATTGATGACCTGCAACCAACTCGTATGTCTTTGCAGTTGGCTGATAGGTCTATCAAATATCCTCATGGGATGCTGGAAGATCTATTAGTTAAGGTAGATAAGTTTATCTTCCTAGCAGATTTTGTAGTTTTGGATATGGAAGCTGATAAAGTAATTCCATTGATTTTAGGAAGACCCTTTTTAGCTACAGGTAGAGTTTTAATTGATGTAGAGAAAGGAGAACTCATGCTGAGAGTTCAAGAGGAGCAAGTAACTTTTAATGTCTTTAATGCTATGAAACATCCAGCTGAGAAGATGGATTGTTTTATGATTGAAGAAATTAAAAGTTATAATACTCCTATGCTGTTAAAAACTGAAGAAGAGATTTTACAAGCCTTTTTGGAGGATTATTTTGACTCTGAGATTAAGGAGTTAAATGACTCACATTCTGCATTACTGAACCTACTTGAAGCATATGAAGTAGGTGAGTTTGAAAATGAAAAGAAAGAAAATTTGAATAATACTGAACTTGAGAAAGGTAAGGAGGTGTTTGAAGAAAAACATGAATTAAAACCCTTGCCTTCTCACTTGAAATATGTTTTCTTAGGAGATAATGAATCACATCCTGTAATCATTAATGCTGATTTAAAAGATAAGGATGTAGAAAAATTGATAGGGATTTTAATAAAACATGAATCTGCTATTGGTTGGAACATCGCTGATTTAAAGGGAATTAGCCCATCATTCTGTATGCATAAAATTTTAATGGAAGATGACTATTCCCCTGTTGTTCAGCCATAAATAAGATTAAACCCCATAATGAAAGAAGCTATAAGGAAAGATGTGGTTAAACTTCTTGATGCAGGAATTATCTATCCTATCTCGGACAGAGCTTGGATTAGTCCAGTCCAAGTGGTGCCTAAGAAAGGAGGGATGACCACTGTTAAGAATGAAAAAGGTGAAGTCATTGCCACTAGACAAACTACAGGTTGGAGAATATGTATAGATTATAGAAGGCTTAATGACTCCACTAGAAAAGACCACTTCCCTTTACCATTTGTAGATCAAATGCTTGAAAGGCTGTCAGGCCATGAGTATTACTGCTTCCTTGATGGGTATTCTGGTTACAACCAAATTGTGGTTGACCCAAAAGATCAAGAGAAGACAGCCTTCACCTGTCCCTATGGAATCTTTGCTTATAGGCCCATGCCATTTGGTTTGTGCAATGCACCAGCAACCTTCCAAAAGTGTATACTGGCAATTTTTGGGGACATGGTAGAGAAGTTCATTGAAGTATTCATGGATAACTTCTCTGTGTTTGGAAGTAGTTTTGATATATGCCTCAACAACCTATCTAAAGTACTGGTGAGATGTCAAGAGACTAATTTTGTCCTTAACTAGGAAAAATGTCACTTTATGGTTAAAGGAGGGATAGTCCTTGGCCACAAAATCTCTGCTGAGGGCATTCAGGTAGATAGAGCCAAGGTTGATATCATTGAAAAACTTCCTCCTCCAATTAATGTGAAAGGAGTGAGGAGTTTCTTAGGATGTGTTGGCTTTTATAGGAGGTTCATTAAGGATTTTTCAAAAATAGTAAAGCCTTTGACTGAGTTGCTTGTGAAAGACCATGTTTTTATTTTTGATGAAAAATATGTCAAGGCTTTCAAAAATTTGAAACAGAGATTGATTTCATCTCCAATCCTTGCAGCACCTGATTGGTCTTTACCATTTGAACTAATGTGTGATGATGCAAGTGATTTTGCTGTAGGAGCTGTGCTGGGTCAGAAGAAAGAAAAATTAACAAATGTCATTTATTATGCCAGCAAAGTATTGAATGAGAATCAATTAAATTACACCACTACTGAAAAAGAAATGCTTGCTGTGGTGTATGCATTTGATAAATTCAGAGCTTACTTAATTGGTGCTAAGGTCATTGTGTATACAGATCATTCAGCAATTAAGTACTTGCTAGCTAAAAAAGAATCTAAGCCAAGGTTGATCAGGTGGGTTCTTTTACTCCAAGAGTTTGATTTAGAAATAAGAGACAAAAAGGGAGTAGAAAACTCAGTTGCTGATCAATTATCTCGTCTGGAAGGTGAATATGATTCTATTTTAATTAAAGAAGAATTTTCGGATGAGAGGTTGATGACAATTATCACAGGGCCATGGTATGCTGATATGGCCAACTTTAAAAGTGCCTCTGTGGTACCTGAAGGTTGGACAACCCAAATGAAGAAAAAATTCTTTCATGATAGTAAAATATTTTTTTGGGATGATCCGTTTCTTTATAAGATAGAAGTAGATGGAGTTATCAGGAGATGTGTGCCTGAATCTGAGCAAGAAAGACTCTTGTGGCATTGCCATGACTCCTATTATAGAGGACACCATGGTGCCTCCAGAACAGCAGTAAAAGTTTTGCAAAGTGGCTTTTATTGGCCAACCATTTTTTAGGATGCTAAAATGTATGTTCAAAGGTGTGATAAGTGTCAAAGAAGTAGAGGTCTCTCTGCTAAAGCTGGCATGCCTTTGACAAATATTTTAGTTGTGGAGTTATTTGATGTTTGGGGCATTGACTTCATGGGACCATTTCCAAAGTCATTCTCCAATGAATATATCCTTGTTGCTGTGGATTATGTCTCTAAGTGGGTGGAGGTAATCCCTACCAAAACCAATGATGCACATGTGGTGCTTAGGTTTATAAAGAAGAACATTTTCTCTAGATTTGGAGTTCCTAGAGTCCTCATTAGTGATGGAGGGTCGTATTTCTACAATTGACTTATGGAAAAAGCCATGAGACACTATGAGGTACTGCATAAGGTATCTACTCCATACCATCCACAAACTTGTGGACAAGTTGAGCTGTCTAATAGAGAAATTAAAAGAATTTTAGAGAAAGTGGTAGGGAAGTCTAGGAAAGATTAGTCTGTAAGACTAGATGATGCATTGTGGGCCTATAGGACAGCATTTAAAACTCCCATTGGCATGTCTCCTTATTAGTTGGTTTATGGTAAGGCCTGCTATCTTCCTGTGGAGTTAGAACATAAGGCATGGTGGGCCACAAAGCTGTTAAATATGGATTTTGACCAGTCTCAAGAGGAGAGAGTCCTAACACTCCATGAACTTGAGGAGTTCAGACTCAATGCTTATCAGAGTGCCTCAATTTATAAAGAGAAAACTAAGAGGTGGCATGATAAGAGGATACATAGAAAAGAGTTTCAAAAAGATGATAAAGTTTTGTTGTTTAACTCTAGACTGAGACTCTTTTCAGGAAAACTAAGATCCAAGTGGTCTGGACCTTTTATTGTGAATGAGGTTTTTCCTCATAGTGCAATTGAATTGAAAGACCCAACCACTGATAGAACTTTTAAGGTGAATGGCTAAAGACTCAAACTCTACTTTGGAGGAGAGTTTGATAGGCAGAAAACCTCTATGTTGTTGCAGGCATCTTCTTAGATGTCAGAAGGTCAAGCTAGTGACCTTAAAGAAGCGCTTTAGGGAGACAACCCTACATTTTGATTGTTGTATTTGGTGTTTCTGTGTTGGAAATAATAAAAGAAAACTAAAATGTTTATGAATAAAATTATGAATTTTTGAATAAGGTCTGAGTGTTCATACACTCAAATTTTTAGTGTGAATACTTGAAAATTCATTAGTTAGAATTAGAATCAGGTACCTTGTTCCCTTGAGCGAATCTATTTACGCTTAAGCGTGACCTCCTGTTTGTCCAGTCGCTTGGATGAAATCTATTTACGCCTGAGCGAGACCTGTTTTGATGAACTAGTCGCTCGAGCATGATTTATTCACGCTTAAGCGAGAACTATTCCAAGTTTGATCTTTCTATTCGCTCAAGCGAATACAGGGTGAGCTTAAGCGAGTGCACCCATTTTTCTCTATTTCGCTCAGGCGAAGCATTAGTCGCTTAAGCGAATTTCATGCAGAACACAAATTACTAAAGTCTTGTCTCATTGAGCGAAACCTCTTAAGCTTAAGCGAGAAGCTTCTGTTGTTCCTACACGCTTAAGCGAAAGCTTATTGAGCTTGAGCGGGATCGAACTTTGTACCCTTGTTTGCAACTCGCGCTTGAGTGCACAGTATCTTCGCCTGAGCATGAACTCACCTGTGAGCCACTGATTCTCACGCTTGAGCGAACATTCAACACGCTTGAGTAAGATTGATGATTTCCTCCTTGCGCTTGAGCGTGCCTTGCCGTCGCTCGAGCAAATCATTTACTGTTGTATCTCACGCTTAAGCATCATTCCACACGCTTTAAGTGTGATCGTGATGCATAACTTTTGTTTGTATTTCGTGCTCTGAGCATGATTGTTGGTACCTGGAATAAAAGAATCCGCGCTTGACCCTTGCTGACCACGCTTTGAGCGTGCCTGGTAGATGACTCCCACGCTTAAGCGCCTCAAGCTCTCGCTTGAGCGCGATCGGGATGAGGTTGTACTGTTCTAGCCTCTCGCTTAAGCGTGATGATGTGAGCTTGAGCGTGAGTGCTAATATTGAAGATACCTGATGCTGTTTGATGGGCGCTTGAGCGTAATGTAGCACGCTTGAGCGAGTATCATACCTGATGCTTCCTATGCGAATTAATTTGGGTGTTGGTACGCCAAGATTGCATTGTGGTTACGCTTACCTAAGGTAATGGGTTCAACATTACAAAACCCCCTCAGTGTACAAACCCTAACTTCCTACACTGGAAAACTTGGGTTTTTGAAGAGGAAAAAACACAACTTGTAATCCCTGAGAAAGGTACCATCTTTTCATTTCTTACTTTCAATTCTTAGTTACATAGTTAATATTTTACTGTTTTATTGTCAAAATTCTTTCATTTTTCATAACCATTCATCTCACATTTTTTTTTGGTTTGCTGTGATTGTTTGGTTTTTGTACTTGTTTCCATTTAGGCTTTTTAACCACCATCTTTAACACTCACAATGAGAAGAAGATCACAAAGATTTTTGAAAAAACCTGAAGAAATTGTGGAAGTGGAAAATGTGAAGAAAACCCCGAAAGATAAGGGAAAGGGGGTGGTTACTGTCAGTATCTCTGATTCCCCACCACCTAAAATAAGTAAAAGTCTGAGTGAGAGAAATAAATCCCAGGCAGTTAAAAGTTTTGATGGGCATAGGTTTAGAGATTTTAAAGCTGCCCAAGATTATGAACAAAAGTTTAAAACCAGAGGAGTAATAAGGGATAGAGCTCTAGTTCTTGAGGGAGAAAAATGTGTCAACCTTAATGTGCAAGCTGCTACGATTGAAAGGGGATGGCAGTTCTTTAATGAGAACTTAGGCAATGGTTACCAGGAACTCACTAGAGAATTTTATGCCAATCTGAGAACCCATTCTATGGAGGATAAGTTTCCTTTTTCTTCCTTCTTGAGAGGAGTCACCATTCCTCTAACTGGTGATATTTTGAACAAGTTGTTGACAGTACCTATACTGGAGGAAGAAGGATGTCACTATACATGGAAAGTGGATACTTTTCATAGGGATGAAAATTCAAATCTTAGGAAAGAAATATTAGAGGAGTGTTGTGAACAGGGAGCTGCATATTTGATACGGGTCAATGGTGTACCAAAAAGTGTCAGGAAGAATTGTTTGAATCACCTTCCCCTTCTATGGTGCCACTATGTCCTATCATCTTTGCAACCTGTGCTGCATGCTACTGAGATTACCATTAAGAGGTTGGTATTGATTTATTGCCTAATGAGAGGTTTGTATGTAAATTTGGGTGAGTTGATATTGGAAGAGATGATGAAGAACCTTGAAAAGAATCTTCAACTGCCATATTGCTCTGTTATCACCATGTTGGCCCAAAAGAATCAGGCTATGGTGAATTATGCTAAACTGACAAAGGTAAAGCCTAAGAGGATTATGGATAAGCAATGGGTGATAAACCACTTTGACAATTTTATGCCTCAAGAGTCCAAGCGTCCAAGGCAACCTCAACCCACATCTTTTGTACCACCTTCAACAGAAGCAGGTCCTTCTTCTGATATTTCCATGATAATGCAGGAACTGCAGGTTATGAAAAAGATATAGCTAGGAACCTATCATCTGGTCTTGAACCATGATCTCATGCTGAGAAAGATTGCCACCAAATTAAATATGGATCACGCTGAAGAAATGGGAGTTCCACCTGACAGAGATTCATGGTTGGCTTCCATTGGATTCACCATTCCCCCTGATGACACACCTTTAGCAGCTGAATTTCCACCTTATCCAGAGCAAGATGATGATAAGTCTATGAATGAAGAAAGTGAAGAAGAGGATGATTGATCTTTTACTTTGTGTTTATGTTATGTTGCTTCTTTGTAATGACTTTGTTTAGATTTTTTCTTGAATAATGTATTTCCTTTTTCAGTTGTAATGGAACTTTATTTCTATGTTAAATTGTTTGTTGTTATTTCTTTTCTCAATTGTATAGTTAAATCCATGCACTCTATTCCAAACAATTTCTCACCATGCACTATCATTCAGGTAAAGAGGGAAGTATTCTATCCTTTCATCTCATTAATTGATAGATTATGTTAATTATGTTTAATTTAGAATCCATCTTAATAATTTAAAGTTTGCTGATTCTCAGGCATTAATTGGATAATTAATTGATTCATATTGATTAATTCATGATCCCTATCCATAACTATTTCAATCCTATATTATTTGTATATTTAGAATGCTAGTTAGCAATCTGAGTTTATAATCTTGCATTAAGTTTGGGCAAATGATTGGCTGATTACCTGTTAATTTTTAGCTTTTGAGCCTTTATTAATTCTTTTCTGAGTGTGCCTGCATTCTTGTTCAGTGAGACAGAATTTGCTTTAGTGCTTGCTAAATGATTATATGTTTGCCAATTGGAAATCATGAAGGCCTTCTTTGTTAATCTAGCCAGGGCCAAAATTAGCCATCCTAATATTATTAATTATCCTTTGACCCAATAATTATATTTTGAGCCTGAGACCCTTTCATTCTAATTATGTACCTAACTTTACAAGCCTATTTATCTAAGAAAAACCAGGTGAGTTATCCCTAGATGTTCCACTGATGAACTATTGAGTCTTATCTTATTGCTAGGGACTAGCAACTTCTAAGTTTGGGGATGAAGAGTGTGCCTAACAGCAATTAAAGGACACACTCTGAGCTTAATTATAGATAAGGATTTTGAGAAATGAAAGGAAAAACAGCAAAAGCTAAAGAAAAGTGAAAAATTAGCAAAGAAAGAAGGTGCAAAGCACCACAAGAAAAAAAAAGAAGAAAATTTTTTTTTGAAAAAGATGGAAGAAAAGAAAGAAAGAAAGAGTCCAAAGGACTGAAAGAGAAGAAGGTGCAAAGCACCACAAATTATTGAGTTACCCTTCATATGAAAAATAATGAAAGTAAAATAGCTAGTTAGTTAAGGCATTTAAGTTAAGATTGAGGCAAGGCATCAGTGGCCACATCCTTTAACCCAACATTGACTAGAAAAACAAAAATAGAGCCTGTAGCCTAACCCCATTTCAAGCTTAAAAAGTCCTTACTGATCCAATTGTGCTAGCATATTTCATGATGTTTAGAACTATTGCAAGCCTATGTTGATCTAACAACTATGCAGGTGATGAGTGCATGTAATGAACCTTATACACTGATAGAAGAGAGAAACACCAATCCAGTGAGGAAAGCATCACCAGCTTGTTTCCCAAAGGAGGTGTGAGTAATTATATTTTCAGAATTTGTGAAAAGAAAGCATGATTAGTATTCAATAATTATGGTATGAACTAAGTTAAGGAAAGGTTGATTGTTTTGAGTAAGTGCTGTTGATTTAATTAATCTGAGTATTTGCTTGAGGACAAACAAGTTTTAAGTTTGGGGATGTGATAAGTCTTGAAAAGACTTAATTATTTCATCTTTTATTTGACTCAATTCATTAAATATTGTTTAGTTTAGCACTATTATTTAATAAATTGTTAATAATTCTTATTTTATTTATTTATTTCAAAAGTGTTTAATTTATGCAAGAAAATGATTAAAAATAATAATTAGATAAAAAAATTTGTTTATTTATAATTTCACTAAGCCAACATACAAACGCTAGGCAATTGTTTGTTTTTATGTGCAGGAGCAGTTCACGCTCAAGCTTGAAGGATGCAAGCTCAAGCGAGAGATCCCATGCAAAGTACGTGAAAAGAAAGAAAGAAAGCACGATCTCGCTCAAACGAGAAAGCTCATGCTCAAGCGTGAGTCCAAAATAGCTCTTCACGCTCAACCTTCTTCATCACGCTCAAGCATCTCTCCCATAGTGCAGTGCATATTTCGAGCTCGCTCAAGCGCGAGTACATCACGCTCAAGCGTGATTCTATTGCGTAGTTAGTTATTTTTCCCTCTAAAAGAAGCTCTGCACCGTTTCTGATGTATTGCTACTGTACTTTAGTAATTTAAGTATTGAGTTGTAATTATTTATTTATTTGTAATTATGTAATTAGTTTAGTTAGTTTAATTATTAATTAAGGTTTCTTTGTAATTAATTAAGTTAGTTAGTTAGTTAGTTATTTGCATATATATACTTATACATACTCTCTGTGAAGACACACGAAGACAGTAGACAAAAAAATATGATTTATTTTCCCATTTTCAATCTCTCTCTAATTCTTTTCTCTCTCTAAATTCTCTCATCCATGTCTCTCCACATTCCTTTGACAGAATCCATTTCCATGGATTTCTAAGTCCCTAGGGTTGGGATTGTGAAGGTTTGCAATGAATTCTTGAAAGTGTATTGAGGAAGTCAACTTCTAATTCACGAGGAGAACAAGCTGAGGAGTGGATCTACTTGCTGGATTGACAAATCCAGATCTGATGAAGAATCTCACCAGTGAGGAATCATGGTTGAGACTTAGGTAACTTCCAGCTTCCTAACTAATTCAGGCCTAGTAATTAGGTGAATAGTTAGGGTTCAACCCCCAATTTCACATTAGATTTCTCTGTTAATTGAGCACCTAAGGGATTAGGGTTTAATGCTTAGGAATCAGTGTTATTCACCTAAGGAATTAGGGAGTAACCATCTGTGGATTGTCCTCTTGAGTCTGAAGATTGATTGAACCTTAATTGCATGTTTCTTGATGAAATTGTAAGCTGAAGCAATCCTAACCTATCTTCCATTAATCACATTTCATCTTTCATACTGTCTCTGAAAATACAAAAACATAGAAAGCATAAAAACAACAAAAATAGAATGAACTCTATCTGCATTGCGTTGGTTCAGCTTGTATCAGTCTAAGATTAAGGTAATTACCACAATCCCTGTGGGAACGATCAAATATATTAGAAATTTAACGATTGGTGCGCTTGCCAAAAGAATAAATCCTCTGAGAATTATGCATCAAGTTAATAGCTCAGGATTTACACACCAACTGTGACAGTGCCATAAGATGTTCTTGACTTCTTTCTGAGATATACATCTCCTCAGAATATGGTCTGATCCAAGCTTAAACAAGTATGGATCATCCCATATAAATTATTTTCCATCTTTCAAAAAGTTTTTCTTTTGTTGCCATAAATCATCATCAGGGAGCACTCCTGTAGCTTTAAAATTTGCCACATCTGCAAACCATGATCTGTTCTGAATCAACAGTAACCTCTCATTTCGGAAGTCATCTAGAACTTCAGGTTGCATTTTTGAGACTTCATCATTAATCAATCTTGACAAATGGTCTGCTACATGGTTTTCACTTCCTCTCTTGTCTCGAATAATCAAATTGAATTCTTATAGAAGAAGAATCCATCTGATTAGCCTTGGTTTAGACTTCAATTTGTTCAGCAAATACTTAATAGCTATATGGTCTATAAAAACAATAACTCGAGAACCAATTAAATACAATCTAAATTTTTCAAGGCCATACACTATTGCTAGCAATTCTTTTTCTGTTGTAGCATAATTTATTTGAGCTTTATTCAAAGCTTTACTAGAATAATGTATGGGATGAAAAACTTAGATTTTCTCTGACCAAGAACTGCACCTATTGCATAGTTTCTTGCATCACACATCATTTCAAAATCAAGTTCCCAATCAAGAGCAACTATAATATGAACAGTTATCAATTTTTCTTTCAACAAATTAAAAGCAGTCAAGCATGCATCATCATATTGAAAATAATTATCTTTTTGCAATAAATTACTCAGAGGTTTGGCGATCTTGGAGAAGTCCTTGATAAACCTCCTGTAGAATCCTACATGTCCTAGAAAGCTTCTTACTCCTTTGACAATAGTTGGTGGAGGCAGCTTCTCAATCACTTCGAACTTTGCACGATCTACCTCAATGACTTTTCTTGAGATTGTATGGCCTTGTACAATACCTTTGGTTACCATGAAATGGCACTTTCCCCAATTCAGCACTAGGTTGGTTTCTATACATCTTTGGAGCACAGTGTCTAAGTTTTCCAAGCATACATCAAATGATTTTCTGAAAACTAGAAAATCATCCATAAAGACTTCAATACATTTTCCCACAAGATCAGCAAAAATTGCCATCATACATCTTTGAAAGGTGGCTAGAGCATTACAAAGTCCAAAGGGCATTTTTCTGTAGCAAAAACACCAAAGGGACAAGTGAAGGCTGTCTTCTCTTGATCTTCACGAGCTACTACTATCTGATTATAACCTGAATAGCCATCTAAGAAATAATAATAGGCTTGTCCAGTAAGTCTATCTAGTATCTGATCCATGAAAGGTAATAGGAAGTGGTCTTTCCTTGTTTCTTGGTTGAGTTTTCTATAATCAATACACATCCTCCATCCAGTAACAGTCCTAGTGGGAATCAACTCATTGTCTTCGTTTTTTACAACTGTAATGTCACCCTTCTTTGGTACAACTTGCACTGGACTTACCCAGGCACTGTCTGAAATGGGGTAGAACATCCCAGCTTCCAGCAACTTCATCACTTCCTTTTTCACAACCTCTTTCATTGTTAGATTCAGTCTTCTTTGAGGTTGTACAATGGATTTATACTCCTTGTGAACACCTCTTTTGGTCCGGTCCAAGTGGAATGAATCTTTTTTATACTGAATTCTAATTCAGAATGGTCAAATTCGAGTAGAATGGCTCCAAAATAATCAGAACCAAGCGAAATGACTCAGAATGAAGCTTTTCCAAGAGAAATACAGCCCTGTTGGAGGCAAATTCGATTGGAATGACTCAAAAATGATCACATCTGAGCAAGATGACTCAAATTAAAGCATTTCCAAGTGAAATACAGCCCTGGTGGAGATAAATCCGAGTGGAAAAACTCAAAAATGATCAAATCCGAGTCAAAATGAAGCATTTCTGAGTGGAATCACTCAGAATGAGTCATTTCCGAGTGAAATGCTCCCCTGTTGAAGTTGAATCCGAGTGGATTATGCCCATGTTGAAGAGAAGTCCAAATGGAATGACTCAAAAATGATGAAATCCGAGTGGAATCACTCAGAATGAGTCATTTCCGAGTGAAATGATGCCCTGTTGAAGTTGAATCCGAGTGGATAGCTTCCCTGCCAAGCCAGTCCGAGTGGAATGTGCGCCTGTTGGATCAAATCCGAGTAAAATTACTCAGAATGGATCATTTCCGAGTGGCATGTGCCCCTGTTAGAGTAAATCTGAGTGAAATGATTCAGATTTCATCCATTCCGAATGAAAAATAACCCTTTTAGAGGAGAATCCGAGCGGAAAATCCCCTACTGCAACCAATCCAAGTGGAAAAGGGGACTGACCTTGAATAGATGCTGCCCAAAGCTATTTTCCGAGTGAAATGATTGCTGATTGAAGTAAATCCGAGTGAGTATCACTCAATTGGAGGGGAATCCGAATTGAAAATGCCCAAATTCCAAGTTCTGAGTGAGGAGAAAGTGGTTTCCGAGTGAAAATTGCCAAAATCTCAACTTCTGAGTGAGGAGAGAGTTGTTTCCGAGTGAAACTGCCCAAGATTCCATTTTCTGATTGGAAAGCAAGACTGAATCCGAGCGGGTTGAGGTTTACTTCCAAACCGGTTGACAACATGCCGAGTGAAGCTTCAAGCAGAAGGATTGCCGAGCAAGATTTCAAAGTCTTTTAAAGAACATGAACCGTTGCCGATTGAGCCATTTATCCTCACCGAATCGTCTTTCAAAGTCAAAAACCGACTGAATCCTGCACCAATTCCGAGTCATCCTTGTCAGTTAGTTTTCTTAGCCAATCTTCACTCATCCTTCAAATAAGGAGCCGACTGAATCATTTGCCCCAATTCCGAGTCAGTCCCTTCAAATCAATCCCGAACCATTACTCTTCAAACCAATTCCGAGTCACATTTCACACAATTTCCAAGCCATTTCAGTCAGCACCGAGTGAGCCATCCTCTCACTCAATTTCTGAGTGACTTTCCCCATTCCCGAGTGAAGTTCACCCAATTCCGAGTCATCCTTTACCCATTTCCGAGTCTTTCTCTTTGATTTTTAATCGGCTCTGAGTCATCCTTTACCGAATCGATTTTCAATCTTCGATCGGTTTTTGAGTAACACCCATTCCCTTGTCATCCCTCCTGAAGCCAATTACCAAGCCCACTTCCACCAATTTCTGGGTCATTCTTTTAACCATTTCAACTCAACCTCCAAGTCACTTTTTACCTATTTTAGTCGGTTCTGAGTTACTTGTCACTCGGTTTCGATTGAATGTTTCACAGCAGCCTCACACCGAGTAAAACATATACTCGGCCTTTCATAGGAGGACTCTTCCCAGAAGAATTCTCACTCGGAAAGGTGTATTTTTCACTCGGCCTTCTACGGGAAATGCTTCATTCCACTCGGAATTGACTCCAATATGGACGAATACAGACTGGGAGACTGATCTGAGCCATCCTCACTCGGATTTCAGCCATCCTCACTCGGATTGACACTATTTTCACTCGGATTCCCACCAGGTCCCCCTGTTAGCCCGTGCTGACTTGGATTCCACCACCCAAGTGGATTCAGGAATCCTGGGGGTGGCAGACAGGTGGCAAACAGGGGTGGAAGTGGGGGGAATTAAAAATTCCCACCCAGCCGTTGTCCCCCACTTCACTCTGAGTGGAAGCCTGAGCTGGCATTCCACTCGGAAGTGGAAGCCTGAGCTGGCCTTCCACTCAAACCAGCCTATAAATAGGCAAGGGATTGAAACGTTGGAGGAGTCAGGCATTCTTAGAGGAAAAACTCTGCCTAAGCCTTGATTCTCTCTCCCACACACACTACGCAGCCCCTCACAGCACCCAACATCCTCATCCTCTCTCTCTCTCACACGTCCAGCCCCTTTCAGCCACCTCCCAGCACCCTCCTCTCACCCTTTCCAACAGCCCCCATGCATCCCCCTCAAGTCCACCAAATCCGACCTCCTCACTCCTCTCAACTCCAACACTGTCCCTCTTCTCACTCAGTCTCACTCGGTATCTCACTTCTCACACGGTAAGCTACTACTTTCACTCGGTTTTTCCTATTTCACTCGGTTTTACCATTTTCACTCGGTTTTTCCCTCATTTTCACTCGGTTTTCGCCATTTTTCACTCGGGTTTATGCTTTTATCACTCGATTTTACCATTTTTACTCGGTTTCCTCCATTTCTACTCGGTTTTTCCATTTTTACTCGGTTTTTCCCTCCTTTTCACTCGGTTTTCCCTTCTCCCACTCGGTTTTCACTCATTTTTCCTTCTGTTTTCTGAACTTACTGTTTCCCTTCCTCTTTTGTAGCTTCTGCTACCTTCCCCTTTCGCTTCATAGTAAAATATAATAAAGGGAAATAAATGCTTACTATGTTTTCTTTCAAATCTAAATAAACATAAAAAAAGAAACAAATCATTTTTAAACAGTGTCGTACGGGAGCACTCCCGTCTACACAACCTCTTTAGGATTCGTACACGTGCGAAGAACTTTGCCTTGTACGAGTTCCCCACCTCAGTGACATCCATCATCATCTCCCAAGTCTTTTCCTAAAAGAAAAACACTCAGAACTACGTAACCCTGATTTCTTGATAATTCAAGAATACGTAGGAGCAGGACCTCAACTCCTGTCGGGCCCATCTTTCTTATTTCTTTTCATTGATTTATTTCCTCACTTTCATGTTTCTTTCATAAATGTTTTCTTTTTGGTTGCTTCCGTGAAAATCAATTTAGACGTGACGTCTTGTTGATTTCCCCCTAGTTTTTTGCTCAAGCCTCGCCATAATTCATAGGAAAGGGATACTTAGGACGAGACGTCCCGCTTATCTCTTTCCTATCCCTATTTTTTATTCGAGAATGTCCAATTTAGGCGTGACGCCTAATTAGCATTCTCTTCCCCTCTCTGTCTCATATCGAAGTCGAGTTTAATTCGGATGAAACATCCCATTGACCTCGCTTCGACATTCTCAGTTTGTACAATTCTCTCACTCCATTCTGTCGTTTTTTTTAAATAAAAAATACAACAATAAAAGGGAAGAAATAAACCATCTTTTGTAAGGCTATTTATGTTGCGCATTTTCAATCTTGGTACTGTTTTTGATAGGCGATGTAGGGTGCTAATACCTTTCCTACTCGTAACCGACTCCTGAACTTGAATCTCAATTTTTAACCAGCGCTTTTACTGAACTTAGTTTTTTTTCCAATGTTTTTCCTATGGATAAAAACGTTGTTGGCGACTCCCTGTTTCATCCTACACTCCCTTCTTTCTTTCTCGCCGCGCCGTCGCGATCCAGGTTGCGACAGATGGCGACTCCACTGGGGACACTTAAGAGAGTCAGACCAGTTTGGTTGAAAGCGCGTTTTTTAATATAGCCTTTATTTAGCTTGGATTTCTTCCCCTTGTTTTTATTTTCTGTCGATTGTTGTGAATGTTCGTTATTGTTTTAAATTGCGTCTTGTTATTTGCTTTGTTGTCCATGTACCATATGATTGTTGAACCCTAGGGTAGAGGACTATGTTACTTTTCTATAATCATTGAACCCTAGGGTAGACGACTTTGTATATTTGTTCTGTGTTTGTTCTCTGTGCAGAATGGTGTAAGGTAAAAAGGTATTGAATGCCCTTTCACACACTACACTCACAAATTACTCGCACACACTTATGAGGGGCGCCCTATACCCGGGCCCCAAATGAAACTTAAGTTAGGAGGGGTTGGTATACAGAATCGTATAGGATGTACTTCCTATCCGGTGATCGTGAGAACCCCAACTAGAGTTCGACCTCTTGTGACATACGCACCTAGTGGTTCCCCACTGTTGCGTCCCTGTCATGGGTAGGATCTTGGCTCTAGTGACCTTCTAGAAGTCTAGTATAAGCCACCCGGTGTGGAGAGTCACTTTTAGATAAGCCCTAGGGTCTAGAGGAAACCTTCAACAAAACCTGACTTAGGCCACGAAAGGGCAAATTTTACTTTACCTTATGTCATTTTCACTTTCCTGTTATTAAAGAGGGATTATCTATCACCCAAAGATTCGATTAGTCAAAATATTTGGAACACATGAGTATTCTTTGGGTGAATGGATGATCCTCTTTAACTGTTCCTTTTATTTTTCTAACCGTTTGTCGTGATTCTTTAGACACTACGGGTAAGCATCCCTACGCGACCAGGCTCAGAAAGAAACTCATGGCCGAAATAGAGCAAGAGAATGAGAACCTCAGAGCTGAGGTCAATCAGTTGAAAGAACAAATGGCTGAAATGGCCAAAATGTTTGAAAGGAGGATCGCAGAAAGGGATTCTTTAGCGAAAGTTGAAAATGCTAGGCAGCAATCTCCCATTCTCCAACACGCTCAAGGTCATGCTGGGGCACCGAGCTCAAACCCTGCAGGGCCTACCGTTACTGTTTGCCTTAGTAAGCCGAATCCTGCTCATGTTCAACAACACACTTTTGTTGATAAAGAAGGGAATGTCGTACCCTTCCCGCAGTATGGGTTACCCCCAGGCTATTTCCCACCACTCCAAGAGGGGCCAGATTATCAGGAAACAATCCTTCACGCGGCTCAACCAAACATCCCACCTATCCGGAATCCTCAAACGATTCCGGTCCATACACAGGCTGAACAACCACAAGCTGCCCAAGCCACAGCGGGACACCAAGCCTCGATTCTGAATGAGAGCCCTGTAACATCCCTGTTTTTAGTAGCAGTTTTATTTGGTAAATTTTAAAGTGTGGAAGGTCAGTAAGTAAGAATAAGTGAGTAAATACCTTGTATAGGGTCAGTAATACTCCAAAAAATTCTATTTTTGGGTATAATTATGGAATTTATACAAACCTTTGAGGATATTATTCAAATTCTGAGTGAAAAAAAGGCTCTGATCCGAGTGACAGAGTGAAATTCCGAGTGAAGGATTAGCAATTCCAACTGAAGGATGAAATTCCGAGTGTAAGGTTATGTTATCCTAGTAATATATGACCGAGAAGGTTACTACCGAGTGAAATCTTGATCTCAGAGACAAATGAAGTGAAATGTGTTCAAGAGAATCGCTTCTGAGTGAAAATTCCGAGTCAAACCATGCCAAATGTTACTTTTTCCGAATGAAACTTCCCTGATTGCAGTATTTCGAGTAAAGGGACTTAGTCAAGGATATACCCGAGTGCAATCCGAGTGAGTTTTTCCAAGTCAGGATCTCCCTAGTAAGGAAGGGATAGCATTCCGAGTAGAATATATATATAAGGCTTGGAGTCATTTTTTTTGAGTGAGGCTTACGTCTGTTACTCTTTTTCCGAGTGGTGAAAGACCTTAAAGGATTCTGAATGAAATGTATTGTGAGGAAGAATAGTCTGTATTTCTAAGAGATGAAAAACCGAGTAAACCTGAATGTAAAGGACTTAAATGCTTGAGTGGTAAATACTGATTGATTAAGAAGTAACTAGTCCGAGTGAAAAAAGCAACCTGTATTTCGAGTAGTTAAGTATGAAATAAATCCGAGTGAATGAAACCCTCCAAGTGATGTAGAGTTTGAATGGTTCTAAGTAGGCAAGAATTTATTAGGTCTAAATGAGAACCCCGAGTGAATAATGTGAAGTTCCGAGTGAATGAATACCTGTAAGTATTTTATGTTGATTTGATGCTTCATACCGACTGGAATGTGTTGTTGAAAATTATTTGGGAAGTATTGATGGATGAAATAGTGATTAAAGATTCCGAGTGGTTATATATATATATATATTGTATGGTTAAAGCATTACTTGGCTTGAATATGAGTGGTGATGAATGAATAATGCTAATTGAGTAGATACCGAGCGGAAAATGGTATTAGGGAACCCATTCCGAGTGAATTGCAGTAGGCAGGGCCATTTCCGAGTAAGTCTATGAGTATGACTCCTCTTCCGAGTGAGAGGTACTCTACTGGACCAAATCCGGGTGAGGCTCATACGTGTGTGTCTTTTCCGAGAGGTAATGACCTTAATAGGCTTCGATTGAAATTGTAGTTGAAGAATTTGGTTCAAACCGAGGGAGAAATATGAGTGGACCGAGTGGAGAAAGTGTTGATTTCTGAATGAAGGATGTTATAATTATTCTGAGTGGAAACTGTAAATATAAACCGAGTAAACAGGGATACCACTTCCGAATGAGTAGGGTGTTATGAAATCCTGAGTGAAAAGTGATTTGATGTTAAGTCGGTTTAAGAAACATTTAGGCGAGTGACAGAAACCGAGTGAGAAAACAAGTACTTGAGTCGGTTTCAGAGAAATTCCGAGCGAGAACTGGATGACTCGCTCAAGCGAGTCGGATTCTGCTTGAGCGAGCAGGACCCCTGATGAATATTTTCTACTTCGCTCAAGCAAGCAAGCTACGCTCAAGCGCACTCAACCTGATATTCTTTTCCTCACTTCGCCCAAACGAGGATAGCATGACTCACTCAAGCGAGTAGGATTTCGCTTGAGCGATCCGATGTCAGAAACCACCCGATGTCCTCTATCTCACATCGGAATGCTGATGAAAGAAAGGAAGGACCCAGTATGATGCAGACAGGATAAGAACTTCACTCCGGTTGGCTACTAGGAAGTTAACCGTCCTTAGAACATGTGTGTACACCAGATGACCCTGAGCCGGTGTTCACCAAATCCGACCTCTTCGTCTTCTCGCATGGGCGTTGTCCCTCATACTTCACACCGTTCTCACACTCCACACCGTCCTCACACTCCACACCGCTCTCACACTCAACACCGCCTTCTTCACTCCACACCGCCCCTCACATTCAATACCGCCCTCACTCCATACCGACCTCTCCAAATCCTCCAACACCGGACACCTTTTAGCTCCACTCAGAATACTTTATATATATATATTAATATGCCACTAATCCCACCGAAGCAAACAGACAAGGAATTTAGTCAAAAGGTTCCATTATCCCCACCTAATTTCTTAAATAATAAAAAGGTTTGTCTCCCACTTGCTTCCTCATTATTAAGCCACCCATACCACTCTCAGAACACCCCTACATACGAAAACTTAACAAAACACACACTCCTTCTTATCATACGTTCAAAGGCTTTCTCTTCCATTTTCCTTCCTCTTCGCTGTGTACTAGAACAAGGAACCAACAAAACATATTCTGTTAATCGAAGGACTTCTATTAAGGTAAGGGGGGTATATTCTCAGGTATTCTGGGGAAATCTGAGTGAAAGGAAAGGGTTAAGGTACCTTGGGTCCTCACCTTTCCAGGACAGATCTGGTTTTGTTGTGATTTAAATGTTTTAAATGTTTGTTATATTTGTATATATAATGTATTGAACATGTTTAATTACAGCGTTGTTTATTATTGACCATGAGAATTTAGTGAATATGTTGATTTTATTGATTATTATGAATGAATGTGTATATGTTAGATGCTGGACTGTAAAAATATTAAAATATCATGGGTATTTATGAGGACTCCAGTGAAAAGTTATGAATTGACATCGGATACTATGATATTAAGCTCGGTATTGTACCAATCAACCAGAGCAGTTAAAGAATACACAAATTCACTCAGAAATTACAGTGATTCGACCAGTTATATATTAATCCGATTGGTTATCTGAAGAATACAAGTTTCTTAATTAAATTTTCAAACAGAACTATATTTCATTTGATAAACACCTTAATTTCACTCGGAAAACATCTTTTCAAGTTGATTTCATTCAGAAATCAGTATTTCACTTAGAAAGCTCTTTTCAATTGATTTCATTTGGAACTATATATATATTTGAACTAGAATATATCTTATTTCACTCAGAAAATAGTTATTCCACTCAAAACTTATTCATTTTTGATTTCACTCGGAAAATCAGTTATTTCACTCAAGAAAACTTACCCAGTTTGATTTTTATTCGGGAAATATCTTATTTAACTCACAAAACTTCATCAGTATGATTCTACTCGGAGTTATAATCTTTTCACACATAAAATCTCTTTTTAATCAGAATTTACTCAGAAAATAATTATTTCACTCAGAGAGCTCTTTCTTCATTATGATTTACTCAGAAAAACGTTTTAACTTCACTGAGAAAACTCCTTCAAATTGATTTCACTCGGATTCAGAATTGTTTTATTCAGAAAATCCTCTCAGTTCGATTTTATTGGAAATCTTGCTTGTTTTCACTCGGAATCTTAACTTTTGCACTCGTTATTTATCCAAGTTTTACTCAGAAAGTCTGGTTATCAACATTTCCACTCGGACATAACTTGTGTTTTAATCGGAAAACTCATTTCTACTCAGTATCAATCTATTTCTACTCAGAAAATTCATTTTTCACTCGGAAACAGACTTATTTTACTCGGATAATTATATTTCACTCGGTATTTAATTGATTTACTCGGAAAAACCTATTTTTCACTCGGTATTTAACTTCTTCTCCTAGGAAAAGCAGTCTTAACGTTTTATACTTGGATTTTTCATTCAGAATTCCTTCTATACTCCTTATTGAATTATTAAAATGTTAAAACAAAAAATCATTATTGGTCTTTTCCTATTACTACTATTAATATTATTATTATTATTTACATTATTATTTTTATTATTGTTATTCCTATTATTATAAATAGTATTATTGTTATAAACATCTTATTTTATTAACTATGAGTCAATAAATATGAATTATATTTTATTATTTATACAAAGTATAATTTCAACTAAGTTATAAATGATATATTTTATCAAAATGACTTGCAACGTTTGATCCATTAAATCAAAAGCTTGTGAACGAATATGATGAGGCTGGAATCACATAAATACCCATGAATCCAAGGATGGAAGAGAATACATTTCGCATCATGAAAATATTTTTGAAGAAGAAAAACCTCTAGAGCATACACTTGGTACAGTGGAGGACACTCACGTTCGATCTCAGTAGAAGAATCTTGGGAGTACAACTGGAACGGCAACCCAATGGCATCAGAGTCGCGCCCTGATAGCCGGGTGAGATGAATAATTCTGGTGTACTTTGACTAAATGACGGAGTGTAACTATGATCGTAGGGATCCAAGTCTCAAATATATATATATAAATCAATGATGAGAACCAATGAGTTCATTTGTACCAGAGCTTGGGCGGACCCTGATCGCTCTAGAGAATTGGAATGGAGATATTCCAAAGAATGCGATGAAGATGAATTAAAAATTGGGCCCACATGCATCATGAGACGTAATCAAGAAATATCATAATGAAACAAACTCATGCATTCCCTGATGACATATTTGATTGTTATAATCTTAGAAATGTGAATTGTATGATTACATGTTATTACTTGTTAACTGGATTATGTCCGCACCAGGTAACCTACAGGGTCTTGGGTTATACTCACCCTTACTGTTGACAATTTTCAGAGGAATTAGGAACCCAAGAACCCGAGCATGAAGAACCGCAATATGCTGAACCAAATGAGAACACTCCTTAAATAGAATATATGTAGTTAAATATTTATGGATGACTGTATTAATATTTAATGGTGCCTACGTGCCTCATTCTGTTATGAGTACATTTATTTGTAAGTTTGTGAATGACTATGTGAATTACATACAATTTGCTTCCACTGATATGCCATCTCTTTATTTAAAAAATAAATAAATAAAAAATTTCACTTTTTATAAAAACTTGTGACCTCTCAGTTAAATAGGATGATCCTATAGAATGGGTTGTCTTATCTAACCGAGGGTGTTACATTGGTGGTATCAGAGCATAGTCGATTCATTAAGCTTGGGGAGTGGACCATTAGGTTTCCACGTACTCTGATAGAAATATTAAACAGTCCATAAAACACCTAAGACTAGATTTCCTATGTGGAATTCTCCACATAACATATACCCAGAACCTCTTTGTTGATATTCCATCAACAAATTCCTAGTGATTCACTTAAACAATGATCATGACATGGAGGAACTTCTTACTCAAATCATGGAGACGATAAGACAATGAGAATTATCCCATACTCTACTAGGCAAAGCCAAGGACTGACTAACTTTCAGCGGAACAATCTTACACAATTCAAAGGAGGGCTACGACAGGAAATCCGACAAATATTATTAGAACTTTAAGAGTTAAAATAAGACCCGATTAGAATCTGGGTGTCAGACGAAGTATCTCCGATTGAGATACCTTTAGTCAGGGCTATTAAGGATATTAATGGTAATTTTTGAAGTTAGTATTAAGCCCAAACTGAGATCCTGTTCGTTATAAAATGGGAAACAAGATATGACCTATTTCCTTATTCTCTCTTCATTTTCGTGTGCATACTAGGGCTTGGGATAGCTCGGAGCGTAAGGTAAAATTCTCTAAATCTTTTGTTACTAGGTTTTAAATTCGTATGTGGTCAGAAGAATGCCTTGTGAATGGGTTTTAGGAATAGGAACCATTTTCATGTAAAACCCAAAGGTGGAATATACTTATGTGTGTCTTAGGATGGATGTGAAGTAGTATACAAAAAAATTTTAAAAAAAAAAAATTTGGAAGATGATGGTTATTAATGGTAATTAATTGATCTTTAGAGAAAACCCATGATAATGTGTATGTAGTATTATTAATGATGGAGATTAGTGGATATTAGAAATAATTATTGAGTTTTGATGAAAAGTATAGTGAGTTGAGGATTTTAACTAAATTGATGATTTTGATGACTTTGAATAATCTAGAATGATTACATGAATGTTTGAAGCATTAGGTATTGATTAATAAGGATTGGAGAGATGAGTGTATATGAGTATTGAGGAATTAATTTAGATTGTTGATGTTTATGATGAAGTCAAAAATGGTTGTAAGCCATCGATAGTGGATTAAGGAAATAATTAATAGTGGACTTAGATACTTGAGTTAATGAATAGGTATGCTATTTTGAAATAGTTGAATGATCTTAGATGAAACCAAGAGGCTTATAATGAGTTTGAGTAAATTTTGATGATGGTTGAAAGATTCAGGTGATGATTTGGAAGTCTTAAGGCTAAGGGTCATAATATTAATGTTGTGAGATGTGGTTAGCTATTAACACTAGTGCAAAAATGGCTTTTTACACCGGTTTCACGACCGGTGTGGATGGAGCCAGTGAGAAAAATAGGGATTTTTTACACCGGTTTTGGGACCGGTGAGAAAAATCAATTTTACACCGGTCCTTTTTGTAACAACCGGTATAAGTAAAAACTTTCTCACCGGTTTTTTTTTGTGGTCCGGTACAAAAAAGAACCTTTCTCACCGGTCCGTTGATTTGGCCCGGTACTAAAATGGACATTTCTCACCGGTCCCTTTGATTTGGCCCGGTACAGAAAAGGACCTTTCTCACCGGTCCCTTTGATTTGGACCGGTACAAAAATGGACCTTTCTCACCGGTCCCTTTGATTTGGACCGGTACAAAAATGGACATTTCTCACCGGTCCTTTTGGTTTGGCCCGGTACAAAAATGGAACCTTTCTCACCGGTCCTCTTATTAGGCCCGGTACGAAATACTGTTTTTTTTTTAATATTTCAGTATTTTTTTTTATTTAATTCCATCGTATGCTTTAAACATGCTTCCATCCCTTAACTCTAATTCCAACTTAATCATTCTTGACTGCACACTATTCACACTAGTACATAAACTCTAATTCTTGACTGCACACTATTCCTAAGTAACCATGCCATGCCACCCTGATTAAGTAATAGATTAAGTGACTAATAGGACATAAGAATTACAAAAGTGTAGTTCTAATACACTCTAACCAGAAACCATCCTAAAAGAAAGACGCTGGTAGAGACTACTTTATCAGAAGCACTTCATGTACAGTGTAATACCTGAGATTCTTGTTCAACTGCTTCAGCATACACGCACACACAAGTCACAAACACACATATATTACATTCACAACCATGCCTATTTTCCAATGAGACCATGTATTTTCCATTTGCATTATGTAGGATTAGAAAATGATATTTGTGATTTAACATGTGGCTCGGCATAGTCAGCATCAAGTGGTATATATCAATCAAACTAAATATCAAGAGTAGCCATTAACTACAAGTTAAGAAGTTTCAGGGTTCCACTCAAAGTTGAATTTACAGTTCATTAACAAAACACAAGGAGACAAAAAAACGCCATCTGGTATGATCCTACAGAGTTTGACAATTGTGAAGAAGCTAATTCATAGCTGTTTGATAGTTGATGACCTGTTTCAAGTTTCAATGCAATTAATTAGTACTAAACAACCAGCAATGGAATGGGGGCAATCAATGCTTAAATCATTAAAAAGAAAAAGATACATATTGTTTTGATCCTAGAAACAAAAAGCTACATGCGATATGAACCTACAACAGTTAGCAACATACTAACACATTGCCCTGACAAAGATGGCAGCCTAACAACCTCCTCACCATGGGCACAGAATAATCAACAACAGTCCTATCAACAAGTCTAAATAAATTTTGCAATACCTACAAGGACATGGACCGGCTATGACTAAACCACAGCAGAGCAGATTACCAAGCTGAATAAATGAAGAAACAACATTGATGTTGACATACATGTTTAGAATGAAGGAGGTAACACTTCAAACAAATGTCTTGCCCATCGTTTTTGAATGTCTTTAATTTCATCTTTAGAAAATGATTCTCGATCAAATCTCTACAAATTCAAAACCAGAATGCATTAACAACAAGAACATAAATCATATGCAAGTTGAACAAATGTACAAAACTACACCAATTAATACATTACCTTGTCCCATGAATCGAGAGTGTTTGCCAAGACAATATCCAACATGTGCTTCATTACATAATATCCACACTGCATGCTACCTATTGGTTGTGTCGGGCACTATAAAAATAGCACCAATTAATATGCATATGTGCAGGATAAAAATATCACAACCAAACAAATAAAAATCATGAACAATTAACACTTAAAAATGATGTTGCTAACATACACTTGGATTGATCCATCTAGGAGTTTTTAAAGATTTTGTGTGTCGACCTAGTAACAACTGCGATGCTACTTAAGTTGCCATAAGGGTTCATCCCATCTGTAGCTAGCCCAAGCCTAAGATTTCTTGGCTCGTCACCAAACTCAGGAAATAATTCATCAATTTTCTTCCACTGCAAACCATCGGCTACATGGTGAATCTTGTCATCACGTTGCCTCTCATCTGCATGCCATGTAATGTTCTTTGCATCAATTGGGTTAGCAAATAACCGCTTAAACCTTGGAATTATTAGAAGATACCACAAAACTTTTGCTGGAGGCTTGTTTCTGCTATCGTCCCATTTAACACCTGCATCCTTTAATTTGTATCGTAATAAATGGCAAATAGGACATTCCTCCAAGTCTTCATGTTGCTTCCTGTACAATATGCAATCATTTGGGCAAGCATGTATCCTTTTATACTCCAGACCCACCGGACACAAAACTTTTTTCGCCTCATAGGTGCGATTCGGAAGTGTGTTACCTTCCGGTAGCATTTCCTTTAACAATTGTAGCAATTCGGTAAAGCTTTGATCAGTCCATCAATTTTTTGCCTTCAGGTTCACTAACTTTAACACAGCTGACAATCGTGTGAACTTAGTACAACCCGGATACAAAGGCACTTTGGCGTCACTACATATGTTATCATACACACGAACTTGTTGGAAAGACTCGACTCCAATATCATTGATCATGTCCTCTAGTCGATCTTCCATATCTAAATCTACTCGGTCAGTTTGAGGTGCACTTTCCATGGTAGATAGTGCCTCCCCATGCCATATCCATCTGTTATAGCTTAGCATAATTCCATCACAAAGAAGATGCTCTCGGATTTCTTCAACCTTCAACCGATTCTTATTCAAACAATTCACACAAGGGCAATACAATCTTCCATTAATGTCATCAACGTTTCTTGTAGCGTAATTAAGAAACTCCTCAACCCCATTCTCATATTCCTCGGTTGTGCGTAGTGCACTCATCCAACTACGATCCATGAGTTGGAACAACCTATTTAAACAATGAACACATGACACAAATATCATTCATAGATATTAATATCATATCATTCATCATGGTTTAATCAATTGGAATTTGCATCATTGAATGTATAATTTTACAAACTTTGAGATTTTCTTCTCAAGTGAAGACTTTTCAAGATGACAACTATCTTCATGTTATACATGTATAAGACATGTTACAACATTACTCATTAATTATTCAAATGAGAAATTCTATATTTTATTATATTATTTATATTTTATGTAGCCTATTTTTATCTAACTATTCATGATTTTAAGAGATTTTCAGCTTTCATGTTGAAATTGGCTTCTAAACAACCATGTAGGAGACAAAGAAAACAACACCATATCTAAAAATAGAAATGAAGACTTAAAGAGACAAAATCACCATGGAGGTGACATAATTCTAAAACTGCTCAAAGCCAATGAAGCCTAAGAAAATCAAATCAAGTAAAGAAAACAAAAAATCAAAGGTCAAACCCATGGAAAATGAATAACAAACCTGTTGAAAGACGATAACGATGAGCAAATGAGACGCACGGAGGATTCGGAAAACAAAGAGGAGGGAGGCAGTGAGAACTTGGTGAGGGCAAACGTCCTTGAGTTCGCAGCCAATGCAAGTTCCTGACCCAAGAATCAATACCCTTTAACCTGCACCAGGTTGGCTGTTCAAAAACCAAAACATGGTTATAAACCATTTAACACTAGTGTCCATCACAGTAAGTATATTACAAGTAGGAACCACTTTAACTTGATGCATATAGACCTTAATAACTTGTATCAGCTAACTTAAATTCAACCCTAATCTATCCAATGACCTTAAAGATATGATCACAAAATATCTTTCAAGCAAATAGTTTCCTGTCCTTAGGACACTAGTTTTTGGTTAAGACCTAAATTTATACTTAAGAACACTAGTGTTATTCATACATACTCTTCATGAGACACAATGAATCCATAAGAATATATATCACAAGTTCTCATTTCTTTAACTTTAATATTTACAAAAATAAAGCTTTCAAAATAAATACTTTGGAGATGGGCAACAAAAATAGACAGACAAAGAAGCACAAAAGTGAGAGAAAAAATAAGAGGGAGAAGGAAACAACTGCATTTACATTCAGGAGCAAAGCAGAGCTATAATAAGTGAAGCTTAACCCACTATATCTGCTGTAAATTTTGTGTTATGCTATTAATCTGATTGATTACTATGTACACCTTCTAATAGTTATGCACGAGAAAGATAATTAGAAGCAGTGTGGAGAGGTTGCCAGCAGCATCAAGCATCTCCAAAAGTTTGTCCTTCAAGAATTGCAGCAAGTTTCAGTGTCTGCCAGAAACTTCCATCCTACTGACAGTGGCATCCACTTCAAAACAATTTGTAGCGTAGTTCACATATAGAACCACACCGCACACTCTAGCATAAAGGTCTTGATTAGAAGGACAACGTATGGAATCAGAATGGGTTTGAGTTTAGAATTCAGATAATGTGTTTGCTGTATGATCCATTTCCATGTGACAGGATTCTTGGTAAAGAAAGACCGGTTTCTTTTAAGTTCAGTATTTTTACTGATAAGGGGTACATGATGGTTTCATTGCTATCAAACAACGATTATGTGCCTCAGAACTTTACATTTTTTCAGGGGAATGAGAGTTGACATTGTTTAAGAAATTGTTAGGATTGGAATCGGACATGCAGAACAAATTGAAGAGAAACCGTATAGAATATTGTAGAATGAATGGAGCGTGCATGAAGTTAGAAATCAAAGTAAGAATCACAAGGTAAAGCAATTTTAATGGTAATGAGAATGACAGGCACAAATCCAATGAATTTCATCTTCACAGTTCACACCTCTTTAAACTGGAATTTAGAAGAACACAACACAGAGCTTGAAAGATATGGTCACTCGTTTATATTAACATTGTTTTATTACATTTTGACATTTTTCTAGGTGTACAATACAAGGCTAGGTTGAATTCCTTCTAATGCCATCTGACTCTAGATGAAATTTCAGACCCTTTCAGCAGTAGGCTATGAAGTAAGCTATAAAAGTAAGTTGACTGTGTCATGGATTTTCTTACGAAATGCTCTTCTTTTCTGCTAGTGTTTTTGCAGACAATGGAGAGAGCAACCTTATTAAAATTTAAACTCTACTCATGCTTGTTATCTATGCAACATAGATCATGATTCAAATCCCTAGTAACATACTTAAGAATCCAACTATTTTTTAACTACACCCATCAATTTTTATAGGTACCTTTACAATTTTTAACTACACCCACCAAATGCTTGCACTCTATCTAGTTAATGTTAGTTACTTCCAAAGAATCAAAACAACAAGCAAAGGCGAAAAAGGAATGTAAATACCTCAGATGGTGACTCTTCAACTTGGGTTTAAACAAGGGGAAAAGGGGTGCATTAACCGAACACCTAATGGGTCTTGCTTTGTTTTGAGTATCAGAGCCAAATGAGTAAGTGGGTGGCCATAAGAAGCCACAACGTGAACCTTTTAACTATATAGAAAGAAAACACAAAATTGGGAAGGGGTTCAGATGAAGAGACGAATAAAGGATGGGAGAAAAGCAGAGAAATTTGAACCTGGGCGTTGGAGAATAACCCACAAAACACAAAATACCAGCGTCTAACCTGGGCTTTACAGAGGCACGAAGAGCTTCAAGGGGGAACGACTTTGAGAGGATGAGCTTCGTGCGTGAGGGCTAGGACTTTCAAGAGAGAGAGCTTCGAGAGGGGGAAGAACAGCTTCGGAGGGCTAGGGCTTTTCGAGAGAGAAAGAGAGAGCGTTTCGTGTTAGCTTTGAGAGGATGAGAGGAGGGAGTCCAAAAACGAATCGAGAGGGAAAGATTTCTCACCGGTCTGTAACGCAAGACCGATATTAATTTTTCAGACTTTACATTTCTCACCGGTCCAACTAAGAGACCGGTACAAAATGAATTATTTCTCACCGGTCTGACGAAGTAGACCGGTATAAAATTTTCTATTATTTACAAAACTGCCACCGCCTCATTTTTCTCACCGGTCCAACTACAACCGGTGACAAAAGCCTGGTGTAAAATGTCTTTTTTCCACTAGTGTAAGGATTTAAAAGAATCTTGATCTTGAGAGAGAAATTCCCGAAGCCTAACCTGGGCGTACAACTTGGATTCAGAAAAGTCTAGGACTTGATAATAAGTTTTGGGGGGAAGATGTCCTATGATGGTATATTAATAGCATGTATAAATATGATTGTGATGGAATTGTATTCAAAACGATGATGCGGAACGATTTCACCTTTTGAATTTCGGGACGAAATTCCTAAAAGGGGAGGAGAATGTAACATCCCTGTTTTTAGTAGCAGTTTTATTTGGTAAATTTTGAAGTGTGGAAGGTCAGTAAGTAAGAATAAGTGAGTAAATACCTTGTATAGGGTCAGTAATACTCCAAAAAATTCTATTTTTGGGTATAATTATGGAATTTATACAAACCTTTGAGGATATTATTCAAATTACGAGTGAAAAAAGGCTCTGATCCGAGTGACAGAGTGAAATTCCGAGTGAAGGATTAGCAATTCCAACTGAAGGATGAAATTCCGAGTGTAAGGTTATGTTATCCGAGTAATATATGACCGAGAAGGTTACTACCGAGTGAAATCTTGATCTCAGAGACAAATGAAGTGAAATGTGTTCAAGAGAATCGCTTCTGAGTGAAAATTCCGAGTCAAACCATGCCAAATGTTACTTTTTCCGAATGAAACTTCCCTGATTGCAGTATTTCGAGTAAAGGGACTTAGTCAAGGATATACCCGAGTGCAATCCGAGTGAGTTTTTCCAAGTCAGGATCTCCCTAGTAAGGAAGGGATAGCATTCCGAGTAGAATATATATATAAGGCTTGGAGTCATTTTTTTTGAGTGAGGCTTACGTCTGTTACTCTTTTTCCGAGTGGTGAAAGACCTTAAAGGATTCTGAATGAAATGTATTGTGAGGAAGAATAGTCTGTATTTCTAAGAGATGAAAAACCGAGTAAACCTGAATGTAAAGGACTTAAATGCTTGAGTGGTAAATACTGATTGATTAAGAAGTAACTAGTCCGAGTGAAAAAGGCAACCTGTATTTCGAGTAGTTAAGTATGAAATAAATCCAAGTGAATGAAACCCTCCAAGTGATGTAGAGTTTGAATGGTTCTAAGTAGGCAAGAATTTATTAGGTCTAAATGAGAACCCCGAGTGAATAATGTGAAGTTCCGAGTGAATGAATACCTGTAAGTATTTTATGTTGATTTGATGCTTTATACCGACTGGAATGTGTTGTTGAAAATTAGTTGGGAAGTATTGATGGATGAAATAGTGATTAAAGATTCCGAGTGGTTATATATATATATATATATTGTATGGTTAAAGCATTACTTGGCTTGAATATGAGTGGTGATGAATGAATAATGCTAATTGAGTAGATACCGAGCGGAAAATGGTATTAGGGAACCCATTCCGAGTGAATTGCAGTAGGCAGGGCCATTTCCGAGTAAGTCTATGAGTATGACTCCTCTTCCGAGTGAGAGGTACTTTACTGGACCAAATCCGGGTGAGGCTCATACGTGTGTGTCTTTTCCGAGAGGTAATGACCTTAATAGGCTTCGATTGAAATTGTAGTTGAAGAATTTGGTTCAAACTGAGGGAGAAATATGAGTGGACCGAGTGGAGAAAGTGTTGATTTCTGAATGAAGGATGTTATAATTATTCTGAGTGGAAACTGTAAATATAAACCGAGTAAACAGGGATACCACTTCCGAATGAGTAGGGTGTTATGAAATCCTGAGTGAAAAGTGATTTGATGTTAAGTCGGTTTAAGAAACATTTAGGCGAGTGACAGAAACCGAGTGAGAAAACAAGTACTTGAGTCGGTTTCAGAGAAATTCCGAGCGAGAACTGGATGACTCGCTCAAGCGAGTCGGATTCTGCTTGAGCGAGCAGGACCCCTGATGAATATTTTCTACTTCGCTCAAGCAAGCAAGCTACGCTCAAGCGCACTCAACCTGATATTCTTTTCCTCACTTCGCCCAAACGAGGATAGCATGACTCACTCAAGCGAGTAGGATTTCGCTTGAGCGATCCGATGTCAGAAACCACCCGATGTCCTCTATCTCACATCGGAATGCTGATGAAAGAAAGGAAGGACCCAGTATGATGCAGACAGGATAAGAACTTCACTCCGGTTGGCTACTAGGAAGTTAACCGTCCTTAGAACATGTGTGTACACCAGATGACCCTGAGCCGGTGTTCACCAAATCCGACCTCTTCGTCTTCTCGCATGGGCGTTGTCCCTCACACTTCACACCGTTCTCACACTCCACACCGTCCTCACACTCCACACCGCTCTCACACTCAACACCGCCTTCTTCACTCCACACCGCCCCTCACATTCAATACCGCCCTCACTCCATACCGACCTCTCCAAATCCTCCAACACCGGACACCTTTTAGCTCCACTCAGAATACTTTATATATATATATTAATATGCCACTAATCCCACCGAAGCAAACAGACAAGGAATTTAGTCAAAAGGTTCCATTATCCCCACCTAATTTCTTAAATAATAAAAAGGTTTGTCTCCCACTTGCTTCCTCATTATTAAGCCACCCATACCACTCTCAGAACACCCCTACATACGAAAACTTAACAAAACACACACTCCTTCTTATCATACGTTCAAAGGCTTTCTCTTCCATTTTCCTTCCTCTTCGCTGTGTACTAGAACAAGGAACCAACAAAACATATTCTGTTAATCGAAGGACTTCTATTAAGGTAAGGGGGGTATATTCTCAGGTATTCTGGGGAAATCTGAGTGAAAGGAAAGGGTTAAGGTACCTTGGGTCCTCACCTTTCCAGGACAGATCTGGTTTTGTTGTGATTTAAATGTTTTAAATGTTTGTTATATTTGTATATATAATGTATTGAACATGTTTAATTACAGCGTTGTTTATTATTGACCATGAGAATTTAGTGAATATGTTGATTTTATTGATTATTATGAATGAATGTGTATATGTTAGATGCTGGACTGTAAAAATATTAAAATATCATGGGTATTTATGAGGACTCCAGTGAAAAGTTATGAATTGACATCGGATACTATGATATTAAGCTCGGTATTGTACCAATCAACCAGAGCAGTTAAAGAATACACAAATTCACTCAGAAATTACAGTGATTCGACCAGTTATATATTAATCCGATTGGTTATCTGAAGAATACAAGTTTCTTAATTAAATTTTCAAACAGAACTATATTTCATTTGATAAACACCTTAATTTCACTCGGAAAACATCTTTTCAAGTTGATTTCATTCAGAAATCAGTATTTCACTTAGAAAGCTCTTTTCAATTGATTTCATTTGGAACTATATATATATTTGAACTAGAATATATCTTATTTCACTCAGAAAATAGTTATTCCACTCAAAACTTATTCATTTTTGATTTCACTCGGAAAATCAGTTATTTCACTCAAGAAAACTTACCCAGTTTGATTTTTATTCGGGAAATATCTTATTTAACTCACAAAACTTCATCAGTATGATTCTACTCGGAGTTATAATCTTTTCACACATAAAATCTCTTTTTAATCAGAATTTACTCAGAAAATAATTATTTCACTCAGAGAGCTCTTTCTTCATTATGATTTACTCAGAAAAACGTTTTAACTTCACTGAGAAAACTCCTTCAAATTGATTTCACTTGGATTCAGAATTGTTTTATTCAGAAAATCCTCTCAGTTCGATTTTATTGGAAATCCTGCTTGTTTTCACTCGGAATCTTAACTTTTGCACTCGTTATTTATCCAAGTTTTACTCAGAAAGTCTGGTTATCAACATTTCCACTCGGACATAACTTGTGTTTTAATCGGAAAACTCATTTCTACTCAGTATCAATCTATTTCTACTCGGAAAATTCATTTTTCACTCGGAAACAGACTTATTTTACTCGGATAATTATATTTCACTCGGTATTTAATTGATTTACTCAGAAAAACCTATTTTTCACTTGGTATTTAACTTCTTCTCCTCGGAAAAGCAGTCTTAACGTTTTATACTTGGATTTTTCATTCAGAATTCCTTCTATACTCCTTATTGAATTATTAAAATGTTAAAACAAAAAATCATTATTGGTCTTTTCCTATTACTACTATTAATATTATTATTATTATTTACATTATTATTTTTATTATTGTTATTCCTATTATTATAAATAGTATTATTGTTATAAATATCTTATTTTATTAACTATGAGTAAATAAATATGAATTATATTTTATTATTTATACAAAGTATAATTTCAACTAAGTTATAAATGATATATTTTATCAAAATGACTTGCAACGTTTGATCCTTTAAATCAAAAGCTTGTGAACGAATTGATGAGGCTGGAATCACATAAATACCCATGACTCAAAGGATGGAAGAGAATACATTTCGCATCATGAAAATATTTTTGAAGAAGAAAAACCTCTAGAGCATACACTTGGTACAGTGGAGGATACTCACGTTCGATCTCAGTAGAAGAATCTTGGGAGTACAACTGGAACGGCAACCCAATGGCATCAGAGTCGTGCCCTGATAGCCGCGTGAGACGAATAATTCTGGTGTACTTTGACTAAATGACGGAGTGTAACTATGATCGTAGGGATCCAAGTCTCAAATATATATATATAAATCAATGATGAGAATCAATAAGTTTATTTGTACCAGAGCTTGGGCGGACCCTGATCGCTCTAGAGAATTGGAATGGAGATATTCCAAAGAATAAGATGAAGATGAATTAAAAATTGGGCCCACATGCATCATGAGACGTAATCAAGAAATATCATAATGAAACAAACTCATGCATTCCCTGATGACATATTTGATTGTTATAATCTTAGAAATGTGAATTGTATGATTACATGTTATTACTTGTTAACTGGATTATGTCCGCACCGGGTAACCTACAGGGTCTTGGGTTATACTCACCCTTACTGTTGACAATTTTCAGAGGAATTAGGAACCCAAGAACCCGAGCATGAAGAACCGCAATATGCTGAACCAAATGAGAACACTCCTTAAATAGAATATATGTAGTTAAATATTTATGGATGACTGTATTAATATTTAATGGTGCCTACGTGCCTCATTCTGTTATGAGTACATTTATTTGTAAGTTTGTGAATGACTATGTGAATTACATACAATTTGCTTCCACTGATATGCCATCTCTTTATTTAAAAAAAAAATTCACTTTTTATAAAAACTTGTGACCTCTCAGTTAAATAGGATGATCCTATAGAATGGGTTGTCTTATCTAACCGAGGGTGTTACATGAAGTAGCAGCGCAAGTTGACCCACCTCTGTCTGAGAAAGAGGTGATCTCAACATTTATTGACACACTCCAATCGCCATTCTATGACAAGATGATTGGAAGTATTTCATCCCACTTCTCCGATATTGTCACTATCGGAGAAAGAATAGAGAATGGCCTCCGGACAGGGAAGATCACCCGAGGTCCAGCTGGGGTTAATGCAGCAAAAAGACCCTCCCATGGGGAAGGAAAGAGAAGAGAGAGAGAGACTAATCTAATCTCCTATAATCAGAGAAGAAACCAGCCGAGGCCACCCACCCCGGTCGCCTTTCCATCAACCTATCAGAATACACCACATCCATATGTGGCTGCCATTCAAACACCACATCCACCACATTTTCGCCCACCTGTCATGCGACCGCCTGCACCACTACAGGCACCATATCAACCACCACAAGCGCCATACCAACAGCCACAAATGAACCCGCCAAATCCAAATCAGAGAAGGCAAAACAATGACCATGCCCCACCGCAATTTGATCCGATCCCCATCTCTTACACAGAGCTTCTCCCTTACCTCATCGAAAACACGATGGTAGTGCCGTGCCCTCTAAAGCCACTTCAGCCGCCATATCCTAGAGGGTATGACCCAAATGCACGGTGTGATTACCACGCTGGTGCACCGGGACATTCTACTGAGAACTGCCTGGCACTGAAGTTTAAGGTAAGGGACCTCATCCGGGCCGACTGGATAAGCTTTAAAGAAGGAAGCCCAAGTGTGACAACCAATCCCCTTCCAAACCATAAAGGACCGGATGTCAACGCTATAGAGGGGGATGAAGATTGCATTTCCAAAGTAGAGGACATCCAAATACCTTTGGAAATCATACACTCCCATATGCTGAAGGTGGGATTAATAGAAGGGTCATGGGATGAAGAGTATAATGACCTCCAGTCCGCAAAGCGAAGGGGTTTCCAGGAAACCCTTCAAAGACTCATGAATACTCGAGTCATAGAGGTCTGTAAATGCCATGAAGGATGAATAAATATGGTTCAAGGACAGGGTAAGGCACGAGTTCTGAAACCCCTGGTTGTATACTATAATAAGGATATGCCAGCAGCTTCGGCTCCTGCCAAGACTGTCTTCACGGTTAGGGCACCAACCCCTTTCCCCTTCCAGAGTTCCCACGCTGTGCCATGGAGGTACAATACAGATGTGGTTGTCACCAATCCCGAAGCGATCAACTCCATACCATCCTCCTCTATTACAAATATAACCAGAGTGGGAAGAATGACACGGAGTAGAAGGATATATACGCCACCTAAACCCAAACAAGGAAAGACTACCGGAGAGGGAAAAATTGGGAAAGAAGTAGCCTCTGGCGAAATAAAGGGGGCTGTGACTGAAGAGGAAGCCCAGGAATTTCTGAAGTTTATTCGCCATAGTGACTACTAGGTGTTGGATCAATTGAACCATACCCCTGCAAAAATTTCCTTGTTGTCTTTGCTAATGAATTCTGAACCACATCGGAACACGTTGATGAAGGTGTTGAGTGAGGCGCACGTGAAGCATGATTTACCCGTCGAACAATTCGGAGGCATAGTGGAGCATATCGTTGCCAACAATTACTTAACCTTCACAGATGAGGAAGTACCTATTGAAGGAAGAGGGCACAACAAAGCCCTCCATATTTCTGTGAAATGTCAGGATTATATCCTGGCAAAAGTACTTGTGGATAATGGATCTTCTCTGAACGTCATGCCAAAATCCACGTTGGCAAAACTGCCTTTCGATAGAACATTCATGAGACCTAGCTCTATGGTTGTGCGGGCTTTTGATGGGACACGTAGGGAAGTCATTGGAGAAATCGAATTGCCTATACAAGTCAAACCCTGTACTTTCCAAGTATTCTTCCAAGTGATGGATATCGTGCCCGCCTACAGCTATTTATTAGGGCGACCATGGATCCATTCGGCGGGGGTGGTCCCCTCCACGCTGCATCAAAGACTAAAATTCATCATCAATAACAAGTTGGTGACTGTTTCAGGGGAGGAGGACCTTTTGGTCAGCAAACCCATATCCACTCCATACATCGAGGCCGCCGAGGAAGCCCTCGAAACATCCTTTCAAGCCTTGGAGATTGCCAATGCAACGAGCGTCGTAAAGGTGTATTTCCCCAACGTACCTCTAATGGTGACGCTGAACATGTTGCGGAAAGGGTACCAACCCGGAAAAGGATTAGGGCGGGATTTGGAAGGCAGAACCCAACCGGTGAGTCTCCCGGAAAATAAAAACAGATATGGTTTGGGATATAAGCCCACTGTGATGGATAAGAAAAGGTTTGAAGAGGAAAAGAAGGGGAGGAGAGTTGTTCGCCTTACTGGTCAAGAGATTAACACTGCGAGAATCCCTATTTGCGATCTCTATCAGAGCTTTAAGAGCGCCAGAAGGATATATCCGGATCAAGTTGCCATGGTTGAGAACGAGCCTGACCTCAATGTGGAGCTGGTATATGCTTGCCATCCAGATCAAGAGCTGAGCAATTGGGAAGTCATGGAGTTCCCTACAACCATTAACGTTCTATCAGAGTAATCACTGTATTTCATAATTTGGTGGTCCCCTTGCCATGTCCAAGGCTCCGGGACCCATTTTGTAATAAGGGAAAAACTTGTTTACTTTATTTTTGAAAATCAATGAACACATTTTTATTTCCCATCACCTCATCTTTGTGCATTCTCTGTTTCTTAAACCTTTCACTTGTTTGTTTCTCTTTTCACTTTATAATATAACCCGAATGCAGATCTAAAAATGATTTCCCTGAGAATGACGAAAACCTGGATTTATTTCATGACCCGGTTTATCCAAATGATTGCGTCTACGAGGAAAGTGAGGAAGACTTTGGACCCTCATCTGAATTGACGAGATTGTTGGAACAAGAGGATAAGGAGATCCGCCCACATCAGGAGGAAATTAAAATCATCAACCTTGGAGGTGAAGGAGAAGATAAAATGATCAAGATAAGCACCTGCCTGAGTAAAAACCATCAAGATGAATTGATTGAACTGCTCCGAGAATTTCGAGATGTGTTCGCTTGGTCATATCAAGATATGCCAGGGTTGGATAATAGCATAGTGGAACATAGATTGCCTCTGAAACCAGAGTGTCCACCAGTTAAGCAAAAGCTACGAAGAATGAAACCGGAAATGCTTCTCAAGATCAAGGAAGAGGTCAAAAAACAATTCGAAGCCGATTTCTTGGCCGTAGCCAAATATCCACAATGGGTAGCCAACATAGTCCCGGTACCGAAGAAGGATGGAAAAGTGCGGATGTGTGTGGATTATCGAGATCTAAACAGGGCCAGCCCTAAAGACGATTTTCCTCTTCCACATATTGACATGTTGGTCGATAACACAGCCCAACACTCCATCTTCTCTTTCATGGATGGTTTCTCCAGGTACAATCAGATTAAAATGGCGCCCGAAGACATGGAAAAAACCACGTTCGTCACATTGTGGGGTACTTTCTGTTACAAAGTAATGTCCTTTGGTTTGAAGAACGCAGGGGCGACTTATCAGAGAGCAATGGTCACTTTATTCCACGATATGATGCACAAGGAAATAGAGGTCTATGTGGATGATATCATTGCAAAATCCAGAACCGCGGAAGATCATGTCCGCGACTTAAGAAAATTGTTTGAGCGGTTGAGAAGGTTTAAGCTTAGATTGAATCCTGCTAAGTGCACGTTTGGCGCAAGGTCAGGCAAACTGTTGGGTTTTATTGTAAGCAAGAAAGGAATTGAAGTGGATCCCGACAAGGTCAGGGCAATCCTAGAAATGCCACCTCCTTGCACAGAAAAAGAAGTCAGGGGGTTCTTGGGAAGATTAAACTACATCGCTCGATTTATCTCACAATTGACATCGACCTGCGAGCCGATCTTCAAGCTACTCCGCAAGAACCAACCGGGGCAATAGAATGAGGACTGCCAAATGGCTTTTGAGAAGATTAAGCAATACTTGAAAGAACCACCAATATTGGTGCCACTAACCCCTGGGAGACCACTGATTTTGTACATGACGGTACTGGATGAGTCCATGGGCTGCGTATTGGGTCAGCACGATGAAACGGGAAAGAAAGAACATGCCATATATTACCTAAGCAAAAAGTTCACTGATTACGAAATGCGATACTCCGCATTAGAACGAACTTGTTGCGCGTTAGCATGGGCTGCGAAGCGTTTAAGGCAATACATGTTGAGTCACACTACCTGGCTAGTCTCTAAGATGGATCCTATCAAGTACATCTTTGAGAAGCCAGCCCTGACTGGAAGGATTGCTTGATGGCAAGTGCTATTAACTGAGTACGACATAACATATGTCACTCAGAAAGCCATAAAAGGGAGCGCTTTGGCTGACTACCTAGCCCATCAACCCATAAGTGATTACCAACCAGTACCATTCGACTTCCCAGACGAGGATATTTTGGCATTGTCTGACGAAAAAGAAGGCGGTAACAAAGACAAATGGATTTTAAGATTCGATGGAGCTTCTAATGCTTTAGGGCACGGAATTGGGGCCATTTTGATTTTGCGAAAAAAAGAATTCATCCCTGTCTGCGCCAGGCTATGTTTTGATTGTACCAACAATGTCGCTGAATATGAGGCATGCTCCTTAGGGATCCAAGCGGCATTAGATATGAAAGTAAGGACACTGGAAGTCTACGAAGACTCTGCTTTAGTCGTCCACTAGTTAAAAGGTGAGTGGGAAACCAGAGATAGCAAGCTTCTCCCCTATCACACCCATATTATGGAAATAATCAGAGATTTCGAAGAGATTTCTTTCCATCATGTTCCTCGGGAAGATAATCAGATGGCTGACGCTTTGGCCACTCTCGCTTCAATGTTCAAAGTAAACAATGACTATGACGTGCCCCTCATCGAGGTAGAAAGGCGTCATGAGCCCGCATACTGCCAAGTAGTCGAAGAACAATCGGATGGAAAACCTTGGTATCACGATATCAAGAGATATATCCAGAGGCAAGAATACCCCGACAATGCCACAGAAAATGACAATAGAACCCTACGACGGCTCGCCATGGGGTTTTTCTTAAATGGAGACGTGCTTTACAAAAGAAACCATGATTCTATCCTTCTTCGCTGTGTTGATACCGCTGAAGCAAATAGAATCATAAGGGATATCCACGAGGGATCTTTCGGAACCTACATCAATGGGCACGCCATGTCAAGGAAAATCTTAAGGGCTGGTTATTTTTGGATGACCATGGAAGCAGACTGCTTCGCCTATGCTCGGAGATGTCATAAGTGCCAAATATATGCTGATCATATTCACGCACCCCCGTCATCTCTAAATGTTTTGTCAGCACCATGGCCTTTTTCGATGTGGGGCATGGATGTCATTGGTCCCATTGAACCAAAGGCTTCAAACGGCCATCGTTTCATTTTGGTCGCCATTGATTACTTCACAAAATGGGTGGAAGCAGCTTCATACACTAATGTAACCAAAGGTGTTGTTGTTAAATTTGTCAAGCGTGAGTTGATATGTCGGTACGGCCTACCGAGTCAAATCATCACAGACAATGGTACAAACCTGAACAACAAAATGATGAAGGAGCTTTGTGAGAGCTTTAAAATCTCCCACCATAATTCCTCTCCGTACCGCCCAAAAATGAATGGGGCAGTCGAGGCGGCGAACAAAAATATCAAGAAGATAATACAGAAAATGGTGATAACCTATAAAGACTGGAACGAAATGCTTCCTTTTGCTCTGCACGGTTATCGTACCTCAGTCCGGACCTCGACTGGGGCAACTCCATTCTCTTTAGTTTATGGCATGGAAGCAGTCCTGCCTTTTGAAGTGGAGATTCCTTCCCTCTGAGTAATCATGGAAGCCAAACTGGTTGAAGCTGAATGGATCCAGACTCGACATGACCAATTAAATCTGATTGATAGTAAGAGACTGACTGCCCTCTGCCATGGTCAGTTATATCAAAGGCGTATGAAGCGCGCGTTTGAAAAGAAAGTACGACCCCGACAATTCCAAGAAGGAGACTTGGTGCTCAAGAAGGTTTTGTCGATGCATAAAGATCACCGGGGCAAATGGACTCCTAACTACGAAGGGCCTTATGTCGTGAAAAAGGCTTTTTCTGGAGGTGCTCTCATACTCGCCAACATGGATGGGGAAGATCTACCGATGCCTATAAACGCGGACGCAGTGAGAAGATACTACGCGTAAAAAAAAAAGGGCTCGCTGGGTTGAAAACCTGAAAAGGCGACCTAGGCAAAAGTTAGAGCAATTAGTGGGGTCGAAAATCCCAAGAAAGCGGCCCAGACAAATTCACACCCTATAGATTCAACACTGCAACGCCAATTTTTCAAGTCACAGACAAGGGGATGGGTCTAGGGTATCGAAACCATGGTCGAGTCACGCCCTCGAAAGCAAAATCAGAAGATAAACAGGAAATCATGGAAAAGACCGGAATCTTGTCGCTCTCAGGAAATCAATGGAGGATCTAAAAGGCCTTCCCTTCCATCCTTGCCATCAATTCCTCACATATTATCATATTTTTGCACCTGTATATATCCGTTGTTCATAAATAAAAAGTTTCCCTTCTTCTCACATGTGTTCATGACTAGAATGAATAAACAAGTTTTGCCTAAAAAGAATTTCTTAAAAATGAGTTTTTGATAAGGACGAAAACACAAAGTTATGGGGAACGAAATGTACACTATTGCCAGATCTTACCTTGGGCAAGCTCAACCAACTCTGCGAAACAACCTCAATGAAGTCAGAAGTAATAATTATTTTGGCCATGAGTTACTTCAACGCCTGTCGCCAAGGGAGTCCGCCTGTAAGTTTTTAATTAGTTTCGCATTTCTCTGTTAAAGGATGGCCAGGAACCATGATCCCCAAGATGTGTAGTTGCCCAACTCTCTCCTTAGCAGACCTTCGGCATATCCGCAGTAAACCCCAAGTCCATTCTCTTTCACCCAAAGGGACATTACCCTGAATCACCAAATTTTCTCCCCCAGTGGAACCATAATCGCCAAAAACTACACTTCCCAGTCAACCCAAAACTGGGGCATCTCCCCAGATTCTTCTTTCGGTCAAGGGACAGTTTTCCCCAAAGACTCTTTCAATCATGTCAAACCGGGGCATCTCCCCGGTTTTATTCTTTCATTCAAAGGACAGTACCCCACCCTTCAAGCTTCATCCAATCATCTCAAACTGGAGCATCTCTCCTAGGTTCGTTCTCATTCATTCAAGGGGCAGTTCCCCAAGATTTAATCCAATCATGTCAAACTGGGGCATCTCCCCGGGTTTATTCTCTTATTCAAGGGGCAGTTCCCCAAGATTTCATCCAATCATGTCAAACTGGGGCATCTCCCCGGGTTTATTCTCTTATTCAAGGGGCAGTTCCCCAAGATTTAATCCAATCATGTCAAACTGGGGCATCTCCCCGGGTTTATTCTCTTATTCAAGGGGCAGTTCCCCAAGATTTCATCCAATCATGTCAAACTGGGGCATCTCCCCGGGTTTATTCTTTTATTCAAGGGGCAGTTCCCCAAGATTTCATTCAATCATGTCAAACTGGGGCATCTCCCCGGGTATATCCTCTCAATCAAGGGGTAGTTCCCCAACCACCCACAGTCATGTCAAACTGGGACATCCCCCCAGATTCATTCTCTTGCGTTCAAGGGGCAGTTCTCCAAGAACCCGCAGTCATGGCAACCGAGGGTCAACCCCAACCTTTACATTTCCTGCCAACAGTGAGTTAATTCGGACGAGACGTCCTGTTAACTCCCCCAACCTCTACATTTCCTGCCAACATTGAGTTAATTCGGATGAGACGTCCTGTTAGCTCCCCTAACCTTTACATTTCCTGTCAACAGTGAGCTAATTCGGATGAGACGTCCTGTTAGTTTCCCCAATCTTTATTTTCCTGTCGCCGATCAAATGGCACCCCTTTATCTTCCTGCCGCCGATCAAATGGCACCTTTACTTTCCTGTCGTCGATCAAATGGCACCTTTACTTTCCTGTCGCCGATCAAATGGCACCCTTTACTTTCCTGTCACCGATCAAATGGCACCCCTTTATCTTCCTGCCACCGATCAAATGGCACCTTTACTTTCCTGTCGCCGATCAAATGGCACCTTTACTTTCCTGTCGCCGATCAAATGGCACCCCTTTACTTTCCTGTCGCCGATCAAATGGCACCTTTACTTTCCTGTCGTCGATTAAATGGCACCTTTACTTTCCTGTCGCCGATCAAATGGCACCTTTATTTTCCTGTTGCCGATCAAATGGCACCCCTTTATCTTCCTGCCGCCGATCAAATGGCACCCCTTTATCTTCCTGCCGCCGATCAAATCATACCTTTACTTTCCTATCGCCGATCAAATGGCACCTTTACTTTCCTGTTGCCGATCAAATGGCACCCCTTTATCTTCCTGTCGCTGATCAAATGGCACCCCTTTACTTTCCTGTTGCCGATCAAATGGCACCCCTTTATCTTTCCTATCGCCGATCAAATGGCACCTTTGCTTTCCTATCGCCGATCAAATGGCACCACTTTACTTTCCTGTTGCTGAACAAATGGCATCTTTTTACCTTCAGTCGCCTAAGAAGGTATCCTTTTTCTTCCGATCACCGAATGAGGCACCCTTCATCTCCAATCAATTGAGAATAGACACTCAATCCTCCCGCCTCTTGTTAACTGGAAGACAATCCTTCTGCTTCATGTCATTCAAAGGATAATTCCCAGTTAACCACTTCTTGCTAAAATTAGAGCACTGCCTCACTTCTTTTTTTCCCAGATTTAGGACAAAAAAAAACCAAAAAAAAAACCAAAGAAAAACAAAAAAAATAGAGAAAGAAGAAGAAGAGAAAAGTGAAATGGAAGAGGAAAATGCTCGTCTTTAAAGAAGAAAGGTCACACTGACTCGTGATTGCTGACACTATCAGACGCCATCAAAAAGTCCCACTTGGCCCCTACATCGGTGTTCATATCTTTACTTCCTTTTCACTTCAAAAACACAGAAGCTTCGTGTTTCTTTTGTGAAAAAGAAGTAAAGAGGGGCATCTGTGAACACCTCTTTTGGTCCGGTCCAAGTGGAATGAATCTTTTTTATACTGAATTCTAATTCAGAATGGTCAAATTCGAGTAGAATGGCTCCAAAATAATCAGAACCAAGCGAAATGACTCAGAATGAAGCTTTTCCAAGAGAAATACAGCCCTGTTAGAGGCAAATCCGATTGGAATGACTCAAAAATGATCACATCTGAGCAGGATGACTCAGATTAAAGCATTTCTGAGTGAAATACAGCCCTGGTGGAGATAAATCCGAGTGGAAAAACTTAAAAATGATCAAATCCGAGTCAAAATGAAGCATTTCCGAGTGGAATCATTCAGAATGAGTCATTTCCGAGTGAAATGCTCCCCTGTTGAAGTTGAATCCGAGTGGATTATGCCCATGTTGAAGAGAAGTCCGAATGGAATGACTCAAAAATGATGAAATCCGAGTGGAATCACTCAGAATGAGTCATTTTCGAGTGAAATGATCCCCTGTTAAAGTTGAATCTGAGTGGATAGCTTCCCTGCCAAGCCAGTCCGAGTGGAATGTACGCCTGTTGGATCAAATCTGAGTAAAATTACTCAGAATGGATCATTTCCGAGTGGCATGTGCCCCTGTTAGAGTAAATCCGAGTGAAATGATTCAGATTTCATCCATTCCGAATGAAAAATAACCCTTTTAGAGGAGAATCCGAGCGGAAAATCCCTACTGCAACCAATCCAAGTGGAAAAGGGGACTGACCTTGAATAGATGTTGCCCAAAGCTATTTTCCGAGTGAAATGATTGCTGATTGAAGTAAATCCGAGTGAGTATCACTCAATTGGAGGGGAATCCGAATTGAAAATGCCCAAATTCCAAGTTCTGAGTGAGGAGAAAGTGGTTTCCGAGTGAAAATTGCCAAAATCTCAACTTCTGAGTGAGGAGAGAGTTGTTTCCGAGTGAAACTGCCCAAGATTCCATTTTCTGATTGGAAAGCAAGACTGAATCCGAGCGGGTTGAGGTTTACTTCCAAACCGGTTGACAACATGCCGAGTGAAGCTTCAAGCAGAAGGATTGCCGAGCAAGATTTCAAAGTCTTTTAAAGAACATGAACCGTTGCCGATTGAGCCATTTATCCTCACCGAATCGTCTTTCAAAGTCAAAAACCGACTGAATCCTGCACCAATTCCGAGTCATCCTTGTCAGTTAGTTTTCTTAGCCAATCTTCACTCATCCTTCAAATAAGGAGCCGACTGAATCATTTGCCCCAATTCCGAGTCAGTCCCTTCAAATCAATCCCGAACCATTACTCTTCAAACCAATTCCGAGTCACATTTCACACAATTTCTGAGCCATTTCAGTCAGCACCGAGTGAGCCATCCTCTCACTCAATTTCCGAGTGACTTTCCCCATTCCCGAGTGAAGTTCACCCAATTCCGAGTCATCCTTTACCCATTTCCGAGTCTTTCTCTTCGATTTTTAATCGGCTCTGAGTCATCCTTTACCGAATCGATTTTCAATCTTCGATCGGTTTTTGAGTAACACCCATTCCCTTGTCATCCCTCCTGAAGCCAATTACCAAGCCCACTTCCACCAATTTCCGGGTCAATCTTTTAACCATTTCAACTCAACCTCCAAGTCACTTTTTACCTATTTTAGTCGGTTCTGAGTTACTTGTCACTCGGTTCCGATTGATTGTTTCACAGCAGCCTCACACCGAGTAAAACATATACTCGGCCTTTCATAGGAGGACTCTTCCCAGAAGAATTCTCACTCGGAAAGGTGTATTTTTCACTCGGCCTTCTACGGGAAATGCTTCATTCCACTCGGAATTGACTCCAATATGGACGAATACTGACTGGGAGACTGATCCGAGCCATCCTCACTCGGATTTCAGCCATCCTCACTCGGATTGACACTATTTTGACTCGGATTCCCACCAGGTCCCCCTGTTAGCCCGTGCTGACTTGGATTCCACCACCCAAGTGGATTCAGGAATCCTGGGGGTGGCAGACAGGTGGCAAACAGGGGTGGAAGTGGGGGGAATTAAAAATTCCCACCCAGCCGTTGTCCCCCACTTCACTCTGAGTGGAAGCCTGAGCTGGCATTCCACTCGGAAGTGGAAGCCTGAGCTGGCATTCCACTCGGAAGTGGAAGCCTGAGCTGGCCTTCCACTCAAACCAGCCTATAAATAGGCAAGGGATTGAAGCGTTGGAGGAGTCAGGCATTCTTAGAGGAAAAACTCTGCCTAAGCCTTGATTCTCTCTCCTACACACACTGCGCAGCCCCTCACAGCACCCAACATCCTCATCCTCTCTCTCTCTCACACGTCCAGCCCCTTTCAGCCACCTCCCAGCACCCTCCTCTCACCCTTTCCAACAGCCCCCACGCATCCCCCTCAAGTCCACCAAATCCGACCTCCTCACTCCTCTCAACTCCAACACTGTCCCTCTTCTCACTCAGTCTCACTCGGTATCTCACTTCTCACACGGTAAGCGACTACTTTCACTCGGTTTTTCCCATTTCACTCGGTTTTACCATTTTCACTCGGTTTTTCCCTCTTTTTCACTCGGTTTTCGCCATTTTTCACTCGGGTTTATGCTTTTATCACTCAGTTTTACCATTTTTACTCGGTTTCCTCTATTTCTACTCAGTTTTTCCATTTTCACTCGGTTTTTCCCTCTTTTTCACTCGGTTTTCCCTTCTCCCACTCGGTTTTCACTCATTTTTCCTTCTGTTTTCTGAACTTACTGTTTCCCTTCCTCTTTTGTAGCTTCTGCTACCTTCCCCTTTCGCTTCATAGTAAAATATAATAAAGGGAAATAAATGCTTACTATGTTTTCTTTCAAATCTAAATAAAGATAAAAAAAGAAACAAATCATTTTTAAACAGTGTCGTACGGGAGCACTCCCGTCTACACAACCTCTTTAGGATTCGTACACGTGCGAAGAACTTCGCCTTGTACGAGTTCCCCACCTCAGTGACATCCATCATCATCTCCCAAGTCTTTTCCTAAAAGAAAAACACTCAGAACTACGTAACCCTGATTTCTTGATAATTCAAGAATACGTAGGAGCAGGACCTCAACTCCTGTCGGGCCCATCTTTCTTATTTCTTTTCATTGATTTATTTCCTCACTTTCATGTTTCTTTCATTTTTTTGGTTGCTTCCGTGAAAATCAATTTAGACGTGACGTCTTGTTGATTTCCCCCTAGTTTTTTGCTCAAGCCTCGCCATAATTCATAGGGAAGGGATACTTAGGACGAGACGTCCCGCTTATCTCTTTCCTATCCCTGTTTTTTATTCGAGAATGTCCAATTTAGGTGTGACGCCTTATTAGCATTCTCTTCCCCTCTCTGTCTCATATCGAAGTCGAGTTTAATTCGAATGAAACATCCCATTGACCTCGCTTCGACATTCTCAGTTTGTACAATTCTCTCACTCTATTTTGTCATTTTTTTTAAATAAAAAATACAACAATAAAAGGGAAGAAATAAACCATCTTTTGTAAGGCTATTTATGTTGCGTATTTTCAATCTTGGTACTGTTTTTGACAGGCGATGTAGGGTGCTAATACCTTCCCTACTCGTAACCGACTCCCGAACTTGAATCTCAATTTTTAACCAGTGCTTTTACTGAACTTAGTTTTTTTTCCAATGTTTTTCCTATGGATAAAAACGTTGGTGGCGACTCCCTGTTTCATCCTACACTCCCTTCTTTCTTTCTCGCCGCGCCGTCGCGATCCAGGTTGCGACACTCCTGTTCCATGAAAATATTATGCATGCAATAGGAAGGGCTTATACCTTTCAAGTCGTTTAATCTCTATCCAATTGCTCCTTCATTTTTCTTCAAAATCTGAATCAAGCGATCTTCCTCCTCCTTTAGTAAGTTGTTGCTGATTACAACTAGTTTTTGTCCTTCATTGTCTAGAAATGCATATTTCAAATGTAAAGGTAGCTTTTTGAGTTCCAGTTATTGAGTTTCAATGACTTGTTTTTCAGGAAGGCTTTCTACAGGCTCTTTGTCATGAGGTACTTCTTTGCTTATGTCAAGACTTTTAAGAATTTCCCATACGTCTTTTACTTCTTCCTCATCTGGTCCTTCTACCACCCACATTAAAGCTTTCTCAAGAGAGCTCAAATGTTGTCTTTTTGTATTTTTTGGCACAACCACTTCATCTTCCACGTCAATTTTGAAAGAACTTTGCTTGTCAACAGGATGTTTCATTGCTTCAAAAACATCAAAATTGATCTCCTCATCTTGAACTCTTACCTCCAACTTTCCATCATCAACATCTATGATGACTTTTACTGTCTTCATAAATGGTGTACCTAAAATGAGTGGCACTTCAGAATCTTCCTCTATGTCCATGATTACAAAGTCCACTAGAAATACAAATTTGTTAACTTTCACCAGGACGTCTTCTGCTACTTCATATGGAAATTTCACTGTTCGATCAGCCAATTGCAAAGTCATTCTTGTTGGTCTAATCTCCAAATCCCTTATTCTTTTCAACATGGATAGTGGCATCAAGTTGATACTTGCCCCAAGATCCAACAAAGCTTTTCCTACTGGAAGAGTTCCAATAGTGACAAGAATTGTAAAACTTCCTGGATCTTTGGATTTCTGAGGTAGTGCTTTTTGAATGATAGCACTACATCCTGCTTCTAGCTCTACTCACCACTAAAAAAACCCTAAACAGCTACCTTGACTTAGCGACCACTGATGCCCGTCGCTAATTAGCGACCGAGTTAGCGAACGCCTGAAAAAAAGGGACCAAAAAAACGTTAGCGACTCCTTTAGCGACCATAAAAAAGTCGGTCGCTAAAAATTGCAATAGTCCATCACTATGACCGTCACTAACTCTACCCTCGTCGCTAGTGCGGTCGCTAGGTTAAACCTCCTCCCTTTTTTGTTTTCCCACCAAGTTTTTTGCTGGCGCCAAATCTTAGCGATGGTAACTACCGTCGCTACATTTCCCACCAAACATTAGCGACGTTGACACTACGTCGCTATGTTTTGTACTAGTGACGGGTGTTTAGTCGTCGCTATAATTTTCGGTCTTCCCTCCATACTTTTACTTTTAAGAAGGGAAGGTAGTGACGGTAGGGTGACATCGTTGCTAATATTCAGGGGATTAGTGACGGAATTAGTGTGTCATCTCTAATATTTAGAGGATTAGTGACGGCATTGGTGTGTCGTCGCTAATATTCAGGGGATTAGTGACGGAATTGGTGTGCCGTCGCTACATGTTTTAATTATAGAGTTTAGTGACGTTTTTATCAACGGTGGTATACCGTCGCTAAGGGTTAGTCATACTCAACCAGTGCCTCTCCTCTAATCATTTGCCTTAACTCTCAATCCCTCCCTCCTCTGTTTCCCTGACTCCCTCCAACTCCCTCCCTTCCTCCGTCCCTTCCTCTGACTTCCTCCACCCGTCTCCTCCCTCCGTTCCTTCCTCTGGCATCACTGTCTCTCTCCAACCCTCTCTCTCTTCCTCTGTTTGAAGCTCCTCACTGAGTTTCTCTCTCACAAACCTCTGGTCCAGCTCCAACCCTCTCTGTCTTCCTCCGTTTGAAGCTCCTCACTCAGTTTCTCTCTCACAAACCTCCGATCCAGCATTTTCCCTTACTCCCTCGGCTTACCTCACTCTTGTCCGGTCTGGAAGTATCCTCCATTTGAAGCTCCCTCTAACAGCTCCTTCTCCCTAGTCAAGGTGTGTTTGAATAACTCATTGCTTTTTCTTTTTATCTAGTTGATGTTTGTTGTACTAGATGTTGTAATAAGGTAGCTTATGTTATAGGTAGTAGAGCATATGGGTTTCCTAATATGGTTTGCATAGATGATTCATATAGGTTATATTGCATTTTTAGCATTCTGTTTCGAATTCTGGCAGGCACTAGTTTTACATTTGATTTTGGTAACTAAACCCACCCAAAACTAGATTTACATTTGGTTTTGCATCAAATTCTAACATATTGTTGACCTTGGCCTTACACTTTTAGCTGAAGCTTCCCTTTCCCTCTTAGTTATGGAACTAGCCTTTCTTACTTCTATATCTATGTTATAAATTGCCTTTCCCTTTCACTGAAGGATACTCAACAAAATTCAAGGTTTTAAATCCCAATTGTAAAGAGTTTTTAAAATATTTAATTGAGGTTTCTTAGTTATCATTATTTCAAACTTGTTTATTATTCCATGAGCTATTCCTATTTTCCATAACTATTTTCTTATTCTGTCTGATCTTATTTAGCTGTTGAAAACAAAAATAGAAATTACAGAAAGTAAAAAAATATAATTATATACATATAGGCAAATTGTGTAATTGATTTTTTGGTAAATAGTTTTTTAGAGTACATTTTTAGGCCTAAGAAACCTGTACATATGAGAAAACTGTAAAAAATTTGCATGATAGCAAGAACAAAAATGAACATATGAAGTTGATGAATCCCCTGTTTTGATACTAAAGATACCTTGCTTGCCTGCATGCAATCAAGTTCACTCTAATTAAAGAGGCAAGAAAATAGTTTAACGTATCTGGTTTCATTAAAAATTTAAACCATGATTTACTGATATGGAGAAGTAAATATATACATATGCATACATTTTTGGCAGTGCAAGAATCAAAAACTGCAGTATCATTGGTAACATGTTTACGACATGGAAGCATAGTGTGTGCAGCCACTACTGGTATGCAGATTTCTGTTATAGCGTCCTGTGTAACAGTCAACAAAAGTGACATGAATCCTAAGATCATCAACTCTACACCAAATTTAGAAACATGAAAACCTTATTTAAATATATTAGACAAGAAGAAAGGGAATGAGTGACCCTCTACTACGAAAAATTAAGAAATTATAATAATTAACATTTGCTTCATTTATATAATAATGACAAAAAACCACTAAAAATTCATCTATATAACCTGATTTAAGCCTCTCAATTGCTTCAACCAAATCGCTCTTCTTATGTTTCCTCAACCACTGCAACCACTACCTACTTCTCTTATATCCAAATTAGTATAAGGCATACAAGAACAATTATTCAAGCACTTGACTCTGCATCCTTCTAGATCTATTGTCTCATCTACCCAAGTATGTGTAGTACTTTCAAATCTTCCACTCTCAAAAATCTATCATTAAGTTTGTTACTACAGTTTAGTGGTTTATTCCGGACACATCCTTGATTCCAATTAGATGAGTTCCAAGCTTGTGGTAACTTTAGACTAAACCCAGTTAAACATTGGTGGATTTGGGAGCCTGTGATAATACGATTATCATTTGCTCCACATATACCATAATAGTCACAATTGTCATTTGCAAGTGTTTTATAGACCTTCCAAACTTATTCATCTTCCATCCACACGTATCGAGTACACATATCAGTTGGACTCAAGGTTCTCATTCTGTACTCATTCACCCAATGTACTAATTTAAAACCTCTATTTTCATGTGCGTTCACATTTACCTCTTTATTAATACTTCGGCGTCTACGGTTATTTCAAGTCATTCTTCAACTACACTAGAAGAAAAAAAAGATAAGTAAAAACGCACAACAACATCAGTGTTGTTATAGCCGTGGCTTATTAGACAACATCAAGCTTTGTGATGGATGCTTACAGATCCTGACTAAATAAGTAAATGCATCTCATTCCAAATGGCATCACTTTGTATCCAAATTTTCTCCAGTGATGTCCATTAAGTACTTACATTTGCTACAATTTCATTATTTTCTTTATATAACCCATAGTAGTCAATCCCAAAACGTATAGCATCGCGGACAACCCCAAAACTGGGATCACGACGTCGTGGAGCAAATCGCGGATTCTATTTTACACTATCGTGAGTAAAATAAATATATATATTGCATATGCAAAGAAAAATTAGAGATAAATAACTAAAAATATTCTAAATGCATAAGCCTTAACTAGAAAACTAATATTATCCAATAAAAAACCTTATATAAATTCATGGATTCATATCTAAAAATTAAAATTCCACAAATCAAAGAACCAAAGATATGTAGAAGTAGAAATATGTCACAAAATCAAGCCCTTTTTTCTTCTACAAAAGTTCCTCATTTTCTGATGCCAAAACAAAGTAAAATAGAGGAAGAAGAATAGTAACAGGAAATGAGTAAAGAAAGGAAAAGATGATGAGATGCAAAGAGCCAAGGATTGAGTTTTGAAGGCGATCATGGGTGGGGGTGGGGGAAAGAGAGAAAGAGACAAAACAAGATGATAAGCTAGAATGGGGAGTCAGGCGTTAAAATAAGCTAGAATGTGAAAGGAATGTAGAATAAAAGCAACTGAAGACCTTAAAATGCAGGTTGGATAGTTAGAAACCTATATAGGGCCAATATGTTCATGTGATTATGAATGCAATGCAAAATCATAATACCTTTGAATATAAATTAAAGAGTGACATAAGTTACTCATTGTGCACCACTTTATTCCTTAACATTGATCATAGTGTATCAATTTAATAGCATCTATAAGGTAAACTTGTATCCTCAATTTGTTGTCCCGCCCATTTTGATGATGAACTTAATCTATAATTTACTTTACATGTCTCTCTTTGTTTAGTTTCCTTGCTACTTGTAACTGTCCAACCACTTATTGGTTTGTCGTGCAGACTAGCACACGTTACGCGTGGTCTCTGATCGTCTGTCGATAGCTTCCACTTCATCCCTGACTTTTTTGCCCAGGTAATCCCCTAACACTGACTTTCTCATTATGTGTATGCATGTCAATTGTTGTTTGTTAGTGGAGAGCAGAGCTCATTAGGCAATGGTTTTGTGTGCTGATAACATGATTTTTTATGCATGTGTAATGTTGTTTGTTAGTGGAGAGTAGAGCTCATTAGGAATTGGTTTTGTATGCTGATAACATGATTTTTTATGCATGTGTAATGTTGTTTATTAGTGGAGAGCAGAGCTCATTAGGCATTGGTTTTGTGTGCTGATAACATGATTTGGGACTTAATACCTCTCAATATCATATACAATGCGTAGCATATATAATTATCTATACTGGGAAGTTTTCTGTATGTAACAGGCTATTTCTAATTTTGGGAAATGTCTAGTTTACAAGGGAGACTCTGCCAAAATTTCGGCAGGCTCCCTTTCTTAGGGAACTTAAAAAATGAAACTCAACTTTAATAATGTAGGGTTTAGTCGTGTGTGTACCCATTAGATTCCCGTTCAAGTTTCAAAACAACCGGCTGATGTACCGTGTTGTGTTGGATCTTGAATTGTCCCGGTTGGACAGTTTGGTATGAATTTGTAACCAGTAAGGCATAGCCCATCAATGTTGTATGTGGTCTATCTTGAAATGTTGAATGTTCATTTGAAATTTTGGTTATGGTGTTTCGTATTGTCCCCAGGGTGTATGACTCTGTGCGGTGTTTCATACCGTACGTATCTCTGTGTACTCGGGGACCAATGCGAAATGCTGCCGAAATTTCAAATGAACATCAACGACACAAGATAGACCACATACAACATCGATGGGTTATGAATTGTTGCATATTCATCCCGAATGGGATAGGGCCCCACCAATTTACAACATTAAAGACATAAAGTGATTCACAACCGATAGTCAAATAAAATTTTAACAATGTAAAGTAAGAGAAATCATGCTTGTTAGATATTGTAAATGGAGGTACCGACAAATCGACGATGGATGTATAACCGACTAGATCGCAGTCGGTGAGTGACTGAGGAGTTTATGATGGGGCTATTGGAGTTCATTCCATTCGCTACGGCAAACACGCCTGGATTTGAAGCGACTCAGAAGATTCATTGTCCGTGCTCAAGGTGCAAATGCATGAGTTTTGAATACGCAGATGATGTCATGTGCCACCTAACTGAGAAAGGGTTCATGGAAACATACCACTGTTGGTACAACCATGGTAAGCAGTTACCGCCTAGACCATCAGACGTAACCATGCAACAATCTTACTACGAGGTTGGAGGAAACGGGGATACGTACAACAACATAGAACAAATGGTGATGGATCATGTTGGACCCTCCACCGGGCGTATGCTGGAACATGATGACCAAGCAGGTCATGGAGACTTTGATAATGTAGAGGAGGATCCTAATCCGGAGGTGAAGAGATTTTATGATTTGTTAGCGGTAGCTCAGACTCCATTGTGGGATGGGTGCAACAGTCACACTGAGTTATCCGCCTCCCTAGCTCCTTTAAGCCTAAAGGCAGATTATAATCTTTCTGGAGGTTGTTTTAATAGGATGGTCAATCTGATGGGTTCCACTATGCCTAGTAATCATCAAATGCCAACAAACCTGTACCATGCTAAGAAACAAGTGGCAAACTTGGGGTTGGGTTGTGTGAAGATAGAGTGTTGTGTTGGCGGATGTATGCTGTTCAGAAATGAGTTTGCAGATAAGAGTGTCACAAAATGTCTACATTGTAATGAGGAACACTACAAAACCGTTAAAAAGAAAGGGAAGGTAACCCGGACTGCCAGGAAGAAAATGTGGTACTTCCCTATAACACCGTGTCTTCAACGCCTGTATGCCTCATTGTCCACGGTAAAACATATGCGTTGGCATGCTTTGAACCAAACACAAGAGGGGTTTCTTTGCCATCCTTCCGACGAAAAAGCATGGAAGTGTTTAGATGAGCTATATCCGGACTTTTCTGGCGAGCCGCGCAATGTAAGACTTGGCTTATGTACTGATGGGTTTAACCCGTTCAGTCAATACGGAAGAGCTTACTCTTGTTGGCTAGTCATACTGACCCCATACAATCTGCCTCCTGATATGTGTATGAAGAGGGAGGTCATGTTTCTATCTATACTGGTTCCAGGACCCAAAAATCCAAAGGCGAACATAGACGTGTTTTTGCAACCGTTGGTTAAAGAGTTATCACAATTATGGGATGTCGGGGTAATGACATACAATGCGTCTTCGAAGTACAATTTCATGATGCGTGCTGTTTTGATGTGGACTATTAACGACTTCTCGGCCTATGGTATGCTTTCTGGATGGTCAACGTCTGGGAAGCTTGCTTGCCCTGTATACATGGAACATACCGGGGGGAATACTCCCTGTTAGTGGCAAGACAAGTTTCTTTGACTGTCATAGAAAGTTTCTACCGTTGGATCACCTGTTTAGGAGAAATAAAACCACTTTTAAGAAGAACAAGGTTGTTAATGAACCTCCACCCCGTAGGTTATCTGGTGCACGGGTTTGGCAGAGGGTCGAAGAGTATCCCTATATCCGGGACAAGAGTGTTAAGGAGTTTGCGCGTTATGGTAAGGAACACCACTAGGTGAAGCAGAGCATCTTGTGGGATTTGCCATATTGGAAAGACTTGTTGTTAAGACACAACATTGATGTCATGCACACTGAACGTAATGTTTTCATGAATATTTTTGACACTGTTATGGACATCAAGGGGAGAACAAAGGACAACGAGAAGAGTCGTCTAGACCTTCCGATTTATTGTTCTAGGAAGAAGTTGGAATTGAGGGATGCGGGACGTAGAAGAATGTTTAAACCCCATGCAAAATATGTTTTAACTAGACCGCAACAGATTGCTGTGTGTATTTGGATGAATGGGTTGACCCTGCTTGACGGATTCGCTTCTAACTTAAGTAGATGTATCGACGTGAAGGAGGGCAGGGTGTTTGGTGAGACGCCCCCAAAGTAGGGAAAAATTTTTCGCATTTTTGAAAAGTATTAATCAATCAATAATTAGAGTGATGAAGTATTATCCCCATTCCCCTGGATCTATAATGAACCACTCCCATATATGAAGATATGAGAAGGTGTCAGAGTACGCAACACATATCCAAACAATACCATTTCGATCACCAAATAGTATAATCGGCTATCCCTTCCTTAGTCAAGGCTCTACAGGACTAGAAATAATCGATTACAATTACCTAATCGATTACCAAGCAAATGGTAATTGATTACTGGCTTCCTGGAATGGTATATTGAATCAGAGTCATCACCTAATCGATTACAGATCCTTAGCTAATCGATTACCTGGTTTCTGTTGGAAACATAATCGATTACTACACTGCCCATAATCGATTATCAAGCTACTGGAATTTATGTAATGCATCAGGTATTTCTACTAATCGATTACCACTCAGAGCATAATCGATTACATTGGCTCTGGATGACCCATAATCGATTACAGTCTGATGCAGAATCGATTAGATTAAGGATAGAGGCCTTGTAATCGATTACACCCTGGAGGCTAATCGATTATGCCCTGTTATTCTGCAGAATTATGCAGATTTTACACCAAAGATGAACTTCTCAACCACCAAAACCCATGCAAACAATGTCGGAATGCCACCAAATTTTAACAGAAGCCAAAACACATTATTTGTGACGTATGGCAACTGGCCGCACTCGAAAATTCCTAAAAATGAGTAATTTATGAGCATAAGCACGATTATCTCATTTTAAGGCATTTTGAGGTAACCAAGGGGTCTACTTTTGGCAAAATGGATCCATCCCATTCCACACAAATCACAAATAACATACTTAGAGTGTCTCATTCCTTATATCACAACAAAACCTCATAAATCTTTATTTGACCATGCCAGTTCCTAGCTCAGGCATAAAACCACTATACCAAATCTCAAACATATATCATAAAGGAGCTATAACTCATAATTTTCAACATCCATACATCAAATGCAACATCATCATCACAATTTGGTCCTTTACATCATTTAGGTCATAAATGAAAATTGGCCTTACACACATATCCAATTTTCTCCCATGACCTCCAAGATCATCGACTATTACAAAATTGATTACATAAACACCATATACTCCATAAAAGAAATTCATGCCGGCCAAGGCTTACACAATCCCATTCCATATTTACCTCCTTCCAAACTCGGCCTCCAAAAACTGTAGGATTTAAGTCATACCTACATCAACTTTAAAAATAGCAACGGGGAGGTGAGTAACATAATCCAAATGAATTAAAGTCATACATTATGAAGAAATACATGTATATTCGCACAAATAGCAATCATTGCACCATATCATACATCATACTTAATACATCTCATAATCTCAAGTATACATTCACAATTTCATTCATTTGGATTGCACAACACACACATAGGGTTAGTATCCGACTCTCTCCCCTTTCAAATCTCATTCATCCATTGCCACCATGGGCTTTCAACTCGGCATATCTCTAGCTATATGCAAATGCTCTTAAAGCTAATGCATATGCACAAGAATTTCTCATCAAACAATGCGGATCCGACTGTGGGAAAAATATAACATTAATTCAATTGTGGGACAAGCATAGGTGTGTTACTATGCCCCTACTGCAGTAGAAAAATTGTGTACACATATATCTCAACTTTATGCATGCTTACATCCCCATAATTTTTACTGGTACCAAACTGCTATCGCCCATCTGTAGCACTAGTCACCCCGTGACTTGCGGATCAACATCGTGGCCTCAACTACCACAAGTGCTACGGGCCCCTCCCGAACACACATCGGGAGAGCCGTGTCCCGTCGGACACTGAGGTAAACTCGCTCACCATAGAGCCGCCCGCCCACTGGGCCCGCCAGATAGGGTGCCTCATCACCAAACTATGGACAGCTTCGTGACTCATACACTGAGTCACAGGGGAAAAATCGTAATACGCTCATGCACTGAGCCGCCCTCCCACTGGGCCCACCTAGTGGAACCCCCTAATATTCCACATAGACAGCTATGATATGCCATGGATGCAATGCAAATGCAAATCAAGTGCATCCTCACACTATGCATCCTAGATGCCACTCCACATTCAATCATTCACCACCACCACTTGGTGGATTTCAATATTCTCATCATCCTTAATTATTTCCAATTCTCCTCAATGCTTATGCTCATTAATAGTTAGTGGCATACACATTCAACAGATCATACACATATCTTTGGGATACTCACATCACAATTCCAATCCACACATAGTTTCAAACCATCATCATACCTCATTAACATAGTATCATCAGAACATCATAATATTATCCCAAATACAATGCCACACAATAATTATCATTCTAAATGCATTCCAATCATAACATTATTACATCATCCATTCAACAATCATCAAAATGGTCACATATACATATTTTCACATTATCAATGGATGAAATCATGCATTTAGAAAAGTTACCCCCTCCTACCTCAAATGAAGTAGTGATCAATGTGGTTCGCTGGTCCTGCCTCGTCAATGGGGTCACTTCCTACATCACAATACATTTCACAATCAATTTTCTATTTACACATTAAGACTCAAATACTTATATATATCAATAACTTGACGTTTATGTTATTTTAACTCTCAAACCTCTTTTATTTCATTCTTTCCACCATAACCACCATGGGTTAGGTGCTACCCTTTATTATTATGCACCCTAGAACCCAAACCCTTTCATGGGTTTCATCATTAATGACTTCCACCAACAAAATACCATCACCAATGACTCTCATTCATCATAACCCACATTTATTGTCAACAATAAATGCTCATCAACCTTCATTATACATTTCCCCTAAATTTATGAAGCTAGGGTTTCATAAAAATTCCAACCACCTTCATAAATACTCTTCTCCTTCCAATCATAAATGTATCCACTTCATTACTTCCCAAAGAAATCTTACTTTCATAAAAACCCACCTTAAAACTCATGCATTAAATGCCTTAAATGAACACCCATTTACATGCATGGTTCCCAAAACTCATATTATCATATAACCATGGCAAAAACCCAAATAAATAGTGAGTATTTCTTACCTCACACCCAAAAATGAAATGGGTTTCCAAGGAGAGGATGGTGACACGAAAATGAGGGAAGAGGAGGAGAAAGAGTTCAGCTTTAATAGCCTCCTTCAAGCTCCACCAAACGAAAATAAGAGGAAGTGGAAGATGAGACCAAACTTGCTAGGGTTTTTGGAAGAAGGAAGAGAGAATAGAGAAGATGATGAAGAGAAGAAGAAGTGAAGTGCAATGCCCTACACCTTCAGCAAGCATACGTGAATAGGAAGGAAAAATAGGGTTTTCAATTTTCTTTTAATCCTATTCATTAAAACTTCATCGTTTTATAACTAACAGGTTCTTAGTTCGGGCTCAATATTACATCTGAAAATTATTCCGAATACATATTCGGACTCCCGATAATATTTTCAATAACCCTGACCAATATCATTTCAATCCGAGATACTTGGTCCGACCCTCATATCTCAACCGGGCTTAATTTCAGCTTAACCGGTCTCCATAATTTTCTAACAGTCCCCAAAATTATCAATTTAATTATTCTCAATAGTTTGGGACGTTAAATACTCCACATACCAATTTCTAATATTTATTTTGGTAATTAATTCTCTATTTTAAAATTCGGGATGTTACATTTGGCATGAAAAGTCATGATTGCCATGTCTTTATGCAACAACTACTCCCATACGCGTTTCATGCCTTACCAAAGCCTATTTGGAAACCATTGGTTGAGTTGAGTCACTTCTTTAAGGAGTTGACGGCAACTTCGTTGACTGTGGAGAAACTTGTGAAGATGGAAGAAACCATCCCGGTATTGATTTATAAGTTGGAGCAGATTTTCCCACCAAGTTTTTTTGACTCGATGGAGCATTTGCCTATCCATCTACCATACGAGCCCTTGGTTGGTGGCCCCGTGCAGTATCGTTGGATGTATCCATTCGAAAGGTGAACGCCAGAACTCTTTAATTTCCTTGCAAATATTTCTTATAATAGTTTTTTCTAACTTAACATTTGTTTATGATTTGAAGATTCTTACGCTCTTTAAAAGACAAAGTGTCAAACAAAGCCTGCGTTGAAGCATCAATTTGTGAGGCATACTTAGTCAAAGAAATGACAACTTTTGCTTCTTTCTATTTTCCAACGAAGATAGAAACTAGAATGAGTAGAATTCCCCGCAATCTTGGGGTAGCCACCCGCACAGGGTTTGATGAACAAATATCGATTTTCAACTATCCTGGTCATCCGGGGGGCAAGCTTACAAAATGTTACATTGATGAGAAAGATTGAAAGGCGGCTCACTTGTACATTCTTCTAAATTGCCCAGAAGTGGAACCCTTTCTTGAGTAAGTCATAAAAGTTATATGTTATATTCTAAACGTAGCTTTTATAGTATCTAAATTTTTTTCTTTTAAATAGCTTATATACAGATATGCTAAAACTTGAGCAAAATGATTTAACTGATGACCAAATTCATAGTGAGGTGTCATCCAAGTTCGTTGGTTGGTTTGCACAACACGTAAGACCCGTATACCGAGTGTTTTTTATCTTTGCTTCTAACTCCCGGTATCTAACGATGACCTATTTGTTATGTTGTACATAGATACAAGACCCTAACAACCATATTAAAGATTCTTTACTCCAAGCCCTTTCTTGGGGGCCGGTGAAAACTATTAAAAAATGGCCTATTTACTATGTAAATGGCTACAAGTTTAATATTCTTCAATGGACTGAAGGGATGCGTACCCATAACTACGGGGTTTGTGTTAGAGGCACCGTCGGGCAGTTGGAAGAAGACTTTTATGGAGTGCTGACGGAGATTATTGAAGTTTCATTCTCTGGACGACTAAGAAGAGATATTGTTCTATTCAAATGTGATTGGTTCGACAACACAATCGGTGTTGGAACAAAGGTTGACAACAACTACGGCTTAGTTGAGGTCAAGAAGAATGGTAGATATAAAGGGTTTGATCCCTTCATTTTTGCCCAACAAGCTGAGCAGGTTTATTACACCGACTTCCCGGGAGGACATCGGGACTGGTATGCAGTAATCAAGGCCAAGGCCCGAAGTTAGATCATTGACAATGTCTTCGAGGAGGTCGATGACGCTTATCAGCTTGCACCACACGAGCTCAACGATGGCAATTTGTTGTTCAACATTGATCCAGTCATAATGGATGAGACACTCGCCACTACGGGGGGTGAATACATTGACAAAGACCTTGTCTCTCGATCAAAACGGTCTAGGGCTGATCTGGATACTGATGAAGTTGTTCAAACAAATAACGACAGTGACACTGAAACTGAGGGGGAATTTGAAACCGAAACAGACACAGAGTATGTAGTTATTAAACATATATACATAGGTTTATATATATCCTAAGACTAACCTTTCTTTTCATGATTTTATCCACAGATAACGGGACGTCGACTGCCCTTCAGTAGGGGTGGTGGGTCTAGGACCCCGGCATCCCGTCTGGGGACTCCCACCCCAGAGCAGGGAACCACTCTATCACCACCACAGCGGACCACTCCATCACCACCACAGCTGACCACCCCATCACCACCACAGCTGACCACCCCAGAGCAAACTCCTGGAGTTGGTGGCTTGGAGGACCCTAGCCATCAGGCCACCCCACCTCCGGTATCCCCTCTGCCCATGTTGGTACCCGTGCCGGCCGGAGACGAGTAAGTGACTAAAACTCAAATACTTTTATGTTATTTGTATGGTACTTTATTTTAAACTTTAGTAGAAAGACTTGTTCATTTATTGTATGTTACTTTAATTAGTACTTGTATAGATTGAATTGTACTGGGAACTCTTCTGTTTGTAACAGGGTAAATATTTAAACTTGGAAATGTTACATTTACAGGGGAGACTCTGTCGAAATTTTGGGAGTCTCCCTAGATTGTGTGTTGTTTTACTCCTGATATAATTTTTGTCATTACAGCTTTATTGATAGTAGTTGCACTACCAAAGCGATTACTAAGGTTTTAAAGGCCCAGTGGGATGGTCCATATATATCCTTGATAGATGCTGGGAAGGTTGTCTAAGATAGGTGGTTTGACACCTTCTCGGTAAGTTACCACATCAATTTTTTGTGATTTGATTTGTAAAAAAGACCTCTTATTAATTTTGATTTTTCATTTCATTTTACAGCGTGATTATCAGTGGACAGAGGGTATGATTGATGAGATTAGGAAGGTCTTTGCCACAAAGACCTCCAAAATCATCAAGAGTACCCTTTGGAAGGTGAGGGACAAGGGTAAGCGCCCTCGTTGGATCCCCGAGGACCATTAGGACGGGATGGTCCAGAAGTGGGGCGGTGTCCCGTTCCAGCAGGCGAGTGCTCAGAACAGGGCAAACAGAGCCGCTGATGCTGCAGCCCCAGTTTACACAGGGGGTAGCATTTCAACCCTCGAGCACAAGAAATGATTTGTAAGTATATTTATGTTAAACATTTCTATTATGATTCGTCTAACATGTTTACAAATAATAATCTCAATGTTTTTTGTCCACCATAGGAGCTGAGGGAGCACCGGGAGCCTTCTTTGTTTGAGGTCATGCAAATGACCAAGAAGAACAAAACCGGTGCATGGGTAAACCAGAAGACTATAGATCTAGCGGTATTTGCTTTTAACTCACACATGCTTATAATTTACAAATCAACTTACTAATCCTATCAGTGTTTTTTAATTTACAGGAGGCATATCAGGCCAGGAGGGCCAAGAAGGAGGCGGACCTGGTGGCTTCGACTCCTGAAGGGGAGGTTCCTCCCACCCTGTCTTGTTCCGACGACAATGCCATCTATATAGAGGCTGTTGGCGGTGTGAACAAGAAAGGGAGGGTCTTTGGATTGGGTGGCGTCGGCACGCAGCTAGCGAAAAAGGGGAAGACCCCTTCCTCTTCCTCTTCATCAGGTCTTCCGACTGAGGTTGTTCAGGTAATTCAAAACCTGAACGATGAGCTACAGGAGGAGCGACGTCAGAGGCAGCTTTTGGAGGAGCGGGCCGAGGCGGACCTACGGCAGGCTGAGGCGGACCGACAGCAGGCCGAGGAGTAGCACGTCGAGACTCGTCGGTAACTTGCTCAGCAGCAGGAGCTACTGATGCAGTTGATGGCGAGACTACCTCCCCCCACTTCCCAGGCGCCCCTACCACCACCACCACAGGATCCCCCACCACCATGATTATATTTTTATTATGTACACATATTGTATATTTCATTTACAGTTTTTATATTATATTCCATTCAATATTTATTTTGTCATTCTTCATTTATTATGTCAATATTTATTGGTAATTAAATTCAAAGAAAAACGCCTTATTGTGATTATCATTAATAATTCAACCTATTTGATAAATAAATTTAATCCATTATTTTGTTTTTAATAATAATTTAATATTTTAAAAAAATTATTCAAATTTAATTATAAAATTTTATCACCCAATACAAAATATTAATCAACATTTTTAAAGTTAAATTATTTTTAAAAAGAATAAAAAATCCCATTAGCGATGGACAAAGATGGTCGCTATATAACTACTCATAGCGACGGAGGCCAGTGGTCGCTGTATGGCTACCCATAGCGACGGATACGTTGGTCGCTATAAGGCTACCCATAGCGACGGACAAAGATGGTCGCTACATAAACTCATAGCGACGGAGGAAAGTGGTCGCTGTATGGCTACCCATAGCGACGGACAAAGATGGTCGCCACATAACTACTAATAGCGACGTCGTCGCTATATGGCTACTAGTAGCGACGGGGTCCTGGTCGTCACTGAACATGGTCAGTTAGCGACGGCTGAAGAAAGTGAAGCAGAGACCATGTTAGCGACGGTGTTATACCGTCGGTATTTTAGCGACGGGGTTTCTATGGTCGCTGATCTATCTTCGACGAAGGTTTTAGCGATGGTCGTTTGGCCGTCTGAAATACCGTCGCTAGGCCTCTTAGCGACGGCCTTGGCATGGATTAGCGACCAATTGTGTCCGTCGCTAACAGATGTTTTTTTAGTTGTGACTGTTTCTTTTGAAAATTTCTTTTTCTTTGTCAGCAAATCCTTCATAAATTTTGTATACGTAGGCATTTGCTCCATGGCTTCCATAAATGGAACATTAATCTACAATCTTTTGAAGATATCGATGAATCTTGCGAATTGCTTTTCCTTATCATGCTTAGAAGGATTTTTAGGATAAGGCACACTCTTTATCTATGGAATATCTCCATCAACTTTTACCTTTTTCTTTTTCATTTTCACTCTTTTTACTTTTCTCTCTTTCTTTTCTTTATTCATATTTACACCCCCACTCTATTTTTCTTTTTCTTTTTCTTTCTCTTTTTCTTTTGAAATCTCTTCTTCCTCTTTTTCTTTTTCACTTAACTCATATCTTGTTGTTTTTCCACTACAGGTTACCATAGCTTTGCATTGCTCCTTAGGATTCTACTCAGTGTTGGCTCCATACTGAGGTCTCTGTTGTTTATCAATTAGGCGAGCTAGTTATCATACATGCGTCTCCAAATTCTTGATGGATGCCTCAGTGTTCTTTTGATTTGTTAAAGAAGCTTGCATAAACTTTTCCAAGGTGTCCTCCAGTCTAGAAGTTCTTTCCATTAAAAGGGATCCTTGTTGGTACATTTGCTGCCTGTTGGATATGCTTGCTTCTTGTTTCCATCTACCATTTTGATTATTCCTCTATCCCTGTGAAAAATTGTTAGAATAAGCATTGTTATTGAAATTACCCTACTTACCTTAATTGTTCATATAGATGATGGATTGGTCAGGTTGTTCTCCTTGGCAGTGTCCATTCTGATGATCACCTCCACAAAAATCACATTTCAATTGTGATTATTGATTGCCTACAGAGGTTTGCACTTCATGTAACTGCTGAGGGAGTTTTGTCATCTGATATGTGAGAGCTTCAACTTGTTGGGTGAGAATCTTGTTTTAAGCTAAAATGGAATTTATGGTATTTAGCTCCAATATTCCTTTCTTTTGGACTTGAGTTCTATCATGTTGGGCTTGGTAGTCTATGGAGGATAGTGCTTCAATGATTCTTGTGGAGTGTTCGGCATCCACTGTCATCATGGTACCTCCTGCCGCTGCATCTAATATCATTTTAGTATCTGCTCTTAATCCACTATAAAAGATATTTAGTTGGGAAATATCTTCTAAACCATGATTTGGGCATTTCCTCAGTAGTGACTTAAAATGTTCCCATGCCTCACAGAAAGGTTCATCTTGGCCTTGTTTGAATGTTGTTATGTCTGACATAGCTTTGATGAATCTAGATGGGGGAAAAAATCTTTGTAAGATTTTTTCTTCCACTGTGTCCCAACTATTCAAGCTTTGATTTGGATAGGATTAGAGCCATTCTTTTGCTATACCTGCTAAAGAGAAAGGAAACAATCTTAGATATGCATCTTCAATTACTTCTTCTTCGAAACCCATAGTTCCAACTAACTCATAGAATATGGCCAAGTGAGTATATAGATCTTCACTTGTCATTCCATGGAATTAGTGGGAACTAATTAAACTAAGAAAAGCAGGTTTTATTTCTATGGCCCTTATTGTATTTGGAATAGAAATGCTTGAGTAATGTCTGGGTCCTTGTTGTAATGCATAGTCTCCCAATGTTCTTCTAGGTGGATTTTGATTGTTGTTGTTGTCATCCGCCATTTTCTCAGCTTATGTTGAGGAAGAAGTTTCTCCTACGTAGAAGCTTTACTCTTTCTTTGCTTTCTTGATCTTCTTGAGTAACCTGTTTATCTATGGATCAAATGCAAGTTGCACTTTTGATCCCTGTCCTCTTAAAAGCATAAATCAAGCACTTACTCAAGCAAACTTACCACGCGTTAAAAAATGAAAAAATAAACAAAATTTATTCAAAGTCTTATCAATTCAATGCTTAGATTTTCAAACTTGAATCACCTCCCCAGCTGTGGCGCCAAAACTTGTTATGCCAATTTGGTAAGCATAAAACTTGGTGGTTATATACTTGGTAATGATTCTTAACATATAAAGAAGTGAAGTGTTCAAATAAAGAATCAAGTTTGTGTAATATAAATCTAATGGAAGATTAGTGCCAAGTTTAAACACTAAAGTTGTAGTAAAAGGGGCTGTCGTTCCACTGAGGAGGTGTTAGCTTGAAGATCTTAGTTCAAGAAGTTTTGTTTTGGTTGATTGTAAAAGGTTTTGATTGAAATGATCAACAAACAGTAACAAATGTAAAAGACAACACTAAAGAGTTTTGGTAAAAATCAAATTTAAAAAACTGGGATTAATTGTTCATCGCTTCTCATCTTTTGTAAGCTATGCAACTTTGCATATATAAACTTGAAATGATAATTTTTACATCACAATCAAAGTCATTTGCATCGATCCCTCGACTACAAAATTCATAAGAATGATTTCAAGTTGTTGATCCCTTAGTTACCTTAAAAATCACTCCAGCATTAATGATCGATTGTTTAGACGTTCACTGCGTTAGATACCATCCCTGGTCATCTACTCACAATGAGTATTTCATTCAGATCTGCTCTCAAAAGTTATTTCCCAATATACTTAAGAAAACCTAAGACAAGAAAATAGTGATCAAGTACTTTCAAGCATTAAATGTAGAATGAAATACAAAAACCATCAGATCTTGTTATATATATATATATATGAAAAACTTACAGCAGCATTACTTAGGGTTTGAATGATTACAACCAATCCCAATGAATGGATTTAGCTACTCATGCCTTGCATTTTCACTTAACAAAAGGAAATGAATACAAAAAGAAATTGAAAATGAAATGAAGGATTGAATGTTGAAGATGATTTTGATCCTTTGTTCTTCTGCTCTATTTATAGAGTAGTCACGCTTAAGCTTCTCCTTCCCAAGCTCAAGTGCAACTCCCACTTGCTGAGTGGCCATACAGAGGTGGTCAGAGACATGCAGAAACACCCAAAAGTGGATGTGCTGGCATCACAACATTAAGCGTAAGATATTCTTCAAACACGCTTAAGTGTAAGATATTCTTACTTGAGCGTGCCTATGCTTAAGCGTAAGATGGCCATGCTCAAGTGTGAAGGGACCCTGATGCCTTCCTTGCTTTCCTGTCCTCACACTCGATCACGCCTAGAGTCATGCTCAAGCGCGCTCGGGCTCGAGCACGCTCAAGCGTGGAAGGGTTCTGATGCTAATGTCCCTTCGCTTAAGCGTCTTCAAGCATGGCTTTCAGAACTTCTTTCGCTCAAGCGCCCCTTGTGTTACACTCAAGCGTGACATGAATGTGATGCATGGTTTAGGCTTCATGCTTCTTCATGATCAAGACCAAGTATGCTAACTTGATTGTTTTCTTATAATTCCTGTATTTCTTCAAGAATTTTGGCAAAATAATATCTTGTACGCAATGTATCCTTAAACAGAGATTTCATGCTTAAATTCTTTCACTTATTCACCAATCAAGTTAAATTTTTTACAAAAATAAGTTTAATTGGTTCATGAAACCAATACTTAATTTACACTTATCAATGACGTGACGTGGTTGCTGTCTAGCCAGTAATAGTGACAGCGTAACATGGTTGTTGTCTAGCCAGTTGTAGCGACGGTATTGCATGGTCGCTATGTAGCCATTAAAAGCGATGGTGTACGTCACCAACATAGGGACCCCATTAGTGACGGCATGACCCCGTCGAAACCTTTGCGACAAGGTGCTTTCTTCATCGCTGTTGTGCCAGTGACAATGGTGGTAGCGATGACATCTTGTCCGTCATAATTTTTATAAAGAATAGGTTTAGCAACGGAAATATCATGATTTAGTGACAGGTTTTGGGGGTCGCTAATAGGTTTTTTTTAGTAGTGAAAGGAGTCTATTCTTTTATAGAACAGTCCAAGGTTATTGGTACTAGCAAGATACCTTAGAATCCTCTTCTCTATAGACAGGTGTGATTCCTTGGGGTCTGCTTGATATTTTGCACACACACATACTAAACATTTTATCTGGTCTGCTGGATATCAAATACAACAGTGATCCAATCATTCCTCTATAGAGAGTCTGATTTACCTTCTCTAATTCAAACTCATCTAAACTTGCTTCAGACTATGAATCTCTTTTTGCCATAAGATAAATCTGAGCAGATTTTGTTTCTTCTTTAGATTCACTTAAGCTGGTTAAATCTTCATCATTCCAAATGATGAGTCCCTTCTGCTTCTTAAAGAATTTCTTCTTTTCTTTTCTATCTTTTCTTTCTTTGTTTAGAAGAGGACATTTAGCTTTCATGTGTCTTGGTTTCCTATAGTTGAAACATTCTATAACAGACTTATTAGTTTTAAACTTAAAATGACTTTTACCTTTAGGTTCTTTTATGTTGAACCTTCCTCATCCACCATTCTTCTTTTACAGAAGTCTGTGGAATCTTTTTGTAACAAGGGCTAGCTTTTCATCAGTGTCTTCATCTCCTTCATCAGACGCAAGATCTGAGCTAGTTAATTCTTCAACTCTAGGGTCCTTACATCTCCTAGAAGTCTATTCAGACTTCAAGGCAGTGTTCTTGGAAGATGAAGGCTTTGACACTTCTTTCTAGCTAAGCTTCAGCTTATGAACTCTTAGAACCCCAAGATGTTCATCCACAGTAAGAGTACTAAGGTGTTTGGCTTCCTCCAGAGTAGCACACTTGGCATCAAACTTTTCTGGTAAATATCCTAGAGGCTTCACATTGATGTCTTCAGTGGAAGGCATGGATCCCAGCACTTTGAGCTCATTGAGAAGATTCTGAAATCTCCCAAACATCTGGTCAACAAATTCATGATCCTTCATTTTGAAGTTATCATACTTCTTAGTCATAAGAATTTTCTTTGAACGCTTAACATTGGAGGTTTTTTCATAGTTGCGTTGAGAGCATCCCATATCTTCTCAGTAGTTTTGTAGCTATAAACTTTATTGTATTAAGATTTACTTAGACCACAGATAAGAAGAAATCTAGCTTTAGCATTTGACTCCATCTTCTTGAAGTCAACACTGACCATTTTTCTTCAGGTACAACCTTCCCTTCACTGTCTGTAGGAGGTGGTTCATCACCCCTGGTAATTATCCCCTATAGGGAATACTGTGTAGACTTGATAAACATCTTTATCTTATCTTTCCAGTAAGGGTAATCTTCGCCAAGGAAGGCGGGCGGTCTGTTCACAGATGAACCTTCTGTAATAAGCTGATCATAAGAAGATCCCATAGATCTTGATCCTTTTTACTCGAAGGAGTAATCAACCCAAAAGGACAAGCTCTGATACCAAATGATGGTACAGAGTTAGACTTAAAAGAGGGGGTTGAATAAGTCTTAAACTCTTTTTTAAAAAATGTACATATTGCTTAAGCAACATAATAATTCAACAGACCAAAGAAAAGGATAGAAAAGCATACAACAGAATTATCCCGGTTTACTTCCAATGAAAAAGCTATATCCAGTCCCTTCAAACCGAAGAATTTTCACTATTATAAAAAAAACACCTTTAAAATATCTCCACCAGCCTAGTGCAACAAATATTCTTGACTCCAGCCACTTCTGGCTTATAACCCAAGTATTTTTTCAAAGATCCACTCTTGGCTACAGACCCAAGTATTCTTTCAAAATCCTCTTCAGGCCACAAGTGTTTCCTAACACTAACAGACTCTAGCAACACACCAGATCTTATACAAAGAGTGATAAAGAGTTTTTTGGTGTTACAGCAGATAACTCAACGTACAGAGAAATAAAATGATTACACAGGTACACTAAGCTATATACTACTATAAGTTAAGGTCTGCTAGAAGCAAAACTATAAAGAAGACTTAAATAGTGAAAATACAAGAACTTAGAAACTTTTGAGAAAAGTCTTCCAGACTTTGGTTTCTGAGAGAAATCAAAGAGTTAAACAATAAGGCAACAGTCTTAGAGAGAATCTCTCTTTCTGATTTGAAAGCTTCTTGTATTTATATTCCTTCTTGAGATAACCGTTGGTTAATCTTGAAGGATGTTGGTCTCTTCAAGGATTGTGATGTCAGCGAGTATAGAGACATGCTTCAGAGAAATTCGCTAAACTGGATTGCCTCAATCGTCTTTAACAAAAGATCCATTTTGCTTATGTACATTTAGAAAGCAAGTATGCTCTGTAGCAGTTGAATTTAGGCTTATCTTGATCTGAGCAGGTTCGGTTTTTCCTGACACCTTGAGATGTGTGAGGCAGTTTTCTTGATATATACGAGCGTGACTTTTAACTTTTTTGTTAATTGGCTTTTTGATGATAGGCATAAAGATAATATGAGAAAATCTATGCAGCTTCTTATTTGGAAAAGATAGATCCCTTTTTCAAATACTTGAAGAACAAGAGGAAGCTTCTCGTGGTCTGTAGCTTCAGACTAGCTTGATTACATGAAGCCTTGAGTGAGTATAGATTTCTTTACTTGAAAAATGATTTGAATTTTATAGACCCCCCTATTCTTTGCAGATGGAGTTCT